>JALGBA010004090.1:1200000-1825000 GCA_023970755.1 Azemiops feae | reverse complement strand
TACCCACAACAGAAGAATGGTTGGTGAAGATGACAGTATTTGCAGAAGTGGCAAAATTGACCCATTTGATTAGGGAAAAGACACACCCTTTATGGACTTTTTGCTGAAAATGGGAAAAAATGAATTGGTGATTTATGGATTTGATGGTTAGAAAGGGTAAAATATGGGAAGAAGCGAATGTAATGATGTAATCCTAAAAAGGGAGGATAGAAGATATATTTATTTAATTACTGTGAAGTAGATTGGAAGTTCCTTCTTTGTACTTTGTTTCTTCTCTTTTTCTCTTTTTCTATTCCTTTTATCTATTTACCGCTTGTCTCTTTTCTTCATTTCTGAAATTTGCATCATTTTTACTGTTGTATGCATTTCTCAATAAAATTAACAAATTAACAACAAAGAAGAAACACAGTGGATGACTTTGGGCCAATCACACTCAGCACAACTACCTTAAGGTTGTTGACTGGGGGAAAAAGCAGGAGGAACGTGGCATCTATGCCTCCTTGAGTACATAGAGCCAATAAACAAAGAAAGAAACCTACCGATACAGTACGAAATGCCCGTCACAGTTATGTACCTTTACCTGTTTAGATTTGGGTGGAAGGGGCAGCTTGCATAGCAAGATGTTTCAGACCAATTGATGACATGATCTACCATTGAGTGCAATGTATTTCTTTTGAGAATATGCAAAGTAGGTCGCTCATGGCCAGTTGGAATCCAAGCATGACTTTGTCCGTAGGAAGGGGGGGGGGATTTGAGGCCTGAGGTTAGCATAGTGCCAAACAGAAATGCTACCCCAAATTTATATTTAGCATTGCAGGGTTGGGGAAGAAGCATCCAGGTTTGTTTGATGAAAGACTTTTGATATCAAAGAAGCTGGTGTCTATACCAAAAGCAAGAAAAAAAAATAGCTCTCTTTATCTTGTGCTCTGCAACTGTCAACTAGAGGTATGGGTGCCATTAGTGAAAGGAAAAGAGTGTCCCCTGGAGGTACCAAAATATTTCAAATCTCTGGAACTGTTGATAATGATGCATATAGTCTGATACCTATGATATTACATCCATTACGTAGAGGGCTGATGGGATGACCTTCATGAAAAGCCTTCAGACAAAAGGAAGACAGCAATCTTCTGCGGGGATGCCAGGTACAAAGAATCAGGACCATTCATGTAAGTTGCAGTCTACATGATTTATTGAAACCTATAAATAAGAATCTGGTCAACTAACCACCAGCACTAAATTGATAGATACGGATCAATGGAACTCAAGGGGGACGGACCTGGGTCTTTTGTAGCAAGGCAAGGATTCTAAACTGATGATGCATTGTATTCTGCCTCCAGTTGTGCCAGCTCTTCTCCTACTATAAGCTCCTTTTCTCAATTGATTAGGGTTTGGATTAGATGTCCAGCCTATCATGATCCTGACGCCCTCAGCTTCTGTCCCTTTTAACTTTCTAGCTCTGCTAGTAAGGCACATTTTGTCCCAAGGTCACGCTGTAGGCTGTTTGCATTTCAACCTGTTGGCTGTATGGTTTGCAGAATTGGCTGGCAGTTCCCAGCCTTCCACCAAGGAACTGTTGGAACAGCTCATGCAGATGGCTACACATTCATAGTATTGCTGTGGTTTGGTATCTTTTCCCCCTCGATGGGAGGAGCAGCTTCTGGGCTGCATGCGCTTGGCTTGTTGCTCCAGAGAGTTGGGTTACAGGTAGGCACTAAGCCATCAGAAAGAATTTTGAAGAGTTGATGCAGAAAGGAAAATTACTAGCTCCAATTCCCTTTGCCAGGCCCTTACATTTGAGTACTAAAAACACACAAGAAGAAGCCAAGGCTGGTCTGATCCTCATGGGAAGCTAGCTATTTATGTTCCTAGACAGTTGAACACAGACAAGAAATTCTGGGCTTCTTTACATTCATTTATTTTTGTACTTCTGAGGTTTGTATCCCAGCTTTCCTTTCAGGAACCAAAAGAAGTATATATGGCATTACTCTTTTATTTTTTTATCCTCAAAACAGGTCATCCTGTGAGCTCCACAGTCATGTGAAGGATTGAATCTTGGGTCCCAGTCCAACAATCAATATGCCACAGTGACTCTTTCCTTTACATGTTGTAGATTTAACACGTGCAAGCAAAGAAAGAAGGAAATGCAGAGAAAATAATGGAGCTTTCCTCAGTAGATGTTATTTAGGTATTGCCACAAAAACAGAGCAGGGAAACCACTGAAATGAGCTTCATATTGAAAGAATCTAGAAACAAATAAAATTATAACTAGAAGCCACCATGGATTTGTTAAAAACAGATCATGCCAAACCAATCTTATTTCATCCTTTGACAAAGTGACTAAATTAGTAGACCAGTGAAATGCTGTGGTCATAAGTATACTTAGACATCAGCAAAGCATTCAACAAAGTAGATCACAACCTACTTCTTGGTAAGCTAGAAAAATGTGGGATAGACAGCATCACCACCAGATGGATTTGTAACTGGCTTACAAACCATATTCAACGAGTAGTCCTTAATGATACTACATCTACATGAAGGGAAATAAGCAGTAGACCACAAGGTTCCGTCTTAGGCCCGGTACTCTTCAATATCTTCATAAATCTTAGATGAGGGAATAGAAGGGGAACTCATTAAATTTGCAGATGACACTGATCTGGTAGGAATAGCCAACACCCCAGAAGATAAGCTCATGATCCAAAAATATCTTGACAGACTTGAACAATGGGCCCTATCCAACAAAATGAAATTTAATATGGAGAAAAACAAGGTTTTACACTTAGGCAGGAAAAACCAAAAGTACTGATTAGGTAAAACTTGGCTCAAAAACAGTAACTGTGAGAGGGACCTTGGAGTCCTAGTGGATGATCACTTAAATATGAGCCAGCAGTGTGTGGCAGCAGGCCAAAAAAGCCAATACAATCCTTGGTTATATAAACAGAGGCATAGAATCAAATCATATGAAGTATTAGTACTGCTTTATAAAGCCTTAGTAAGACCACACCTGGAATACCGCATCCAGTTTTCATCACCACATTGCAAAAAAGATGTTGAGACTTTGGAAAAAGTGCAAAGAAAAGCACCTCAGATGATTAAAGGCCTGGAGACAGAAACATGAAAAACCGTTGCAAGATTTGGGTTTGGCTACAGTAGTCTAGACCAGGGGTCCCCAACCCCCAGTCCGTGGACCGGTACCAGGCCGCAGCATGCCAGCAACCAGTCCACACAAACAGGCAAAGCCCCATCCACGGGATGCAGGCAGCACACAAAACCATGCACTCTCCGGTCTGTGGAAAAACCTTTCTCCACGGTCCCTGGTGCCCAAAAGGTTGGGGACCTCTGGTCTAGACAAAGAAGGACTAGGGGGACATATTAGCAGTATTCCATCTCTGCTGCCACAAAGAGAAGGGGGTCAACTTATTTTCCAAAGCACCAGAGGGCAGGACAAGAAACAATGGATGGAAACTAATCAAGGAGAGAAGCAACTTGGAATTAAGGAGAAACTTCCTAACAGTGAGGACAATTAAGTAGTGGAACAGCTTCCCGTCAGAAGTTGTGGGTGTGTCATCACTGGAGGTTTTTAAGAAGAGACCGGACAGTGACTTGTCTGAAATGGTATATTGATCAGGGGGTTGGACTAGAAGACCTCCAAGTCCCTTCCAATCCTATTCTGATTGATTGATTGAATGTACTGAGAATTATTGCTGTTTGCAATGGAGCTTATGAGGATCTCTGAAGTCTGAATTCTGGGAGTTGAAGTCCTCAAGTCTTAAAGTTGCTAAGGTTGGACACTTCTGATGTAGGCAAAAGTGCTTGTCGTACTATATTTTACTGTATCTAGAGCTGATACATATACATTTCATATCTCCCTGGCTTTGATGTTCTCTCACCTTATTGCTCCTAGTAAGTTAGTAATATGTACTGTTTGAATAATAATTTGAACCCAAATGTTTGCCTGCTTGGGCATTCTAAAAGTGGTTTCCAACCTTTTTTCAATAATGCCTCAGTTCAGTAAAACAGTTTTTCTACCACACTTATTTTTTTTCAGAGTGTAAATTCAGATGGAACCCTTTATATGGGTAAATCATATCTCATTGTGCAGTATAAATATAAGAGAAACGTTCACATAAATAAAATAGAAGACTTCACATAAATAAGTGAAAAAATCAAATTACCAGGAATAAAAACATCAAAAAATCAAGCTGTTTTATTACACAAAAACCCATCAGAAGACAAATAAAAGTACATCATTATCCAGATATTCTCAGTTTATGACAACGCAGACAATAAGTGCGAGCACAGATACAGTATTTTAATAATATCTTATCACTTTCACAGTCTGTACAATCTTAAGCAAATTCTTTACGAGTACTGATTTATCAACTGAGTATGCCACTATTTATAGTTGCAAAGAAAGAGCTAAGAAGTTCTGGAAGAGTGCATCTACAGTATGTCACCTTAATATTAGATGTGATCATGTATTTCTCAATGCCCCTTATTTAACTATCCTCTTGAGTTTCAGAGTCACCACTTCACAATGCCTAACCAAAAATGCAGGAAAAGATCAAAGGAAAAATAATTTTGAGGGAAAGGGGAGGAGTTGGGAATTACACACTGGGAAATTGCATGACATAGGAGTGTCTCCTGAATTTTCCTTTAGGATATCTATTTATATAAAAAGAGAAAAATCATGTCTTGAGAAGATAAAACAAGACACCAAGGTGCATGAGCATAGACATATGCTAATTTAAAAATAGGGATTGTAATGTATGAACAATTAATGTATTTTAAAAATAATGTATTTGATCATAACAAGGAGACTGTGACCCTTACCAATTTAGTTGCCCAAGCCCTTGTCCCTGACTTTTTCTTACATACTATTAGCTGAAACAATAATGTTAGAGATAGAGATAGAGATAGAGATAGAGATAGAGATAGAGATAGAGATAGAGATAGATAGATAGATAGATAGATAGATAGATAGATAGATAGATAGATAGATAGATAGATAGATAGATAGATAGATAGATAGATAGATAGATAGATAGATAGATAGATAGATAGGTAGGTAGATACCTATGTAGGTAGGTAGGTAGATCTATGAGACAATTTAATACTCCTTTTCTTACACATCAGAAGTACCTAGTTCCATGGTGGCTATAGTCATAGCATAGAGAGACGTACTATCACCAGATCACAGAGTTTGAAGGAGCCATTGAGATATCAAGATCAACCTTCCCCTCCCACTGTACTCCCAACATTATCCCCAATACATAAATCAGAATTAAAACATCCTTGACAAAGGACTAGAATGTGAATCTGTCACCTCTTTGGTATTTCAGAGAATGATGATTATATTTTCAAATGTTAACATTTTTGTGTCAATTGTTTTAGGGCTATGTTTAATTAAGGTGTTTTATTCATTCAGTACCTTCTTTGATCCTGTCTTTCTCTTACTTCTACAACAGATCAAAGAGTAGCAGATGCCTTTTTGTCTCTCTATTCATCAGCCTCTCTCTTTTTAATTTCTGGAAAAAGTGGGGAGAGAGAGAGAGAAAGAAAGAGAGAATCTCAAGGAGTAAAAATGGCATGATTTTTATTTCCATTCATTTTTCTGTTCTGATCCTGAAGGAACAGAAGGACTATTGACTGGATTGGAGCATTGGCCTACAATTGATTCTTAGTCTTGCTTGAGATATAGGTATATATGCCTATATTCACCTTATAGTATAAGATACATTATCCATGGGATGAAAGCAACAATGAATAGTGGCACACTTATTGTTACTAAAAATTTTGAGGACCAGATTCTACACTATCAGATCCATGTCTGAGGCAGACCTATTTTCTGTATACATGTTACATAGTTTCTCAACCTTTTGGAACTGAAGTGGTTCATTTTGGAATTTGAAAAATTCTAGAAGATACTCCAATATACAGGTATCCCTCGACTTGAGCCCAACATTTCTGTTGCTAAGTGAGACAGTTGCTAAGTGAGTTTTATGACCTTTCTTCCCAAGTGAATCCCTGCAGTTGTTAAGTTAGTAACATAGTTGTTAAGTGAATCTGGCTTCCCCATTGACTTTTCTTGTCAGAAGTTCGCACAAGGTGATCACATGACCCTGGAACACTGCAACTGTCATAAATACTGTACATGCCAGTTGCCAAGTGTCCAAATTTTGCTCACGTGACCATGGGGATGCTGCAATGGCCATAAAGGGTCTTAAGTCATAAGTCACTTTTTTCAGTGCTGTTGTACCTTTGAACGATCACTAAACAAATGCTTGTAAATTGAGGACTACTGGTAATGCTGCCAAGGGGATAAGAAAGCTTACTTGGTCATAAAATGTCTACCACGGTGAACCTGGCCGAGACAGACTATTGTAACTGCAGAAAACATTTCCATCACAGCAGAAAGAAGCCAGGACCTGTCATGATGGAAAGTCCCCAGTGATGCTATCAACTGAGCAGTAGGGAGCTCAGTTTGCTTCCTGCAAGAATCCAAAGCCATGTCTGGAAATACTCATTGAACACTGTTGTGAAGATAAGAACTCTTTTACCTCACATTAAAAGTCTAGGCCTTAGAAAGGAGCTGGCACAAAATCTAATTTTACTAGGGAAAACTGGCAGGCACTACAGTTTTGTCAGATGGAAATAGCAACGAGGAAAAGAAAAATGAAACCAGATGTTTCCCCTTACAATTGCTTCATATTTAGGTTGGGATGGAGGGAGGTGAAATGGACTATTAAAATGTTACAACTCTTAATTTTCAAACTTCAGAATGCCACTGTAGAACCCAGAGTTATGCTTTGCTTCTTTCATTTGCTTCTTACACTATCAAACATCCATATCTCTGTGTCCTTGTATTAGAAATTGAGAGAGAAAAAGACTTGTAGATGAGAACAAATATATGTAGTTCTAATACTTTATATTGAGGGAGAGAGAGAGAGAGAGAGAGAGAGAGAGAGAGAGAGAGAGAGAGAGAGAGAGAGAGAGAGAGAGAGAGAGAGAGAGCTGGCACCATAGAACCATGTAGCTTAAACTTCATCCATTATATCATTTTTATAGGATAAACTTTATCTACAAGTTCCACGGAGATTAAATCAGTGAAGAAGATGGATGGCCATTAGTCAACTTGGAATTTTGGTTTGAAAAGATGTAAGCTGATGCAGTAAGAAAGCCACCAGAAAGCTTTTCATTTTGAAAAGAGCTGCTCGAAAAAGCTTTTCTGTTTCACATACTGACATACCGTTCACCCTAACAGTCTCCTGGGGCCAATTAGCTCTACATCCTTTCGCGGAGACAAAGGAATGTCATCATTGATGCAGTTTAAAAATGTGTCCTGTAAAAACAATCCATAACTTAGTGATGAGATGAAGCTAACCTTCCTTCTGCAAAGTGACAGGTGCATGACCATCAGTCTCTGAACTGTTTGAATAAAAACCTTGCTCACGTTCCACCATGAACGTACCGTCACAGGAAAGAAAAATTGGGTAGAGGAAGCAAAGTCATGTGGACATCCTTGGAATGCATGGAAGTGGAGGGAAAAAGGGGTAAGAAATGGGTAATTTATGGATATGTTTCTCCTCTAGTTGAATAGCAGGTAGCCGTGTTTATACAGGAAATGTAAGATCACTCTGTATTTCAGAATATTTCTAAAATCTGGTTGTGGTTATGCTTACTTATTCAGTGGGAATTAGTTATGGGCATCAGAGAACAGGATTATAGTTCTAATGTATCAAGTCAGGATCTGGAGGACCTGTCCCAATAGACTGGCAGAAAATGGGCCAATCTATGACATGCTTAAAACTGGAATTCTGTTTATTAAAAAGTGTTTTAAAAAACAAATGTTTCTTTTAAGTATATTTCCAGATCTTCATGTGCCAATAAAGCAGATTACCTTGGTATGTAGCAAATAATCCATCAGTATAGTGGCCATAGATTTATAAGAAGGTGGCAGAATGTTCAGGGCAATCTGAAGTAATAGTCAACCGCATCAAAATGGCAGATTGATCAAAGCCTACTCTTTTTAATGTGTAGTTACACACACACACACTATATATATATATATATATATATATATATATATATATATATATATATATATATATATATATATATATATATGTAGTCTTTGGTAATTCGGGTTTTCTCCCGTGTAAAATTGAAAGTGTCTTGGCAACGTTTCGACGAAGTCCCATTCGTCATCTTCAGGCTGGTGTCTTCGGCTTCGTGCTTCTAGGAGCAATGTGTGATCGCAGCTGTTTCTTCCTTTTAACTGCCAGTGGAGGTATGAACTGATTGGATGGGAGCTTGGCTGTGTTCTGATTGGGTGGAGGTGTGTTCTGATTGGTTAGGGGCTTGGCTGTGCTCTGATTGGATGGGGGGTTGGCTGTGCTCTGATTGGATGGGGGGTTGGCTGTGCTCTGTGTCGAAACGTTGCCAAGATACTTTCAATTTTACACGGGAGAAAACCCGAATTACCAAAGACCTACATACAAACACCCGTGAAAACCTCAGAAAACATATATATATATATATATATATATATATGTAGGTCTTTGGTAATTCGGGTTTTCTCCCGCGTAAAATTGGAAGTGTCTTGGCGACGTTTCGACGAAGTCTCATTCGTCATCTTCAGGCTGGTGTCTTCGGCTTCGTGCTTCTAGGAGCACGAAGCCGAAGACGCCAGCCTGAAGATGACGAATGAGACTTCATCGAAACGTCGCCAAGACACTTCCAATTTTACGCGGGAGAAAACCCGAATTACCAAAGACCTACATACAAACACCCGTGAAAACCTCAGAAAACACATATATATATATATTATAGTATATATCAATTGATATATACTATATCAATTAGAGTATTAAATCTATATGGATTATTAAGTTTCTGGTGTAGTGAATAGTAGCACCACCAAGGAGAGAGGGACAAGTTGTCTTCTGCTGCTTTAAAACTTCTCTGTGCTAGAAGCATTGCCTTAGGAAAGTCTGTTATTTTATAAAATATGTTTCTAATAGAATTTCTTCCCTAATAATTCTTTGGGAAATAACTGCAGAATAAATCATGAAATAAATATGTCACTACTGAGTAGGAATGATATTTCTACTCCTTCTTCCATTTTTGTTGTTATCCAATATAATATTTTAGGGTACAGAATATGAAAGTTGTTCTCACATATCGAAATACAAGAGTTTTGGTAACAGTAATCTGATTAGCAGTGATGAAAATAATGGTTGAGAAAAGGATCAAGGGAGCAGAGTGTTCTTTTCTTTTTACGGAAAATGATATGTTACTGTACGCCCTATTAATCCAGCATCTGCTTCTTTCTTCTTAGCAAACAGCTCCCATTTTGTGCCCAATTGGCCATTTGTGCAGCTGTGGTAGTTAATCTTGATTTGTGCTGTTGGATTAAATTATAAGAGCTTCAATTCATCATCCAATTGACATGGATTAACAACATACTGTGCTTGGCAGAGATGTTTTGCACATGATGCACAGGAATATTTTATGTTACCATTGTATATATAAAACCTCTGTCTCAGATATACATATATTCAAGAAGGAGTGACCTACTGAAACCAATTGGACTTTCCCTGAGGGATGTTTGCCCTCCCCCTTCCCCCATTACCACACAGTAAATTTCTTCTTTCATTGGAGGACTGGATTAGACTGGAATAATGTGGTGGTGCAGTGGTTAAAGTGCAGTATTGCAGGCAAACTCTGCCCACAGCCTGGAGTTCGATCCTGATGGGGCTCAAGGTTGACTCAGCATTCCATCCTTCCGAGTTTGATAAAATGAGGACCCAGATTGTTGGGGTCAATAAGTAAGTAAAGTTTACATTGTAAACTGCCAGAGAGTGCTGTAAAGAATTATGGGGTGCTACATAAGCCTAAAATCCTATCGCTACTGAAGACATGATCTTTACAATCCCTTGTGCTTTCTCAGAGGTTGCATTTGAAAGTAGGATATGGGTTGATTGAAGCTATGGTCACATGATATTGTCCGCCATCTTGACTTTTTCTTAACAACACGCTGAGGACATCCCTGACTGAGGGCTAAAGTATATCCAGCTCAACATTTAAAAGATCAGCATTTATATGCCTCTATACTCATAATTGCTCTGGGAATCATTAATTCAGAAATGAGCAATGAAGGGTTTGTATAAAGCCTTAGAGTGCTCAATCTGCAGTCTCTCCAGAGTGCCCCAAAATGCTAAGGGGCAATATTTTGGGATCACTTTATTTGGGGAGAGATTGAAGAGTTGCTCCATAAAAGTCACCCTAAATCTCCTTTGACTTTGGGAGTTGTTAGAACATCATTACCATACCCCCACAGTCCTTAGGTCAAAAACAAAGAAAACATGTGATCATTGTTATGTACCTTAGCAACAGATTTTCAATTGACAAAAAGATCTCAACTTAAGTGGACTGCTTAAGTCTTTAATAGTTGTATATAAAACCATTCAGAAACCTTATGGAAATCTAAGTTTCCTGTCATTGTGTCATTTGCGTTTTGGATGTGGCTAAGTGGCCGTGCTAGGAAAACTGAAAATGTTGGCACGGCTAATATTTCTCGACTCTTCACAGGTGCATCAAGCCCAAATTTCCTTTGCTGCAAATATTTTACACGCAACAGGCTTTTCTTCTTGTATATGATAACTTTAAAGAGAAAAGCTGAAGAATAGATTTTTGTGTTTCCACATTGCATATAAAAGAACATCACGGATCTGAAATGTTGTGTAATGGTTAATCCTGCAGCGGTATTTCACAACATTATATCTGTTAAGCCAGGAGGTACTGACATTATGTGTTTACTTCTGTTGCTTTGCTTAACATATGCAAAACTGTGTTTACAAACTGGTATGGTGTAGCAAAAAATAATTTTTCATCAGTTTTTGTGACACTTGGAAACCTGCTAGGAACCCCTACAAAGAAAAGTTGATCTTCGCACCCATCATATGGCTGTACATTTGTGTGCTATAGGTGAAAAAAAGGTTAGAATAAAAGATGAAACCGCATTTGTGTTTCCCAACAGCTTACCAGATGCCCATGAGAAATACACGTATAATAACTCTCTCCCACAGTTGTTCTCAGTGACTGCTGTTCCGAGAGAAGCAACATAGATAAACCAGTTTTGCTTCTTCTTTGTTGCCAGTAAACATCTGTTAGCCATTCTGGCAAGAAAACTCTAGGTTTTCATCAGATTTTCTTATACTTTTAATAGGTTACTGAATAACAGAGTTGGAAGGGACCTTGGAGGTCTTCTAGTCCAACCCCCTGCTCAGGCAGGAAATCCTATACCATTTCAGACAAATGGTTGTCCAGTCTGTTCTTAGAAACTTCCAGTGTTGGAGCATCCACAACTTCTGGAGGCAGGTTGTTCCACTGATTAATTCTTCTAACTGTCAGGAAATTTCTCCTTAGTTCTAGGTTGCTTCTCTCTTTGATTAGTTTCCATCCATTACTTCTTGTCCTACCTTCAGGTGCTTTGGAGAATAGGTTGACCCCTTCTTCTTTGTGGCCCCTTGGATAATGGAAGGCTGTTATCATGTCATTCCCTAGTCCAGAAGTCCCCAACCTTTTGAGCACCAGGGACTGGTTCCGTGGAGACAGGTTTTCCTGCGGACCGGAGGGGGCGTGGTTTCATGTATTGGCTACATCCCGAGAATGGGGCTTTGCTTGTTTGCGCAGACCGGTTTCTGGCATGCCGTGGCCCAGTGCCGGTCCAAGGACCGGGGGTTGGGGACCCCTGCCCTAGTTCTTCTTTTCATTAAACTAGACATACCCTATTTCTGCAACCATTCTTCATGTGTTTTAACCTCCAGTCCCCTAAACATGTTTGTTGCTCTTTTCTCTATTCTTTCTAGAATCTCAACATCTTTTTTACATTGTGGCGACCAAATGTGGTCTTACCAAGGCATTATAAAGTGGTGTTAACACTTTCCGTGATCTTGATTTTATTCCTCTGTTAATGCAGCCTAGGACTGCATTGGCTTTTTTGGCAGCTGCAGCACACTGCTGGCTCATATTTAAGTGATTAAGTGGAATCCATTAGGATTCCAAGATCTCTGACTCAATTACTACTATTGAGTCAGGTACCACCTATACTATACCTGTGCATTTGGTTTTTCTTGCTTAAATGTAGAACCGTATATTTTTCACCATTGAATTTTAAATGTAGAACAACTTATAATTTGATTCTAAGAAAGATTGTCAGTCTAAGATTGGCGCTAAGAAATCTCTGGAACATTATACTACTGGAAAAAAATTATGATTAACTATGAGTGGCAAGTGGAGATAAGGATGCTGTGATCCTTCTTTCATACAGTAACAGAATGTTTTAAAGCCACCCAGTCCATGTGGATCTTTATGAAGCTACCTCATCAAACAGCATATAAAAGAAATTGTTTCAACACAAAATAGACTTTTTATTACCCACATCTAAAGGAAAGAGTTTCTTTTATCCTGCTTTCCCTTCTGTTCTCAATTATTTGATTGACAGTGAAGTTTGCAGTTGATTTGTTGAGAAATATCAGATATGCATATGTCTGGGCATGCAGCTAGTCCTCAAGTTACAACCACCATTGAGCCTAAACTTGTATGGCCTTTCTTGCCAGAATTGTTAAATGAATCACTGCTGTTGTTAAGTTAGTTAAGTCAATTTGGCTTCCCCATTGACGTTTCTTATCAGAAGGTCGCAAAAGATGATCGCTGGACACTGTAACTATCATAAATATGAACCACTTGCCAAACATCTGAATTTTGATCACGTGACCATGGGGATGCTGCAACCGTTGTATGAAAAACGGTCATAAGTCACTTTTTTTCAATGCCATTGTAACTTTGAAATAAGTGAACTGTTGTAAGTTGAGGACTACCTGTATGTTTGTGTAACCATGTAAAAACAAAGACATCTGCCTTACCATTTTGATATTCTGACTGTTCACGTTTACTTAAATTATTCTTATTCGCAGTTTTCATTCAAATGTTGGTTAAACGAACTATCATATAATGTGATATTTGAGAATAGTGAGGAATACTTCCCAGATTTTAGTACAGATGGAAAGGATATGGCATCTAATAGATCTTAGTACTGTAGTGGTGGACTTGAAACTTGGGTGATTGGTGTTTGTGTTGAGTGTGGGGAAGAGAACTGCAGCAATTCACCTCACAACAATCCTAATTTTATTTTCACCTTCATGCTTAGTTCATATTAGAGTCACACATATCAGATGGGCAGCTAGGTAAATCAAACTATTTGGAAGTGACCCACTTGCTTGCTCTGGTCATTGAAGAAATTACTCCTCTGAAAGGAGAAAGAAAGTGAAACAGTAGGCTGATGCAAATTAGCTCCTTTAACCAGGAAAAATGTCACTACAGGTAGTCCTTGACTTACAACAGTTCACTTAGTGACCATTTGAAGTTACAACGGCACTGAAAATTTTTTCACACTTATGACGGTTGCAGCATCCCCATGGTTACGAGATTTACATCCAGATGCTTGACAACTAACTCATATTTGTGATGGTTGCAGTGTTCCAGGGCCATGTGATCACCTTTTGCAACCTTTTGACAAGCCAAGTCAATGGGGAAACCAGATTCATTTAACAACCGTGTTACTAATTTGACAACTGCAGTGATTCACTTAACAACTGTGGTAGGAAAAGTTATAAATTGCTGCAAAACTCACTTAATACATTTCTTACTTAGCAACATAAATTTTGGGCTCAATTGTGGTCATAAGTTGAGGACTATCTGTACTTACCATCTTGACAATTTGTGTTAAACTCCTTGAGGCGTGACACACCTCTCCGGCAGCCAAGCTAATGTATTTTGAGTCAGATTCAGATAACTGAAGATTGTATCCAGGTGGCGAGGTTGAATTTTCCTGTTTCATCTGTGCTGACATAATGTCATGGTCACAAAGCATTTGCGTATTAAGATGTCTCCATTTTTCTTTCCTGAGAGGGAATTGTAGAGCAGGATATATTTTGCTGAAGGACAATCCCCTCTCCTGATTCAATTGGCAGTGCAAATCTCCTACTTGCCAACAGCCTATCCTCAGAAGCCAATTACAGGGAAAAGAGAAATAACAGCATGCTAAAGATCTGCTGCTTATACTTGTTTAATAAATGCCCAGGGACATAATCCCACAGTAAACTCATGCAATCCCAATTGTTTACCTTTCTCTCATTGGCTGATCCTAATCCCCAGACTAATCCTTCCTTTTCTCTTTAACTCCAGATCCCCCTCCACCTTAAATCTTCTCTGCCGCTCCTCTCCAGTAATCATTCCAGGCAATGTTCAATTCTGGTCTCCACAGCCATATCTTGGCTTATGATTTCACTTCAAAATGTGGTAAACCTACCCTGCCCTGCCATGTTTGGAGAATATTGTCTCATGCTAGGGAATTGAGCCATAT
This sequence comes from Azemiops feae, assembly GCA_023970755.1. Lineage (NCBI taxonomy): Eukaryota > Metazoa > Chordata > Lepidosauria > Squamata > Viperidae > Azemiops > Azemiops feae. Next base: position 1,810,575 of record JALGBA010004090.1, on the reverse strand, counting down.
TCTGATGGCCTTTCCTGATTTTACTTTTAACCATCTTTTCCTCAATGTTATCTCACAGAAACTTCTCCTGCCCTCCCTTTTCCTCTCCCTCTCCCTCTCCTCTCTGCTCTCCTTCCCTCCCTCTCCCTCTCCTCTCCCTTCCTTTCTCTCTTCTCTCGTTTCTCCTCTCCTCCTTCTCTCAGGACCCCTTGCCCTCAGCCTTTCTCCCCTCTCCCCTCCTCTTTTTCTTTGTTTTACAGAGGCTGATAGGACCCTCAGGTCTTGAACTTTGTGGTGCATAAAGCAACCAAGCTTCAGTCCTACTGATTTCAGGGGGATAAACTTAAATTGTGAGATATAGCTATTATTGCTTCCATGACGACTAATGCCTATACCACAGGTTAAAAATAATTGAATATGTTTGACGGGAATGGCTTCAAATAGACAGCATTTGTTCAGAGGGATGACTTAGTGTTATTTCAATGTAATTGAGCCTTAACCCCCTCTTTCTTTCAGGGACCTTAATGCACATTGCCACACAGTCACCATGAGTTGGCGGCCTTATAAATTTCACTTATAAATAAATAAACACCATGATGATGACAAACTACGCCGACTGTCCTAAATGGAGTACAAACAATATTCTTGGCATAGGCATACAGCTGGCGTGATTAAGATTGCAATCTTGTATTGTCTGAGGGGAATCTATTATATTAAAATGAACATGAACATATAAAATTGTTGTCTGATAAATGAGTCTCTTATTCAACAATGCATATATTAACAACATCTGAAGACTGCAGTTAGAAAAAAATCTATTTTTTTCTGCTTTCCTTTCCATTCTCAATTATGTGGACATTCTGAAACAAATATAATCTTGAAATGAAACTAGTCTGTCCATGATGAATAAATCAGCTAAAGAGCAGTTGCCTAGGGGTCCTATGGATTAATTTAACTAATTAAAGATAACCCAATAACAATGCCTTTAATCTGGGATTCAGTGCTCTCTCTCTCTCTCTCTCTCTGTGTGTGTGTGTGTGTGTGTGTGTTTGTGTGTGTGTGTGTGTTTTAAATCCAGCTACTGTATGAACAGAACAAATTAAAACAATTAAGAACATGCTGCCCTCTAATGGTTTGTCCCTCTGGATGCTCTTATAGAATATACTTTTCATGACTGAAATAATTCCTGCCACAAGCACTTTTTCTCCATGAATTGAAAGGAGACGACCAGTTCATTTACACAGAGAAAGAGAAAATATATCTCCAGTTTTTCAACTGCAGCACGAAAGAATGAGAGACATTGGTTGATGTGTTGCAATTGCAGGTCTCAATTGTCAAATTAGGATGAGGTTTTAGGAATATCTTTGTTCAATCTAAAGAGTAACATATATACATTTAAAATTAAAATAAATTGACAGCCCTCCAAATAGAGTACTTGTGGCAGCAAAGTATGACAGATGAGCACTTCTCTTCCTGTATTTATTAATTGTTGGATATGTTGTTTAGCCCAGGAGTCTCCAAACTTGGCAATTTTAAGAATCAACTGCTGGGTGAGGAATTCTGAAACCCGAAGTCCACAAATCTTAAAGTTGCCAACTTTAGAGACCGCCTGCTTTAGTCCATCCTAGTATAGTTGACTCCTTCATTTCCTTCATCAAACTGCAGATCTTCTAAAGCACTGTGAAATGATAATGATGGAAAAAATGTAATTACTCTAGCAATTGTTGGGAGAACGACTCTGCCAAGTGAAGTTCTTTCAGAAAATTGATACTCAGCTTGAAATTAACCAAATAGTTAGTTTAGGGGCTTAGTTGAGGAACTGGATCTAGCATTGGAGAAAGAGACTGTATAATGTTCTTGTTGTTTTTGGAAAACCTGGATTTGTTGTCTATCTTCCCTTAAAAAAAGGGAAATCTAATGATCTTTCCCCAATCAATAATAAGGCTCCATATCATGAAAAGCTAGTGGGAAAAGAGGGTTAAGATGTGTGGGAGTTCTCTAAAAAAGAAGATCCTAAAAGCACAATTGCAGTGAGGGAAGAAGAATGGAAGAAGCAGAAGAAGTCCATGTAGCTGCATAAAATGCTTAGTGAAGATCTGAAGAAATGGACACATAAGAGGGGCCTCACAGAATGATACATGGAGATAATCTGAAATTGTAAAGATAATGTCGGACTAAGGCTTAGAATAAATTGAAGTTGGCAAAAAAAATTGCTACAAACAACAAAAAGGGCTGAAGAGAAACAAATCTTCTCCATGAAGAGGTCAAGTAGGTAATCAAAGAAAGGGCAGAATTACTAAGCTCCTATTTTGTCTCAGTCTTTTCTGAGTATATGTTCCACAAGACAATTATGAAGAACAAAATGAAGGATTAAAGTGAGAAATTAATGGAAATATGAACAACAAATAACTATTTATTAGAATGAGTTTGAATTTCATTGTTAGGGTATTGAAAGAACTTGCTGAGAACTTGTTTTTCTCTGGCTAAGAAACCTTGGAGATCTGTCTATATCTTCAGAAAGTAGCAAAACGAGGATCCCACAAATTATAAACCATCAATATTTGGAGTTTTGGAAAAGTGAGATTCTTTGTTGGCAGAGATTATATATCCTTCTATTTTTGCCTGCTTTGCACATGCTAGGATGGGATGTCCAAGCGAATAATATTTGATGGTAAAGTACTATCTGGTTGACAAGATGGTGGTTCTGTCTTATCTGTCTGTTGGCTGCTTCCTGTGTATTGTGTTAATAGCTGTGTGATGATATTGCACATTGGAAGGATGTTTTTTTTCTGTGATTGTTGAATTATAGATGTTTTGTTATTAGGTTAATAAGGAAATTATTCTAGTTTATCTGCATGTTGGCTGATTGGTGTGTGATGGTGGGATGTGGAAACTTACTGTGTGTTATCTAGTACAGTATCACAATGAGTCTTCAGCACCTCCAACAATGCAACATGCCAATCACCCTGAGCTACACATATTCACTACCTTAGTTATTTGAGAAAAAGATTTTGGAATAGCAACTGATTGCAAATTGTATATGAGTCAGCAATGTGAAGCCCTTCCAAAAACAATGCAATTTTTGGCTGAGTCAACAGAAGTACTGTTTCTTATTAATGGGAAGAAACTGTTCACTTTATTTTAAATCAAACCCTACCTTGGATGCTATGCTCACTGCTAGGTATCATATTTTAAGATGGATTCAGACAAAGTCAAAGAGAATGATCAAGGGATTAGGTACACAGTCCTAGACATACTGATGAAATTGGAATGTTTAGCCAGAGGAGAGGAGAGATAACTAAAGAGAAATATGATAGTGGCCGTCAAGTATCTGAAAAGACGATACCCAGAAGATTTCTGTCAAGGCATGGAATTGATATACTCAAACTTTAGGAAGGTTGAATATAAAGGAAAAAAATTATAGTGCTAAAGGCAGTTTGATAGTGGAAACAGTTGACAGAGAGGCAGTGGGTCCCCCCCTCCAATTAGGTACATTTAAGAAAAGGCCAGATAGCCGTCTGTCATGATTCCATTAATTTAGATTCCTGGATGGACCAAGGGATTAGATTCAATGCTCTCAATCGACTCTTCCAATTGTTTAATTCTAGCACATCATGTAGAAAAGCTTACTTGGAAAAAAGAGTTCTTGGCTGACATAGTTTCCAGAATTTCTATTGGAAGCTTCATTAATTAATTAGAACCTCCTCCTGCAATGTGGATTGTCATTTTAAAAAAAACCCAAGAATTCTGTTGTTTTGAGCTTGTTTGTGTGGTTTTCTCTGCTATTCTGCTACAAGAGGAAATGAACTCATAGGGAACAGTCTAAGCTCAGAATCCTAGATGATTAGACCAATACTGTGGAAGGAAACACCGGTTTATTATTATCCTTGAGATGGGAGTTGTTCAAAAGCTGATTCAAGGTAACATTTAGCAAATAATTTATCAAGAAACTTAATGATAAGACTAAGGCAACTGGATATTCAGAAATTCTCAGTAAGCTAGTAGATCCCTTCTCACTTATGTGAGCTGAGTCACAAGTGTTTCACGCACAAATCTTTGCTAAAGAAGCAGCTCTTATTGGAGTAAGGTACCATCTATAACCACAAAGATCATTTTTCTGTGGAAGGGAGTGTCTCATGTTTTTTTTCTTGGCAAATGTAGAAGACTTAAGACGTCAAGGTGATTTTCAGGGCACAGTGTATACTGAAAAGGAAGGAAACTAGAAAGACCAGTTGTTGGGTTAATGACTAACGAAATGGAGAGAGCAATGACCAGATATAATCTGGTTGTCTTTGGCAGAAAAATCCAGGATATTGCTTAGGGCAAAGATTTAGGGAAAGAGGAAAATAATATGCTTCTAAAGCAAGGAGGAACAACATGGTTTTTCACTGCCATTCCATTCCCATTCCCCTAAGCCACAGTGAGGATCAGGAGCCCACAATATGCAATCCTCATATCACCTTTGTCTTTTTTATATATGTGCTTGCTGGGGAATTCTGGGAGTTGAAATCTACACATCTTTAACTTCCCAAAGTAGAGAACACAATTTTAGAGGAACCACCACCTGCAATTTTAGGAAGAGATTATTGTGAGGTCATGTTACAGATTCACTTGAGATGTTAATATTTTTCTAGTTGTCTAAGACAGGGCTTTTCAACTTTTTCACCGACTGTACCACTTTTAGGATATGGCAATATTCGAGTACCACCTAGCAAGGTGTCAAAAACTTGATGACCAAAAAAAAACCCCTGTTCAAAGTTGTAATTGCACTGAAATGATTTATGACCATTTTCACACTTATGACCATTACCGCATGCCCAGGGTCATGTGATTTATATTTGGATGCTTGGCAACTGATTCATATTTATGATGGTCACAGTGTCCCAGGGTCATGTGATCCCCTTTTGCAACCTTTTGACAAGTAAAGTCAATGGCAAGGCTGCTGGTGGCCAAGTGCTAAGGTGGGACTTCCTCCCTCTTTCTCATGCCCACCTCCTTCTGAAGGAAGAATTTGAACCCCCCCATATTTTTTCTCTTCCATATATTCATCAAACAAGGAAAAGCCTCCAGAAACAGAAAAGACAAACTGCTGAGTGAACTAGCTTAAAAAGGCACATTCCCCTTTAAGAATTAGCTACTGGCTAGAAAGGAAAGTAAGGAAGAAAAAAAAATGTAGTAAGTATTGGCTGCCGGCTAAGGCAGCCTCCCCAAATGGCTCCATTCATAAGTAAAGGAATCTACAGACAAAATTCATTCAGGAGAAAAATACTTCAAAATCCCTTGCAGCAAAACTTACAGCTAACAATAGCAGAGCAATAGAAGCTAACACCAGCCATCAGCCAAATAGAAATTGCCAAACACTCCTTAAGAACACAAAGCCCACATTGCACAAATCCGAGAACTTCAAAGTCACAAAAGCACATAAGAATCCTTCCACTCTCCATCTCCCTCCCTCCTCCGTGCCTCACCTCCAGCCATTGCTACCTTTTTTCATTCCTCTTGGAGGGCGACCCCTCCCCCACTGCATTTCTTGCCTGTTTGCTGCTGCCAGCACAGGTGGCTGCCACAGCAGTTGCAAATCAGCTCATGGCCGGCCTGCTTGATTTGATCTCCTCCCCCCCCCCTCCTCCTTCGGTGCAGCTAGAGCTGACTCGGCCTCCTCCCAAGGCTGCTTCTTTTTCTCTCTCTCCCTCTCCTGCCCAAACTGCCTCCTTTTATAGCCTCTGTCTCTGCCCCCTCCTCCTCCTTTCTCATGGGGGAGGGTGAGCCAGAAGTGAGCCTGGGGCCTTTGTCTCGCCCCACCCACTCTGCAGCTCCAGAGGACTCTCTCACTGTAAGTCCTTGCCTGTGCTGGCTCATTCCCTCCCCCACTACACTTGGCTAGGCAGGGCTGCGTACCACCTGCCACTTGTTAATGTACCACAAGTGGTACGCGTACCACAGGTTTAAAAGGCCTTTTCTAAGAGACTTAAAGCATATTTATCACAATACCCTGATATATTGGTGGCATTGGCTAGGCCAGTACGATCCCTTAACAATGCAGTACTCATGATGGAAGGTTAGTCCCAATGAGCCCTATAGATATGACTTCTCAAAAAATATGCAGAGGATTGGGGTGGTTGAAATTTCCACGTTGCTGTTGCTCAGACAAGTATTTCCAAAGCCCCATTTCTATCTATCCAACTGCTATTTCATCTTGTTCAGAAGTTAATATAATTTTATGATCTGCACAGTTTATTACATGCGTCTCCTTCTATGCTCCAAATCAATAAGCCCCAAACAATTTTCTCCCAGACACAAGGAAGCTAACGGTCTCTTCCCAACCTACTTTCAGTAGCTGAGGGGCCTGTTAGTGATGGAATATTTTCCACCAAGCTTGAGGTAACCGACTAGTGTAGAGGCTCAGGACAGGCCAAATATTTGGGATTTATCTCTTGCTTTGTCCACCATCCCAGAGGACTTTTCAGCAGAAGTATTCATCATCTGTCTGAGACCATTATTTCATTTCTTCTTGTGACAGGATTGTCTCTAGATGATCCATTTTTCTTTCTTTCTTTCTTTCTTTCTTTCTTTCTTTCTTTCTTTCTTTCTTTCTTTCTTTCTTTCTTTCTTTCTTTCTTTCTTTCTTTCTTTCTTTCTTTCTTTCTTTCTTTCTTTCTTTCATTCTTTCTTTCTTTTTCTTTCTTTCCTTCCTTCTTTCTTTCTTTCTTTTCCTTCCTTCCTTCCTTCCTTCCTTCCTTCCTTCCTTCCTTCCTTCCTTCCTTCCTTCCTTCCTTCCTTCCTTCCTTCCTTCCTTCCTTCCTTCCTTCCTTCCAATTTCTATGCCACCCACCTTCCCTACAAGGTGACTTTAGATTAGCAAAATGTTTATCTTGGAGGGGTAGCATTAAAATGATTTCACCATGAATTAAAAAAAAAATAAGTTGATAATATAAAGGATCCTCATATTCCTCTTCTCTGGAATGGGGTGGGTGGGTGGATTGGGAAAGCGGGCAGGGAAAAGCTTGCAATGCAGCCTGGCAAAGTCCAAGATGAGATGGAGAGCAGAACTGACTTAGGTTTTGCAAGGCATCCAGCAGGAATGCCATCTTGCCTTGCCAGGGAAACAATGGCAGCAATAAACTGAATGCAGGGAGGATGCAGGAGTTAAGCCAAGAGTTTCTTGCCAAGGTGTGCTCTGTGGCTGGGCAAAGCATGGGAAGGGGAGGATGTGGAGCAACACTATTGGCTACTGCTGTCTGAGTTCCCAGAGAAACTGTGTTGTTGTTGTTTTTTAGTTACTTTTGCATATACTCTGGTCCTCTAGCCGGATTGGGTTACTTGCTATTTTGCAAGCCCAGCCAATACTGCAAACAAAGGCAAGAGCACTCTAAATCATGTGCTTGTAAAGCCTATAATTAGGACTGAAAGGTGCTTATTTTCCCTGCAGAAGCCAGCAATTCAGGCTACCTGAAGGAACAAATCCCTCAGCAGTTCTTTCAGAGAGGGAAAGGCTGGGTCTGTGTGAAATAGTTATTTGTGCCATGGTTGGCTAAGGTCTTCCTGGAGCCTTTGTGCTCAGGCTCAGTTCCCAAATAGCAGGCTCACTGCTTCTCTGGTAGGGGAATTAGTCATGACTGTTGTAAACTGGAATGGTACTCTCTCTGTGGTGAGATGTACTTAAAAAGAAGTCTTAAGTGAATGCAAGAAAGCCTCTGGTAGATTAAGGCACCCTCTTCTACTTAATACCAACAAATCCCACTCCCTCCAAAACTTTGCAGGACCTGGCACATCTCGGGAATGTCCTGTTATGCAAGCAGGTTGTTCCACAAAGGCTTCCCCAGGTCACCTTCTGTGGCCAGCTGAGGCCCTGATTCTGCAGATTCCATTGCAGAATCATGGAGTTTGAAAAGGCCATGGAAGTCTTCTCGTCCTACTCCCATTCTTCAGGATATTCTTCTCTAGCTATATGGATTGCTCTCTTCTCCCCCCCCCACCCCTGCTTTGCCACAATGTTTATCTGGATGCCAAAGTGGTGAGCTCCTGGAACAGCATACTGTATGTTCCTGCAAGAATATGAGCATAAAAAAGAGTCAGAGCAGAAGGTGCCCTAAAGGGAAAGTTTGACTGGGATTGCAGGTTTTGATAGAGAAGCATCACAATTTCCACAAGAATGATACGTGGATGATGAAACCAAGACATTACAAATCACAAAACCAGTTCATATCTATGAGGACCATAGAAGAGAAGTATCACAATGAGTCAACAGTCTGGTTCTTTGAGACAGGGAGAAAGATTCGTGGTCAGGTTGTTTTCAACAACCTGTCTAGGAAACCAAGTTTTTGTATTTACTTCCTTGATTGTACAACTCCACCCCAGCCCAGATAATCTTAATTACTCCCCAGCTGTATAAAGCTAGCACTTGCACAAGTTGATCTCTCAGCTTCTGCAGTTTCTCATTTCTTTGTGGCTCAACACGTTGCGTGGCCACATGATGGCACTAAGCTTAGGGTGCAGCACTTGCTTCTGCAGATATGCATGGCTGGAGCCTTTCTTGCTAGGGCAAGGGATTCACAGGAAAAATGCCTCTCTGTTGTGTTTTGAGAACCATCTCACAGGCAAGTGCAGTGTCTCCTAAAGAGGTTGCGCCCCCTCAATTTCTCTTCTTTATTCTCTGAGTTGCTCCTTACTACGCTGATCTGGCCAAACTGCATCTGTAGAGTTTACTGCTGAGGGGAGGCAAAGAGTTAAGCTAAATCATAAAGTGTCAGCAGACTTGATTTCCTGTCAAAGTCCCAGTCATGTGCTCGGCTTCATTCTCTCATCAATACTCCCATTGCTAGGAGAGGTTGCCTAGTGTCAGCCATTCAAGGAAACGGACAGGGTAGAGATCTCGGGAATAATCTTTATTGCAGTGCAGTAGAAAAACAAAACCTTGAAAACTTTTGCAAAGTTTCTGTCCGTCCCATCTTTTATACTAAGCAAAAGCAAGGCAGCATTTTGAATGTCCTTCTCAGGACTGAGCAGTCTTTTCTCAAAATCCCCTCTTAATGGTTCACTCATTCCTTCGGTATCTACATATCTTCGGTATGTAGTTGTATCTACATTACTTTATGACTTATTTAGGGATCAAAGATCAAAGAAATGGTGGCTACTGCCCCCTCCAACGGTTTAAACTCTCAGCCAAGGTGTTGCTCCAATCTCAGAACAAAGTGGCAAGACCAGTTTGCCCAGACAGTGAAGTAGCTAGTCCAGCAACCAGTGGACCTCATCTCAGTCCCAGCCTAGGACCATGGAGCCATTGCTGTATCAGCTGTACACTTTGATGCGGACTTCACAACCTTTTTTAATATGAGCCTTTTGTCTCCCTGAGAGATTTCCTTACCAACCAAACCTGTGCAGATAGTCCTCGATTTACAATAGTTTGTTTAGTGATGGTTCAAAGTTACCATGGCACTTAAAAAAAGGGACTTATGACTGTTTTTCACACTTACGACTGTTTGCAGCATCCCCACTGTCACATGGTCAAAATTCAGATGGCTGACAACTGATTCATATTTATAACGATTGCAGTTTCATGTGATCCCCTTTTGCAACCTTCTGACAAGCAAAGTCAACGGGGAAGCCGGATTCACTTAACAACCGTATTACTAACTTCATAACTGCAGTGATTCATCTTAACAGCTACGGCAAGAAAGGTCATAAAATGGGATAAAACTCACTCAACAGATGTCTCACTTAGCAACATAAATTTTGCTCTAATTGTGGCCGTAAGTCGAGGATTACCTGTATTAGAATTAGAATTAGCTGAACAGTTTATACAAGGGACAACTTTCTTTCTGATTAAGAACAGCATGGATCTGAGAAACTATGTGAATTTGAGGGCACATGTGAGAATTAACTTGAAGATTCCTTTACCCCAGATCCAAGATCTTATGAAGCATATTAGTAAATGTCATGTTCAAAATTAACCTCTGTGAAGGAATTTAGTGACAAGAATTTATAGGATACGCGTTTTGTTTTTCTTCTCTGTTATGCTCCTACCTTTTTTTTGGAAAATCTACGATGGTTTCCTCTATATAGTCTGTGACTACTGACTCCAGAACTCTCTAACCATTAGGAATCACTACTCTCTGCTCAATTCAAAACTCTTGGAATGGTTGCAAAAAGCCGATTGGATCTCAAATCTGATTTACATGGAAGGTATTTAATGGCCTTTTATTTTAATTTAAATACGTCTATCCTTGATCTTTAGAAGATCAGTGATTAAAGTTTTTAAATAAAAAAAAATATGAATATGTTTTCCACATAAGCTCTTGATATTTTATTTAGATGAACTCCTTATCTGTTCTGAAGATTATGTTTAAGTGGTTTTTAAAAAACGTTTGTAACTAGTGTTTTAATGCTAAGCTAAAGAAATATTTCTTTGAACTACGCATGTTAGAATATCTGGGCTACTTCATTTCCTTGAAAGGAATTCAGGTGGATCCAGCTAAGATATACATCTTGGATGCTCCCTCCATTATCAGAGACGTGCATTTTGGATGCTTTGCCAATGTTTACTGTTAATTTGTTCCTTATTTTGGTTTACTGACCACACCATTGTCTCATATTAGTAAGAATGGGCTTCCCTTTAATTGATTCTAATCCCAGTCCATCAAGCCTTCCTCTAGTGGCATTCATTTTTTAGCCCATCCCCTGTCACCCAGACCCCAGCCTCTCCTTAGTGGACATGTGTTCCTTCTCTGTATATTCTTTTTGGCCGTTCCTATAAGCTAAAATAAACTGTGATGATTTTAACAAGGAGCTGTTGGTCATCAAGGAATACTTAACAGTGTTGATACCATCTCCTTGGAAGTTCTAGATACTCTCTGAAGCAGATCACAAAATTTGAAAGACAACTTTCTAACAAGTATATAGAATGTAAAGTTAGGTGGGCACATTTTTTCTTAACATTTCAATCTCTTACATTTCTAAGTCCAAACACAAGAGGCTGATGTGTAATATCAAGTTTTTCTTATCTTATGTCCTTCCTCCAATGTCTACGATAAGCCCATAAAACTTTGGCCTCTAGTCTCTGACATCTGCCCTGCCCTGTTGACTTCCCAGGGTAGCCTACAATCCTGGAATTGCCAAGTACTAAATACATCCATGACTATTTCTTTCCCCCCCTAAACTTAGCTTTCACATCTTTTATCATACTCTTAAGGAAGGATGTTATTAAAAACCAAGAAATATCTCCATATTATGAGTGTTTATATGAAAAGATTGAAACAAGATCATGTGAGGTACTAACAGCACTCTATAAAGCCTTGGTAAGACCACATCTAGAATACTGCATCCAGTTTTGGTCACCACACTATAAAAAAGTCTCTAGAAAGAGTTCAGACTGGGCATGGCTAGTCTAGTGAAGAGAAGGACTGGGGTGACATGATAGCAGTGTTTCAATATTTGAGGGGCTGTCACAGAGAAGAGGGGTGCAATCTATTTTCAAAAGCACCTGAAGGTCACACAAGGAACAATGGAAGGAAACTGATCAAGGAGAGATTCAACCTAAATAGGGAGAATTTTTCTGATAGCGAGAACAATCAACTTGCCTTCAGAAGTTGTGAGTGCTTCATCACTCAAGGCTTTCAAGAAGAGACTGGACAGCCATTTGTCAGAAATGGTATAGGGTCTTCTGCTTGAGCAGGGGGTTGTACTAACTAGAGGACCTACAAGGTCCCTTCCAAGTCTGTTATTCTGTAAGATTGAATAACTACTGATGCTTGAGCATCAATTCCTCTTGGTACCATTTAGCTCTGCCCTACTTGCATTTAGCAGCTCTTTCCAAGCTAAGACTGATGATAATGGTCCTCAAACAGAAGAGAACTAACATGTTTCTGACCCCTTCCAATAGCCGGAGGTAGAGTACCACATTTTATGGGTCTTTGACCCATTGCCATTCCCTCCGCCTACGTACATGCTGCATGCCAGTCATTAGAAATAAATGGTTTGCACCATTGAAACCTGGTTGGGAAATGTGGCTTCTAGGGTTTCAGGTGTGGCACCAGCTACTACTCCTGGATAGGGGTGGGGGGGCTGGCTGTTATTTGGGACTCTCAGAAAGCCTTTAGGGGCATTGTCCCAGACATAGCTGGAAGTGAGATTCTCCTGGTAAGGTTGATTTGAAGGGACCAGTTTGGAGGGGTGCTTGCTTGTAGTAGCCCTGCTCAAGCAACTCGATGCTATGTCTAAGTTGCCATTGGATCTCCTCAGACTTATTGTTCTGGTAAATATACCAGACTAAATATACCAAACTAAGAAATCAACTCCACTGGATTGTTAAAATTACTTTGATAAGATTTCTCTATCGCTAAGTAAGACAGTTAAGTGAGTTTTGCCCCATTTTAAGACCTTTCTTGCCACAGTTGTTAAGTGAATCACTGAGTTGTTAAGTTAGTAACATGGTTGTTAAGTGAATCTGGCTTCCCCATTGACTTTGCTTGTCAGAAGGTCGCAAAAGTTTGCAAATTGAGGACTATCTGTGTTTGGGGTAATGTAATGTAATGTGATGTGATGTGATGTGATGTGATGTGATGTGATGTGATGTGATGTGATGTGATGTGATGTGATGTGATGCCCTTAAAAAGTATCTACAAATTGTAGTTGGTGTAGAAAATGACTGCCCATGTGCTAACCAGAATTACCTGGTAGAGTCAGGTAATCAGTAGATTTCCAGGTACAAATCAAGTGCTAGCTATTGCCTTTCAAGTTCTATGTGGCTTGGAAATTACTCCCAATAGTATCTGGCTGCCCAAGACTGCCAAACATTTTTGCTGGAAGTCCTTGCTAAGAGGGGAGGAGACTTGATTTTTTCCCTTCTGCAAAGCATCCTCCCTCAAGATGTAAAATGTGGGTCCTCTCTCCTGACATTTACCAAGTTGCCAAAAACCTATTTATTCCAGAGAGCATTTGGGATGGTTACAAATTACAATAGTGATATATTGTAATGCCATTGGTACAAATATGCAATGTGATTATGCAGTGGATTTTTGTCTGTGATGTTTTATTGATTTTTTTTTTTTTAGATTTTATTGATTTAGTTTTAAGTGATCTACATTGTGTGAAGATATTGCTGCATGCTGCTAGAGGGCCTGATGGGCGAAGCAGCTTAAAAGCACTTGAAATAGATGTTTCTATGTTATTTAGAAGCGGTGAATGCTCCAACACTGGAAGTTTTTAAGAAGAGACTGGACAGCCATTTGTCCGAAATGGTATAGGGTTTCCTGCTTGAGCAGGGGATTGGACTAAATGAACTCCAAGGTCCCTTCCACCTTTTATTATTATTATTATTATTATTATTATTATTATTATTATTATTATTATTATTATTATTATTATTATTATTATTATTATTATTATTATTATTATTATTATTATTATTATTATTATTTGCAAAAAGAGGAAAGCAGGTGCTTCTGCTGTTCTTCCCTGTCTTGCTTGTTTCATTGATGCTGGTGGAAGACTGGCAGAGAGATTTTAAAAAAGTCAACATGGTGGCCACAACCATGTGACCAAGGTCCCCCCCCCCATTTTACATACCTAAACAGGACTGGGGCTTTCATTGCACAGTTGGCCTTTTTTTAACCTCCCCCCTTGTGGATATTACTCCCTCCCCTTGGCTGGGAGTTAAATAGGTAACCCTATTTTGCTTTAGCAACAAAGTGAGCCTCTTGTGTGTTTCAGAAGCTACAGTTTAGGATTTTAACTGCTGATTTCTAATTTTGCATTTTTACTTTAAGAAATATAACTCTTCAGTGTGTTTGTTTGTGTGTGTGTAAAATATGCGGACTCTTAACATTTCTGAATGGTTCTTATTTCTTTTCATTTTTTTAAAACTTTAACAACCCCTACTTAACTATATATGACCCCTGTCCTGACTTAGGACTTGTCTTTGCATAAAAAAAAAATGGATGGCTGCCTCAAGTCCATGTGACTTTTGGCAGGTTAACACTGCCACCTGCTGTGAGGCTTGAAAGAGAGTAGTTTAGGCAAGGAGCAAGAGGACTCTGAGTATGAAATGGGGAAAGGTAGATTTTTGAACTAGAATTAAGGGGAAGTTAACTTCAAACAGGCAAGTGGAGGTGAAGATGGCCTGCTTTGGGAACGGAATCCGAAAGATTTCTTTTTTCAAATATAATTTTTACTGAAGAAAGTTTTAACAAGACAAAAATATTAGAACAACAAAAATAATGAAAAATAGTGAAGAAGTAAGAAAAAATAGAAATAGAAGGAAATAAAGGATTATAAAGAAGTGACTTTCCAACTTTGTCAAAGTGGTTATAAATGTGTTTGTTTTTTTGCCCTGTCTCTTTCTCTCAGGTGATATCATAATGTCCTTTTTTTTTTTCAAAATGAGGAGGCCGGCAATTCTGTTGAAACCTTTGTGGTGCTGTGGAAATTCAAGATCATGCAGGCCACAGAAACCTTTGTTCCTGCTGTGTTGATTAATCAGACAAGGCTCCTCTTTCCCTATCTTATTTACTGTAAATATATTTATTTATATAAAACTGGTTCATGTCAGCGTCTCTGACTCCATTTGGACACCGGCTGCTCAATTCCCTGACATTGTGAGATGGCTGGAACAGAGATGGTGGAAATCCAGGCATGAAGCAACCAGTGATGGATGACATCACCCCATTCATAATGTGGCTCTAAAAATCTCAAATAAGACTAAGTTGAGGGTCAATCAGTTGAGATGGTACGTTAACAAGAAGGAGGCATTGTGAAGAGGCATTTCTTTTCTATGGGAATTAGGTAATCATCTGCTTTGTACTTTTCCTGAAATGGGATATAATTGTATATAGCTGGGGTGTCAAACTTGCCGCGTCACGTGACGTGTCGTGACGTATCACAACTTTTTTTCCCTTGCCGGAGCTGGGATAGGTGCAGCTTCCGTGTGATGCATCCGGCCCACAGGCCGGCAGTTTGACACTCCTGGTATATAGCTATAGTTGTTCGGAACAACCTGACAACAGTGGTCCATGCATTGTTGTTATAGCAATGCATTGTCAGTGGGGCTATTTCTGAAAGATATAGCCAGTAACAGATGCTGCAGCATGATACAGTGTACGCGTTACCATTGTTCTGAACACACTGCATTGGCTGCCCATTGGCTGTCAGGCTAACCAGACACCACAAATACTTGTGGTGACATATAAAGCCCCCAGTGGTTTAGGATTGGGATATTTCTCCCTTACACGTGGGTCCATCAGCTAACAGCTAATGGAGATGCATTCTCGAGGGTAGAATATTTGCTAGAGGGTTGCTTAAGCAGTAACCTGAAAGGGCATTTTTAATAGAAGTGATGCTAATTTAAAACCCAACTGTTCATCCCAATACATTCAAGTTCAGTGTGGATGCCATATCATCCTTCTTATTGATAGCCTGTACTAGCACTTTTGTAGCTTTGCAGTGTAGGCAGCAGTTTTCAAGTTTTAAATACATGAACTATTTTAAGTGAGGCTTTACTGGAACACAAATTAAATGTGTTAATTTATTTTAAACTCTTTTTAATTAGTCATTCTCTGCTTTAGGATTGCTTTTAACAGGTTTTAAATTGTAAAAATATATTTATACTATTTATTATCCACATGTATGTAAGTCAATAAATACTTCATATAAACTACAAAGTACAATTTGAATGAAGTTTTCAGCCCTGATCTGTAGAAAATTATAGTTTAATTTGAATACTAAGAGAAGGGAATGGTTGGTTGTTCCTGTGCCTGAATTACTTTGATCACCACCTGAGAATTCCTTAAATTCTTTTTCCAGACTTAAACTTTTCATAGTAAAGCTGCTGCTTTTTCAGACAACCAGCCTTTCTCCCTCCCAGTCCTTTGGCACCCTTTTCAAACACACTTGAGAGTGAACTGTTTTCTCTATTTTCATAACTCTGTGAACATCACAACAGTCTGAGAATGAGCATAGTTACAGGTAAACCAGAAAGGAAACACAACTAGATGAGGTAATTCGACTTTATTGTAAGGCTACATTAACAGAATCTTGCAAGTCTGAAGGTACAAACTTCCCACCACCATTTTTAATCACCCGAACATTAGAGGGTCTGTGGCGAATAGGCACGGCCATCTTGCCACGGCTGACTTGCCATGGCCAACTCACCATGGAAGAACTCACCATGGGACAACTCACCGCAGGACAATTCAATGTGGGAGTTGTTCTTTTTATTATTCATCACAGCATTACAAAAGTTGGTAGTCATAGGAATGATTTCCTGTGATACAAGAGGTAAAACAATTTTGATGAAAACATGGTCAACCAAAATAAAAGGAGCTAAGTGAAGTCCGCGATGAGTTGGCCTGCAGTGAGTTGGCCATGGCAGGCTGTCCCATTGGAAGTTGGCCGGGGCAAGTTGGCCATGGTGAATTGGTCACAGAGAGATGGCCATGATGAGTTGCCCATGGTGAATTGTCCCATTCCGACAATTAGGCTAGGTCCTTCCTAATTTTCTTCCTCTAAACATTAATCCATTGGTGGCTCCTGCCTCTCTCGTCTGATTGTTTCCTAGGCTCTTCTCTTCTTCTCTTTCCCCAAGGTCATTCCTACATTGGTTCAATTGATTTTCAATCTAGAGGCTTTCATTATTCCGTTCAGTTTAATTCTTCTTTCTCTTCTGTCTCCAACTTGTGCTATATGAGGTGGCTACATTGCCTATAATGTCAAATCCTCTTTACTAATTTGTTAATAGTAAACACTAATGGATATTTTAATTGCAGAATGTCTTTTATTGTTTATTTTATGGTTTGTTTTTTTAGCATATGCCATCCAAAGTCTCTTTTGTGAGATGGGTGGCTATATACTGTAAACAGGATGAATAAATACATAAAAACCTGACTCATTCTCGCTCCATTAAGAAGGAAAGCATATTACAGGTTCTTAGATATAGAATGAAATAATTTAGGCTTTTCTATCATCATGTTATTTCAAACCAAAGTTTTTATATACTAAATTTAGTGTTTCTCCATCCATTTTGTTCTCCTGCATCTGCTATCTATTACTCACTCTATGCAGAAAAATAAAACAAATAAAATTGCTCTTAATGCTGACTTGATACATTTGGGCTGCTGCACCTAATCATGTCAACATGCTGCTATCATGGGATCTCAGGAGCTGAAAGGTGGGATGAGCCAAGAATCTCATCCAATAAAAGCACAGATCATATTTTCGAGCCATGACAAATCACTGTTTTCTAAAGATGATTCACTACTCTGAAGTTGGAGCTCCTTATTCATTGACAGAATGCCATTGGCTCACAAATGGCTTAAAATGGCTTGTAAGTGCAAAACTCAAAGTTATGACACCACTTAGTCATTAATAGGGCAAAGCTCACTGTTCTGTCTTCCTCTGGAACAACTCCAGATCTAAGATTTTTTTTAAAATTTCGCACAATGTTCCATGACTTCAGGGGAAATCAAAATGATAGCTTGTACACATTCTCCCAAGTTCCATTTGATGCTGCCTTGGAGCATTGCTGTCCATCGTTGGTATTGCTTGGTATTCAGTCAGATCTGGAGTAAATTCATAATTATGCGAGGCATCTTTATCCTTATCTCCTCCACCGCCCACTGCTGCAGCAATCTTGTCTCTCATTCCTTCCAGTTTAGAAGTGGTGACAACTACTGTAGTGTTTCTACTTTCTTTACATCATTCCTTCAGAGGGAAATATTTGTTCAGAAATGGAACATAAAACATAGATCATCTAGTCCAACTCCCTGCACAAGCAGGAGATTCTGTACCATTTCAGACAGTCTCTTCTTGAAAGCCTCCAGTGATGAAGCACCCACAACTTCTGAAGGCAAGCTGTTCCACTGGTTAATTATTTTCACTGTTAGGAAATTTCTCCTTAGTTATAGTGTGTGTGTTTGTGTGTTTGTGTGTGTATGTACTAGTTATAGTTATAGTTATACTATAGGATTCCTCGTAGAGGTTATCTGGTTAGTCATTGCTAGGAGTGAATCAGTGTTCAATCTATCAGGAATTTGAAGGAGACCTAATCTTCCCCAACTTTTAATTTCCATTGTACCATGCATATTAAATTTCCATAGTTTTGTGTTCAGACCATAACTCCTAGAATACCCAGAAAGGTATTGAAAAGATTATTTTCACCCATTATTATAGAAGATATCGGAATGGCCTAGAAGGACAGGAGGAGTTGCTACTAAGGCAACAGTCAGATAAAGTAAGCTTGAAAACAACACAAGAAAACATCTCAGGCAAGCCCCTCCCTCCTTCACATGAAGATTAAGTGACAGAAGGAAGAAGGATATTCAGACTAGCAGGATTCTGTTACTATAGCTGTTATTGTAAAGATATTGAAGCCTTGACCTATATGGCAGTGGTTTCTTAGTCTGTTCTTCTACTTTGTAGAGCTGACAGTTACTACCTTCAATTTTTCTACTGTCCTATTCCAAAAAATTCATAAAAGAATAGAATGAGATGTCTGAAAGAATGCTCCAAAATTCAGTATTACCTTTAACAATGATATTAAAGAAGATAAAATTTAACTCCAACACTCCCAGAGCCAAGAAAAGCTTTGAATAAAACACCTGAACATTCAGTAGCCTCTCCACATCCAGATTCCATATTTTTAGGAAACCGGAGGTAGATGATCATAGATCTCATTCCTGTAAAATGTTTCCTTTCCTCCTGAGAGCTATGTGTCACCCAAGGATGTTGTTACACTTGAGATCTGTTAAGTTGCTAAGATCTAGCTGTGTTTGATATTGTAAGCCTATTTTAGACTGATACAATCATTGCTTAAGTGAGATCTAAATCAGGATGGAACTACGTGTCACCTTGGCAAGTGTGTGTTCACACACCCACGTTTGTTAAAATAATATGATTTAGTGCATTTTGGTGCATTTTTAGGGGAGAACTGGGAAGAGGAAAACTGCATTTAACCCCACTTATGTCTGCTGATAGTCATTGGTGAATTACTGATATTTTAACCTCTCCTGTTTCCAGGTTAGTTTTCCCACAATATATTCCAGTTTTCTTTCACAGACTCATTTATTAGATTTCCAAT
Organism: Azemiops feae; assembly: GCA_023970755.1. NCBI lineage: Eukaryota > Metazoa > Chordata > Lepidosauria > Squamata > Viperidae > Azemiops > Azemiops feae. The sequence continues at coordinate 1,791,530 of JALGBA010004090.1, read as the reverse complement.
CTGTTGTGCAACCTAGTCCAACTTTCACAGGGGCCCATCAAATGTCTTTGGGAAGCCAAGGAAATGCCTTTTGGCTCCCTCCCATCCATTTTCTCCAGCCTAGGGAGACAATACAGAGGAATCTGGACTCACTGAGAATGCCTAGTGTCTAGGTAAAATTAGGATTTTTTCCCCCCAACGTGGATCACATTACAGTTAACTTTGTCACTTTAATCCCCATTCCTCCAATTCCCAGGGAGTGGTTTGGAATTTTTTTGCCATCATTCCTTAAAGAAATAACTCTGTTATTTGGTTCCATCACATTTGGTGATCTCACACTGCTCATTCCAAACTTCAAATAATTTCTGGACTGTTTTTTTTTAAAGCACTGTTCCAATACTGATTCTTCTGGGATTCCACAGTTTACACCCACTCAGTACAAGCACTGCTATGTATTCTTTTTCTCTGATTTCTGTTCTTTAACCTGTTATTGATCTATAACAGAACTTCTTAATAAACTAGAAATCAGGGAGGTGACCAGGTATTCTCCCATCCAAGCAATGACAAGATTTAAACCTACCTAATGCTATCCTTTGAAGGAACAGCTGATGGAGGATAGCTGGTTTTTGTTCATTCAGTCAGTTCTGAGTCTTTTGGGTATCATTTTGCTAGGATTTTCTGATAGCAAGAAAGCTTTGACTTTGGAGATCTTAGACAGGTGAGGCCAGAGGAAAGCAATTTTGGGGGGCCAGTGGGGATCTTTTAAGAAATATTCTGTGAGCATGTTATGTGTGCTGCCGTAATGAAGTTTGATTCTTAATAGAATTGCTGCCCTGATGCTTGAGATCTTTTATAAAATTTGCAGTTACCAAAAGACAAACTGCTACTTATTCAATTCATGCTTTAGTATCTCAAGATACTGTACTCCAACCACCCACTTTTATTTTTCTGCTGAACAGAGCTAAACACTTCCAGACAAAGCTCTATATGCTGCTGATAGCCTTATTTTTGAGAAATGATTTTTCAAACTCATTTTGGGCCCAGAGGTATTCTTGGGAATGTCAGGCTGTAGAACAGTCTATTTATCCAAAAGCAATTCTTCCAATCAAAATGCCCATGGTGTCTTCTTTAACAAGATTTATGGGGACAGAGCTTCAAGAATTTCAGCAATTGAACTATTTCTAATTTAGAATCAATTCATTTCATCAATTTAACTGGATGGAAACTTTCTTAGTTTTGTTCCAACCATTTTCTGTGAACTTATGGGAGATTCTTTTACTGATAATGAAGGAACTTGCAGGTGGCTATTTACAAAGTTTTCTCCTTATCAGGCTGTAAACTGACCATTGCTGAAAATAACTATGATGCTAAATACTGTACTCTATTTTGCTGCATTCCAGATTTCTATTTAGCTATTTTTTTTGTATGAAAAGAGAAAATAAAAAAATTACACAGAGCGGTATTAATAGTTGAATTGGTGAACTCAAGTATTAGTTCACGTTTTCTTTTATATTTTCTACCCGCCCTATGTAAAGGGTCCAATTGTTCTCCCAGTGTGCTGTCTTCATGATGAGATAAAAAATTTGGGGTTGCAAAAATGTAAGATGTTTTCTTGCACCACATGGACTGCTCATAGGCTTGGATTTTGTTATTTCTGATTTAAAGAACCTAAGGACAAAAATGTATTAAGAAGATAGATTTGGATTATAAAAAGCCACCATGCTGCTCAAGTTCTATAAAATGCTTCATCATTACAGAGACATTACAAGAAGTGGATGAATTTTACAAGCATTTAAGTCCCTACTATGTTGTGGATATGAATACTATAATTTAGAGTGTAGAGTTCATAAAAACCCATGCTTTGTATTCAGGCATACATGAAAGATTTTTCTAGTACATTGTAAAACTAGGATGGTTTTACAGTTTATTAAAGGAAGGTTATGTTTGGGTTTTAATATCATAAGTTATGTAAGGACTAAGCAAATGTTACCAGAAAAGATACCACTCTAAACATCACTGAAGAACTTGAGTTGAAAAGTTTCATTAAGGTTGTTTTTCATATCACTTTGTTACCTACAAAGTGTTTAGTAAGTTATGTACAGTATTAGCTTTCTCCCAGTTATTATATAGACACATTCATTGCTATCTTCTAGAGGCTTATTGATTTGTTAATCAACACAAAAGCCTTTTTTGGTTGTCTCCCATCCAAGTATTAACCAGATCAAACCCTGTTTAATTTGGAGGATTAGACAAGGTGCTATCAGCTATCAGACAGTGAGGTTTGTAAACATGTAACAGGGCTTAATCACTCCAGTCAATAAATCACAGGACTTAACCCTAAACAGACCCAGTCAGACACAAATAAATTAATTTGACCCAATCACTTGAAGAATAGGAATAATTTCAACTGACTTATTTGATTTACTCTGCATCTCTAGTCCTTTAAGAAAAAGATTTGGAGAAGAACAGCTGAAAAACCAAACCTTTGTCTTCATGAAAAACATGCTGCCCATGAACAGAATGTACCTCACAAATCTTGAATGGTTGCAATATCAATATCTATAGCACTCAGACTTATATACCACCCCATAGTGCTTTATAGCACTTTCTGAGCGATTTACAAATGTCAGCATATTGCCTCAACAATCTGGGTCCTCATTTTACCTACCTTGGAAGGATAGAAGGCTGAGTCAACCTTGAGCCAGTCAGGATCGAACTCCAGACTGTGGGCAGAGCTTGCCTGCAATATTGCATTCTAACCACTGCACCAGCAGGTTTGCAGTCATGTCTACTGCCATTGTTTGCTTGGCAAACAATGGTTAGCTAGCAACTTCTGCTTTTCTTTATTTGTCTGTAATTTACTTGTCTGATTTTTATGACTTTCAGGTGGCTTCTTCTATCGACCTTCATTAGAAATTTCTGAATATTATTTTATTCCTTTCAGTACTAACTAACAAACAAACAAACAAACAAACAAAAACCAAAAAAATGCACCTCCAAAGCAAGAGACAGGCATTTGATAAATCTGGATTTAGGTTAAACGGACCATAACCTCAAATGAAAATTATTTCATAGCTGTGAACATTTCATCAAATCTAATTAACATTTATATCAAGGAAATATTGATGGCTTAACTCTGTATATGTACTTCTGAAAGACAGAGAGCTCATTTTTATATATTCTTGTGAATGGATTCTTTCCTTTAGCTGGTACGTCTGTGGAGATTCTCAGTCATCCAGGTCATAGTTGTCCCAAAGGTGCTTTTTCAAGAGGCAACTGGACTTTCTTGTTATTCTTTGAAGATGTTTTGCTTCTCATCCAAGAAGCTTCTTCAGCTCTGACTGGATGGTGGGGAATAGAAGGATTTATATTCCTTGCAGACAGCTGGTCATTTGCATTCTTTTAGAGAGTCATTCTTTAGCTGATATATTTATTTATTTGTTCATGAGATTTGACAGAATTTAAACCTTTCCAGAAAAGGACCTTTTATTTAATAAAGTGGCAAGATACTGAGTTGTAGCTTTTGTGTGTGGAAGTAACCACAGTTGAATTCTTATTTTGTTCAGCCCAGGAAACCTCACAACAAAATTGGAACAAAATTAAGTAGGTAAATTCCCTTCATGTCTCCTGACCAAATGACAGCCCTCCATCTGACTAAGCTGATCTCTTGGCTGAGGAGTATGTTCAGAGAATGCACAACGTTGCAATGGATTTCCAATATGGCATTCCCTCCATCCAGCACAGATGAGACCAGCTTGCTAGATGGACTTGTCTTTTTTCCTGGAAGAGGGTGAGGGCAAAATTGCTCGTTTATTGATCCAGCTGGCTGTGGATAGCAGCACTTACCCATTTGTGGCTTCATTAGCTTGCTTTGTCCAAGCCTTGTTTTTCAGTGCAACATTTTTTCCAATGTAGTGCTCCAGGCACCTAGAAGTATGGATCTCCGTCATTCTTACTCCTCCAAAAGACTCATTTTCACGCAAGGTTGCCTGCACTGCTGGCATGGTCAAAAAGATAAAGATGGCAGTCTCAATCACACAGTGGTGGCCACCATCTTGACTTTTTGGATGTTCCTGCATAAATCCCAAATGAACTGCACTGACAAAGGACCTGGGGAAAAAAGGGTATTCTGTCTTGCTTTGATGGGAATGGGAGTTAGAAGGAAAATGAATCTCCCAGAGGAGAGTTAACAATAATTTGGAAAGGGAATTTCTCTGGGAAATTAATTGTTGTGAATGAACCTAATAGAAGCACACACATACAATCTTTGATTTTAACAAAATGTTTAATAAAAGGAAGCAAAGTCTTAAAGAAAATAAAATGAAATGTACTATGATAAATCATTTTGAATATATTAGGTTCATTCAACTTTTTTTAAAAAAGCAACTGAACTCAGTCAGCCACTAGACTTCCTTTTCCATTATTTCAGCATGTTATAATCATGGGTAGAGTGAAATAAGTTTCCCTTGAACTTCTAAAGCTTAGGATGATTTTAACTGATTAGGCTAGTGCAGGGGTAGGCAACCTTGGCTCTTTTATGACTCGTGGACTTCAACTCCCAGAATTCCTGAGCCAGCATGGCTCAGCTTGGAAACCTCTCCCTTTTCCCTCAGCATGGCTGGCTCAGGAATTCTGGGAGTTGAAGTCCACGAGTCATAAAAGAGCCAAGGTTGCCTACCCCTGGCTAGTGCTTTCCCAAAGCTAGGTAAATTATAGCTAGTCCTCAACTTACATATGTAATTGGGTCCAGAATTACAGTAGTAAACCATGCTGGTTGTTAAGGACTTCACTATGTGACTGGGCCCAATTTTACAATCTTTTTTGTGACAACTTGTTGGGTGAACACAGCAGTCGCTTAGCGAAACCACTTTAGCCTTTGGACGATTTTTGCCAGAAACCTGAAGTAAATGCCGGTTTCTGGCAAAAAAACATCATAAATAGCAGTTTATGTAAACAACCATAAATGCAGACTGGCTGCCAAGTGCCCAGAATACAATCGTGTGACTTGGGGAGAAGGGTGGAATGAAACTGGGTTGTAAGTACCTTTTTTTTGGGGGGGGGGGTCTGTCATGATTTTGAATGGTTGCTAAGCAGCTACTTGTAAGTCAAGAGATACCCTGTACCCAAAATTGGGTAGAAGTGGGGGGTTTTGAGTAACAACATAGAAGCCCATTACCCATCACAAGAGGGATATTTAAACTGACTTAAAGATTGGCACGTGTACTAAACTAAATCTCCCAAAAACAAAAATGGATGAAATTGCAAATGGTAATCTGTTGAAATAATATGAAGTTCATTTATGCTTTTATGGTATCGGTAGTCCTCGAGTTATGTCCATTCCTTCAGTGACCGTTCAAAGTTACGATGGTGGTGAAGGAAGAGACTTAACAGCTGGTCCTCAAAGTTCAATAAGATTTTTTTTAATAAGTGGTCTTATGTAATGAATGAAAAAGTTTGGGAAGCACTGGTCTAGGCAATGCCAGCTCAAAAAGCAACAAACAGCAACTTCTCAGTGATTACTGATGTAAAAATCAGCACAAATAATTGTGTGATGGTCTTCGTTGAAGAGCTCAGCTGTTACATTAAATTCTCCCTGTAAGAAAAAGAAAGGAAGGAATATATTCTGAAGGAATTAATTAATTAATTTGTGGAGACTACCACTTCTCTTCCAGAATGTTACTGTGGCTGTTGCTTTGAGTTAGTCAGAACAATCTAATGTGTGGCAATTGTCAAAAGGAATCCTGCAACTGAGGCTGGCATTGAAATAAACTGGGAAGTAAGACTTTCAAATGCCTTGTGAAAGACCAATAAGATGAGATTGTTTTAACTGGGCGAAAGTGCTCTTTCCCTCATGCTGCTACAGCATAATCCCTTGAAGGCGCCAAGCAATACATTCACAGGCAAAAGGAAGACCAGGTTATTTGTTTTAGCAAAGGGATCTGAGGATCCTGTTGTCTGAAGATTCATTATTTGTATCTGCTGGTTTTCTGCACTTTATAAACCTTAAAATACCAGGATAATGTGGGGGATGTTGGGGTAATTGATTACAACTAGCAGGGTGACACATGCACTTCCTGCATTTTTCTCTCCCTCCTTTCTTGTATCATACTTTCCTAAATAAAGTCGATCGTTTTATATATTTAATTTCAAACAAGCACCTGCATAAGTTTTTTTTTACAAACATAATTCTTCTGGTTTTATTTTTCATTGCCTGTATTTCAAAATTAACTGCCATCACTTATTAGGGCAGGACAGAACAGGAAGTCCCCTAAATGCTGCTGGACTAAACTTCCCAGCATCCCTTATTACTTGGCATGCTAGTTGTCAGTGCTAGGACTTGTTCTACAACAACACAAGTTCTTCACAATTGCATTAGAGAGTTAAATCAGAATCAGAATAGAGTAGAGCTGAAAGAGGTCTTGGAGGTCTTCTAGTCCAGCCCCCTGCTCAAGCAGGAGAACTTATACCATTTCAGACAAGTGACTGTCTAGTCTGTTCTTAAAAACCTCCCATGATGAAGCACCCACAACTTCTGAAGGCAAAAGCTGTTCCACTGGTTAATTGTTTTCACTGTTAGGAAATTTCTCCTTAATTTCAGGTTGCTTCTCTCCTTGATTAGTTTCCATTGATTGTTTCTTGTCCTGCCCTCTGGTGGTTTGGAAAATAAATTGACCCCCTTCTCTTTGTGGCAGCCTCTCAAATACTGGAATACTGCTATCATGTCCCCCCTAGTCCTTCTTTTCTCTAGACTGGCCATATCCAATTCCTGTAGCCGTTCTTCATATGTTTTAGTCTCCAGGCCTTTAATCATCTTAGTTGCTCGTCTTTGCATTTTTCCAAAGTCTCAACATCTTTTTTGTAATGTGGATGCAGTATTCCAGGTGTGAATAATAATAATAATAATAATAATAATAATAATAATAATAATAATAATAATAATAATAATAATAATAATAATAATAATAATAATAATAATAATAATAATAATAATAATAATAATAATAATAATAATAATAATTTAGTGAAAAATCATTTGCTCGTACGCTTTTAGTGATCTCCTAGGAAGAGGTCTGCTGATCAAACAAAATTTTCTTTAGTCTGGCTTCTGTTCTTATTATGGCCATATAAAATTACAACCAATCTTCCTTTTTCCCAAGTCAAAAATTCTACTTGTCATTGAGTGCTGCACATGGAGCTACACTTCACAATTTGCCTGGATACAATCTACATTTGATTTAGTTTGATTTACACTGAAACTTAATCAAAGTTTAAAATTGTTAATGATTATCCTCTGCTGTTTTTATTATCTTTGTCTGTCACATTAGAAATTATAATGTACTGTAGCAACAGTTATCTCTAGCGTACTCAAATAACCCTGGGAGTCAGGCTGTGTACCTCTATCCTGCGCAGTTGTCAAGCAATAATATCAATTGCTCCCAGGTTGTCATATGAGAATACATGATCCTTATGCATGACATTTTACTAGATAATGTTGCGACAACCACATTCCTCTTTAACATGTCTTACTTCTCCAGTAAATTCGTTTATAAAAATAGCATTACCGCATCTATTAGACATTTGACAAAGGACATTTTTCCTTCATAAAATTTAGAAAAACTTACTTGTGGGATGTTCTCCATGTTCAGGGAGACAGGCCCTGAGTAATAAATATATTCTGCAAAACAAACATTTCCAGTGATGAGCAAGAAAACTGGTTGAGACAGAAACTATTTTATACAATGAATGCCATGAATAACCTCTATGATTGAAATACACCACATGCATACGCAGAGAAACACCCTCATTCTATTGGATGGGAACCAAGAATCAGATCCCTGCTCAATAATTAACTTAGATGCAACATAACTATTCTAATGCAGACTTGGCACATCGTCTTCAGGTCTCTGCAATAATGAGCTGCTGAATTTTGTAACAATACGGTACCTGCCACTTTGTGTATGGTTTAAAGGTTAATAATATTTATTAACAAATAATGTTTCTATTTACAGTGGTTTGTTTGTTTTTCAAAATTGTAGCCAGTAGCTCACCTCTAACAGACAACCTTGCAATAAGTCAGTACAGAAGTCACTGAGAACATGTATTCTTTGTGTCTATTTCTTTATTATGTAGACCACCCAATCACAATAAATATCCTTCCAATCCAATGTGCTAGATCATAACCTAAAACATGAATCACAACTGAAGTCAACAACGTCTTAACAAAACAAAAAAGCTGCTTAATTCCACCACCATTGCCCTAGTGTCCATTTCAAGGGAATACTTTTTGTCTCTTAATGAAACCCTAACAGTGTGAGGCCAAATCAACTTTGGGGAGTTATTCTACAATGTCTGGATTACCATTGAGGTTTATCTCCAGCCTTTCATCCTCTTAGTCCTTCATGAGGTGGGGACACTAATGCTTTCACTGGGTGGGCAGATTCTAATCAGAGGAGGCAATGCCAAAGGTAACAGAGAGCCTGAGCATGTAGGGATTTTACAAGTTAGGCCAGCACATTGAGTTGGTTTTCTAAACCTAAAGGCAGCTAGTGCAGTGGTTATGGCACAAGCGTTGTGCTATTGAAGTGGTTCTCACTCACTGGAAACCAAGCTGTCATATTCTGAACCAAGTGCAGTTCCTGGGCATCCCAGAGTAGAACATGTCACAATAGCCTAATCACATGGTAGAAGGGCATAAATCTCTGTTGTAAGACTTTCCAGTCCAAGCAAACTATAATGGATGCATCAGTTGAAGCTGGGAAATGATGCCCCCTAGCTATGGCTTCTACCTGCTGCCCGAGTGGAGCCATAAGTCCAGGAGATGAATCAAGTCATAAACCTGCTCTTTCAGGAGGACTGTGACCCTTTCCAGAAGAGAGCCTACATACAAACAGTAACCCCCTTTTGCTGGAATTCAGTCTAAGCTTGTTTTGTCCCATTCAATTGCTCACAGTCTGTAGATTCCAAGTAATCACCTCTGCTATGGCCCATGGGTGGGAATATATAACTGGGTATCATCCATATATTGATGATATTTCCCCCCCCTTTCCATTCAATCGTGTCAGATTCTTAGCGACTACCTGGACAAATCCTTGCAGTTTTCTTGGCCTAGGGCTGAGAGAGACGGACTGGCCCAAGGACCCCCAGATGTTTTTGTGCCCAAAGTGAGACTAAAACTCACAGTCTCTGGATTTCGAAGGAGTGGAGTGACCAGATATTGGACTGCTCGATTTCCAGGACTATCAATTAGAACTGCCCACTCAGAAAGGAGTAGAATAGCCATTTGAGAGTGCCTCTAACCCCAATCCATATAAATGGTTTAAAGGATACCATGGTGAATGCTACTAAACTCTACCTAGGCACACTTGCTCTATAAAAGATGCTAACTCAGGATATTCAGCAATTTCAGTCCTATGTCCAGGATTGAACTCTTCCTGAAAGGGATTCAGATAATCCAAAATATTTCTGATTCTCTGTAGTTGATGCTCTAATGCCATTTAGCGTCCTGCAGTGGCACAGCAGTACCCTACCAAGATGCAGAAAATGGAGAAAAATATAACAAGGGAAAACTCTATGTGCCGCCTTCAGTCCTTGAATGAAAAATTAATAAACATAAAAGGAGTAATTGTAGGCATGGAGTAATAAGAGTCATAATGCAGCCACTGACAGAAAGTGAAGTTGGTCAGAATATTCTGAGGAGACTTAAAGACTGCAAACACATATTACTTTTAAAAAAAAAAAGCCCTCTAAACTAAACAGACAAGTTTTCTAAACAGATGAATGACAAAATGAACCAGAATTGTTATGTAATAGTGAGATAATATGACATTGCATTGTCGTAACTGTTTCAACCAAGAGACTGAAATTTACCTTACTCCCCTTATATGACTCAACGAATGGTCTGTTAAGGGCACTGAGGGAGTTAGGTTCTTTGTTTAATGTTCATAAAGCTATTTATAATTCTGGTGTAGGTCATGCTGCATATGTGTTCAGAAGTTCCTTACACTTCCCGCCCAAATGCTCTTCTTTAACTTTTTGATTTTTCCATACAGAAAGAATAATAGCGCAACTATGCATGTATGCTTTAAATGCATCTGAAACAACAACAAAAGACAGAACGTCTATTTAAAAAAAACTCTTCAAAATTTATGTTTAGTTTCAGTCCTGATCTGTGGCTTTCTACCACCCGCTTCAGCTTGGCTGAGCTCCAGACTCATTTTGATTTCCTTTCGCTGTTTGGCCAGAGCTAGGGTGGGGCGAGGATTTCCCTTAAAATCTTCTCCTGGCTCCCAAGAGGCTGTGTGGAAAGAGAAACTGGTTTCTAATGAACTCTGTGTGTTTGTGTGTGTGTGTGTGTATAAGAGAGAGAGAGAGAGAGAGAGAGAGAGAGAGAGAGAGAGAGAGAGAGAGAGAGAGAGAGAGAGAGAGAGAGAGAGAGAGAGAGAGAGAGAGATTGGTGAGCACAAAATGGTCAACGAATTGCATGAATTTAATCAGTGTTAATTCTTGACTCGATGGTATTCCTTGTTATGATGCATAAGTGATGATGCATCTCTCTCTCTCTCTCTCTCTCTCTCTCTCTCATCACATCTAGCCATTCCAACAGGTCCTACAAGAAAGTCAGGTTGCACCTAACCTAGGGGTAGGGAACCTTGGTCTCTTTTATGACTTGTGGACTTCAATACCCAGAATTCCTGAGCCAGCCATGCTGACTCAGGAATTCTGGGATTTGAAGTCTACAAGTCATAAAAGAGCCAAGGTTCCCTACGCCTGATTCCTAACCCATCCATAAAGGAATACATCTGATGGGACCAGGAGGAGAGTCTTTTCTGTATGGCAACCCCCCTCTGGAACATTCCTCCTCCAGTGGGCAGGCTGGTGCTGACATGACTGGCCTTCCAGAAGAACCTGAAGATGTAACTCTGCCATCTGACCTGGGGATCTGGTAGTAATGGCGTGATGCCTGCAAAGGGGTTGTATTGTTAGTGAGTTTACTGAGTTTTCCCTGCTGATAATATTTTTTTATGGTTTTAGTAGTTACAGTATTTCTGTTTTACTGTTTTTGCATTTATGTGGTTTGGTGTTTTTTTTAAAAAGCTTTATAAGCTATTTAGGGTCACGTATCTGAGATGGATGGCTATGTAAGTTGAACAAACAAGCAAGCAATAATAAAAGAACTTGGCTTTCTACTTGTCTGCAAAAGGAACTGTTTGTGTGGCTTCTGCAATAGATTGCCTTTCTTTCTCTTGAATTTTCCACAGGTTTTTATTAAGTACTTCCTCAGAATCAGGTAGCTGTCAGGGAGATTTGTGAGCATGTGAGAATTTAAATTTGTCATCAGTCTCATGTCCATAATTTGCATGATTGTGTGCTTAGGTGGCATTTGGTTATTACTGTCTGATATCTTCGAGCTACATAAAAATTGCTCCAGCAGATCCTCAGAGCACACATCTTAGTGGATGGATTGTGGCATCAGCATGAAACTCACAGCTCTGTATTTATGATTATAATTCTGATTAGGATGTCAACATGGAAGACTTAAGATACCTTTGAATCTCTTTGATTAGCTTATTGTACTATAACTGATGCTCATTTCATATTTGCTCCACTATCTATGTATTCATATACAGTATGTGAAACAGAGCAGAGCAGGTGGTATTAATCAGCTGTTTGACCAAGAAGGGACCTCTAATTCCTAACCCAAATTCCTAAATCTATTTATAAAGCCTTTTGGGGGCTATGGCTATTTTTTATCAGAGATAAGCATCTGAGTTCCCCACTCCCACTTTTTTTTACCCCTTTCATTTGATGTGGGGCAACAAATCAAGTAGCAGATAAGAAGTAGCACACATCCTGCAGAAAAGAGAACAGCACTTTTCCAACTTTGGCTGCTCTGGAAAAAGCTCAGCAGGGTCAGTGCCGTTGTATGAAAAAAAATTACCTCCTTTCTTCTTTCCACAGAATTGAAACTGGGGCCGATTTTGTTCACAAAGTGGTTTGCTGTAAAGTGGTACAATATGTCCATTAAGAGTAGCACTGAAATCCACAGTGAGTTCATTGATGGCGTGCCCTGTAGAATAGATGTAGTATGAATCTTATCAGGAAGTACACAAGAACAAGGCCTTGCCACGGTGCTACTTTAGTTTTCATAAAGGGAGAGACAGAGAGTGATAATTCACATGTGTGTAAAATGTGGTTTATACAATATGTCTCACCTATTGTAAATCCCCAAATTTAAAGCAAGTGGACATTCCAACTTACACTCAATTACTTGAGACAAATATCTACATTAGATGTAGAGGGAGTTTGGTTTTGATTTAACAAACACAAAATCCATCTTTAGTAAGTTTCATGCTTGGGACAAAATTATAGTGTGGTTCAGACTGGCTTAAAAACCTATTTAATTCTTGCAAGACCAGAGTTGAACAAAACTGAAATCTGGCAAGTCAAGATAGGAGGCATGGCTAGATCTAAAAAAATCAGTTTCCTTGTAGATGGGCTTAACCCAGTGGTGGGATTCAACCAGTTCGCACCACTTCGGCAAAACTGGTAGTTAATCTTTTGTTGCCCAGGCCCAGAATGGACTTCCAGAAGCGGCATCCACACAGAGAACCGGTTGTTCACATCACTGCCTTTAGAGGCAGTCACACTACCAGGAAGACTAATAGCCATTGATCCCTATGACTTCTATGAATTGGCCTAATCTTTTCTTGAAGCCAGCCATGCCTGTAGCCCATACCATATTCAGTGTAGCAAATTCCAAAGTTTAATTGTACATTGTGTAAAAAAATATATATCTGTTTATCCAAATCCTAGTCGCCTTTCAAAACCTGGTTTAAGTGAACAAATTAGTAAAAATAGACTTTAATTTTAGATTATAAGAGACTGAATTGGTTGCAAACAATGTTAGGGGCAATGTGCAACTGGCTCTCTCTGTCCAACTGTACCTCTGACATCAGCATCACAATTACACAGATTTCCTCCTCCCCTAAAGAATATTGTTATCCTACATGCGGGATGTACAACATCCAAATAAGCTCTGAGTTTGCATAGTATGTTGAACTCCAAAAATAAGTAGGGCTGGCCAGTTTGAGGAAGGGATTTCAGGTGTTTTAATGAGGGAAATGGGTTCCCTAAACCTCTGTGAGTCTTAAGGTTGCCACTGTATCCTTTAAAGCAGGGGTCTTCAAACTTGGCCCTTTTATGACTTGTGGACTTCAACTCCCAGAATTCCTAGCCAGCGTGCCTGGCTAAGGAATTCTGGGAGTTAGTCCACAAGTCATAAAAAGGCCAAGTTTGAAGACCGCTGCTTTAAAGCCTTCCTAAATTAGAGCTTGGGGAAAAGCTCTACAAAAAGAATATTGCTAGGTCATATTTGCAGCCCTGGCTTATACTAAAGGAGAGCAATCTGTGATCTTCCAGATCAGTTGAGCTTTGAACCTCTTTATCCTACAACTTGGCCATCTTGAGGAGATCTGATGGGAGTTGTCCTCCTCTACCATACAGCGACGTAGCTGCAAAATCATGCCCATGAGGTGCCACAGGGAATCTAGGAAAATATTCACTGCTGACATTGGTGTTGCTTCTGAAAACAGCTTTTGGCATACTTTCCTTTCAGAAATATCCTTAATAATAAGTCATGTAACCTTAATTCATCATAAGTCCTTTATTGAGTTACTCGGTTAAGTAATCAGCAAATGAGACATGTACTGTAATATATGGGGCAGTTATAAGCTTATTAGAAATGCATATCTGATAAGAAATTTCAGGGTGAGTATCAGTCTATGTCTTTCCAAAAGTAAGCTTACTTAGCAACACAAATATCCCATAGTTTCTGTTTGGCCAGTGCAGGCTGGCAGAGTTGGTGTGCTCCACATCCCTTGGATTAAACAATGGCATCTATTAGGACCCAGGAAGGGTGCCTTCTCTATTGCAGTACCTGCCCTCTGGAATAAGACACACACACAGCTGGATCATGTGGTTCTCACCATGATCACATTCCTGAAGGCACTGAAGACCTGATTCTTCCCCCAGGCTTTGCGTTAGGGTGAATTGGGGCCCCTTGAGGAATGAGGTTTTCATTCACGTTTGTATGGAGCAATTGGATGCCATATGCTTATTTGTATAGTACTGGGTTTTTATCCTGTTTTCTCTTTGATTTTGTGAGCTGCATAGAATTGCTTTGGAGCCAGGCAGGACCTAAATCTAATAATAAAACAAATAATTTCTAGCTGATAATTTTAATGTAGGACACAAAGCCTTCTCTTCTAAACCATTGAACAATTGCCCACTTGTACTGTGATTCAGCACTACAGAGCAGTGAATTGCTATACTTACTTAAAACAGTTGCTAATCGGATGTTAACATCTTTGCCGGCTACATAGGAGCAACTGTCAACACTCAAAGCAACATCTTGTAGAGGATCTGCAAAGAAAAATAAGACGCGAATCACAAGTGATTGATTTTACTGTAGCCTAAATAAGAGCTATAATGGTACAGATAACAAAACATCAGAAAGATATTTCTTAAACTTGTTTTCAATTCAATTATCTTCACAGTTCCTGTGGACGTGATCTCTGTGGATCACTCTGCTTTCTGCCTGGGAGATTCAACAGGGAAGGAAATCCAAAGCTTGTGATCCCTGTCCTTTTGACACCGTAACTTGATTAAGCAATCAAGCTTCCTGAGTAGAAGCAAATGTGGAGGACCAGACTTTTCTTTGCAGCTTGCCCTGCAATGCCACTTCTGCAATGCACTATTGAAATTTAAACAGGAAGCACCTTGCTTCTTCGGGATGTGATTGGACCACCAAAGGTATCCTCCAACTTTCCAAGCTCTTCCTCAATTTCTTTTTGGCAGACCTTCCAGGGATAGTTGGCTTTCTCAGACCTCCCTTTAAGTATCAGCCCCATAGATCAATCACACCGGGTTTTTTTTTTTAACGCTACCTTATAGCAGAAATTCCTCTGACTCCCTTACACAGAATAATTTTATATCTATACGTTTTTGTAGTTTTTCTTGTCTGTTATTCTGAGGAGAAATAGATGCTATATTTAATTTTAGCAGACTTGTCCACAGAACATATAGTGACAAAGTGTGCTGTGGCATTCCCCTTTGCACATGGACAGTGTAGGTAAATTTTGCAGCACCAGCAGCCTTATTTTGTTCAAAATGTTTCTGTGGCTACAGGGCACATAGGATGAATGGAGAGAAAGAGCCCCATATCTTACAACATATTCATTTCATAGTTGAAAACAAACCTAGCACATATAACTTTATGCACCAAAAGTTTTCTTTATGCCTTTAAAATATATATTTTTGTGATCACACCAATAGATGCAGTTTCTCTGTAAGAACTATTTTAATAAAATGTTGTGCTCAAAGCCACGGGCAACAAGGAAGATAGCATTATAAGGAAACAGGAATAGAACCCTTTGTGCTTTCTTCCCTATCTGTCAAAATCAGTTTTGTTTTTGTTTTATCATGATACGGTAACTGAGCATTGCTTAATCTTTTTGCTTCTTAAACACTTTCGACGATTATTTTGCAATCCCATTGTCACCGAGATGTCATAAGTAGGTTATGAAAACTGTTTTCTAACACCATCTTGACATCTCTTTTCTGTGCTATCAGTTCCCCTTTTTGCCTTCAGCTGGTTTTTAGATTAGCTATTTGACTTTGCAAAAAAAACCCCACGTTTCTCCTCTTTTTTCTATTCATGAATGCAGATGGTACAGTATAGAAAAAAGTCTATAAGGGGACTTGTTTGCTACAGGTGCCACTTGTAGCATTTTTAGCCCTTGCACTCAGTCTTCAAGTGTAGATTAATTGTATTCCTGCAACAGGAACAGATGTGCAGCAGTTGGTATTCTGTTGATTGGTATGTTTTCAGATAGAGTAAAAAAAAGGAGCATGGCAAATTGTTGTCTGTGTATTTGCAGTTTGTGCTATTGTTTTCCCCTCCCCCTCCTTCCAATGGTGCTGCTGGTTTGGATAATTTGAGCCTTGTGCAGGCAGCTGATAGCACACATGATTATGGCCTTAGCTTGGGGTAGCCAGTTGATATAATGTTTTTATAGTCTTTTTAAAATAATAGATGTTGATGGTGTTAGTCTGAGTTTTATGTTGTCTAACTTGTCTGCCATCCCTGTTTTACCAGTTGTTTGAATAGCGGGTTGTGGGCATAAATGAATTGATAAAAGGAAAATGCTCCACACAGACTATAAAACTCTTTATTGTCTCACAAGTTCCAATAACTGGTGCGTAATAAGTTGTGCAGGAAAAATGCACAGATGTCGCAGGGGTGGGGGTGGGGGTGTCCATTTTACTGCTTAGAGAGCTACTCTGTTCCATCCACCCATCCATCAATCTGTCCGCAGGCTGAAAATGTACACATCCTGAATTCTCACAGAGTCAAAATGTTTATCTTCCTTTCCCAGGAGTAAATTATGCTGTACTTCAACCTCTCATTTCCCCTCCAAACTTGAGAAACACACAGCCCTGTTGAATTTCTAGATTTTTCTATATGCATTTTTTCCCCAGAACCACTTGCCAAATTAGAACTTTTTCTTGTTTTATAAAATCCTCCTCATATGTTTTGTGTGTGTGTGTGTGTTTAAAAAAAGTCCATTGTTGAATATTTGATTTGGTAATTCAATTCAAAGGCAATTTGATTGGACCTCTAAAATGAAGAATATTTCCAAACAGAATTAGCAAACTGATCCGAATTGAATCAAGCATTCTGATGCTAGATTCTTCCAAAGCAATTCAGATGTCTGAATCAAACTGCATTGATGATAGTTTGATTGGAAAGATTGAACTGAATTACATTGCAAATCTAAATGGAATCAATTGTTCAAATAGGATTTTATCTCCTTTATTTATTTGTTAGATATATATCCTGCCTTTGCTTTAGAGATTCAAGGTTATGAACATAGCACTCCTCCCTCTTAATTTCTTTTTAGATTGGCTGAGCCAAAAGTTTATAACTAGGTTAAAATCATGCCACGAGCCTCCATGACTATTGGGAATCTGCCAGTGAGGCAAGGAGGAGGAAACAAGTGTGGAATTTTCCTTGAGTTTTTGCCTTTGCCTTGACCAGAGACCTAGGACTGAGCCCCCCCAAAGTTCCATGATACTTTATCTGCTTGTTCCAAGAGAAGGTAAGCAGTCTGGGGAGATTCTTGTATTATAGGTAGACTACAATAAAGTAGTCAACTTGAACCCTTCACATGTGGATCTGGTTACTTATGCCTGACATTGACTGAGGCTAGACTTGAATCTCTTTGGTACCAGCCTAACACTTTAATTATTATACTATTGACTATTATTGACTATTATACTATTATTACTTTCATTTTTACGTACTAGTTCTTTGCAAAGTACAATCTTGATAACCCATCAAGCATTTCTTCAACCATATCACCAAAATATCTCCATCTATGAAGACCAACATTGTGGCAAAATTTATTTAGCTGTACAAACCACCAACTTAATTAGTTAAGGGTAGGTCTTCTATAGATTATCTAGCATTCTTATGGCCACTCAATTCTGCAAAATTGTTACAATTGAATTATCTTTAGAGATTTACAATTTCCAGTAGATTAATTGCATATGTTTCCAGACATTGATCTGGTTGAGTTCACATAGTTTGGGATGGAGGTGGTGGGCCATTATTCTGCAGAGTACATAAATGCTTTTGGCCTTTCCCTATTCCACTCCTGGGAATAATTAAATAATGGGAAAGTGGTAAATTATTTTAGCTCCTGTTTTTCTAAGTTCATGCTATAGTAGAGCAGAATTTAAAATGAACACACAATAAACTGATCCTTAGCATTTTCATAGTGCTTTCTGCCTCCAAAGACCTAAATAAGATACCCCCTAATTAATTCTAACCACAGTCCTGGTGTGGAAATGATTACAAACATTTTTTGAAAAATTCACAGCTAAAATGTTTTCTCACCACTGGTATTCCAGCTAGGGAAATAAATTACTTTCAGTGTTCCCTAAACTTCTCATAGTGATCACTCATACCCTGCACTTTTAAAATTTAGAACTGGAAACACATTTCACTTGCTAAGACAAAAGTTACTTACAGTCCTATCAATGGACAGAGTGAAGCAGTGGGATTAGTTTAACATTAGTTGAGTTCTGACTGATCTGGGCCTCTTAAAGTAGACTGCTCCTTTCTTAAACCTTTATATCCCAATAACCACTCTGTAACAGCAGCTCTGCGTACCAACAAGATGGAAAGAAAAAAGATAAAGGAAAAAAAGCATATTTTCCCTTAAAAGACAGTTACAGGAAATCTGTTACTTTATTTATTGGTTACAGTAAATTTTAAATCATAAAATGTCAATAATAGTGTTGAAAATACTGCTGCAACTAAAAAAATAACAAGTGAGAGAACTCATGGGGATTGTTTGCTATAATAGAGGCAGCTTTCCTCTAAATCCAAGCCAGAAAAAAAGATAGTCAAATAACATGAAGCCAGCAAACTCTAATGCAAAACTATTTTATTTTTAAATTAGATTAAATTAAATTGGCTCCTGAGACCAAGTGTTGTTCCAATTCTGGATATCAATAAATGAATAAAATAAATTCCCCTGAGATCTTAGTTCCTGGCAGCTCTGACTTCTGTTTCTGTTCTCCTCTCTTTATATTCCAACTTAAAAAGGCATCATTTCCTATTCTGATTACTTCAACATACCACGGTTATTTGTGTACTTGTGTACACTGGTTGAGAACAGTAGAAGGCAGTATCCTATCACCAGTGTTTCAACTTGAAACAATGAAAATGAAAAGGCAATTTTGTCTTTTGCCCCAAAGGGCAAGTGTTGTGGGCAGGATATCCATAGGTAGAGAGACCCAGGGATGACCTTAGAGAACCTATGCAGAGATAGTTAGGATAACATGTACAAAAGCATACTTAAGTCTGGGAAACAAAACCCCTAGGAAGAAACTCAGTCTGATTCTTCCCAAAGTCTCTTAGATATAAGGAAAAACACAGTTTAGGTTTTCAAGATTCTGTTCCTAGAATGTCTATCAATAAATATACAGTAATTCTAATCAAAGTAGTGGACTTGGTTTCCTGGTGAAGACTACCTGACATCATGAAAGGATTTTAAAAAAAGTCTAGATGGTGGCTGTAACTTCATGATAGAACCCCAGCTTCTTTTTAATGTGCATTGCATTGCATCACACATAAAAAAGGACAAAGCTTTGACTGTGTGGTTGCGGCTACCATCTTTATTTTAAAAAAATCTTCTTTTCTCCCTCAAAGAGCCTTTGAAAAACAAATCTGATACAGAATTCAACTGAGAAATCATGCTTGGATTACAGTTCTTTTTTTTTTTTAAAATATATTTTATTAGATTTTATAGGGGTACAGGGATTACATTAAGGTGCTTAGGAACCACCATGGAGGTGGGTATATTAAACATCCAAAAAAAGAAGGACAATCACAAATATATAACTCAAATCAAATCTTTTAAACTTCCCTCTCTAATTCCTTCATTTAATCTTACTTATTCAAATTAATAAATTCTATATAAGTTTCAAACGATCCTATCAAATATCAGTTACATTTCAATTCTAAAAATCCAAATCCTGTTTTTAAGCTTTACTAACTTACAATTACTATATTTCAATTAGCCTTAAATAGACATATTATTAACACTTCGGGTGCCCTTTTTTTTTTTTTTTTTACATAATTATATCTGGTATATTGTTCTCGCAACAACTTTCCCATATCTTCTTCATTAATACCATTTTTTTCTCTTATCACCCATCCCTCTTATTCTCCTTTTATTTCCAAATAATTCTCTTAAAATAAAAATATCAGGTCAACAAATAAATTTCTATCTAATTTAAATATATATTCTATCAATGCCTCTATATCTATAAAAATCTTTTTAAACCAGTAGGTAAAGTTTACTTCTCCAATACATATCATATCTAAAACAAAGTAATATTACAAAGGGTATCCTCTTTAAAATTTCACGTGTTCCATTAGTTGTTAAATCAGTCAAGAAATCAAAGCCTTTTTAATCCCATTAAATAAGACTTTAAAATACATTTTTAAATCTAACTCTGGGCTTCTTTCTATGCCATAGTGGTTTCCATAGTAAGGTTCCTACATAATCAAACCACAATATTAAAAGGTCCATATTCTTTAACGCTTCAAATTGGTCAAAGTTCTCTTTCCTTTCTTCTAATAGCCTTTGGATGGTAAAAGCTATTTCATTCCATGTTATATTTGCCAATTGTTTATCCACCTTTTCTCGATTTTCAATAAGTTGTATCTGAGTGTCAGTCTCTGTTGGTATTGATGCTTCAGACATCTCTGTTGAAGTTGTTGTATAGTCATCAGACTTCTCGATAGGTTGTGTTGGGAGTTGAATAAAATTAGTGTGTTTTGTGGTTTCCACGGTTTCTCTCAGTGTAGGGAAAAGGGATTGAAAATAGGAACTCACATCCTCTGCAGCTTCTAAAATTGTTTCCAATATAAGTTCATAGTCCAGTTGTGTATTAAGTTCCATATCGATAGTAATAAGGCTTTTTAATCTTTAAAGAAGGCTCTACTTCATAAGAATCAAGCAAGCATTCACCTTCAATTTTCAATAGGCCAGCTGCATCCGTTATCTTGTGGTTATCACCCGTTGAAAGTCATAGCCATTCCCAGCCATAAAGAAATATAATTGCAGTACCACTTTTCGACACAAGATGTCCTCAGCAAACCAAAAAAAATCTTTTTTTTTTTTTTCCTTTCCAAATAATAGATTTTTTATTTTTCGTGTTGAAAAAGATGAAGAAAGGGCTCAAAATAATAAATGCGTAGTTGTAACAATAATAGTCAAGAATAAAATGTTTTCAGGTCCCCTCAGTATTCCAAAATTTAAATAGTCCATCAAAATTGACTGGTTTTTATTTATATATTTTTTTTTCCAAAGCTGTTTTTCCCCATTGCCCAAACGCTGCTTCCTCACGACAGGGAAATAGTTCAAAGAGAGCTTTTAATAGGAAAGTAGTTAGGGAAAAAAAAAGGGGGTAGGAAAGGTCTCACCCGGATTCTCCACGGGGGTTCTTTCGCTTAGATGTTCTTCTGGCTTTCAGCTGGTGCGACGAAGTGATCGTCCATTTTATAGGACGATCTTTTCCTCCCGCGGCCCTAAGGAGAAAGCTCGAACTGGGGAGAGCCGCCGCTCTTCCCCAGTCGAGCAGGAGCCTCCTCTAACGGTGGTCGCCTCTACGGGGCAACTTTCGACCCGATTAAGGGTCTACCGGCGGAGGGAAAGCAGCCGGTGGGAGAGAGAGATCTCTCCGTGCGACTGCTGGTGTCGCGATCCGGAACCGGAAGCCTGGATTACAGTTCTATAAGAGACAAGCAAAGATTTTAAAGCCTTACGTTAAAATAAAGCCACATTTCACATGTAGTAGAAACTCATCTTACAGTTCTATAAGATGAGTTTCTACTACATGTGAAATGTGGCTTTATTTTAACGTAAGGCTTTAAAATCTTTGCTTGTCTCTGATTTGCAAAATAAGAACAGAACTCTTAGATTAGACATAATTTTTTCGTAATTGCTCATTATGATTTATAAGTCATATTATACTGTCTGCTGTTAATTGTTGTATAACTTTTAATAATGTTCTGAATTTAAAAGTGGATATCGGTTACTTTAATATACGGTGCTGTTTAGTGTTAGTTGGATTTTTTTTATTTAATCTTGTAATGCTTGTAAATCTCGTTTTTCTTTGTTTTTATGTTTGTGTTTTTAAAGATCTAAAATTAAAAGAACAATAATAAAAAGGAGACTTGTAGCCTTACAAACATATTTAGGGAAATCTTGCTTATGTACGTGTGATGTCAAGATATTAGCAAATTGATTCCTCTTCTCTGACTCTGCTTAGTTACTCTCTAAATCAGGTGTGTCCAACATTTTGGCTTGCCTTGAACACATTGATTAAAGAGGAATTGTCTAAGCCACATATAAAATATACAATATAGTTAATGTATGTTTATATATAAATAATGTTAAAAGTTTACAATCTTGTGGGGGGCACATTAATAGCTGTCCAGGGCTACATTGGCCCATGGGCCGCTGGTTGGACATGCCTTTTCTAAATTGTCACAAGAGCAGGACTTTGGAGGCAAAATCTCCACTTAGTGATGTGAGTGGGTGTATTCTGACTTGTACTCTACAGTGCATCTAAAGCAGGGGTCTTCAAACTTGGCCCTTTTATGACTTGTGGACTTCAACTCCCAGAATTCCTCAGCCAGGCATGCTGGCTGAGGAATTCTGGGAATTGAAGTCCACAAGTCATAAAAGGACCAAGTTTGAGGACCCCTGATCTAAAGGGTCCCTACCCCAGTAAAACCACTAAGCCCTATATCTGTAATTGTTTATAGACCATCAGCCCCCAACCTTTTGGGCACCAGGGACCGGTTCCGTGAAGAGAGGTTTTTCTGCGGACCGGAGGGGGTGTGATTTTGCATGCTGCCTGCATCCCATGGATGGGGCTTTGCTTGTTTGCACGGCCCAGTTTCTGGCATGCTGCGGCCCAGTGCCGATTGGGGTCCCCTGTTATAGACATACCAAATGCTTTCCCCTTCTTCCTCTTCTATTTCCTGTTGAGGATCAAAGTATATTGAATCTGAAAGGCTGTGCCACTTCAGGCATTGGGCTGGGTAAGCTATTTTCTTAGCAACCATCTCTGTGTCTGAGATGGTACAACATTTATAAAGTGCTTGTTTGCACCGAGATCCTCTTCATTTTAGGGTGAACTTCTTCAGTAAAAATTAAGAGGCAGGGTAACCATGCTGCAGAGTTCAAGGATATCTCTCTTTCAGAGTCCCCATTTCAGAGTCCCCATTCCAATGTGACTATAAGAAAAGGAGGAACCACATGGACAAGATGTTCACTCATGATGGCTTCTCTTTCCTTAGCCACGATTGCCCCAGGCAACTGTGGTTTGATCATGTGACTGTTGCTGTAACTAAACAGACTTGTCTCTGAGCTAATGTACCAAATGCAAAAATCTTTTTTCATTTTTAAAGACATTGTAATCAGTAGGGATGACATGTGTTAGAAGTATTACAAAGAAAGAAAATAATCCCAACAGATGTGCTTCATAAAGACAAATTGGGTTTGTGTGTGCTGTTTCTCCCCCCCCCTTAATTTATTTATTCAATTTCTATAGCCACCCTGTTCTGTTCTTGCAAAGAAGACATCGAGACGAGGCTGGTTCACAACAAAGATCTCTTTCTTGAAACACAATCACAGAACAGAAGCAAGAACACAATGGCCACTGGCCTTTTATATCCCCTTGCAAGGGGATGCACATCCAATCATTGCAGGCCGTTCTCCGCCTCGCGCATGTGCGCAAGGCCAGAGACAGCCTGTCTGGGTCCCGGGCAAACACGTGGTCTGTCCAGGTCTCTGCAGCCTTCCTGCAGCCTTCCTGAGCCTTGCTGAATGACTCAGCAAGGCCCAGGACATAACACACCCCATCTCAATGAATGACTCTGGGCGGCTTACAATTTCAAAACTATAAAAACAATAAAAACAATAAAAACAATTTTAAAACAATAAAAACATTTTGTGGCTTTGCAGCTGGATCTTAACGATAGGCCTTTAATCTTGATTGAGAATTTTGCCAATTCCCACAAGTCTGCAGTGAGGTTTTGTGCTTACTTTAAGTAGTGTCCTTCAGTTGCCTGGATGAATACAAGATACATTTCTGTATTTGTTTTCAAAAGAAAGAAGTCCATCATTTACAATCTTGGTCCACCAAGGATAGACAAGTATGCTCACACTAACAGATCTTCAAATAATGATCTAAAGATCTCCTCCAAAGTAGGACCCACAGCCACATAATCAGTGGTGGGATTCAGCCAGTTCGCACCACTTCGGCAGAACCGGTAGCTAATTTTTTGTTGCCCAGGCCCAGAATGGACTTCTGGAAGCGGCATCCACACAGAGAACCGGTTGTTCACATATTTGAATCCCACCACTGCATGTAATCTGGTGTCATCCTATGTATCATCAGATATCTGTGGGCTTTATAAGTTGTCCTGTATTGACACAGTCCGATTTGTGTCTCACATGATCTCTAGAACCATCTGGTGCCTAATCCGTCTTTATTGCTGATTCTTCTTAAAGATGCATTTGGGAGCCATTTTCAAACCTTGAAGCTTATGGATATTCTTCTTGCTGCCATGATGTCGATTTCTGGAAATAGCACTGGGTGATACTTCATGTTAAATGAGAGAGTATAATCTAAGCCCCTGGCCTCTGGGAAAGACAAATCTGAAATATACCAGCTCCCTCGTTTGTTGTTTCTTGGTCAGTGTCACAGTAGTTAATGAGCCTGAATTCTATGACCTTTTGCATATACCAGTTGAGGTTTGTTTGATTTGTTTTGTTTTGTTTTTTGTTTTTAGACTTGTCTATGACCTGACCTGCCAAAAGGAAGATGAATCTGAATTGAAGAAGCTCCTCCCCAAAACAAGAGCAGGGAGATTAACATGATAAACACAAGCAAATATTCTGAGCAATCCCCAATAATTCTGCATTGCCAATCTAGATTACCAACTCCAGTTTACACCAGTCCTAGACGTGTGCAATACAGAAATCACACTTTTAAAAAAGGCAAGCCCAGGACAAAAATAAACAAACTGATTAACTGAATGAATAATTAATGATTATAATTAATGATCTGTAAAATAAGGTATCACTTTTGAAACATTAATTGATCCCTCTGTGCCTAAACTATACTTACATAGAGAAACATACAAATGTTCTTTTTCATCTTCATTCCTGTCCCTCCAGAGGAAACAGCAAAAATAAGAAAAACTATCAGGATGGAAATAGGAAAAGAAAAAGAGAATTGTGACATGGGACAGGACAGGACAGGAAGAACAAAATGGGTAGAAGTGAAGCAAGCAGGGAGAGGTACCAAAACAGGGAAGGAAAAAGAAGAGAGAGAAAAGTCTATAAACATTTCAAAAAGGGGTAAAATCCTCCTGCCAAATAGCTCTTCCAAAGCAAGGAGTAACATTCAGACTAGTTTTCAGAGGCATCCATTATGCCATTATTTGTATCTCTTGACAACTCTCTCAATTTAGAGGCAATTATTTAAGAGAAAGAATGTTGTGATAAATCTTCTTCTAATAATGGGTTGTTTGTTCGATTTATATAGTTGAGCATCTCACCTACATGACCCTAAAGCAGGGCTCTCCAAACCTTGAAAACCTGTGGACTTCAGCTTCCAGAATTCCCCAGCCAGCATGGCTGGGAAATCCTGGGAGGTTGAGGTCCACAAATCTCAAAGTTCCCAAGTTTGGAGATCCCTGGCCTAGAGTCTGAGCACTGGCCTAGTACAGTGAGGACAGAGGGGAACTGAATTGGGAATGTGTGTTCAACTCTCTTTCTGCCATAAAGCTGACCAGTCACTATGCGGAAAACCAGAGCAGCTCTGACAGCTCCAATAACCCCCCCCCCCCTTTTATAAAGAAAATCACCTTCAAAAATTAGATAATTTTAGATACTGAGCTTAACTATCTTATGGAGTGGTGAGTATGGAAGCTAGTTGTAGTCTACTATCAAAAGAAAGAAAGAAAGAGGGAGGGAGGGAGGGAGGGAGGGAGGGAGAGAGAGATATATATCTGTGAGCGCAAAATGGTCAAAGAATTGCATAAATTTAATCAATGTTAATTCTTGACTCCATGGTATTCCTTGTTATGATGCATAAGTGTAAGGCATTGACTCTGCACTAGAAGTGAGAGGAAGAAGGCTGACTCCTTTGACCTAAGGTGTTGGAAGAGGCTACTTAGTGTTCCTTGGGCAGCTACAGGAATCAACCATTCAGTACTAGAGAAAAGCAAGTACTAGAAACTAGAAACAAGGAACGTGAAACAAAAAAAAAATCATACTTTAGACATATCATAAGAGTTGAAGCATTGAAAGACAGAAGGAGAAGATAAGGCTGACAGTGCATGATGCAGACAGACAGAGTACTGAAAGCCATCGAAATGCACCTGTAAGAACTCGATAATGTGGCAACAGTTAGGACGGCTTGAAGACCTTTTATCCAGAAGCAGTAGATGTTGCTACAACACAACAGTACATAACTACAGCTATCTCTAAAGGGGTTTGAACAGCCCATCAAATTCAACACACCTTTCAAACAGAGGACTATTTTCTGACAGTCCTTCAGAGAGAGGGATGTTCTCTATAAAAAAAAAAGTGTGTTTACTAGAGTAGTCTCTTAGTAATGGTTATTGCTTTTTATTATTTTATTATTACTTTTATTATAATTCCAAAATATAGGAAACCTACTTTGCTGTATTAGAAGCTCTCCTGCTCATTCTGCTAAGTGGAGTTCTGCCCCAGAGTCTTATCTTAAGAATACCAGCGATGAAGCAGATTCTGTTTGTGAGCCGAAAGTAAGAGTTGTGGGTTGGAATAAGTATTATCTTTTTCACATAGATGGCTTTTCTGCTCCACATTTATCAGGTTGCTTTTTCTGTATATATTTTTCTGTATCTTTTTCTTTTCCCATAACAAGTTTTATTAGTTTTTGTTTGTTTTACAGCCAAGTGCTTATAACACATCGTGGAGATAGGGCACTCCATAGAACACAACAAAAAATACAGTCATACATATACAATTTAAACTACTACTTTAAAAGTTCCCTCTTATGGTATACAATTCGAGCATTCCTAAAATATAAATTGTTTCTCACCTCTATCTATTATTCCAATTTCAATTTATGCTTCTCAATCAAATTATATCTCTTATTCTATTTCACATACATATTTTGTAAATAAACATGAATTTATATATTTTAAAACTATTGCATTAGACATAGTAATATAATAACATTATAATAATAATAATAGGACAATAATTATTTCTATCATAAACAAGTAATATAACTATTATATCTTAATATTTCTCAACTATATTCTATTTCATATATTCTATCCAATATTTTTATAGATCAGTCCACATCCCTAAAAGATTCCTCAATTGTTTCAATTTAATCCATTTAATACCTCACTAATTACCATTCAATTCTTATAAATAAAAATATCAATAATATTTCACCAGTCTCAATCTCAATCTAACTCCTTTAATTATAAATTTTCCAATTTTTCCTATTGCCATTCCAAATCATAATCAAATCCATAATTTAAATCTAGTGTTGACTCATACCAGAGTAACCTTAAAAATCTCAAAAATATTAGTTCAATCAACGTCCAGAAGCCCTTTTTACCCATCAAATAAAATTTTAACTCTTATTTTTAAATCTAATTCTAGCTTTCTTTTTGTGCCAGGTAGGTTTCCACAACAGGGCCTCTAAATCCTCCCATCTTAGTAACTGGCTAAAGGCCTTTTCCCTTTTTTCTGTATCTTTTTCTGTATATATATATA
Source organism: Azemiops feae (assembly GCA_023970755.1). Taxonomy (NCBI): domain Eukaryota; kingdom Metazoa; phylum Chordata; class Lepidosauria; order Squamata; family Viperidae; genus Azemiops; species Azemiops feae. The sequence continues at coordinate 1,764,114 of JALGBA010004090.1, read as the reverse complement.
TATCTGCTGAATTCAGGAATGAGCAATGTATGACCTTTTTGCAGCACCTGTGACTATGATTGCTGAAGCCTCAATTTCCCACTGTTTTGAGTGAGAAATAGCGTGAATGCCATCACCCTAGTCACTTAGAGCATCTTCTATAACCAGCCAACTTTTGTTGTGCCAAAATAACATAACAGGAACAGACAAGCTTTAAATTTCCTCAATGATTAACTGGATGAAGCTAAAAAAAAAATGCTATAAGTGACAGGGAGGAAATGGCTTAAGGCATGAAAATTATAGTATAATCTCTGAAATTTTCACATTCTACTTGAAAAACCAATTTCTCAACAAATCCAACTCGTTTCAGATGACTGGTGAGTGTTCATATCTACTCAATCAATCTGTTTATTACAGCCGTAAGGCCAGACACAATCAAAATGTATAACAACAGTAGCAATCTTACTTCCATATTTACAGGATATAAAACCACCAAACAATCAATATAGTATAATCCAAAATTCTCAAAATAAAACATCGTATTAAAATTTTTCAGACCTTAATAAATTCATATCTACTCTGCAGCTCTCAACCCCCTTTGAAATGTCAGCTGTGGTCCTTGGCCACCAAAAAGTCACCCGAACAGGTCAGCAACATATTTTCCTGGAAGATCATTTTGAAATAGATATGAAATATTTGCCGTCTGTCATTTCTAACCATCTGTGTCTGCTACTCCCCAGAACTGTTGAGAGTACAGTAACTGTGCCAGTTGGGAATTTGAGGACTTGTAATTATAATACCTTGGGAGATTAGGGAAGCCTAGCTTCTACCTTTTTTTTTTTTTTGAAGATTTTTTTTTTTACAAGTTCTCTTGACTATCACTTTCTGGCAAATGGACCTGTTTCTCTTCTGACCACCCTTTGGTGAATAAACTGAAGTTTTAAAGTGGTATAATTTTAGGTTTTTAATTAAGAAAACCCCAAACACTTTTTATTATATTTTTAAATAAAGTGGTTTTCTATATTTTATTTTTTATTACTACTAGTCACCTTGACTACCACTGTCTGGTTGAACAATCAAATATAAACTCAGTATGCCAATAGTGTTTCATTTAGATAATTTAGAGTCATTTTGATACTGCCCATTGATTAAAAGAACAAATGTCATTACAAAATAAATTGAATGATACTTTAAAGTCAGTTTGTGCATTTTATGTATTCAGTACCTAATCTGTAGAGTTTAAAAAATACTTTAAAAAACCCTAGCCCATTGCAGTATGTTTACATACAAGAAACACTGAGTCTTCAAGTTAAACTTATTATATTGGTCAAATCCACAACTTTCTGAAGACAGACTCTGGCTAGTAACACTTTACAAAAACATGTACAACTTGAGCTTAACTAAGTTTCCTCAGAAATAATCCCATGAATTTCAGTGAGATATGTTTCCAAGTCAGTGAACATAAGATTGCATTCACTTGAATTAGATGACATTTCAGCTAAAGGCAAAATAGTTGATATATAGAACTCTGGTATATTGAGGGAATAATGCAAAAACAATAGCTGCTAACAGCTGTAGTTGTCACTATTGCTTGTAAGTGAGGCAATAGCTTGTGCGTATGCCCACTGCATGAACAGACTGAGTTTGTTGTGGAAAAAACCATTTAATATGCCCATATCTGTTACTGCTATTATCTGTTCTTTCTCAACAATATAACAGCCTACATGAAACCAAGGTTTGATTTCTTCAGGAGAAATGGCTCCTATTTTGAGTTGGGTCCTGAGCTTAGCAATAAAACATTTGGGTTGCATGTAGAATGTCAGTTCCTGAGGGCTCTCAGAAATGGATTGCAGGTACATACTGGTACATAGCCAGATGGAGTAGACAACATTAAACTAAAATGAAGTCCTAGTTTAACTCATAGTTCTCTATTTTGCCTCCTGAATGATAAGCTGTCCTGTGACTATTCGTGTCTACTACAGGAGATCCGCTTATAAGGATTGAAAGCTGACTTCGTCTCCTAGGAACTGACTAGTAAAAGATTTCATTCCAAATATTTATTTACTCCTTGTGCTCCTCGCTGTTTTTTCATTTTTGTTTTAATTTCCGTGATGGTATAAAGCGGTGCCTGAGCTTCAGGGAAGGAGGCAAACTCACAGAGGACAGCTTTTGTGTTTGGATGAATTTGGAAAAAAACAACAACCACAACACTTGGGCTTTCGTGTGCCGCTGATCACTTTTCATATCACGTGCCTCATATGAATGAGATGTCTGTGAAGCTCATTCCCTTTATCCCCTTTGCATCACTGCTGCAGCTGAGGCACAGAGCCAGTCAAGCTGGAAAGCTTTGGAAAAAAGGAATGCCAAGCAGATTCATTTCCATTCATTTTAGAGGTGTCTGCTCTTTTTCTCTGCCAGCAGATTAGAAAAACCAACTGTCTATGGGAAGTGCTGCCAGTCTAAGAATCTCACTGCATGGGGGAGCCTGGCGACCCGCTTTTGACAACATGGTTCCTTCCTGAGTTACACATTAAACCTGATTCAGGCTGACTGAAAAGGGGAAGGAGAGAAAATAACAGATTTGCATCACTGGAGGAAATGTCTCCACTGCCTTGTTTATTACCCAGGTAGGGACAGAAGAAGACGGGGGAGGAGACAGAAAAATCAGGATTCCCACCTGTTGGTTAGTGTAAGATGAATCTGAATATTTGGGGGAAGGGTGTTGGTTAGAGTGAGGTGAATCTGCATTAAAGCTCCATTCACCAGATCAGAGTTTACCTTCTCTACTAAAAATGCTTCAAGCATTACTTGAAAGGTTAGACTGGGAGAAGATACGATGAGGTTAAAATGAGCAGGTTTCTAACATATTATTTATTATGTTACCCTTATATATAAAATCATGTTTTATTAATATTTTCTTAGTCCGGTGGAAATGGAATGTGCCGGGAGAAAACTGCCCCAGTCCAGTCTTCATCAAGACCTGAAATATCAAATATGTCTAGCAAACAATCTATTGCACAATCTGTTGTAGTAGCACAAAACAAGGTTATCGTAAGACATTAAACACAACTATGAGCTCTCACCACAGCTTCTGTAGTTCACTTCCAAATTATTGTTCTTGCAGATTATGTGTCTAGGCCATCTGGTGACGCTGGCGGTGGTATAAATCAGTGAAAGGAGGACAGGAACAACCTTGAGTGCTTTCATGATCTCTGTGGAGGAGACTCTATCTAATGGTGCCTTTCTTGTCAGTCAGGGTTGATAGTTGGCCTGCCCACTTCCTCTTTCTAACAAATGCAGAAAAGCCAGGCTACTTATTTGCTGCACTCAGTTTCATACTGGTTTCTGCTAATAATGAAGAATCCATAATGGGCTCCTCACCAACTCTTCAAGTCCATGTTTAGATAGAAGAAAAACTCTTTTTTTCAAGCTTTTGATATATTCATGCTTATTTTGATCCTAAAAAAAAAAAAAATCAAATCAAGGCTTCCCAGTGAAATGGTTTATGTCCTACCTAGCTTTCAATCCTCATGGAAGATTCTTATCAGAGAATATTCTCTCTATAGCTTTTCTTGTGGGATATTACAAAGGATGGAATATGACCAAGCGCCCCCCCCCCAAAAAGAAAGGACTGAAGAAAGGACTTTTGGACACAGGATGGCGACAGACATTAGGATGGCACCAAGGCAATATAAGTCTTGGAAGCTTGCCTTCATTTCCATGCCAATGGACCTTTTTTTTAAAAAAAAATGTAATTGTTTTAAAAGTTACAATAATAAAACATTTACATTTATACAAACCAAACTAACAAGAGAATAAAAATAAAAAACTGAAAGTGCGAAACTGAAAAAATAGAAAGAAAAATAGAAAAGAGAGGGGAAAAAAAGAATATACAGGTAATCCTTGAGTTACGACTGGAATTGCTGTGGTTAAGCAATGTGGCCATAAAGTGGGACAGCGCATGCTTAGGGAGGGCAATCCATGTAGTTCTGTTTGTTGTTATAACTGCAGACAGGAAAGTTATTAAGTGGGAAGCAGAAGGAGTCACAGATAAAGAGTGTGGGGATGCCACAAGGAGATAGAGGAGGTCCTGGGAAACATAGCATACATGAATTGGGAGGGCGGGATGCTGTGGTGTGGCACCAACCCAGGAAGGTTGGGTAGAGAAAGCTACGTAAAATGTGTATGAGTGCAGGGGGGGCAGGGAAAGAGGGCTGGGTATGTCCGTGCTGGTGCAGGGATGCTAGAGAAAAAGGGTAGGGGGGGAGTGTGACTGAAGGGAAAAGACAGTGTGGTGTGTGCAAGTGAAGAAAGGCCGTGGGTAGGGAAGGTCACAAATAGCAATTACGTGACTGCGGAATGTTGCAATTGGTCGTAAGTGCAACCTGATTGCCAAGCTCTTAAATTTTGTTCACAACACCGCGGAGGCACTGCAACAATCAGAAGATTGAGGACTAATCATAAGACCCTTCCTTTAGCACCATCAAACTTTGGTTCCTGAATAAATACCGTGTTTCCCCGAAAATAAGACCCAACCGGAAAATAAGCTCTAGCATGATTTTTTCAGGATGCTTGTAATATAAGCCATACCCCAAAAATAAGCCCCAGTTAAGATCGTCAGCCAGACAGGTACTGTATTTTCCCGAAAATAAGACCTAACTGGAAAATCCTCTCCTAATCCAGAGAAGAAATATGAAGAGCTGGTTTACTTGCCAGCTCTTCTTTTTGCCACAGTCATTGGCTCCCCTTTTAGTGAATTGTTTTCAGTTCATCATTTCTTTCCTGGAAATCGTGGACTATTGTCAGTCACTAATAAATTACAGAGCTTGCGGAATATTTCATTAGCCAGACCTGATGTTCTGCCTTCAACAGTCACTGATGGCAAATATCAAATTATTCCTTGTCATGAATACCTCTGCCTACGTAATTCCCAAGGCAAGGAGACTCTGCGACACATCCTACACAATAATGTTTATAGGGATTTATGTTCTGCATTAATTAGACCCCCTCATAATGTTTATAGGGATTTATGTTCTGCATTAATTAGACCCCCTCATAAAAAATTGCAAGATAGAAATGATTGTTGGTACTCTCTTCTCCAAGTGAAACATAGGGCATAGCAGCGCATATCCAATATAGTTTACTTTTATTAAATTTCACTTAGTTGAGTCTTTGTTCTAGGAAGGAAGGAAGATCTCTGGAGAGGTTGCTTTCATCTGCTGCTACTTTAGCCAGGTTCTACTCAACACACACATAACACAACTCCACAACTTCAGTTTATACATTAATACCAAATTCTAATCTGCATTTAGCTTTCAATTATTGTAGCTTGCTCTTTAATTCACTGATTTCCAACTCAGCAATATTGGTTTTCTACCAGCCAAAGTGACTCCCATTCCTGAGGATAAAAAGGGGAGGTTCCCTTCCCCTCATATAACACCCCACCTGATTGGAGCTTTCATATTTGACTTTTTTTTTAGGCTTCAATTGTCTTTGCCTACCGAGACTGATGGGTCAACTCTTTCTTCCTTAAATGTTGCTATATCTCAGGGGTGTCAAACTGCCGGCCTGTGGGCCAGAAGCGTCACGCAGAAGCCGCGCCCACACCATTGCCGGCAATGGCAAAACAGTCCCAATACGTTGTGTGACATCACGTGACATCGCAAGTTTGACATGTCTGGTCTAAGACAAGGATTTGCTGAGGAAGTGGGACTTATAGGTGGTTCCAAAGGTGCTTTTCAAAAGGCAATGGACTTTGTTGGGTTTTTCCCCCCCCTTGAAAACGTTTTGGTTCTCATCCAAGAAGCTTCTTTAGTTCTTGGAGGACAAGTGAAACATTTTCAAGAAAAAAAAAGTAAGACAGTCCAGTTGCCTTTTGAAAAGCACCTTTGGAACAACAATGACTTGGATGAGGGAGGATCTCCATGGATGGTTTATAGGTGGATTTTGTTTTCCATACCAAAGGGTTATGTGTAAATGAATAGTATTTCTTTTCTGCAACCTTTTACTCCACCATGGCCCAGGATGAGGAAAATTACTATGGAGACAACCAATAGAGGTTTTTAGACAGGTTCTGCTTCCATTGGGCTTCTCTGGGCTATTGTCTCAGTCCTGGGAATGAAGAGATGAATGAATTTCTTTCAATTCCTTGAAAGAAATTCTGAAGTTTTATATGCTGAGAGGAGAGAGCTGGGCTGGGGAATGAATTTAGCCCTAGCTTTGTTCGAGGCTTGGCTAAGAGACTCTGGATCATAAAAAGGATCACTTATGCAGATCAGAGAATTTACAAAAGTACTCATACCTCTACCTCATTCCCCAAATAAACTGGGTGGTTTGGGACTAGGACTAATATAAGACAGACTCCTGTCTGTTGCATCTACAGTATTCGTTTTCTGTTGACCGTTTCAGAGCCAGAATTGATAAAATTTCATTTCAAATGCAAGATTTTTTTAAATGCATCTGTTAGCAAAAAAAAAAAAAGAAAGGTGTTGATCAAGATATCAGAGCTAAAGGCAAATGTAAGGCTTTCCCTTGGTGAGTTTCTGAAGAGAGAACATGTTTCCTGAAGCTGGTATTTGCAATCAGAAATCTCCCCATTGGTCCCAAACAGCAGATTGGCTTCTTGTCAGCAGATATGGAGTGACTCACAGATCAGGGCAGGGCTCTGGAAAAGGATATGGGATCACAAAGCAGTCTGGTTTCATCCAATCATTGGTCACTGATTGCAATGTCTGATTAAAGCAGGGGTCCTCAAACTTGACCACTTTAAGACTTGTGGACTTCAACTCCCAGAATTCCCCAGCCAGCCCTGGATTAAAGGAACAATAATGATCCAAGGTAATGGGACAGAGAAGCCCTTACAGAGAGCATGCTGTATAGCATTTTGACAAAAAAATAAATCACTCCTCCATTACACATTCTTTCACTGTTGATCCATTACTTCCATGCAGGACTTTGCATGTTTGTGCTGCAATCCAGTACTGATATATAAGAGCTAGCCTACTGAACACAAATCAGAATAGACTGGCACAATATCTTCTCAGTAAGGCTAACCTATTTTCAAACAGGATTCCTTTTGCCATTTTTCCCAGCTGAGGAAGGAAAGCATTTATCCTTTCAATGGCACAATAATGAAAAGGGATGTAAGTTTAAAATTAGCTGTTATTTGGCAGTGTAACAAGGCTTTGGAGAAGGGAGAGAACTGCCATCCACAAACAAATGCCCTTTTAAAAAAAAAATCTGCAAAAATCTACTTTCCCATTCACAGCAAGACTAAGAACTCTTATCAGGAAGGGAATTCATTTTCATTGTTTTGAGCAGGGAAAATCCTACCGTTGAGTATCTGATATTTAAATATCAAGATCATCTATTGTAGAAGACATCATGTTTGAAGAACCAGTGAGAATTTAAAGGTCTGTTTTCAAAAGTCTGCAGTTGTGATCTTCGGCAGCTTTTGATTGCTATTCATGATGGCATACAACGTTTTTGCAAATTCCATTGTTCCTGAGGCAAAGGCTCCAGAGATCAGCATTAAAAGGAGATTTTAATATCCACCTTATATACTCTGTCAAATCTGCTTAAGATGACAGTTGCTTAAGATGACAGTTGCTGTTCAAGTCACAATGGTGTAAATGTGTCCTCCCTCTGAGTTTTTCTATCCATGAGAGAAATATTGATTGCCGAGTTTGGCACTGAATAATTTGTGATTATCCTCTATTGCTTAGCCTTTCTATGCTTTCTAGATGATTATAAAATCCTATGTTTCTTTAGTCTTATTGACCTTGCAAATTTGTTCTTTACTTGTCTGCTCTTTTCTCCTATCCATCTCTATTCTTCCCTTCCTCAAACATTTCTGTTGCTATCTTTCTAATAACTTACCCATAAAGTAAGGCACAAACCACAGTTTCTCCTTTGTTTGCAGGAACCATTTCAGTTTTTGTATGATGCATGATAGCAAAAGCAAAGGGTATAAATTTGTTCTAATAAGGTTTTAGTGAGGTGGGAGAACAGGCTGACTTAAAGTGTGAGCCTCATTATATCAGCGGTCTGCCTCTTCTGCACATCTTCAAATAGTTATGCTTATAAATGGGGGCAGAGGTTTGACTGTTTAATGGATATTAAAACTTACACCATTAGTTTTCCTGATCGATCCCTATCCATTCAACTTCTTCCTTATTATACCAGGTGGAAGCACAGCAACACTTGCATGGTTCAGCAATATGAACATATATCACGTTCCTAATACTGGCTATGGAATCACAAGGGAAGCTGTCTAGCTTGTTAATTCTTGGTTCTAATGTTTCTGTGAGGAGATTGTGAGAATACTGCACAATTTCGTAGGACCTGATCAGAAGTAACTAGGATGACTTAAGATGGGTGATGGTCGGGGAGATGGTGTCTTCTTCTTTCATTTGCCCTTTCTCCCTAGTCAAGAAGATGGAATAAGTGAGATCAGTATCAGAAAGTAAATTTAACTCAAACAATCTCTGAAAAGGAGGCAGAATGCTGATGCAGCTGTCTGTCAAAAATTGATGGCACTATGGGTTACCCAATGAATTGGCTGTAGAAGAAAGATCTATAGAGGTGTTAATCATGAGATTCCCTATCTTTATGCTCAGCCTAAACAATGTCTGTAAATGAATCTTGTATTACAGAAATGTTACTAGTCCTCTCTGACCTTCTGAGGGCTGGAGCACTTGAAAATAGAATGTGTACACAGTTCTGTGGAATGTACATCATAGCACTGGATAGGATAATTTAGAGCAATGAGTCCAGCATAGTTGCTCAATACAGGAGTTGAAATTAAAACATTCCTGACAGATGGTTGTCTAGTCCAGGGGTAGGCAACCTTGGCTCTTTTATGACTTGTGGACTTCAACTCCCAGAATTCCTGAGCCAGCCATGCTGGCTCAGAAATTCTGGGAGTTGAAGTCCACAAGTCATAAAGAGCCAAGGTTGCCTACCCCTGGTCTAGTCTTTACTTGAACATAGCCAATAAAAGGAAAGCCTCTCACCTCTTTGGATAATGACTACAGTGTTGAAGTACTTTTACAAATGAAAATTTTTTCAAATGAATAGAATCTGCCCTCTTGTAACTTAAATCCTGGACGCTGAGCAATTCAAGACACTATGTCTTGATTTTCTTTTCTGTGACATTTTTGAAGAAGGCATATCCCCCCCCCTTCTGTCTTCTCAAAGCTAAACTTTCACAATTCCTTCAGTTTCTTTTTATTGTATTTCATTTCCTGCTGTCCTTCTCTGAAACTATTCCAGTTTCTCTGAGTCCTTGACACAGTGTCTGTACAAAATAAAGTAAAATAATTATTTCTCCTGGTTTGGAAAATATATTTATATTAATGGAATCACAGTTATGCATTTGACTCTTGTTTGATAAGGCTGAAAGAGGTGTTTTGCAGTGTATGGGATTGCAAGTAAAGTATTTTCTTTTAAACTTTTAAAGCAACCACATCTTTTACAATTTCTTTGAAAGTTGCTTTTTTACATATGTAGAACAAATAAAATATTGTAAGGAGCTCAGCAAGAAAGCTTCCGCTCCGCCACCATTTTAGCTCTGCCTCCCAATAGCTGTATATGAAAAACCATGTGGAGATAGCCAGGGGCAGTTAACTGAGCTATATCTCTTCCAATGCTTTGCAAATCCCCACTAATCAGTTTGTAATCAACTATTTTAAGTACTGTTATGCCTTACTGTTTTCTGAGTTCATACCTTTCTATTTATTCATTTTAATTTTATTTCAACCCATTTCTAACCAATCAAGCTTGTTTGAATTTTATTTTTGTCTTCTAGGATATTAATTGTCCCAACCAATTTTGGGTCATCCCATTTGGATCCGCCCTCCATTTTGATGAAGAACTGTTGATAAGCACTCTTTCAGTACAATGTTTAATCAGATATGTTTCCATTTCATTGACAATCCATTCAGCCTCTACTTAATTAACTTGCTAATGAAATGTCATGGGATATTTTTCAAATGCTTTGCTGAAATTAAGATATCTTACATCTACAGCATTCTCCCAATCTCCTCACAAAATCACTCATTCTAAAATGAGACAAGGTTAACCTTGTAAAACCTATTCCTGAAAACTCCAAGCTAACTTCTTATGTTAATAACCACATTATTAAAATGTTGATAGAGCAGTCTTTCAATGACTTCCTCTAGAATTTTCTCCCAATATCAATAGCAGATTGGAGCCTCCTTTTTCTTTTTTGGAAAGAGAAACAAAATATTTGTTTTCATCTAAAAATCTGCCTTGTCATCACCTCTCCATAATTTTTCAATGGTCATACACATGTTTTTGCCAGAGTAGCAGCAAAGTTTTTTTCAGTACCATAGAATACGATACTTATAATCCAATCACAGGGCAGGATTGCAGCTAAAGCCTCATGGGAATGTTAGTGATGAAACTGAGTAACTATAATGGTATTTCAGAGGAGTGACTTTCAGATTTAGAATGTTTGTTGTGGTAAGCTAAAACTAAAGCTTTAGCGATGTGCTTTCAATTGGTTCTGTGGCAAATTTCACCTATGTGATTTCTGGAATAAGTATATAAATGGTTTGCTTGTTCCTGACAGATAGTCAGAGGTAAAAGGCATCCACTTCTGGGTAAGACAAAGATGACTGACTTTTTAAAGATGCTACTTACCGGCTGCAAGTTGATATAAATACAGATAGTCCTCAGCTTAAAAACAGTTTGTTTAGTGACCGTTCAAAGTTATAAAACGGTACTGAAAAAAGTGATTTGTGATCGTTTTTCACACTGAAAACCGTTGCAGCATCCCCAGGGTCACACGATCAAAATTCAGACTCTTGGCAATTGAATCATATTTATGACGTTTGCAGTGTCCCGCGATCATGTGATCCCTTTTGCAACCTGACTAGCAAAGTCAATGTGGAAGCCAGATTCACTTAACAACTGTGTTACTAATTGAACAACAGCAGTTATTCACTTAAAAGCGGTAGCAAGAAATGTCGTAAAATGGGTCAAAATTCACTTAACAACTGTCTCACTTAACAACAGAAATGTTGGGGTCAGTTATAGTCATACAATGAGTATTACCTGTACTGATGCTTAGGTAAATATGCTATTTGATTAATCATGTCCTCTCATTTTGGGATTTATTGTTTCTTCCAATCAATTTGTTTAGTCAAGGAAGCCATCAAGTTTTACTAAAATATCTCTGAATTTTCAGCTTATTTCTTAATAGTATAACATAATATATGAAGAACTCCCACATGACTGTCCGTCTAATCCAGATTCCTGATTCCCACAGCCAGTTTCTGTAACTTCATGGGAAGTCCAGAAGCAAGAGGTGAGGACAAAATCACCTGCCACTCTTGTTTTTTAGTGACTGGTTTACAGAGGTGCCATGTAGAAGGAACATATGATTGGTCATGCACCAAATGATACAATGATCTTTTCATTTAATCTATTTAGTTGTCAAGATAATTTTAGAATATGTGTGAGAAATTAATGCCAAATATGTATTTGGGAGGGAAGGAAGGAAGATCAGGTAAAGTGGTTCCCCATAGATTTCCAAATATTCTCTTTATTGGGGGTTATTATTCTCATGTTTCCTGATTAAAAAAAGGTTTGAGACTACTTCTCTTTCATCTTATTTAAGGAGACTGAGATGAGTCAGGGATCAATATTTAAGGAGACTGAGATGAGTCAGGGATCAATATTTGTGCACTGATATTTGAAAAGTGGCAAATCACCATATTGCCATTTGATTAAAAAGACATCTAAGCAAATAATAATAATAATAATAATAATAATAATAATAATAATAATAATAATAATAATAATAATAATAATAATAATAATAATAATAATAATAATAATAATAATAATAATAATAATAATAATAATAATAATAATAATAATAAAATGTGTGACCATCTTCATAACAGCAGATGAGAGAAAAGCCAGAATTTTTTCCTCATCAGCCACCAGATGGTGATGTTTGCTTATAATCCATTTTTTAAATATTATTTGCAGACTAGTGCATTATTGTGCAATGAATATTGACTAAAGGTATATCTTCCCAACACAGTTGAGAACACAACCCAACACACTTTCTTTCTGTCTCTGTCTCTGTCTCTCTCTTTGTCTCTCTGATGTAATTCTGATTTGTTTTAGGGTTTGGGGTACTCAGCCAACTTTTGTATATTTTTTTACCATAGTAACAAATGATCAAACTGGCTGAAGTTAATTGCCTCTGCATATCATGGATTGCCAAGATTGTTCTGGCAGGTTTTTGAAATGGCTTTGCAGTCCAATCCTTTTCTCTGGAGTGGATCATTCTGATAAGGGTACTGAGAATAGCAGGAATGCTTTGCAGACCTGCAGACCTCCTTGCCTACCTCATCATCTGCAAGTAAGATTCAATTAAATCTGAGAGCAAATCCATCCCTGTAAACAATCCAAGTAGTAAAAAAGAAACATACCATCAAAAGAAATATGGTATGCCTGTGGAAATCCATTGACATTCCATCTGCAGTCCTGGATGTCATTGCATTCAGAAATAGGTTAATGTGTAAATATTGCACCAAATCTGTAATAAATTTCTTTTATGCAGTGGTAATGGTGGAAAAGGTAATAATCCTAAAGGAAAAGAGGTACTGAAAAAGGTAATTTTCATCTTTGAAAAGATAATAAACTAAGAGGTGATCTTGAAAAATGTTGTGCATGCTCAAGACCTATCTGATCATTATGGTTTCACATTTAAAGTTTTCACATTAGGTTGTATTTTTAAAAGTAAAGAATTTGTTTTAAAATATGCATGTAATATGTATTCTTATACTTTTTTTTAATTTTATGAAGCAGATGCAGAATAACAGAGTTGGAAGGCACCTTGGAGGTCTTCTAGTGACTAGTCCAACCCCCTGTTCAAGCAGGAAGCCCTATACCATTTCAGACAAATAGTTGTCCAATCTCTTCATAAAAACCTCCAGTGTTGGAGCATTTGACAGGGCCTCATAATCTTTTCTGTAATTTCCATAATATGCAACACACTTTACAGAGTTGACACAGCAAAATACATTTCCTGCTCTGAGGAATTTTAAATTTCAACAGGAGCAAGATAAAGGAAGAGAGGAAATGGAGAAAGGAAGGACAGACAAGGAGCAGATAACTGTTCAACTGTTTAAGCTTGTAGTTGGCTGGGAATGAATATGTTTTAGTACACTTCACAAAAGTATCTGAGTTATAAACCTGTAGTTCTCCAAATGTTGATGAAATATACTCAGATTCTCTAACCCAGCGTAGATGAAGAAAAGCGCCTATAGAGAAAGGAGAAAAACAATAACCGCTACACTATTTTCTAATTTTGGGAGACACTGTCACCCTGCCAATAATCAAGGTTCCTGGGTAGCTGTACTAGCACGTATCTCCAAAGAAAACATGCAAGGCATCATCGGTAGTTCAACGTCATGACTGCTTCTAAGCAGAAATCTTTTTGTTTGTGTTTGCCGCTTGTCCATGCTCTCAAAACACGTGTTGTTTGTAGCTACCTTCCATTTTAATGTGGCTGTTTTATTCAAGGTTCATTTACACAGTATGTTGCTAGGCCATTTACAAATTGAAGCTGATGAATATTTCATAGCATCCCCCAGGAATTCCGTAAACGTGCCATTTCATGGCAGAAAATTCAAGAGCTGTGTGAACAACCTAAAATGTCCATCTTCTGTCTTCAAGGTATTTATCAGCTATGGCCATAATACGTGAAAAACGTGGACAAAATATATTTTAGACACAGACATTTTGGGGGGGGGGGAGGGTTGTTTCCCTTCTACCTCTGCTATCAAGCCTTTGAGACTTTTGTAAAAATGTATTGTTATAATTTAAAAAGGAGGGCAATTTACGAATATCTACTATCTTAATCACTCCCATGTGAACCATAGCCATATCAACTTTTTCCCCAGTGTCAGCTTGAATTTATTCATTCATAAGTTTGTGTTGCTTCATTTAACCTGAATTTGTTTCTTTTTGGCTAATCCAAAGAAATCTTTGTCTTTTAATAGGTATTTGAATGGATTTTCTCTCTATTATGTTTTATCCTAATTTATGTACCTTATATGCATTTGACAACTGTAGTTTTTCAATCAAGAATTCTCTCACAGAATTCATGGTATCAAACCCCCAAAAGTACAGGTGAGTTCTCTTTAGGATAAATAGACCACAAGGTCAGTTTGTTTCAAATACATGCATAGGATGTTACGGAACACAGGGCCTCTTTAGAATCAGCCATACTCTTGGCTCTCTACTTACTGATTTGGCTGTGTTGTTCCAAATTGGCCTAGGTCCCCCCCCCCCAATAGACCTCATTGGGTGTCCTTCAATAGATAACAAGCTTTTTATAGTTTGGTGTATTGGGTCTGGAAATGTGGGTTCCAGATGTTTATAAAAAAGTTTCCTGCAGCCTATCCCAAGCTTTCCTGACTTCATTTGTTCTCACAACAGCTGTTTCAAACTGAAAAACTCTGTGGATGTGAGAAAATATTTCACATTTTGAGTAGAAAAATGGTTTTGGACAGATGGGTGAGCAGGAGTTTGTGGAAGCACTCAAGAATGTATCTCATTCTTCCATTTGGCAGATTGTTTGACGTTAAGCAAGTGCTGCTCGGTATCTTTCTTACAATTGGAAATATCTTCTCAGAGCTTTGAATGGTGGTTATTGTGCATTAGAAAATGATGGAGGTACAATTTTCTCTTTCGACCTTTTTAGGGGACAAGGGAGCCCATAATGCAGAGGTCATTTGTGGGCAGTTCATCAGGCGGCTTCAAAATTGCATCCATTCCAATCTTACAAGACTCTCATCTGAAATAGTGCTAATTGCCCATTCTTTGTTATTCCAACTTTGCCTGCCCCAGAAGCTTTGCTATTAGAGTTGATTCTTACATTAATAAAAAGACAAGTCATTTGAATGATCTATGAATGATATAGACCAGTGGTGGCGAACCTATGGCACGGGTGCCAGAGGCGGCACTCAGAGCCCTCTCTGTGGGCACGCGTGCTGTTGCCCCAGTCCTAGGCCTTCAGCTGGGTTTTATAAAACATTTTCGCTTTAGGCCTCCGCCGACATGTGCAAAAATAAAAAGGTTCAATCAGTCAATTTCAACTTCTCGCGGGGAAAAAAAAGTTCTTGCAAAGTTGGAATTGATTGATTGAACTTTTTAGTCCCACCCAGTCTGCCGTTACCACCGCAGATATGCCCACCCAATGGGCCACGCCCACCCAATGGGCCACGCCCACCCGGCGCTCGACGATGCATAAGTGGGTTTGGGGTTGCAGTTTGGGCACTCAGTCTCTAAAAGGGTCGCCATCACTGATATAGACTGACCCACCTTCACAAAAGAAACAGGCCTCTTTCCCCTTAACTTTTAAGAACACAAGAAAGCAAGAAAGAATCCAACTTTTTTTTTTATTTGCCTAGATTTTGAATATATTTTTTTCATCCAAAGGATAAAGTTTTCATCAGAATTCTTGAACTGATATTTTAGCTTTTTTTTTCTTAATCTTACTGATCGGTATTCAGAGATTTGTTCTTTGGAGTGATATCTTCCAGTCCTGATTATACTGGAACAGTGTGAAATTCAGGATTGATACCAATTGAAGAGAATATCTGTAGCTCAGGGTTGAACTGGGAAATCCTTGGTGCTCTCCAAGCTTGATTATTTGCTTGTAGACATTTCATTACTGGCTAGGTAACATCATCACTGCTAGTGAATGTGGGTTTGCTACCTGTTTATATATAATAGCTTGCTCGGACAGTGTTGATGGAATGTTTTTTCCTTGATAGTTCCTTAATTAGGGTATTGTTGTTTGCTTGTTTGGTGTTAATCCCTTCTTATATGATTTTTGGCTGTTTGAAAGGATATGTTCAGGACTTTTTCTTTCTTTCTTAACATTTATTGTCTCTTTTGAAGCAGAAGACAATACTCTAATCAAGAAACTACCAAGGAGAAAACCAATGCTGGCAGGGCAAACTACTCCCAGAAAGTAAGACCTACTCCAAAAATAAGCCCTAGGGAGGGAGTGGGACATGGAGGCATGGCATAATAGTGACTTTAGTTTTTTCTAATTGGAATAAACTTGACAGGTTGGGTTCTGCCTTTCTGGACAACCAGTGTGGCAAGGCAGAGTGGATTAAAATATTTGTCTTTGTCTTAGCTGCTAAGCACCTTATGAAGAATTTAACTTCTATTGATCATGTTCAGTAGAAGTTGATGCCCATAATTATTGTTTATGTATGTGAATTTTGCCAGATTTTTATATGTTCAAATACCAATTCAATTCAGATGAACTTTGGGCACAAAACTGTATCACATCAAGCCAGGTCTAAACAGAAATATGGCTAGTGATTTCATGATATAGCACTAATATCTCTTAACTACTAAAGCCTTTAAAAACTGTTTTAATAATCTGTGTATTGTATTGACCATATTCAAAATGGGAGAGTTAAATAAGGAAAACAATCCTCCTGCTTACATTGTCCACATCTGAGAAGGATATTAAGCTATTTCTACTTATGGCTTCAGTTTTCTGAGTAAAACACCCAGGATCATTTTTTAAACTGTTCATTATCAGGAAATGTCAGCTCAAGGGGAATTCTTTATATGGAAGATTTTTCTGTTAGTTTTACATTCCAAACCCATGCAATTCTTGAGAGTATCAATTTATAACTTTATTAAAATGTATTATTTTGAGCAGATCTCTATGATACCAGAGTAACGAGAAAGCCAAACTTATTAGAAAGTTTAAAGGGTCATGCCACCACAAAGATTTAAAAACTCTGCCTCATTAGTATAGTGGTGCCTCATAATGCTTTTTATCTTCGGGGATATAATACAGCTCTTTTAAAATACATGCACACACACACACAGAGAGAGAGAGAGAGAGAGAGAGAGAGAGAGAGAGAGAGAGTGATAGAATCATGGATTGGAGAACGGAATAAGCACCATTTGAAATTTATTTAATAAACTGATGGGCATCAGGCTTTCTCACCATCATCTGCATGTCTCTTGTATATGTGCCAGATTCAGTAATACAGACCAGCTTATATTCTTCGGCCAGTGTTGACTTAACAACATGGACTTTACACAAAAGATTCATTGGGGGGTGGGGTGATTTTTCACATTTATTTTATTTATTTATTTTATTTCTATCCTGACTTTGCAAAAATGCTTGGTATGCACAAAAGAAAATGTCCTTTCCTAGTTCTGGGTGGAGAAACTTTTCTTCTTGAATCTATTTCTGTATTTTCACCTCCAGCCTGCCATAGAGATATTACCGTACCACCTAAATATTTTCTGAACTAAAAAGAAAAAGAAAAGAAAGTGGCTTAGAAAAATCATCCCCTGCTTTATTGGTCTAGGCCAGCCTGCTTTTACAGTGCTGAGAAACACAGCCAATAAAAATGTTGACAAGCAGTTAGCCATATTTATAGCAAGATAAATAAAAGAATTTTAACTTCAGTGGTTGCATTGTGCTAAATGGCATCCATTTGGAAGAGCTGGGGACAAAGGACAAAGATGAGGTGTGCGGCCTCCAAGAATTTTATGAATAGTCATTAACTAGGTGGTGATTGGACCACATTGACCTTCAAAAGCCTCTCCAAGCATTCAGTTTTCTCATTACTAGTTCCTTTTAAGGAGGAAAAGAGAAGGAAAGAGGCTTTTTTGTTCCTCTCTGTGTTGTTTGAAGCTACTCCAGCTTCCTTGGGAGTAGACACTATATCTGCTCTTGGGATTGGGGAAACCTTCTTTTATCCTTCTTCTGAATAAATTTAAGTACATGTCAATGTTTTTTTTTTATTTCTTCCTGTTGATTGACTCTGTGTAGCAATGAAACTTCATTCCTTCCCCGTCAGCAATTTGATGGAGATTGGTAGTTTGTGAATCTATGCAAAGGTATCTGCCATATTAGGAAGCATTCCTGAGATGGGGTGGAAAGCAAGAAGATGCTATTCCTTTTCTTTCCAAGTGTCATTTCTGCAAATACATACACAGAGGAGAAGCTATTACCCAACCAAGAAATTGTGCTCTCCTTGGGACCGGGAATGTTTTACTGCATTTAGCGTTACAAGCTAAAATCAGGGTGAGAATTCTTGTCAACTAGTTTCAGCACAATGAAACCAGTGAATAATGAATAATCATTAGTAATTGTTGAGAGGCTACAGGTTGGATGCCATGACCAGAACTAAACAGGCTTGCACTTATAGTGTAGGCAAAAGTCCATCATGTCCACTTTTATCACTGGCAAAACAACACTGTAGGAGGAGACACGTGTTAGTCTATGGTAGCCTAAATTCAGAGGTTTGGTAGCACCTCTTTAGACAATACATTTTATTAAAGACATACATTTTTGTGAACTGTGGTTCACTTTGTCAGTTGCATGGAATGGCTAAACCAATGTAAGATTTAAATTGGGATGCAGTGGTGGGAGAAAGGAGAGTAATCAACTGTGGCCGAACACAGTATGAAGATCTTTACTGGAAAAGTCAAATAATCAAGGTTGGATGGTGATTTGATATCTGCCTGATAGAGATATAATGGTGGCATTTACAACTGAGAATGGGATTCTTAAAAAAAATGATGATTTTTTTTGCTTGCATACCATTCCATATAGTTTTCAGAGAATGTTTGTATTTCCATTTTTTATTTTAAAAATCTTGTTTGCACAGGGATTTACTAAAACCCACATGGTCTTCTTCTGTGGGTTTGATTGCAAATGCTCGGTTGGTCTATGAGCACAGCTAGGCAGTTGCATCAAAGTGCCTTGTGCCAGTCCCTTGTTCCTGACCCCGATCCTGTGTCAGTAATAAGACCAAGAAGAGATACAGTCCTTATTGTTTTAATATGAAATAATGTAAGGGAAGGAGAAGATCCCCTTGTTTCTTTATCCCCCCTCTTAAGCATCACTGGCCAATAACAAAAAAACTAGGGCCATGCACTCTCCTTAATGTGTGGTAGGGGAGGAGTGGGCAAACCTACACAGGCACTTAGAATGGCAATCTTTCAAGGCACCTAACTAACAACTCACAAAAATGGAGACGCCCGTTGCATGTGCCAGTCAGTCTAATATTAAAGAAAGCTATAGTGTCCAAAAACAGTCTGACCCTTTCACAGGTAAAGAGGAAGGGCACCCAGTTGAAGCAGCAGGAAGTAATTGACAACAAGCAACTTCTGTCCTTGATTAATGCTACAAGGGAATAACAGTGCTGACAGTGAGGGGTGTGTGACTGGAAGCACCCCAAAGTAACCAAGGCAAAATGTTGCCACTTGCTCCACTGAACTAATAATAATAAAAAAAAACAGGGAAAAGTACAGCTACACAAAACCTCTTTCAGCAGAAGGAGCAGAAAACCCATAACACGACCATTGTTGATGAAACCCAGTGCTCTTTCCCAGTTAAGAGTGATCTTCTGTGCAGTAGAGAACTAGCATTACCCCAACAGAGCATTATACCTATTTTTTCAATAGAAGTACTGTATTATGAGCTTTCAAAAGAGGTTAACTGTAAGCCTGTCTATGTAAGGACCCTCCTTAAGATCTTAGAAGCGTTTTAGAAAGTGCTAGTTATGCTTATGCAAACAGATGTATCTATGAAAACTTGTGGTCTTCTCCATTTCTACAGCCCAAATCAAAATAGACATTGAGAAATAAACCCAGTAAGGAGAACGGAGGAGGTATGTACAGTATATCCTTACTAGCCCAAAATGACCAATAGGGGCTGGCCAGGTAGCAGCCCTTAATCATGTTATTGACAAAGTTATTGACGAAGCATGCTAGAACAGGATCAGAGTGGAAACACTACATAAAAACCTGGACAACTAAAGTTATGGACTGGGGAGATTATCATGACATATCAAACTGGTTAAGCAGGACTTGTCCATGCCACAATTAGAAGGATATGAGGATGAGCATGAGAAAGAACTAGTAGAAGTCTGAAGTAATAGGACAAACAGTCTCCATTCAACCTTTTAAACCTTTGGTATGGCTTGTGTTTGTTTCTGAAATTTAATTAGGGAGGGTTATTTTGAAAATGTCTCACATGAAAGAAGAGTTAATCTAGCATGGGAAAGATTCCATTTTCTGCTATCTGCTAGGAGCTGGTATCCAATCTCAACTACAATAAAATAGCAGCACTTTTGATTTTATAGGCAATTCCAGCATATCCATAAAAATATTTTTTTAAAAAACCCTCAGAACAAGAAAAGGGACTATTAAGTCTGAAAGTCACGGTAGGAATTTTCTCTTACTCACATCCTGAAAAACTATATGATTTCCTCTCCCTCCCTGTTCCATCCTACCAAATGCTTTAGAAGTGGAAAAAAATAAGAAAGTTAAGAAAAGGGTGAAGTGAATGAGCAGTACGGGAGAAAATACAGGAAGTCCTCGACTTACAACAGTTCGTTTAGTGACTATTCAAAGTTACAGTGGCACTGGGAAAAAGTGACTTATGACCGTTTTTCACACTTATGACCGTTGCAGCATCCCCATGGTCATGTGATCAAAATTCGGACGCTTGGCAGCTGACTCATATTTATGACATTTGCAATGTCCTGTGGTCACGTGATCCCCTTTTACAACCTGACTAGCAAAGTCAATGGGGAAGCCAGATTCACTTAACAACCCTGTTACTAACTTAACAAGAAGCAGTTATTCACTTAACAACTGTAGCAAGAAATGTCATAAAATGGGTCAAAATTCACTTAAAAACCATCATGCTTAGCAACATAAATTTTGGGCTCAATTGTGGTCATACGTCAGGGGCTACCTGTATGGAGGAGTACTTGAAATATTGAACAGGGACATGCCGCATTGCAAAATGCTGTTGGAAGTTTTGTTAGCCTGCATAATTCTGTCAATATTTTGTTGCCGGTGCTGTTATTGTTCTAGACAAATTGGATTTTAAAGATGTTGAACTTGTACTAAATGATTTCCTGTGATGTTTGAAATTATGTTTCTGGAGACAATGCTTGCCCTTTTCGATCTTCTATGTATATGAAATACCATTTATGTAAATGTTTAAATAAGACGTGAGCATTTTTCTAGTGCTTCAGACCATAAGGATAACATAGAGTACTTTGTCTCAGGAAAACAACAGCTGCTGAAGGAGAGTGGCAATTAGAAATAATGTTGGATGCATTATTTTATGTCTTGTAGTTTGTCTTTCGTGGGCCAGCCAAGGGCACTGCCAGTCTGGAAATAACATTGCTGATAAGAACATATTTCGGTCCAAACATTTGTTTGTTCCTATGTACAAATGACTCTAATCATGAAGATTTAGCACTTTCTGCCAAAGTGGAAGTGACACAGCCAAAGTTAAAACAGAACTGGCACAACTACAAAATAACTTATTATATATGTGCTTATAAGAACTGCTATAGCAAGAGTATGCAGGCATACTTAGGTGCTCACCAGATGAATTAAATTGCAAGTCCTATCAATGAGGACCCAGATTGTTGGGGGCAATATGCTGACTCTATAAACCACTTAGAGAGGGCTGTAAAGCACTGTGAAGCGGTATATAGGTCTAAGTGCTATTGCTCAGTACTATTGTATATTTGTGGAAAAAAGGGGGGAGGATTGCTAAGGCCAGGCTAAACTTTGCCTAGTATTTGGAAATAAATAATATGAATGAAATAATATTGAACAAGTCAATACTCTAAATCACTCACTATATGTAACCAAGAAAACACATATCAACAGTAACATCTGACTTCAGGCATGTATGCTCCAGGAAGTTGTAGCCCAACCATAAACGGGCTTCTTAAATCTGGACTTGAGGGCAGGATTTCTTCATCTCCACTGACAGGAAAAGGGAGAACAAGTCAGAATCTGGGTAGATACGGTAACAGGGTGAGGCTGACCTCAGTCCAGAGGAAATCCCACACTGGGAAAAAAAAAGTTGATTTAGCCTGAATGGGGTCTTTCTCTGCTGCCTGAATTCAGGAGATTGAAACTGCAACAGAAACTAAAGAGTCTGAAACTACAACAGAAGCAGAGGTTTTGCTATTTGTGAGAAAAGTAACAGACTTTCAAGATTGATGTCAGCCTGTAAGGAAGGCCAGGTCCAAGTCCAGAAACAGGAATAGCAGGGCTTCCAGGAATGTTCTTTACTCTAGTACCGGTAGGATGAGGAATTCTGGGAGTTGGAGTCCACACATCTTAAAAGTTGCTGAGGTTGAGAAGCATTGGGATAGAATAACAGAATTCCAGTTTCTCTCTTTCCTAACTTATACTAACAAAATCAAGGCAGGATGAGTCATGATGGTGCAGTGGTTAGAATGCAGTACTGCAGGCTAATTCTGCTGACTGCCGGTTGCCAGCAGTTTGGCAGTTTGATTCTCACTGACTCAAGCTTGACTCAGCCTTCTATCATTCCGAGGTCGGTAAAATGAGGGCCCAGATTGTTGGGGGCAATATCCTGACTTTGTAAACTGCATAGCAAGAGCTGTAAAGCACTGTGAAGTGGTATGTAAGTCTAATTGCTATTGCTATTACTCTGAGTTTCTTTCTCATGCTTTCCTCTACCTCAAGATTGTGTAATCTTTTCTTAGAGTCCTTAGTTAACTATTTACTTCCCGCCTTTAACAGCTCTCCCATGCCTTCCCCAAGGTCAACTCTACATTCCTTAACGGTATCGGAATAGGTAGACTCCCAGTTTCTTGGTTCTCGAGCATGTTAGAAGATGATTAGAAAAAATTGTCATTCTCCAGATTCAGCAGTCTTCAGGAATAATTGGAGCACTGCAAATTCAACCCTACTTTAGTTTTGCAGTGCAAATGATACCATGTGGGTAGCAACTATTATTGGGGTTATTATGAAACATTGGGGTTACTATGAAACATTTTAGGAAACTCTGGAAAACCTGAACTAACTTCTGTTGTTCATACAGTATTGATTAGGGTTCCTACAAAAATGACTATGCTAAGAGTTCAGGCTAGAATATTAGCTATTTGGCTAAGTATTCTAATCACAAGTGATCCAAACCATAAAGAGAAAGTATATATAGTAGAAGGTTTTAGCAAACCATAATTTTAGCAAATAGGTCAATTGTATGATACTGTACTATAATGCAGATAAAGGATTAGGCTGGAATTTATTTTCTTCTTTTTAAAAATACATTAATTTTTCTACCCACATTGCAAATCACTCAGCAATACACAACCAGCTGAACGATATTGAATTCCGTTTTTTAGCCTGTAGAATTTAAAAGGCTGCCTGTAATTGATGGCCTGTTTTAAGACCACAGGAAATGACTTGTCGTTATTCATTAACAGCCACTTTTCCAGCTTTTTCCTATTTTATTCACTTTAGAAAAATAGATGATGAGGCAAAATGTGTTACCCCCCTTTCCTTTCCTTTCCTTTTAAAAGGTATCTGTTAGTTGATCCCCTGGGCATGAAATCTGGAATATTGCCTGAACTATCACCTTTACAGTAAGTTCCGTGAAAATCATCAATGTTTTTGTGCAATTTACACAACCACATCTGGTTTGCATTGGATGTTGGATTTTTTGTGGACAGAGAGAATAGTGTGAAAGAAACATAGATTGTTTCCATGTGTTAAAAGTGCTATGGACAACACAGAAATTAGGGCTATCCACCTTATATGACATCTGAAAAAAAAGGTCCAGTTTTTCCAAGTCATGGGTTAGACTCTTGGAACTGGGACATGTGATGGGTACACTCACCAAATGGTTGCCTGTTTACGAAATAGTTGTCATGATAACAAGGGCTAGTCACAAAACATCCATTTACCAAAAGCTAAACGAACATCCACTCTGCCATCCCAATGGGATCTCTGTAGAATCCAGTGTCTTTGCTACAAATAAATATGATGCTAGACATTAGTGCTTTACTTTGCACTGTATCAGCTTCTTTCTCATTTATTCATTTAAATGTATGAAAAGAGTGTTTTTTTAAAAAAACAAAACAGCTAGAGCAGGGAGATATCTGGGAGCCATATTGATGCCTAGGAGCATCACACAAGATATTCCTAAGATAAAGTCCAACCCATAACTTTGGGACTATGGTTCTGTTAATACTAATCTCACATTCACCTTTTTTTTCCCTTTCTGTTTTTGTTGTTCAGCTATATCCTCCTGCTGGTTTGTGCTCAGCTTGAAAATGATTACACTCCCCAGATCAATTTTATTGCTCTGCCAAGGTACTTAACAAATGTACTATAGTTATTTCTGGTTATCTTCGTTTTACATACAGGTAGTCCTCGACTTACGACCACAACTGAGCCCAAGATTCCCGCTGCTAAGCGAGACATTTGTTAAGTGAGTTTTGCCCCATTTTACGACCTTACTTGCCACAGTTATTAAATGAATTACTGCAGTTGTTAATAACACAGTTGTCAAGTGAAACTGGCTTCCCCATTTACTTTGCTTCTCAGAAGGTCGCAAAAGTGGATCACATGACCCCGGGATACTGCAACTGTCATAAATATGAACCACTTGCCAAGCATCTGAATTTTTATCATGTGACCATGGGGATGCTGCAATGGTCATAAGTGCGAAAAACGGTCATAAGTCACTTTTTTCAGTGCCGTTGTAACTTTGAACAGTCACTAAATGAATGGTTGTAAGTCAACCGTGTGACATTTCAAAGAGACAAACAACTTTTCCCATTGAAGTTCATACCGTCTGATTTTTGTTAGGGAAGAAGACAAGAAAAAATGAAAAAGCAGAGGAGATGGTGAAGGACAAGATTTTAATCAATGAATCAACGTTCAGATGTTAATGAAGGCTACATACATCAGCAATTTAAGCAGAAGGAGCATCTTATGAGTAAGATCTTATGCACAGCAGGAAAGCATTAGCCCTTAGGGGAAGTAAATGAACAGTACCTAATCACCACTGATGCAAATATTGCTGGAGTTCCCAGTTTTCAATCTCCACTTGAAGCCATCTGAGGCTAGGATATGTCTTTTTTCTGGGCAAATGGGCATGCTTCCTAACACTGGGCTGTGGAATTTTTATTTTCTATGAATGTATCCTGGGTCTATTTGGGGCTCAGAAGCAGGATGAGGGAAGTTAGATGTACATTCATCCCAGCCTTCCCCAACTTGATGGCCTCTAAAGACTTAGCTAAACTTGACTCCTGGTGATTACAGGCAACATAGCTTTGTAATTTTCTTGGCAGCAGTATAAATATAGTTACCATCACCCTTTCCCTGGATGGTTTTTCAAGTAACCAATCTATCTTTCAGTTGAAGCATTTCCTGCTGAACTCCCATCCAGGAATGAACCATGTCTAATCCTACTTAGCTTACATTAGCCAAGTACTGCCATCTCCTGTGACTTTAAAGGTTAGCACATTTGGTATAGCATGTGTTTCCCAAAATTTCAGTGCTTCCCTTCCTTATTTTGCCTTTTTTATTATTGCTTCTGGAAAGGTAATAATATAGAAGTGTTGAGAGAATCTAAACATGATTACCTCGTTGATATAATTTTCTAAAATCCTTTTATTTTCTCTCCTTGAAAGCTGAGTAACATATCCACCTAAGTCAGTTAGGAAGAAGGAATTGATTTAAAATGTTAGATGTCTGCAAACCTTTTTGACAAAGTATTGATATTTTCTTTAAACCACTTTAAGTATTTTTCAAAACAAAAGAACACAGTGGGAAGGGAGCCATCTCTTTTGGAGAAGAATTAAAAGAAGAGATTAATTTGGCAGAAAGCTTCACAACCAATCATGATCTTTGAGTTATTTCCAAGCATATCCCACCCACTTCTCTTCTTAAAAGGATTCAGAATGGCAATCCAAGAAGTTTCACAACTAAACTTGGCCAATTAAAGCTGTTGCAAAGTGTACCATATGAACCACTTTTCTGGCAACAAATAATTGATGGTCTCATCATTGAACTATTTCTTGGAATATATACTAAAACAGATTCTGGAAAATAGCTGGGGGTGGGAAGTCAAGTTCTCATGAGATGGGCAGCCATATACATATGATAAAGAAAGGAAAAGTAGAACCTTCACTCCATGGAAAAAGCAGATCTTATAGTAACAAACACAAGGATCAATGACTGTTACCTTTTTGTGTGCATGCATGCCCTCAAATCAGTACTGACTTCTGGTGACTTCCTGGGCTAGTTTCTGTAGTTTTCCTGGCAAGATTCTGGAAGTGTTTTGCCACAGTTTTCTTCCTGGTGTTGAGAGAGAATGACTGGTCCAATTCACAGTCTTCCACTTTCTAGCCTGATGTCTTAAACTATTGCATTAATCCATTAGGAAGTGTTTATAAACAATAAACTTCAGCAGCTTATTGTTTTATTTGCTCACATTCTGTAATATCTGTGTCATATTTTAATGTACTGAACTAGGCTAGACACCTTCTCTTGTTAGTGGATTGGGCTTAAGTCAGTTGTAGCTGCCATATTGACTCTTCCTACAGGATCAGGTTAACAGCTAAAAATGTAGGGACAAGTCAGTTAGAGGCCAAACTGCTCTTTTCAGCCAATTGCTCCTTTGCATATTATTAACATATATTAATAATGGGTCTCTATAAGCCTTGACAAACTTTGTTTGAGTAGGAAGCCAAACTAATATCAATTTAACTGTTTTATATGTTGACTTCCAGGCAGTTAACTCATACCATCCCAATGTTTTCTGTCAGGCCAAATAAAGGACAATCAAAAGGGTAGAAGACCTGGCTCTCTCAGGTGGCAGCTAAATCAGTGTAATGTGAAGTGCTGGAAGTCTTACCTCTGAAGAGAAGCTGAGAAGATGCTTGGATAAGAGCAGGGGTCTGGCCTGGCTGAGGAATTCTGGGAGTTGAGGTCCACAAGTCATAAAAGGGCCAAGTTTGAAGACCCCTGGGTAAGAGGGAGGAGAAAAGCCAATTGAAGAGTTGACCTATGAAGCAATCAGGTACAGGAGATGTTGGCAGGAGATGTGAGCACATTTTGAAAGGAAGAATGTTGTTTGGTGACTGGACCAAACCTGGACCTCCATGATTTCATGAGTACCATACTGCTTGAGAGAATTATTTTGGCTCACCTGAAAGGCATTAACAATGAAATACAACTATACTTTATTTTGGATATTACTCCTCCCTCTCCCTCTCCCTCTCCCTCTCCCTCTCCCTCTCCCTCTCCCTCTCCCACACACACACACACACACACACACACACATACATACACATACACATACATGACCTCCATGCAAGAATCCTTGCTTCATCCTCTTCTCTACCTCCCAGGTCCTTGCTTCAATTTTCCTCAAAGTTTCACAGTTTTGATGCTGTATAGAACTGGTGGTGATCCAGTTGTGGTGGCATCTACAGATACATCTATTTCAGTAAACAAGCTATGGTCCTGTGCATACAAGCCAAGACATTAATCTACCACTCTACCCTATTGCCTGCTTAATATTTGAATTAATAAATATGGAAGAAAAAAAAAGTACCACAAAGTACCACATTATATAGATAACTGAACACAGTTATCTATATAATGAGAAAGTAATGCTGTGTGGACAAAAATATGTTGGAATTTGCTCCAACAGGAAATTTTGAATCAAGCTACTTTAAAATGAGTACAAGTGGAATGACAATTGATTTTTGTAAAAATAAACCAATAAATAGAAAGTATGATAATTACTCTTTTCCCTTTGCCCTCCAATAACAATTTCTTCTAATCTGGAATTTTATCAATCTTTTCAACAGAAATTGATGCAAGACAAACCTTTGGGATTGTGCAAGTTGCTTAGGCTGTAAGCATGTACTGACTTAGCTGGGGGTAAATCTCACTGAACTCAGTGAGGTTTATTTCTCATTATAAACATACCATTCAGCAGTTTAAAAAAGAGACTAAAGATATATTGGTGAATAAGTTTCAATAATACCCTGTAATTCCCATTCAACAGCATAGATATATCTAAGAATACATGAGAAATAATTAAAAGCCTTTACACAAGGAATTAAGAAGGTAACTGGCTGGAAGTAGGAAAGCCTATTTAAGCTCTAACTACTGAACAAGAATTGCAAATTCAATTTTGCAAAAGCCAATGACTAACTCCCTCCCTACCTCTGAGCAAATTCAACCTGAATACATCCTTGGCCATCTCTACCAACATGCAGAGATTCTGTGCAGCAGCTGGCTCTCTCAGGTGGCAGCTAAATCAGTGTAATGTGAAGTGCTGGAAGTCTTACCTCTGAAGAGAAGCTGAGAAGATGCTTGGATAAGAGCAGGGGTCTGGCCTGGCTGAGGAATTCTGGGAGTTGAGGTCCACAAGTCATAAAAGGGCCAAGTTTGAAGACCCCTGGTCCAGTTGCTCATGCATCAGCTTTGATATTGCTACTCCACAGACACTGCCTAAGAATAAGTAGGCAAACATCTACTGTGGCACAACAGATGAAGCCTTTCAGGATGGGAATTTCTTTACTGTGATTTTTTTTTAATGCATGTGTGAAAGTAAAGTAAAATCTTTTTTTTTTCCTGTTTAAACATGTGGCTGAATCTTTTCAAGCTTAATAGCTATCAGTGAACAATCAAGGTGAAATTAAGAGTTCTGTCGGAACCATTTTGGTATGTTTGCAGCCAAATGTCCTCATTTTTAATTGATCAAACAGCCCTGCCTGGTGTTAAAAAAAAAGGTTTATTGTTAATATTTTACATCTGGAAAGGTTGGGATCAATAGCTCTTATTCCACCCTTTTAAAATTCAATTTCTTCTGAGCTACTCTTTTAGTAGGAAAGCCAATATTCCTTTACAGCAGTACCGATCATTGGAAAAGAGAATCTAAAGCTGAAATGGATTCGCCTCTCCCATTTTTAATGTTCAAATATTAAACAGATGCTGTGTAATGCTGAGATAATATGTTTTGTTTTGGAGAATTCAAAACCTTGTCTGAAATGGCATGCTAAAGAGATCAAGCTATTCTGAACGATGGCAATGTTGTTACCAGCAGCACAACTTTCATTTTTGTTTTTATAATTATAATTTTAAAATTCAGTCAGTAGGGAAAAACGATCTAAAATTGAGATCTTGGCTCCTTATCAATGTTGTTAGGCTTGTTTTATCTAATAGCGTTGACATTAAGAGAAATTAGAGTTATAAATATACTGCTTTGAAATCCTTGGAAAACATATAGGTGATATCCATTATTGTAAAAAGAGTTTTTATGTTATGGTAAAGCTGTCCCAAAGCCACCCTGATCTATTCATGAATTTGTGTTTTGAACGAGCCATAATACAATTTCAGTTGGTTTCTTGTTTTTTTCTTTAATAAATGTCTGTTTTTATTTTCTTTGCTGGCCCAGAATTTTTTTGGATAGATGGGTAGTCATATAAATTGGATTACTAAATGAATGAATGAACAAATAAATATCCTTTTATCTTGTTCCATTATAATTAGATACATTTTTTTTAAAAAGCAAATATGCAACTCTTCTGTTTTAATTTGCCACTTTGGCTCAGTGTTTTTCTCTTTTAAGTATGATGATGAGAATGACCTAATTATTTTAATTACCAATCATTTATTTATACTTTGCCAGTAATTTTGTGCAATTTTGGGAAGAGGGAAAACTTGGAGTATATGTTTTATGTGGAACTTGAGAAAAATATGGATTGCAACTCTCTAATGGTGGAAATGGGTACTGCATCATTATTAGTGCATCGGGGATCTGGGAGTGCGTTTGGGAATTGTGGAAGCTGAAACCGACACATCTTAAAGTTGCCAAGTTTGAGAACCACTGGCTTAGATGAAAGCAATAGGCATCTGGTTAAGTGCATTTCTGTTACTCAATTTATGTAGTTAAGACTAAATGTCCTGTCCCAGTCCATGCACGCACACCAATGAGTCTTAATACTTTATTTAAGCAGCACAAGCCTCTATTATCATTCCTCTGGTCCCACTTGCAAGAAACTTGCTGGCCAATGGCTCTCTGCGAAGTCCAAATGAGTCAGAGTCCACACAGTCAAGGCACGAAGTCAAACAGGCAAATATAACATCCGAGGTCAAGGCACAGATCCGAAAATCTAAACATGAAGTCCAAAGTCCAAGCACGATATCCAAAGCCAAGGTACAAGTCTAAAATCCAGGCGTGAAATCCAAGGTCCAAGCATCAGGTGAGGAAACAAGGCACAGGTCCGGAATCAGGAATCCATGAAGTAAAAACACATGCATGGCAGGAAAGCAAATGGTTGCCTCCAACAATGCTTCGCTGCACACGTTGGGCTAAGTAGGCACCAGCCCCTGCAGCTCATTAGGAGGGGCGTGGCTACCTTCTTGCAACTAGCCTTGCCGACCTCTTTTGCGCCTTCCTCCACTTGGCTCTACTTGCCCTGAGATCTGGCAGGAGAGGCAATTCCTCCTCATCTCCATTGACCAAATGCAGCTACGCCCCTTCTCTACCCCGCTCCTCTGACAGGTCATCCATGCTTCCTGGCTGCAGCTGCATCTCACCTCTTGCCTCTTCAGCCATCTGTTCATCCAGTTGCTCATTCACTGGCCTTTCCGATGTTCCTCTCCTCCTCTTGCCCATCCACTCCCAGCATGGAGTCTCCTGTGTCTGCCAGATGTTTCTCCACGTCCCTTTCCGAAATCCCCAGTGCCAGCCCTTGTTGTCTGAGCCAGTATCTGGGGAAGCCATTACACCACAGTGCTAAAGCAGTTTCCTTGGGAATAAACCCCACTGTAACTATTGAATAAACATATATAGTCTGTGGAAGAAGAAGAAGAAGAAAGAAGAAGAAGAAGAAGAAGAAGAAGGAAGGAGGAGGAGGAGGAGGAGGAAGGAGAGGAGGCGAAGAGGAAGAGGAAGAGGAAGAGGAAGAGGAAGAGGGACGAGGAAGAAGAAGAAGAAGAAGAAGAAGAAGAAGAAGAAGAAAGAGAAGAAGAAAAAGAAGAAAAAGAAGAAGAAGAAGAAGAAGAAGAAGAAGAAGAAGAAGAAGAAGAAGAAGAAGAAGAAGAAGAAGAAGAAGAAGAAGAAGAAGAAGAAGAAGAAGAAGAAGAAGAAGAAGAAGAAGAAGAAGCTTGAACTTACAGCTTTCAAAATATTGTTGGATTCCAAGTCTCCTAAGATCAAACAAAGATGGCCAATCATTACAGAAATTGTCAGATGCATTCCCACAACATCTGGGAAGAATAAGTAAATCTATCTACTTTCTCTTTCCCAGTTTCCTGTAAATGGAATTTAAAAAGTTCCTTCAATATATCCTCATGAACAGATTCTATGAGCTAAGTCAATTTACAGAAGTGAAGAAATATTTGTTTGTGCAAAGAGCTCATTTTGACACATAAGAAACTATGGATCAAATTATCCATCTGGGATGGGCAACCTTTCTGGGCTCAGGGACGTATTTTGAATTTTAAGAATACACCAGGAACTCTGACCAAACAGAAACAGGAAGAAAGCTTTTCATTACAAAATGACTGCCATGTTGGGTGTGGCCAATCACAAAACACCTATCCACCAGAAGGCCATTTATTGAGGTTTCCTCCCATCATTTTTTTCTATTCCCAGTGGATATAAATGTGATAGGACAAAGTCAAAACTTTGCTTGTCTATAAGATTCCATATTTTGCATCAAACAAGTCTTGCATTATCCAAGCCCTTGGAATATAAGTCCTGTTCCTGATGTCAACAAACTAAGCAGAGACTTTATGTAGAAAATAAGAAATAGAAATTATTGTTACTAGGCAAAAGGGCTAAAACATTTTTTAAGTACAGAGCAATGAGTTAATGTTTGGAAGTAGCTTGGACAGACACCTCACAATTCATTAGAGTATAAGAAGAAGATGGAGGGATACCAGATCAGATTTGTAAGATGCTGTGATTATAGCCCTTCTCAATAAAGGAAGTTTTAGTCTTCCTGTGGAGTTGATTTTCAGGTCAGGTTTACCTAGTGAGGCTGACACCTTGTTTCCTCTTGGTTGGGAGACCACCAGGAAATCCCAGGGAGGAATACTAGACTAGCAAGTTAATTAAAAATAGTTAGGGAAGATGGTGTGACAATCCACCTTGGCACTAAATTGCAAGAAAGCAATATTTATTTAGTTCCTAACATTCACTTTGTTTTTCTCAAACTACTGATTTGGCTATATACCAAATTTCCCTAACTCCACACCCCTTCTGAAAGAGAGGAAAGTCAAACAATTAACAAACAATATGCTTTTTCAGTTTGTTGGTGAAGAAAAGAAACGGCAGGATTGCTGTTTCTAGATATGCTTCCTTTTTTCATAGAGTCGAGCTCTTCAATAAATATGACAGATGTCATGCAGAGCTGCAGCTTTAAATGAGGGTCTGCCCCCACATTAAACGGAATGGAGTATGCTGCTTTAATGGCCAAGAGGTATCTGAGCTAATACCATCAACATACCTTTTATCCTTTGCTTTATAAGTGAGTTGGGGAGAACTGCTTTTAAAAATGCAGGTTTGCTGCTTGTGTTTGGTTTGAGACTCAGTGAACATTTTTGCCCTGTTTCTAGCAAGTGGGGCAGCTGCTTAATCCCAGTGTGATTCACCTTCTCAAGAAGACTATGAATTTGGTTTGGTCTGTGGAATGATAGCAAACATATTTGACACCATTACATCCAAAACATTTCTGTAGTTTCAAAAAAGTGCCCTTTTTTATGCTGCCAATAAATTTGTCAGCAACATAGGAAACATTTGGAAAACGAACATGTTTTACTGCATTTAGGGTGATCACTTCCTATTTGGAGCAGGATAACAGACAATAAAAAGTTTGCCATGGATGACACGGTGCATTTTTTAATACTTCTATGTGTCATTTTATGTATTTATTTTTATTTTATGGGCTTGATTTAGATTGTGGCTTTTGTACAGGAATTCAAGGTGGTGTGCATACTGCTCCCTTCTCCTAGTTTTTCCCACAAAAACAATCCTGTAGGGTATGCTGGACTGATCATCCATCAGCTGCCATGGCTGAAAGTGAATTTGACCTGGTGTTCCCCACTCCTAGTCTAATACCTTAGCCATTACACCACATTAATTCTCTTTAAACAAAACACCATGTGTATATCAGAGCATATACTTTTCCCCCCATTATGTTTCTTTAGAGTCAGCCATTAAATGCTGAATTAATTCCAAATTGCCTATGCATACATGATGAAAATGATATGGCATCATTGGGCAGAAGTGGTATTTTGAGTTTTATTGTTTCTATAAAAAGCTTTATGAGCAACTTGTGTTAGGTCTTCTTGGATGACAGTCTCTTATAAGGGAAACAACATGTGATGCTAAGAAAGTGTCATTTCTTAACATGATTAATAGAACACAAGGGAGGGCTGTTTGTGTATGGAAGGTGACATCAGTACGTTATTTTTCATTTTATTTATAGTCAGGAGCTTCCAATTCCAATTTTGTGGGGATTCTAGTTCCTTTGAGAGAATCCTAAAAGAATGCTGGAGATTTTGGAGGAACAGAGATTCTGTATTCCTGGGACCTCCACCAATCTTTTGCTTGGAGAGATACAGCCCCCTATGTATGGTTTAAAAGGATTGCCTTGTTTCATCTGGCTTCAAGAGAGTTTTCTGCCAGCTTCCATTGCCTCCATGGGCAGATTCCCTCTGCCCCCCGTTATCTGTTGAAAATGGAAAATTGTGCTTATATCTCTGTCTCCTTCGCAGTAAGTTTCTTTCCTGTCCTAAGATCCAGGTGTTCATCTATTCTAAACATGACAACCACAGAAAAGTAAAATTTATTTAGCATTCTTTTCATATAATGGCATATTGAATGAACTATGGAGAGTGGAAATAAAGCTAATGTCTTACCGAACTGTGGAAGAAGTTGGAGAGTTGGAGAAAGTGAACCCCAAAGATTTTATTGGTTCTCATCTCACAGAAGGAGTCTTGAAAAGGCAGATGAGAGAAGTATGATTGAATGGGAGCTGGCTGGGCGGGAAGGAAAAGGCATGTTTGAATATGCAAATAGAAGCCATCAAATCCCATGTGCCAGTCATGGAGTATTTACATCAGGCAGGGAACTAAGGTAAATGGAGGAAACTAAGATCACCTGATGAAGGATGGAATTGGGTAAAGATTTCTGGGAGCTGTGGGAAGAGGAATAGAGAAATACTGGTTCTTTTTTTGTTACAAATAGAGTCCTTCCAAGATAGTTTCCACAATTGTGTGAGATGAACCCTCTGTTGATCACATGGCATAGTAATCAGGGAACTGTAATTGCAGGCACACATATCATTGTGCCAGCAATGTTGTATCTGTTGTATCTGTAGATGGAGAAATGCTGCTTCCAAGCCATGGATCCCACTTAAAAAATGTAATGTATCACTAAGTTGTGTCCAAAGCATCATCTGTGCTTTCATAGGAAGGGATGGCTTGGCTCATCCCAAATTTCACCAGCCAAGCAATATGTGGGAATGATTTGGTAAAGGAACAAAAATGCAGAACTGCCAGCATTAGCTTTGAAGGTTCAAATGTTTGCTACTATACTATGGCAAACACAAAAACAATGGAAAAGAATTATTCTCTTTAATGTTTGTGAAGGAGGAGAGGAGATGCATGTTTAGACATGAAGAGGATGGAAGAAGGCACTCAGTTACAACCAGCAAAGGAGCACTGATTGGCCAACAGGCCTTTGTACTCTGCTGTTGGCCAGAAAAGTCAAATTATGATTGATTGGTGGTTCTCTCAGAGCTCTACAAACTCGTAAACATACAAAAATATCTGAAGTCATAGTGTCTTGATCCAGACTTTCAAATTATTTCAAGTGGATTTTAATCTAGATTTAAAAAGACTGAGAGATGGAAAGTCGGAACGTTTGGCTTTGTTAATTTTTGGAAGAAATGCAGCAGAGAAGCCTAAATCATGACTTCTGGGTTGCATGGTTAGTATTCAGATTTGGCATCAATTAAGTATCCAATAGTTCTGGAAATCACAGGTATGGGAAGGTACTGCAGATTTGATTTTTGTTTGCAATACAGTACTTATTTTTGTGCCCTTTCTCCATTTATGCTTTCTCTCAACCCCTTATTTGGTCGTAACTCCCTCACAATTTTGTAACAACTCACTTGCCATTGCGAAAAATTCTTCCCCATCCTTTTCTGTATACTTCACCTAATCATTCCATTTTTATGCAAAACACATACACACACACACACACATCCAATAATTATTCAATGTACATATTTGAAATTCTGAGCATCAGGCTGAGACATTGTGACTGCATGAAGCTGTTGAGGCAGCCCCTTTTTTTAAAAAAAAATAGGAACCCCTTTTAATGCCAGCTCTCCTTTTCATTTACACTTTGATCACTAAGGTTGCTGGTTGGAAAAGCTGCCAAATGAAGTATGAATGGTTCAGTGAAGAAGAATGTACCACTTTGGAATCTTCTGGATGTTTAAATACGGGTAACTCTGGAATTACGACCACAATTGAGCCCAAAATTTCTGTTGCTAAGTGAAACATTTGTTAAGTGAATTTTGCCCCATTTTACAACCTTTCTTGCTACAGTTGTCAAGTGAATCACTGCAGTTGTTATGTAATAACAGGATTGTTAAGTAAATTTGGCTTCCCCGTTGTCTTTGCTTGTCAGAAGGTCACAAAAGGAGATCACATGACCCTAGGACACCACAACCGTCATAAATATGAACCAGTTGCCAAGCATCTGAATTTTGGTCACGTGACCAAGAAGATATCCTGACATCCTGCAAATGTCATAAGTGCAAAAAACAATCATAAGTCACTTTTTTCAGTGCTGTTGTAACTTTGAATGGTCACTAAATGAACTGTTGTAAGTTGAGGACTACCTGTATCTCTGCCATTAAAGCTTCAGGCCAATTCTAGCAATATATAACAAAAATCTAAGTTACCAAATAAAATGACTAGAGTTTCGTGTATGTTTTATTTGTTTTATTTATTAAACATGTATGCCACCCATCTTGCCAGAGATCCATACACACGTGATATACCAGTGGGAAAAAGATAATCACACCTTAGATTCACTAAATGTACCACCTTTAGCTGCAGTAACTGCAATCATTTTTTCTAATTGACAGTCAGCCTCTTACATCTTGGTGTAGGTCTTCTGGCCCACTTTTTCTATGGCAAACTGCTTCTGCTCACTACCATTTGAAGGTTTTCTAGTACTATGTGCCCATTTTAGGTCTTGCCTCAACATTTCCATGAGATTTATGCTGGGCTTCAACAAAATATTCATTCCCCTCTCCCTCCACTCATCTATTCTCTAGTAAACTTGCTTGTATGTTTGAATTCACTTTCTTCCGGCATGCCTCAATTGCACAACAACTTCATCTGATGAACAGAAAGCCTGATAATCTCCTATAGAATTTTCTGACAAAATGCAGAATTCATACTTCTTTCAATGCTACTGCAGTAAGTCATCCAGATCCTGAGGTAGCAAACCATCCACAGATGATTATCTCCAGGCTTGAAAATTTGGTATGAGGCTCTTACTGTGGAATGCAGTGTTTGGTTTCTACCAGACACAATGATACCCACATAGCCTGAAAAAAAAATCTACCTATGATTTATCTTCCTGTAGAATATTAGTCCAGAAGCTTGTCGGGCCACCCAATGCTTTTTGACAAGCATCAAAGGTTCTGCTTTGCTGCATTCCTGTGAATTTCATTTTTATCCAGGGTTTTTCTGATGTTTGTGAATACTGACTGTAGCTATTGGTGTTCTTTGTGATTTTCTTAATAAGCCTATGCTGCACTCTTGGAATGATATTCAAAAATTGTCTAGTTTTTTAGTGTCTTTTTTTTCTGGACTGTTTTCACAACAATAGTCATTCAAACTTGTATGTATTGTGACCTTGTAAATTGCTTCTTTCTTTCCCTCATACATTCTTTCCCTCATACAGACTCAACCATCTAGATTTACATTATTTATTTTCTGATTCCATCAGTCAGCTTTAATACAACCCCTTCAAATCTATGATCATTATAGTCTTTGGATCACAAGATTCATCATACATTTCTGTGCTGAAAATTGGAGAACACGTTGTCGATTGTATATTATCATTAGCAGATGCTCTTCAAAATAAATATTTTTTGGAGAAATATTGCGATTGAAAAACCAGACTTCATGATGCTGTATATATGTAGGCCTATATTTTTTTGCTGTAATTTTTGTCACAGATGCCAAGATCCTTATACAGATAGTGTGTCTCCTTTTCCCCTCCTTTCCAATTGTCTGTTTCCTCCTTTGCCTGTTCAGATATCTAGTAACCCTAGCTGGGAGGAAATCAAGATTTATGAGATTTATATGGGAGAAGGCTGTCCCAAATGAACCCCAATTATTTAACTCACACAGTTGGCCCTAGCTATAATTGGATTGACTGAAAAGGGGAGGTAATTATTTTTTCTAACTGGCATACTGCATGTCAAATAACTTTGTTATATAAATTGCTTAATCCGCAGGTGTCAAACTCGCCGCGTCACGTGACGTGTCGCGACGTATCGTGACTTTTTTCGCATTGCCGGAGCTGGGGTGGGCGCGGTTCCTGCATGATGCAACCGGCCCGTGGGCCGGCAGTTTGACACCCCTGGCTTACTCAGACTCTTTCCTATATCAATAAATTATGCTCTAGCTGATAGCTGATAATGTAATGGTATGTGAGAATGACCCTGGTAGACAGAGGAAAAAGCCACAGTCAAAGACAATGATCTGATAAACAAAAATTGAATCCATAAGAGGAGCCTTGAAGAAAGAGACTCAGAAGAGACCCTCCCTAGTTTTTGTGAGAGTAAAAGGGACAAGAGAGGTACTTTCTGAATTGCAAGATTCTGTTAATGTAACCATACAATTCATAGAGACTAGTACTGCTTGTCTTGCTTTTTGACTGAACTATCTTGAAGGGCTAACATCACATACATTAGCAAAAATATGTAAAATACACACACACACACACAAAATTATCTTACAGCAGTGGTTTACAAATTTCTTGGTCCCAGGACCTTTGCCCATAGCCCTAGCATTTCCTGCAGATGCTGTGTTGCCAATTCTTACCTTATACTATAGTTTGGTAGGCTGGAGGGCACTGTCTCCAAAATAAATCACCAAAGTGCTGTGTCAAGCTACAAAGACTTATTGTTATTAGGACTGCAATATTGCTTCTAGCTTGCCTATAGTTGCGAGGGGGAAGGAAGAGCTTGGGATCCACAGGTGTTCCCTATCAGTGTGAGAACCGAGGCCGCTGAAGAGATGTTTTGGCGAACTGAAGTTTTCTTCTCATAATAATTGCTGGAAGATTAATTGGACAATGTGACCTGAACTGTCAGAGAGGCAGGGAAAGTTTTACTCTTTTAATTATCTGTTTCCCGCCATATTGCCAGAGCTAGCTTTCCTTCTATCATACCGGTATGCTATGCCTAATAAAGTTTACATTAGAGATTCCCCAATGGTGGGATTCAAATATGTGAACAACTGGTTCTCTGTGTGGATGCCGCTTCCAGAAGTCCATTCTGGGCCTGGGCAACAAAAAATTAGCTACCGGTTCAGCCAAACTGGCTGAATCCCACCACTGAGATTGCCATGTCTCTGGTGTTTTACTTTGTTGGGCTTTTCAGCCCAAACCTGCTTTTTCCACACACTACCAAACATCTCCCTTGAACTCTGGACAAAACATTAAGCTGCTCAGAAATTTACAAAACTAACGGATCTTCTCCCTAAGTAGTTGTGGGAGGTAGGAAGGGAAGATGAAAGGAGCTTTGGAATGAAAACCATCTGGGTTGTTAGGAAACAAGAAAATCTCCATGAGTGGTTCACAAAGCAAAGCAAGGAATATGACAAGATGCTAGCATCTTTGGCAAACACATCTTTTTGCCTGGTATTTGTTAGGAATATTTGTATTTTATTTCTGACCAATAGGCTGCTGCACCTATTAATGGAATGGTTGTGTCTAGCTGGCTGATTTTTTTAGGGAGAGCTGAGCTGTAACTTTTTTAGGATTTCCTAATGCCTGGCATGAGCTGCTACTTCTGTGTGTTCTGGAGATGAGCAATTTATTTCTTAGCTTTTTTTTACAGGCCTAGGGGAAAAATAATTCCCAGCAGAGATGAAGACAAAGCAATAGTCTGGAGTCTTTAACGTTTCCACTGAAGTAGGATTTCATGCATGGAAGGATAGGAGCTCTTGCAAATCTTCTCC
Organism: Azemiops feae; assembly: GCA_023970755.1. Lineage (NCBI taxonomy): Eukaryota > Metazoa > Chordata > Lepidosauria > Squamata > Viperidae > Azemiops > Azemiops feae. The sequence continues at coordinate 1,724,994 of JALGBA010004090.1, read as the reverse complement.
AGCACATTATTTAATACCGTCCAGTGCATCTATGTTTTCTTTTATTAAAACTGGGTAGGATTTCAGTATAATCCTTTTCATGCATTCACTTGCAAGTAATGAAATTTCTGCCCAGGCTTCTATTGTCAGCATGTTATCTTACCACACCCATCAATCAATATCTTTTTTTTTCTGAAAGGAAAAGATACTTTATTTTAACTTGTTCACATGCAGATTTGCAAGTTCAGGACACATGTGCAACATATGTAGCCAAATATCTTGATTGTACATGCCCAAATCAGTACGCTGACTTGTGGTGATTGAGAATTCCAGAAAAAGTATCCCCAAATATTTGGGGAATCATCAGGCTGAGAAGAGCAAATTCAAGAAACATTAAAATGTGCAAATTCCACTTGTAAAACAGAATATAGGGAGGATTTGTTTAATCTGTATCAGGGCTTCAAACAATAAAAATTCTGTCTTTAGATTTTAGAAATATGAAATAATCACATAAAAGACATTTTACCATTTTTACAATATTTAGCCCAAAATAGGAACTTCATCAAAGAAAATAATGATATACCCAAGTTCTGGTGGCTTCCTTTCTTCCTTATATTTCCCTTTGAATGTTCCTTTATTTAGGCCTAGTTTGGGTACTGAGTTGCACTCTGTTCAAATATGGTTTAGTAGTTTGAAGGTTAGAAATGAGGAATTGTCTCCCCCTATGAAGGTTATATGAGAGCCAGTTTGGTGTAGTGGTTAAGGCATCAGGCTAGAAACCAGGAAGCTGTGAGTTCTAGTCCCACCTTGGGTATGAAACCAGCTGGGTATCCTTGAGCCAGTCACTTTCTCTCAACCCTAAGAAGGAGGCAATGGCAAACCATTTGTGAAAAACCTTGACAAGAAAACTGCAGGGATTTGTCTAGGTCAGACATGTCAAACTCGCGACGTCACGTGATGCCGCGCAACGTATCGGGACGGTTTTGCCATTGCCGGCAATGAGGTGGGCACGGCTCCCGGATGACTCGTCCGGCCTGCGGGCTGGCAGTTTGACACCCCTGGTCTAGGCAGTTTCAGAGAATCAGTCATGACTGAATGGAAGAAAAAAGGTTATACAACATGCAAAGAAACCTGTGCTAATAATCAGAAAACTCCCTTTTAGCTTTAAATCAAGGTTTTACCAGGCCTACTGAAGTTCACACAATTGTGTGCAAGTTTGTGCTCTCCAGAATTCTTCCTAAGACAAAATGCTACACAAAGCAGAAATAAGGGAAAAAATGGTTCAAGATCTAAAGCGCTTCCACACATGCTTTCTGTTCTGTTCGCACAAGCAGACATTTGAGATGAGGCAGTTCACAACAAATGATGTCTTTTTATTGGTACACTCACTGAACAGAAGCAAGTGAACAATGGCAACAAGCCCTTTTATACTCCCCGTGCAAGGGGATGCTCAACCAATGATTGCAGGCTATTCTCCCGCCTCGCGCATGCGCGCAAGGCTGGAGACAGCCTGTCTGGGTCCCGGGCAGACACATGGTCTGTCCGGGTCTCTGCAACCGTTCTGATCTCTGCAACCTTTCTGCAGACTTCCTGAGCCTGGCTGAATGACTCAGCAAGGCCTAGGACACAACACTTTCTGTGCCAGTTTGAACACACTCCAGATCTTTGTGTTCTCATTATCAGCTGGATTTCTTTCAGTTTAACTTTAAGAATAGTTTAAACCTAGCCTTAAAAAAAAAAAAATCCTATGTCTTCATTTCCCTCTTGGAGTTCTTTGAAGGACCATGCAAGCCTAATTTTTTTTCCAGGGATACGCTTGATTATTCAGACAAAACAAATCCAGAAAAAAACTAAACAGTTTTTTTCCCCTTTTGGTCTTCATGAGAGAACATACTTTTGGTGTTTTAATCTTCCTTCTCTCTTCCATTTCTTTCCCTCTTGTATGAAAAAGAAGTGAGGGAATTCAGCCTGCTACAATACCTTCATTGCTCATTAATGTTGGGAGAGCAGAAGATGCTACCTTTAAAGGTTTCTAAACACTGGTAACACAGAAATATCTGTTGACTGGATTCAACCATCATTCTAAGCCATAATGTGATTTGTTCAATCAGTCAGAGCTAAACAAACCACAACTCAGTATAATAGGTGGAATCCACCTTTAGTTATAGCTCTCTAGTAAAAGGGCGGGAGGGGGGGGGGAAGAGAAAAGCTACAATTTTAAAAGGCTCCAAATTAGGTGCTGAGGTGATCTGAGGCCTCTCAATGACTGAATTTCTTTTTCCTATTGTTAAGAGTTCTCTACACGAGCTATACTGATTCTGCCACCACTTTCTGCAACTAGTGAAATTGAGCTAATAATTGCCAACAATAAATAAAAGCCCCAGGCCACAGGGCTGCATGCCAGTCAGCAAATAAGTACAGTGACCTGTTCTTTGACTTGAAAGGTGGCTGAGGCCCACATTCTGCCTTCCCCACTCGACACCACACCAAGGGGAGAATTGGGAACTGTTTCTCCCATTGACAGCGACAGCAATGCTTGGTGCGAGAGGCAAGGAAGCTAAGGGAGAGCACTTTAATGAGGCCAGAGGAATAACCCTGTGTACCTCTACCCCCTCCTAATCTGGAGGAAAGGCACTTTGTGCATCCCTGTCCTCCTTTCTCAGGCATGAAAGGTGAGTGTGTGCAAATATTCATGCTAAACTATCTGTGTTAAGAAGTCAAACCAAAGGATGCAGGATGCTAGCTCTCATCGGTTCCATAACTCAGCCATATGCTGAGCCATAATGTTACTATGGGAAACAAAAAGCTTCAGTATGCTGCCTGAGGTTCAAATCATAGTTGTTTGGGGGACCATAATTCTACGTTTCCTGACTCTGGAGTACATTTATTTTTCAAGCAGCACATGGCTTTGCATTCTGTTTGTGTAAGAACGGGCCACTGATGCTTTGAATTCTGAAGACAATTCTTTCCGGTTTGCTGATTTTTCTGCAGTGTCTCTAAAATGTTTGCAACTGCACAGAAAATAATATGATAAAGACATCGCCTGGCTTTTCTTAATACCAGTAGCACATGTTGGAAATATTCATTCAGCAGCAGCCCCTGTTATAAGAAGTACTCCTGCACATACGCAGAGTGGTAAAAGAATACTAATTACAGAACGTGCTGATAAAAAAAGAAAATGTTCATAATTTGCTGTTTTAAATATATAGACAGCCCACCCTGCAGGCATTTATTATATTTGAAATTTAAAAAGTAAGCTTTTCTAGAAATATATAAGATAGGAACGCCTCAGTTTTATTTAAATTTCATCTTGGAGAGAGAGAAAGACAGGAAGTTCCCTTGATCTCTTAAATACAGAGACTCACTCTGTATCTGAGTAACAACAGACCACGTGAGAGACAGGCTCAGTGATAGCCTGTGAAGACCTCTTTCCTTTATCTTGTGCTACACAGTGATCAAAAAGGCTCATCGGTGCAAAGAGATTGCATAAAGAGGTGCCATCTGCAACACCACACTGATTTCTGAAATGTGTCTGGAAAGGTAGAGGCTTTCAGCATGAGGCAATGTTAAAAAAACTGTTGGGCATCTTGATCCAGTGAACTAACATTTCCTTTATCTCTTTGTTGTCCTCTAATGGTTATCTGGATTTGTGCAGCTCATAGTCTTCGAATAATTGGAATTATAGGTAATTTTAAAAGAGCGGCTAGACTGACCACCATAAGTGATATTCTCCTAATTTATAGCTGAATATGATAAGCAATCATATTTTGGCTTCAGAAAAATTGACTGGGTGACTTTGGGCCTCACATGGTGTGGTTGTGGGGAAAATAGGAGGTGGAAGAAGTAATAGGCATGTTTGCCATCTTGAGTTATTTAGAAAAATAATGGAGGCAGATATTTTACAGAGAGAGAGAGAGAGAGAGAGAGAGAGAGAGAGAGAGAGAGAGAGAGAGAGAGAAACAAGCTATGTGAATTCACAGAACTTTGTGGTAAAATTAGGATTTAATGTACTAGGATGACAAAACCATGGTTAGTTTGGATGTGCATTTTGTGTAAGCATCCTCAAGCCCAGTGGTTTTCAACCTGTGGTCCGCGGACCACTGGGGGGCCATGATGTCATCACAGAGGGTCCACAAAGGCTTGAAGAAATGTTATGATATAAATCTTGAGTGATGTCTTGGTGGCCGTGGCCATATAAGGGGTCCATGGTTAAGAAAAGGTTGAGAACCACTGCTCTAGCCTTTTAATGGAAGAGGGAGTCCACTAATCCTCACTCAGATTCTGAGTTTATATCAAAACTAACATCAAATTAAGGCCTAATCCTGACTGAAATGATGACTGATGTAGCAGAAGACAAATAAAAGTTTTTCATTTTTCTTGAAGAATTGGGCCATGTTTATTGAACTAAGAAGGACGTTCTCCTTACTGATCAGCCTACAGATGAGAGAACAATCTCCAGTGAAGTATTTTCTAAATCTAGTTTGTCTGCGAACTTTGTTCTACGTTTTAGATGTACCCTGTTTTTTTTAATACTGTGATGATGATGATGATGATGATGATTATATGCTAAGCCACAATAATGTGCACAATGCCCCCTCCCCAGGGAATCAGGGAAGCCAGATTTGCTTAACAACCCTCATGATTCACGTAATAACTGCAGTCATTTGCTTAATAACCAGGCAAAAAAAAGTCATCACATTGCGCGTGACTCACTTAACAACTGTCTTGCTTAGCAACAGAAATTCTGGTTCTAATAGTGGCTGTAAGTCGAGGAGCACCTGTAAAAAGGTTTGAACACCCTTTCATGTTGTACTATTTTGGGTTTGGCTCCAGACTCCTCTGTTTTCGGAATCTGTACTTTCTTTGGTATTATCTATCAATTTTTCCACTGGAAGGAATTATTGCCTCATTCCATTTTCTGGCTCCTAAGCTTGAGGCAGCCATTATTCTCCTATCCCCACCCCATCCCCAAATTTCAGCATCTTGTTCCTGCAACTTGTCTCTTCTTTATCTCCCCCACTTCCCAAACAATCCAGAAGCTATATTGCAATATACAACCACATCAGAGTTGCTGGAAGAAGCATTGCTTTCTTCCAAACCTGCTGATGTGCTAGCATTTTGCTTTTACAACTCAACTGTGGCTTTTAAATCAATGGTGGCAAGGCAGCCGAAACTTTGGAGGATTTCAGTGCTTTTGTTTATAATTAATCTTCCCTTGCATAGGTTTTTCCATCATAGGAATTGCTCAGATTTTTTTTTTTTTGCAAACTTCTAGGCAAACATATCCCCAAGCTTTAACTGAAAAACATGGGGTGGGGGACACACATGGCACGTCGTGCCGATCGCGCCACTGCGAGCACAATCGGTGTGACAAGCCTTGTGACCACCTGCTGCGAGTGGCACAATTGGTGCGATGAGCCTCATGGCCTCCTGCTGCGATTGGTGGCAGCGGCGCGATGCTCCGCATGGCATGCAGCCACAAGAAGAACTCGGGCAGCGGCGTGACAGGTGTCGGTGCGTGAGAGGCCTGGCTGCAAAAGTCCTAAGGTAAGCAAGTGTGGGGTGTGTGGGGCAGCTCCACACTGCTGCCCTAGCTTGATTTTTTACGTGTGCGCCTTGCCCCAAAACTAGGGCTTATTTTTGGAGTAGGGCTTATATTGGTTGCACGTGTAAAAATCAAGCTAGGGCTTATTTTTGGGATAGGTCTTATTTTTGGGGAAACATGGTATGCATTGTGCCTAGAGGAGGGAACAGGTAGATTAATTTCCTTTTTTTGGCAATACATGGCCTTTTAAATTATGGTAGAAAATGACTTGCATCACTTGGTTTTAATGGGTTTGAAATTAATTCCTTTTTGGCAAGATCTAGGCACCAAATGATTATTATATTCCCATTTGCTTCCACAAAATGACAGAGAAGCTTTCTTTAATTGTGGATGGAGCGTTTGCTTTTTAGGCAGGTGTATGCACTAATTTTATAGAATTTGAGATTTCACTAACACGTTTTGTAAATCTCTTCATACTTTGGAAGATGCAGAGAGGTCAAATTAGTTGTCAGAACGTGCCAACATGTAAAAAACATAAGAGGTAGCTCTCCCTATGAGATAAATGGACTTCCTGAATGTTGAAAATGTGGGCTATATAAAATAACACACCATGTGTCTGTTCTCCCTGCTTTCTACCCTCAACCACAGAAGATATTCAGCTATGTCTATATTTGTTTTTTCTATTCATTACAAGGACCTATGATAATAACAGCATGCATTTTTATTTGCCTGTAAAAATATATATTTCATCTAAAATTGCATAGAATTGAGATGCTGCTCAAATCCTTTCTTTGATGATGGCCTTATAGGAAATAGCATTCCTTAACAGGGAACTCTTATGGAACTGCTTAACATAGCATGTCTTCATGCAGGAATTCTGGAAATAATGGTAAATATATTTTAGAATTTACTCCATCCATACAAATGTCTCAACTGGCATCATACCTGATTACATAAGTACAGGTAATCCTCGACTTACAGCAGTTCATTTAGTGACCATTCAAAGTTATGTCACTAAAAAAGTTATTTACACATATAACTGTTCAGCATTCCCATGGTCATATGATCAAAATTCAGACACTTGGCAATTGACTCATATTTATGACATTGCAGTGTCCCGGGACCATGTGATCACCTTTTATGACCATCTGACAAGCAAAGTTAATGGGGAAAACTAGATTAATTTAACAACCAGGTTAAATTAGCAACCACAGTGATTCACTTAACAACTGTGGTAAAAAAAATCGTAAAATGGGGCAAAACTCACGTAACAAATGTCTCACTTAGCAACAGAAATTTTGGGTTCAGTTGTGGTCGTAAGTCAAGGACTACCTGTATTCCAGAACTTTTCTCTTTATATCTTCATTATGGCAAGCCTCAGATTCTCGCATCTAAGATCATTAAATAGGGATCAGTGTTCTTCATATTGATATCGTCCTTTGCACCCCTCCTTATGGAATTCAGAAAGATTACATCAGCTACTTTCATCTATAAAATTCAGAAATCTTAATTGGTTTGTAGGTTTGCTTGTGCAGAAAGTTCATTTTGCTGAGTTAATTACTGAAAGCCAGATGTCACATCATACATAGGCAATTTTTGAAATCAATGGGAATTTTGGATATTTGAAACTGTTGCATGCATAGTTGTGTTGTGGCAAGTACAGAATTATATTATCTCAGTTGTGTTTTATCTGAGGTTCTAAGCTTACATACCATCTCAGGCTTTAATACTCAAACTTTATCATGTAGTACAGGAAGGTTGGCAATTCAAGACCCAGTAGTACCGCATGACGGGGTGAGCTCTTGTCCCAGCTGTTACCAACCTAGCCATTTAAAAGCATGCAAATAGATAACTTCGGTGGGAAGGTAACAGCAATTTGTACATTTGGTGTACAGTAGTGGCCAAAATTGTGGAAACCTTTTGGGAAAAATGTACAGTAGAAATACCACCTTTGGTTAAGTTTCCACCAATTTTTCTTCTAATTTCTTTATAACTATAGCCTTGTTCACTTAATTATACTATTTTACATCACTTTCTGGGCAACCAGTCAACTCTTTGCACCATTACTTTAATTTTATTACGTTTTACAAGCTCACTAAATGAAAGAACACAAAAAAACTCCAACCAACTTGATAGCGATCACATAACACACTGACAAATGTCCTCCTCTCAGCTTCAATACATGACATCAATAACTGAATCCTACTGTGATCTGATTGGCTCATTGCCAAAACAACATGACACCTGATTGGCTCTCTAAACACTCATGCTCATTGGCTACAATCAGATGAAGGAAAGCTACCTGATATCAACCTAAGCAAGTTGTGCTTCCTTTTTCTGGTTATTTGGCTATAACTTTTCATAGAATACAGTACAGATAATTGAACAAACTATGTTGCATTACATTCTTGATTAAATTATCTTTCCATTGATATATAATTTTATGGTACTACTCCAAATAAAGTGGTGTTATTAGCCATCAAACCTCAAAAATGCACTTTTCCCAAAAGGTTTCCACAATTTTGGCCACTACTGTATAGTCATGCCAGCCATATGACCATGGAAGCATCTTCGGACCACACTGCTATCTCCACTAAGAAACAGAGATGAGCAACTGCCCCTTAGAGTTGGACACAACTGGACAGGGGAAGCATTTACCCTTTTTTAACCAATTATCTAATCTTTTCTTAATTATATGAATGGCCTTTGTTTTCCAATGGCTGTTGCAATGTTGAGATGCACAAAGATATTTTGGCAGAGTCTGAAAAGAACTAATTCTAGTACAGAACTAGAAAATGGGCTGAACATAGTTTCAAATTAAACTTTAATTCTGCATAACTTTCTGATTCACAGAATTTTACAAGAGCGGATGTCATGACTTCATTTTATAACCGTCATGCATTTTTTCACTTTCCCCCCTTCCTTATCCTTATAAAAAAATAAGGGGGGAAAATGGAATAAACTTCATTTTTGATATATAGTGCTAGAAATATCTTGGGTATCTTTGCTTTTTTCCCCCCAGGGGAAAAAAAAATCTATTTGGGGCAGATTGCGATTACCCACACTTTCCAAAATATGCAGGATCATTTACCCATTTCCTATTAAAAATACAATTACAACAATAAAAACAAACACAAAGTTAAAAGGAAAAGAAAAAAAAAAGGTGCAGAGAAGCAAAAATAGAAAGAATAGAAAAAATAAGAATATAGTATTATAAAGAAAACTAAAACAAATATATAAAGAAATTACTTTCCCTTTCATCACAATAAATATAAACAATTTTACTACTTTATTACCATCTCTTAAAATCCGGCAAATGATATTTTCTTCCCATATCTCATCTCTTATCTCTAACAAATCCATAAAGCTTAGTTATCTCAGGAAAAGTCCATTAAGGGTTACCACAGATAACAACATATCTGTATTTTAAACATTAAGTAGTTATCTAATATATATTCATTTAAAAAAACTTTAATAAGAAATATATTAAACATATGGTAGACATCTTGCAGACTACAGGGCTCTTCCTTAACTCTTTCTGGTATGCACATGTGACCACCTAATAATAATAATAATAATAATAATAATAATAATAATAATAATAATAATAATAATAATAATAATAATAATAATAATAATAATAATAATAATAATAATAATAATAATAATAATAATAATAATAATAATAATAATGGGATAATTAGTCCATCTGACTCAATGTTTTCTATTGACTGAATTCAGTTTCTCTACAGTTTAGGCCAGGGGTCTTCAAACTTGGCCCTTTTATGACTTGTGGACTTCCACTCCCAGAATTCCTCAGCCAGCATGGCTGGCTGAGGAATTCTGGGAGTTGAAGTCCACAAGTCATAAAAGGGCCAAGTTTGAAGACCCGTGGTTTAGGCTATAGTTGAATTTGGGACTTTTTGTAAAGAAAACAGGCCCTCCTTTACTGAGAATTTTTAATTCCTATTTTTATAAGAAGTGATACCATAGTCCAATCACACCTTAAATATTCAGAGGAAAATAGACTGGATTCTTCTTCATCGTATGCTTGAGTTTCCTCCTTGCATTGTGGCTGGCAGCAGTGAACTCTCTGAAGTAGACTGAATAAATCCTAAATGCAAATATTTGATACGAGAGCATCAGCTTTTAGTCAGCTCTTCACTACTGCTAAAATTCAATTAGGAGGAAAACTATCACATAAACTCCAGCAGCTGAGGTAGGATAGTATAAAACCAAGCAACGCCATATTTCAAGGAAACGATTTCAAGTCTTTTGAGGGTCATAATTGACTCCCAGATCTTAGCTATATTTACTTAGTTTGTGGAGATGAATCTTCTGGCTGTCTTACATTCTCAGCTGGAGGCAAAGCATCCAGACTCCAGAGGTGCATCTACAAATGAACATCAAGAGTTTTCAAGGAGGATGCGTGGATTCTTGGAACAAGCACCCTGTCCTGTAAAAAGAGGCAAACTGTGAAATTGCCCTTTTCCGCACTGCATTTTTCAAAATCAAGTTAGATTCGATCTGAAGACATCTGGCCCATGGCTAGGCAACCTGCTCCCTCCACGTGGTTTGGATTGCAGTTCTGAGGACGATTATGAGAATTATCATTCAAAACTTATATGGAGGGCATCTGCTTGCTTATCCCCATTCAGGCCCATTAAGCTGAAGTAATTAAAATACACATTTCTTCCTTCTTTCATAATGCCATTCAGAAAGAGAGTTGATTTTGCAGTCAACAGGAGTGAAAAAGCATAGAAAATGGAGACCTAAGACCACCAGCCCATTTCAGGCTAGGTTAGGCAGCTATAACCAAGCCGAGGTTGCGATAGTGGTGAATATCTGTAGCTCGGGTGTAGGATGAGGCTGGAGGTTCGTTCTCCGAGCTTGTGGGTTGGTTTCCAAATGTTTCGTTACCAGGCTAGGTAACATCTTCAGTGGAATTTAGGGAATGTCAGTGTTGGTGTTCTTCTGCTTATAAGGGCTTCATGTGGTCAGTAGGTCTTGTGATGGGAGGGTCACATCAGATGATGGTCTTGTAATGGGTCTAGTGATGGGTCTTATGATGGGTCAGATGTGGGTTACATCAGGTGAGGGTCTTGTGAGGGGTCTTGTGATGGGAGGTCAGGTTAAGTGAGGGTCATTGGGAGGTGAAGTGCTGGTTGGGTGGTTGCATGGGTTGGTTGATGGTCGGTGCTGTCACTGGTTGGTTTTGTAGTTGATTTGAATTGTCAGGGGTTCGTAGGTTGTAGGTCGAAGTGTCTGTTGATGGAATTGCTTGTGGAGTGCCAGACTTCGATATAGCTGAGGTTGTTTGAAGGTTTCCAAGCCAGCCAAGCAAGGACATCAGTGTGTGATATTCAAAGATTATGTCAGCATACAAAAACTTTCTTATGAATCTTTTCCCTTTAATTTAGTAATCTGTGCAAGATAAGTAGCATTTCTTTCAACAATGCTTAAGATAAGGCATTTGAGTAACTATATCTGCTGGTTTCTCCCCCTGCCTTCCTTTTGTGATAAGTGAGCAGTAATTTATGTGCATTTGTTCGAGCATTTCAGAATTAACTATTTCTCTACTTATTATATGGTCCCAATTATAAAACTGTAGCTACATACCTATATAGCAGAAAACTAAATTTAATCCCCATCTTTTTTAATTTGAAGTTAAGCAAGGATTTCCATTGGGCTTGGATGGTAATCTCCCAGGCTTGCAAGATGTTGTCTTCTTCAATTTTCCTCTAAAAGATGATGCCTTGACATGGATATCCCTCTCCCTCTCCATCTCTTCATGGTCTTTGGTCCACACTGGGATACTTCTTCCAGGCCATCCGGAAGTGAATAAGCCTTCAACACCTTCAAAGCTGCCTAAGCTAACATGGCTTGTCAGCCATCTATTCCCTTCTCTCCCTTTCTCCAAGTTTTAAATAAATCTTCTCTTCCTGCCAGCACTTCATCTTCCTTTCCTTTGAGAAAGCTTCTGTCTCTGTGAGAGGTTTGCTGTTATCTTCTCAGCCTCTGTTTGTCAGAACAGAAATAAAAACTGTACGTCTGTATTGTCAAGTGACAGGAGGGCAGACAGTGCTTAAGAGTTGCATTCTGTTACAGAGGGCCTGTAGCAAAATGTTACTTAGGGAAGACTCCTGTTCAGAGTGTCAACAGACAGCCATCTTAAAAAATATTCCATCCTACCCCACTGTATCCTCCCCATGCGGCACCCCTTCCCTTTGTCCATCTCCAGAATATTCTTTTTCAATATTCTACATTTGAATATGCTCAATCTTCGCTGAGTTGTTTTTGTATCCTCTCCTCTCCTCCTCCTTTTTCTTCCATAGCAAAAAAAAAAGGCTTCTGCCTCAGTTAGAAACTAAACGTGCAAGTTGTTAAATGAGGTTAGTACAGTATGTGAATTAATGAAGCATTCTGACATTTCTGTATATCTCACGTGTGCTTAAAGAGGTAAAATGGCGCTAGGATCATTGAATTATTTTAAATATTTCCTGCCTTTCAAGACTATGGGCTTCCCAACATGACATAAACTTATGGCTAAACTCACAAAGCATCTATGCCAGATCTTATGTAACCGTTTTTCATTCAGTAAATTGCAAGCAGCTTTGTTCGATACATAATGTACTGCATTGTAAACTCTGATTAATTAACTACGGGTAATCCTTGACTTACAACCATTTCTTCTAGAAACTGTTTGAAGTTACAGTGGCACTGATAAGACTGATTTGTCACCGGTTCTCACACTTACGACCATGACAGCATTCCCAGGATGATCAAAATTCGGGCACTTGGCAACTGGCATGTATTTATAATGGTTGCAGTGTCCAAAGTTCATGTGATTGCCATTTGTGGTCTTTCCAGTTAATGGGGGAAATTGGATTCGCTTAACAAACGCAGGATTCCCTTAACAAGTGTAGAGTTTTTCTTAACAAACTAAAAAAGATTGTAATATTCGGCATGACTCACTTCACTGCTTTACTTAGCAATAGAAAATCTGGTCCCGATTGTAATTGTAAGTTGAGGGCCAAACATACCATAACATAATATATTTTGTTAAAACCCAGAAAAGTACACAGCGTGTGACTCCAGCCTATTTCTTCACTTCCTCAAGTTCATTCTGTGTCATATAGATTGCCCTGCAAGAGGAGTTTCCTGTTAGCTCTTGCTTTGGAATTCTAATGTGGTTGTGTTATACTGAATTGTGCTGATGTCAGGATAATGTGTTCTTGCAAATATGTGAAATCATGTAACTTTTCCCAATGCTGCTTGTAGTTCTAGTTTTTTGGAAGTCAATGATTGGGATAAAGGATCTGGTAAAAGTTTACCTCGCTTTATCTGAGAACAATTATGCAACTGCAGGAAAATAACAATAGAGAAAAGAGCAATCCTGAATCTTTCATTGTATATTTTATTTATGCCCTTCTGCATCTCAGTCAATAGCATATCTTTGAATATAATAGCATAAAGCAAATTTATTTCTATAATAACCATTGTTGGAAATAACCATGGCATTTGATTCCAATTTTTTTCCCTTGTAGCTTTAAATAAATCAGAAAGGGAACACTCAAAGCAGCTTCTTAACTCTTACACTTATTTGAATATTCTATTGCACTATTTTGTTGATATAGAACAGGGGTGTCAAACTGCCAGCCCGCGGGCCGGACGTGTCATTGGGAAACCACGCCCACCCATTGCCGGCAATGGCGAAAAAGCTCTGATACGTTGCGCGATGTCACGTGACGTCGCGAGTTTGACATGTCTGATATAGAAGATGAAAGCATCAGGAACATCTGAGAAAGAACCACAGACTAAGTCGTACACCATCTTAATTGTGGCAGTTTAGATAAAATATTTGATTCTCCTGGATTTTGCAAGTTTTGAATTTTTTTTCAGCATAAATCTGAATCAGTCACAACTATTCTATCTATATATTGTCAGAGTTGTTGTCTTATTGGAGAACATCAGGAATAATGAGCCAAAGAAGGCTGAACATTCTTTGTTATGGGCTTGTACAGATAGTCCTTGAATTACAACTGATCACTTAATGATATTCGAAGTTCGATGGATTGAAAAAAGTTACTTACAACTGAACCTTAAATTGTGACTGCTGCAACACGTCCACAGTCATGTAACTACAATTTGGGCCCTTGGCAATCAGCTCACATTGTGGTGTCCCATGGTCCTATGATTGCATTTTGCAACATTTTCGGCCATCTTCTGGAAAAAATCCATTAGTTAAATTGGATTCAGACTTACAACTACATTATTTGCTTAAAGACCATGTGATTCCCTTAACTGCAATGATTTGCTTAATGACCATCATAGAAACAGTTGTAAAATCGAGTCCGGTCACTTGCTGGCTTGATTTACAACTGCAACAACTTACAATCAAAATTCTAGGCTTAAATGTGATTATAAATCAAGGACTGTCCATATAGCTTCTTTTTTACATTCTTAATGAATGTAACCTCTATACCAGGGGTCTGCAACCTTGACAATTTTAAGACTTGTGGACTTCAGTTCCCAGAATTCCTCAGCCAGCTATGCTAGGCTGGCTGAGGATTTCTGGGAGCTGAAGTCCACAAGTCTTAAAGTTGTCAAAGTTGCAGACCTCTGCTCTATACCAATATGTGCATTATTCTAGGATGAAGAACCAGATGCCAGAAGATATTAGATGTCAGGTATTAAGTATTCAACTGGGTATAGTTTAAAAATAATTATGATGCCTTTTACAAGGTGCAAAGGACATACCAGCAGCATGACTCCTCTGTTGTAAAACTGGACCTATATTGTTAAGACCTAAAAAGCTGACTTTTATTCAAATATTTCCAGAAATATGATACGATGAAATAGTGGATTTGGTACATATTAAGCATTTGTGTGTAATGACATCATTTTGTGCAAGCACTGTGGATTCTTCCCAATACATTTCCTTAGTTTTAAGGTGAACTGCTACACTGCATTTTTCAGCAAGTTTCTAGAACTACTATCCCTGCTGTATTAAAAAAATGTTTAATAAACAGAGAACATGTTGATTTTTCTGAGCAGGGAAGATATCTGCCTGCCAAGGAAGATCTGTGAGTCCATTTAGGAGTTGATGCTTTTTGGAAAAGGTTCTGGATTATGTTGATGGATGGAGCACAATCAATATACTGTAAGTACAGTACAGAGTTGTCAAGTCCTTTGAGATTTCAAGGTTGTCCCATTTGATGCAGATGGTGCCACCACTAAAAAGAAATTAAGATCTTTATATTTAGCATACAGAACATTTAACTAACAACACCCCTCCTTTTAAATATTATGAATTGAAGAAAAATTATAAAATGCTAGTATACCAGAAGAAACAGAAAGCAGAGAGGGATTCCTGATCATTATTAAATGCTTTTTATACAAAGACTCTAAAACCTTCTGAAATTTAATTTCCTGGTCTTTCAATGCTCCCTCAGTCCCAGATTGTTATTTACCATCTAAGACCTGGGGAAAATATTTCAAATACATTTTTATGGAACAGGGACAGCTTACTGTAAATATAGCAAACAACATCAGATCAAAGTTACTTACTCTTCCATAGTGAGAACCAGTGTCAGAGGAAGAGATTGCTGACCTTATTTCAAAAGTAAAATCTGGTAAGGCTTACAACCAGGGTAATATAACTATTGAACTCCTTAAACAAAATCTAGATTGGTGGGGTCCTTTATTAGCAGCCCTATGTATTGTAATAGATCATTTTGATTTAACCTGTTCAAGATGGAATAGGGCCATAATAGTTCCCCTATATAAAAAGGGAGAAACAGAAGACCCTGTCAATTATAAGCCAATTAATTTGTTATGATTCCTGGGGAAACTTTATGCTAGACATTTAAATGAAAAATTAATCTCTTACCTTGAGGAACATTTTATTTTAACAAATGCTCAGGTTTTAGAAGGCAGATGAACAATTGGTCAGTGTTTTACATTAGGTTACCCGAAAGGCAGTTTATTTGCTGCTTTAATAGATTTTAAGGCTGCTTTTGATTCCATTAATAGAACCAAACTGGGCTAAATTAGACAATTCAGTCCAGGAAAAGGCATCTTACATATTTAATATAGGCACTATATCAAAATAGTTAGATGCAACAGAAAAGGTTTACTTGTAGGTGATATTATCATGAACAAAAGTGTGAGACAAGGTTATATTCTGTAAGTAGTGTAAATTCTACAGTATTTAATATTTGTGCTAATGATCTGGAGACTACATTACTTTAGGCTGATGGCCACTGCTTTGTTATATCTGGATGATGCTGTTCTACTGTCACATACTAAACTGGGCTTGAAATGCCTAACTGGGGCTCTAGTTAAATATTGCCAGAAAAACAATTACAAATCAAGTATGATTTGTACTGAAATCTTGAGTTTTGGAGAGAGAAAAACAGTCAAAAAATACAGCTGGAAAATTTAAGCTTATTTGATAACACAAGTAGAGAATTTTAGTTATTTGAGCATTTTAATTAATCATGCTCCAACCCAGCAGCAAAATTGCAAGGCTGTATTTCTGAAAGTAAAATCTACTACTCCTTTGACAAATTCTGTCTCCAGAAGGCTTCACTGCTTTGTTTAGTTTCTGCTAGAATTTGTTTTGTAGATTTACTTGGAGAAATGGGGAAAGAGATAGAAAAGAGTGATTTATTATGCTACTCCCTTGTGATCTTGTTTGCTTTTTTCTTGTATGATCCTTTAGTTTTCTCCAAATCCACAATCCACACCCTTTTATACTTATCTTTCCTTGGTTCTCCGCCTGTTTGTCTGACTTATAGCATAATCCTTGCTAGGTTTCAGTGTTCAGTATGTCAACAGTCAACCTGGAGATGTCAATCTGGAGATTTATTACTAGCAAATTTCAGAATTAAGTTCATCACATTTCTGATGCTAACAATACGGGGGTATGAGACCAATCAAGAAGTTCATAATATTCTGAGATCGTCAATTAATTACTATCTTTCTTGAAATACTGTGGAAATGCTATTCCCAAAGCAAGTATTGGTTGTATTTGTTGTGATAGGTTTTCTAGCAAACATAGCAGACCTTAGTGGTTAATTTCTAAAATATACTTGTAATGTGATTCTTAGATTTGATGACATAATTGTATGGAAAACCCTCCCTTCCCCACAACATTCTTTTCTTCCTTCTAATGTTTCCATAAGTTGAAACGGGGATTCATTTAAAAATATGTGGGAAGGAAGATAAATATCTTACCATCACAGTCAAACCACACAATGGGATTTAATATTCATCTTGACAACACTATTTCTTCTGTAAGGACAGAATTAATCTCATTAAGTGTTATTGCAAGTGTAGGAAAACAGTTTGTGGTGAAGGCAGTGAGCCAAAAAATGAGATATGTAATTGTAACATATCATCAGAGGAAGGCAATTTGCTAATGACTTTTGTTGTGGTGCCACCCCATTTAATTATCTAATGTTGACTAATTCAGATTCCCCTATAGATGCAATGGTGCTGTGATTTTTAGATTTCTTTTATTAATGTCATATAATCCATTTGAACTGGTTGGTATTCACTGTGAGAATTCTTTGCTTTGATTCCTGTGTGTTTGTGTGAAGTCAACTACACAGGGCCTTAAATGAGATGAATATACATTTCTGTTGGTTCCTTCCTATTTAAAAGCATAGAAATGGATTTATTATATGTTTTTCACCAAATATATGCTAGCATCTTCTCATAAGAAATACATAATCTTGAATCTGCAAGTCAGTTAACTGATCAAATGACAAAGTTCCAAGTTTAGATCTTAGAATGAAGATACCTAATTAATTATTATGGATCACTGCTTTCCAGTTGTTTTAGTAAAGATTGTAAATACAAAACTGAAATATTAGATTAGATTAGACAACAACAGGAGGACATATATATATTATTTCCCAGATCAGCCTTCCTCTAATCCTCATACATACAGAATATCCCAAATAGCCATGCTACGAGGAAAATGGAATCATAGTTCAAATTTATCTAGAACATGTTAGGTTTGGAAAAGCTACTGAAAGGGATTTTGGGCACTTTTTAACAGTTATATTGAACACTATGGAGACTTACCGTCCTCCACTGTAAACAAAACAAAAATAACACCTATCATTACTATTTGGCTGCACATTTATTTTGCGGATAGTAAACAGTAAATTTAGAATTATTCTAATGTACAACAAAGAGTTAATATATGAAAGAGCTCAGATTTGAGTCTTTTCTATGATGGTATAAGTAGCAAGGCAACGATACTTTTATGGATTGCTTATCACTTATGGTGATCTGAACTCTTGCAGCCTAAACAAATGTGGTTGGTTACCGACAACTTGGAGAACTGGCAGAATCTGGAAGACAAAATCCCTCATACACATTTGGAGCTAGACATTAGTTGGATTAGTTTAGTAAAATCAGCTGAGGCTATATCTAGGAGAGGTTCAAACCTGCGAATCCTAAGGAAAGGGATAAACATTCTCTGCAGCAACAACTTTGCCACATGTGGTTTGGATTCCAGCCCTGCTTGGTTGATAAAAGCTGTCAGGGAGATAACAGAAGGCTGAATAAAGGTAGTGATTAGGGTATCTTTGAGAGAGGGTGGTCTTCCTGCCTTGACAAGGACAATGCCTACCTATCCTCAAGAAGCCATTGTTTGAGAAAAGCTACTGTATTTCACCAGTTTTCAGGTTTTTGAGAAGATGTTGGGCCTGCAATAGAAGCAAATGATCTGGACACTCTTCATTTGTCTTCTGTACAGAGTAAGGAAGAAGATAGGGTCCAAAGTTATTTAAAGTTCAGAACATCCAAATAATGTTCAGAAATCACTCATATAGACACCTTCCTAATTCACTGAACTATAAGAGGAGGAGATACAGCACAGACAGGCTTGCAAAAATATGTTATTACAGCCAATATCAATCAAGATAATTGTAAATATATTATTTCATGAAACTGTGAACTAGTGAAGCTACTAAAGCTGACCATTTCTGACTTGTTGTAGTCTCTGTCCCTAAAGAATGTCAACATCAGGGACTCCAAAGGGGAGACTTCTTCATATTGGCTTCCCTCCTTTGGAATAGTCTACCCCTAGAATTAAAATGGCTCCTTCCTTGCTATTTTTCCAGTGAGCCATTATGATCTTGCTCTTCAGAAAATCTTTGCAGGATATTATAAACAGTTGAATGCCTCCAAATGTCTGGTGCTGAGGACTTTGGAGAATTAGTTGACTGTGTTGTTGTTGTAGTCAATATGAGGAGAGAGAAAATAAAATAATAATAATAATAAAAGGAAATAGACTCTATTGACCTTTATTTTCTAATCTTGTTGTCTGTGAACTGGGAAGATTTAGACATAGCTGTATTATAGCATTTTCTCTCAACTTCCTACCAAGGTAAAAGGCATTGGTCATCAGATATTTAAAAGCCTAGATTTTTAAAATCTGTATGTAACACCAAAAAAAAAAATCAAAGAAAGCACTAGGCAAAAGTAAAAGACTGCTGTATGTAATGATCTAGCCACCATCTTTGTCATCTGCCCAAACAGTGGGAGGTCTAAAGAATTTGCATGTAAAATACATCTTTAAATGCAAATACTGTACTTATGACTTTTGCATTTGAATGATTAAAAGAGAGGTTTAGTTGAATTTACAAGAGCTATTTGGAATAAATATTTCAGATTCCATCGCCTGTCTTATATCTGTAGTTGCCAATGGCTTTGAACTCTTTCTCTGAATCCAGTTCTGACTTGAGTTAAAAACACCTCGGTATTTTCATAATCTTGTTTTGGGATCATTTCATGATATATATGTTGCACATCCAGTATAGATATACGGACTGTTCTAAAGGCTCAGAAAACCTATTGTTCATTATAGTTTACAGTTATATTCCAGTGTAGTTATATTTTCCATCCTCCAGTCTCTATATAACCCTTCAAAGGATTAGTGTTAATTTGCTTCTCAAATGAGAATCAGATGGAGGAAAGCTAATAAGAGAAGTGGAGCAGATTAATATTCAATTGAATCCAGAACTTTTTCATTTAGGATTGATGAATAAACGGATAGAAAAAAGCCATGGATATTTATTTCAATATATCATTACTCTACTGTGGCAAGATTATTAAATGCACAAAGATGGAAAGATTCAGCACCATCTACCATGGAGGAATGGTTGATAAAATTGACAGGACTTGCTGAGAAGACAAACTAATTTTTTCGATTAAAGAAAGGACAATATCTATATTTATTGGTGGTTGGAAATTTCTTATAGATTTTTTTGTGTAAAGTTTTAAAAAAATGAACTTATGATTTATGGTTTTATGCTTAGACAGGATAGATTGTAGAAAGAAGAGAGGCATGATGCAACTTTAGAAAGTTTAAAATATAATTGTACTTATAACTGCTGTGAAGAGTATCAGAAGTCACTGCTTTGTATTTTTCTCTTTTTCCTACTTTCTTCTACACTTTTTCTTATTGCATGTTTACCTTTTTCTCTTATCCCTCTGTTCTGTTTTAGTTTGTATCATTTCTTATTATTGCTGTTGAAACTTTTAATAAAAAATGTTTTTTTTAAAAAAAGAAGAGGAGCAGAGCAATCCTTCACAACTCTGCTCTTCTTTTATGATGACTGTCATGTTGCAGGCATGAAGGGAGGGGATGGAGAAAGGGAGTGGTGGGGGTGGAAGAGACCATATATAGCATTTGCTCAAGCCTATATTTGGCCAGAGTTTGCTCCATTTGTGAAACTGAGGAGAAACAAGACGCACAACTTCTAAGACAAGGTAAATTGATTCTAACTATTGAATTTCAAAGTGCTGTTAATTACTATAAAAATATTTTGCACGATTGCTTGAACTGGTGCTTGAGAACAGTTGAGCTCAGAGGAAATATTTTATGAGCAGGCTGTAATAAATTGTTGAAAGCATTTTCAGGAAGCCTCAATATACATACCATAATTGACCCAGGAATTGTGAAATCCAATGAGTTTCATGTACATTTTTTTCTGCTAGTTTGTGTAAGACCAAAGAGATAGCATGCTTAGTTGTTTTTTTTAAAGTTGCATGCCTGAGTGTTCTGGATATTACTAGAAAATTGACAAGGTTCTTTTCTCAGCTTTTTTTTTGGTCATATATCAATGTAAGAGAAATTTTTTGGAGTATTTTTGTGACATTAGCTTGCATCTATTTTTCTACTCTTTTGTTTCCTGTGATAGCACGATCAGTTTAGTGTAGAGATGGCTTGTTCGCATTAACTTTTTTCCTCTTTGCATCCTTTATGTAGGGGAGGCATCAGTGAAATAGCTACAATGTCAGAACCAACGGCCACTGAGAATAAGAAAACTCCTGCTGGTTTGAGTGGGCGAAGAGCTGTCCCGCCCAATATTTCCAATGCAGAAGAAGATGAAGTACCTGAAGTAGAGACAATTGGTTTGGTGCCAAGGGGATTTAAGAGAGAAGGTATGACTAATCACACAATTTAGAACTAATCAGTACACCTGAGAGCTTTTTTTCACCTTCCCGTCAGTCATACTGTTGCAAAATATTGAATTTCAGACAGAATTCAAGTCTGCGACACCTGCTTTTTCTCTTAGTAATTAGCAAATTGCAGAATATTGTAATAGGCTAGGAAATACATAGGATATTCCCTTGCAGTACTGTAATTAATCCTGCGTGCTTGCTACTCATATACCCCTGTATCAGGCACTTCCATAAGGGGGTCTTTTTGGCAGTTCCAAATCATCTTCATGCCTGATCTTGTCTGCATTCTGGAACTGAGTTTATTTATTGTTGGCTTTGTCGCACTATTTGAAATATCATAGCAAAATTAGTCTTTCTTGAAATGCTGCAGTGCTTCAGGGTAATCCTTCTTACCTACTGGTGATTTGGCACCTGCTCCAGCTTCTAACACCTTTCTTGCCCATGTAGTGTTGTTCCCTGCATTTTGAGGTTAGCGGGAGTAGACATGACCAGATTTTGGCTTTATAGGATTTCTATGGAAAATGGAAACTCAGATGGTGTGGACGAGCCCATTATTCCTTTCACCATGCTCTTCATTTTTCTTCTCAGTGTTGAAGAGCAATGAAAAAGAAAACAAAGAAAAACTGTTTCCATTTGAAAGACTCTAATCATTTTTTTCTTAAGTTCTATAGTACAAAAGAAACATACAAGAGCATTTCCTATTCTTATTATCCAGATATACCATTAAGATCATGACTTTATTATTAGGGCGAAAATGTGTTAGGCAAATTTTCTTTTCAAAAGGAAGAATTTATATTATATTTATGTTATATTATGTTGTGTTGTCTTGTGTTATGTTATGTTGTGTTGTGTTGTGTTATTTTATGTTATGTTAATCTAGAGAAAGGAAAAAAGCATTAAACAACCCTCCACACATCTCTGTCTGTATATTCTTCTTTATTTATTTAATTTCTATAGCCATCATCTCAATAAATGACTCTGGACATCACATCATAAATAATAACAACAAAAAAGCAACAAAAAGCAATACAGAATATATATATATATATATATATATATATATATATATGGTCACTGAGTAAAACTATCACCATAGAAGTTAATATAGTGAAGAAACAAGGCCCTTCAAACACTTGGGGCCCCAGACCTGGGCAGTCAACCAGATCTTCATAGCCAAATGAAAGGCCAGCAGGGTTGAAGTCATCTCTGAATAATCTCTGAAGGGAGAATATTTCAAAGGGCAAGCCTACGGCATAGAAGGCACAGTTCCTAGCCCCTGCCAGCTGACATGCTTGGCTGGCAGGACCCGTAACATGCCTAACTTGCTGACTGAATTGAACAGGTAGAAACAGCTAGGAGAAAAACGTCCCTCCGGTAACCCATGAAGAGCTTTAAAGGTAATAACCAGCACCTTGAATTGCACTGGAAACGCACTAGCAACCAATGCAGCTCACACAGTAGTGGTGTTGAGCACTTTCAGCATACATGTGTTGAATGTCTGACACCATTTACAGTTTGTGCAACCATGTTTTGTACTAGCTGAAGCTTTCAAATGTTTTTTAAGGGCAACTCCATGTAGAGTGTGTTGTAGTAATTCAGAAGAGAAATCACAAGGACACGAGTGGTTGTGATCAAAGACTCCCTCTCCAGGGATGGGTGCAAATGGTGCATAACCAGAAGGTGTGCAAAGGTCCTCCTAGTCATGGTTGCCACCTGGTCTTCCAACAGGACCTATGAGTCCAGGAGGATTCTCAAATTGTACACTGGGTCTATCTTGGACAGTGCCACCCCATTCCACCAGAGATGGAAGAACCTTATCATTGGAAGGCCCAAATGCCCAAAGCTATTCATTTTTGTTTGGGTTGAGTTGACACGCATTGTGCCTCATCCAGGTCCCTACAGCCTCTAGGCACTGGGACAGGACAACCACAGCATTACTTTGGTGGCCTAGGATGGAGATATGAAGCTTGGTATCATCAGCCTATGGATGACATTTCACCCAGCAGCCTCCTATAGATATTAAATAGGAGAGAACTGGGCCCTGGGGCTCCACAAAGCAGGGGCTGTGGGCTGGATGTCTCTCCCCTCCTGGAGCTGACCCTAGAGGAAGGAGAAGAACCAGTGCGATACAATGCCATCCACCCCCTCATCCTGAAGCTGATTCAGAAGAATCAAGAAGATCAAGGGTGGATACTCGACCCCTATTCTGTTCCCACCAGAGGGCTCATTGCCAGGCTCTAAAATATAGAAATCTAGATACCATAGACAGCAGAAAAACATAGCAGCAATACAAATATTTTAAATACAAAATGTAGCCATTGATATGACTAGCAAGAATTTGTTAGTAAGGATGTAAGGTAGATTACCTTTGAAAAATAGTTCCTGAGCTGCTATTAAAAAAGCAAAACACAAAGATCTTCTTCTTCTTCTTTTTGGTTCTGAATGGTTCTTGGGATTGTTGGGACAGGACAGTAGATGCACCAGGTTCAGATAGAAAAAAAAACAGTCTTTTAAATATTCTGACCACAAACTATTCAGAACATTCAAGCTCATCACCAGCACTTTAATATCAGAAATAAAATAGAAGCTAGTGTATCTGCTTTGTTGTGGAATCATTTGCCTCTGTCTATAACTCCTACTAGCAAATGGGCCACAGCATTCCAGGATAAGTGTGGAGTTTTAATGCTTTTCAAAAGTAACCATGTATGGACTCAATTGCACTAATTCTGATATGATAAGGTAAGGTAACTAAGGCTAGATCAACCTTTTTCAAGAGTAACATAGTGAGTTTAACTGTCATCAAATGAGAAAGCTGGAAATATGATTGAGCTAGATTGTGTTTTATGGCATCTTCCTGCTATTTCTTGTGAAAACTTGTGAGTAATCAGGATCTGTAGGAGCGAGGTAAAACAGAGAGAAGAGGTAAAGACAGAAAATGGAGGGATAAGGTTACAAGATTAACTGATTATACTATATAGGTAATACAGGTCTGAGACCAATCATCTATCCTCTCTCCCAACTGCCCGGAGTAGCAGATGAAATGGAAAATTAACATGGCAATAGACCTAGCAGCAGGCTATTTGGAGACATGTAGCAATATGACCTTTGCCCACTGGCAACAGCAATAAAATGGAATGATAGGTACCAGTTGGAAGGAATTGGACTTAAGAATTGGAGCTAAGTGATCCAGGTCAGGAACAAAGCTAAGGAGCACTTGAAAATGCAGCAAAGCCAGGAGGTTGGAAAGATAAAAGTTAAGCCCAGTCTTGAAGATCCTTATGGCCCTTTTATCTAGGGGAGGTTAATGAACCAGTCTCAATGACTGGGGTCAATCCAAAGACTGAGGATATTTCCCTACCAGGAAAGTACTTCAGGCAATAATATAAATGGTAGTGACAGATTTGAGTCAGGCTTCTTGGAGATACTTAAGAATCACATTAACAAAACTTTTCATTTAGAGCACCTCAGAAACACTGCTTTTTTTTTCTTTTTTTGTAGCTGGCTCTTAGTTATTTCATTAGAATATCTCTCACATCATCTCATGACTCCTGTTATTTTGCATCCCCAGAAAGTTCCAACATAATTTTAGTTGTTTAGGTCTCTATATCTTTATCTTGAAAGTCCTTGATAGATTCACGATTATGATCGCTAGTGAAAACCATTCATATTTATGCTCCTTTTAAAGTAAAGAACTTGAGATTGAAGATATTCTACCTAAAGTTAAACAATGATACATAATAATAGACAAGGTTATATCCGAACTTTGGCTTTTCCATACAGTATCCAAAGCTAAGGTTATACAGTAAATTAACTTGCTATTCAATAAATTTGTATTTAATTAACATTAATTTTTTAAAAATAGCATCAAAGCGTGATTGCAGTGTTTTTAGAGGAATGGTTTCTGCTTTTGGGGGGGGTCTATCTGAGAGAAAAATAGAGCTCTACAGTATTTGAATTGGGAGTAATTTTTAATTGATGCCAACATACTGCAAATGGCCTATTATTTCTTTAAACTTGTAAATTCTTGCTAAAATTGGCTAAAATGATTTTTCAGTTTTAATATCTTGGAAGAAGAAGCCTTCAAAATGAAATGTCCATTTTGCTATTTCAATAAAGGGTTGAAGAACAGAAAAAGAGCCCCCACCTCCAAATAGAATTGTCGACCTTCCAAATTGCCCCATTCGATCTGTTTTCATTTGGCTTAAGGGACGGAAACACTGACTCTGATCAGTATTTCTCATCATTAATTAATTTCTTCTACGTTTAATACCTTCAAACTTTCCTAAGTGCGCTTTGTGAATTTTCACTGTGGTTTTTGTCCACTGTGTGCATGCACATATGCATTGGCGGACACACATATACATTCAGAGATGATTTCAAGCGTGGCTATCATGCTGGTAGAAATCCCAGGAGGAGTTCCTCACATAAATTAACAACAATCTTGTCAGGGTTGGTTGTAAATTGGCTGCTGCCATATGTACAAGAGAGGGAAGTGAGCAGATGGTCCTGGTATGAAGAAGCAGTGGGGGTGTAAATATTAAGGAGAATCTACTGCCATGGAGATGGGGCCTCTCACAGGGAGTAGTCGGTCCATAGGGAAAGCTGTGCTGAATGCATTCTTGATCTGCTCGGTGACCTCCAGGTTCTTTTGTCCAAGGAACCGGTTAACACGTCAAGGTCAGGTGGCTCATGGACTCCCAGGGACACAGTGCATGAGTTTTCTCTTAGAGCTATTGACACAGTGTTAGGCACCAGTGAAAACAGATTAAATGCTTTTCTAGAACTTTTGCTGGTGTTCTTCTGGGCAAATTTAGATGTTTAGGAATTGCTACCACTGAATTCAGCATCCAGTGTTGAATAATATTTCCCATTTCCCGCCTCCTCCATAAAAATGTGACTTTTAATCCCTATAATGCGGATTGTATTTTATTATAACATTTATTCCCCTTTGTTCCTTCAAAGGCCTCTACAACCAATCAGAAAATCTTGGTTTTTTAAAATGGATCAAGAATGACTGAAAAGTAAGCAGTTTAAGACATCAGCAATTCAGTAGACTAAATGGCTGCTGAAAGTTGCAATTGTCTATAGTCTGTTTTTTCAAACTGTATTCCACTGAACCCTAGGATTCTGTAAGAACTTGACTGAGTTCAGTGGAAGATTAAGGGCAAAAGCTCCCAGAACAACAGTTGGAATTCAGCCAATATTCTGTCAGTAGAGTTCTTGATCAAGAGTTCCTGGACTATTTCCATGACCTGCAAAGTTTAAAAACCCCTGGTCAATAGGATAAAGAACTCTGGGCATTAGCCCCACAGATAGAAGTCATTATGTTGAGTTCAGTGCTGTTTCAGCCTTCTTATAGAACCTGCTAATCAATACGGGTACGCAGAGAAGCAGAAGGTTAATGTAGATCCTTGTAGGCCTCTACTGATGTGTTGGCTGGATTCCTGAAGTAGAAAGACATGGAAGATTGAGGCAGGATGGGAAGGAAGTCTTTATGTGTAGTTCAGTTCTTTGGATCCAGTTCAGTCCTCATGCTTCTGCTCGAATGTATGAAGGGGATTTCCATCAATAATCCTTGTTTCAAGAATTCTTACCTCTTGACCATAGGACAAATGTCTTGATAACATGACATTTTCAAATTTAATAGAAAGGAGAAATATTTCGTATTCTAAAATATCATCGCTTACTTTTTTCTGTAATTGGATAGTGCTCATAGATCAGAGTGAACGTCCTCCTTGGACAGAACATAGCAGAAGGTAAAAATTATTTTTCCTGCAGCACTCCAGGTCAGCAGGGTTCCTTGTGGCAACTAATGGATCCATGCTCAGAGCAACCAGGGTCACTTGGCTAATTAGTTCCTAAAATATTGTTTGTTGAAAAAAAAAAGAAGCCCTTAGCACTCTCCCTGCATTATTGTGAAACTCATGTACAGTGGAAGGCAGATTAATCATTACATTTTGAGGTTATGTGATGAAAGTTCTCGGATGCTATGGTGCTCGGTGTGACATGAAAATAAGCAGAAGTATTTGTGGTTTGTTTGCAATATCAGCAGAAGTATTAAGAAAATTGTAAGCCTTGGAGCACCAATTCTGTTTCAGATAAGAAAAGACAAATATAAGAGAATAAGAATAATCTGCTGGATCAGGCCAATACCCATCTTCATCCAGCAGTAATAAAAATGATGCTAGCAGTAAGATTACAAAACCAAGTAGGTGGTACATCTACATAAAGTAATTTTGCTTCTGCAACAGCCCAGAACTTCAGATACCTCCGTAGTGCTCATAAGTAGATGATAGAAACATTCTCCTGTTCAATTGTTTTCCTGAAACTGAATTTGGGAGGTGCATTGCTCATAATCCTAAGATAATATCGAATGTCCAAGATTAGTAGCCCTGTACAGAATTGTCCATAAATCTATCCAACTCCCCCTTTTAAAATAATCCAAATTAGCAGCCAACACTATCTCTGTTGATAATGTGTCACAGAAGTTGCTACTGCATTTTCTTATTTGTGCTCTAGATCTCTTTCTAATCAACTTTATTGGATGACTGCTGATCCTTGCATTTTGAGGACAGAGAAGTTCACTTTGTCCCTGTCACACATAAGTTTATCCACCTCAATCATAGCTCTAAGAGTCACCTAAGAGTCCCAGACATTCTAGCATTTTCTCATGGTAAAGGAACTTGAACTTCCTGATAACTTTGGTTGCCCTCCTCTGTACTTTTTCCAGCTGCTTTATATCCTTCTTCCAATAATAATGACATGCAGTTGCTCAATAGATTTATATAAGGACATTACAGATGCAGATACACAATAGAGATGATTAAATTCATTACAATATTGGCAAGTTTATTTCCATTCTCCTTCCTCGTGATTCCTAGGATGGAATTGTCACTGAAATCTCCTTTATGATCCCCCAAATCTTTGGGATATTAGTTATAAACAGCATATAAAGCATCAGAGCTTGGGAAGGGGGGCGGGTTCAACAGCTTTACATTTACTTCTATTAAATTTCATTTGCAATTTGGTTGACCAATCACCTAGTTACAATAGATTCTTCTGGAGCGCTTCTAGCCACATTTGGTTTTTACTGCATCAGCAGTGTGCTATCTTCCACAAATTTAGCTGGCTCACTGCTTATGACTAAGTCAAGAATATTTACAAGCAACTGTAAGCATGATCCCAAGATAAATCCCTGAAGCATGTCATTTCTTACTTCTCTCTTTTGAGAAAAGAGTATTCCTAATCTTTGCTTTCTTATTTTCCAGCCAGATCTGTTTCTCTAGAATGCCACTGTGTGTTCATATCTACAGCATTTTGCATTTTTACACATACACAGAGACTCCCTTCACCCTCTCCTCACTATATCTCATAAGTGAACTGCAAAAATCTAGAGGACCAGATGACAGCAAAGAGATACAGAAAACTTTGTCTCCTGCCACCTGGTGTTCTTCTAGATTTGTGCAGCTTGAGAAGCATCATGTCAGAGAGACTTGGGATGCTGTGTGGGGGTGGGAGGCTGCTTTCTAGACATGAAATCCTAGGGCTGTACCTGGTATTCCTTCCTCTATAGCACTGCTATGTATTTTCAAGTATACGTCGGAGTGTAGCCTTGGTATTAGCAACCGAGGTTTTAAATTGGAGAGATTTTGGCATAATGGAGGATTACTATGCTTCAGGAAAATGAAGGGCTCCTCTCTCTTGAGATTTGATTCATATACTACTTGAGGCAGCAGAACACAGCTGAAATTACATTTTGGCAGGGTGGAAATATCTACTGGGAATACGTGTTATAAAACCCAAACCAGCTTGCAACATGGCTTTATTAGAATGATACTAGGTGATTAATCCTACTGCCATGACATTCTTTAGTCTGTCTAAAGACAAGCCTTATTAAAGTGTTTTTGCAATGGCCAATGGCATAAAGAGCGGTATATTTTCTTAGAGTAACCACAGGACTCTGCTTCAACATTACAATAAGGGTGCTCAGCTGTTGAATTAAAATTTAATTTGGAAGTGGTAGGATTGCCTCCAGGCTTGCATTATCTGTCTTCAAAGGGTCTGCATCATTGATGAGGCTTCCTTTAAGGTCAAAAGTGGGGTGTTCTGTAGTTGGGAATGGGAAAAGCTGAGAAGAGCTGCTAATAAGGACTGCAACAGTATAATTGCTGCATGTGCTTTAAATATACCAGCAGCTCCTATAGTTTTTAAGGACCCTCGCTCCCTTCCCCAGTCCCAGATGTATTTTGTTTGTGCTTGTTGCTGTGGAAAACAGGCCTGGCAAAATTTGTGTCCAATAGAAGAGAATATATGTAGCTCAGGGTTGAACTGTGGAGTCCTTGGTGCTCTCTGAGCTTGGTTGTTGACTTGCAGACATTTCATTACTTGACTAGATAACATTATGTTAACATAAGAGCACCGAGGACTTCATAAAAACATGTGTGTACAATTTCACATGTATTCGCTGGCCAAAGCTGCAGAAATTGGTTGCATACTTTTGCTCGCTCCCACCCTGTGTCATGAGGTTTAGAAATTTGCTACATCATTCATTCTTCAAAATAAAACTTCAGGTCTCATGATTTCTTCCAAAATCACAGGGCAGTCACTGGGAAGAACATTTGTCAACTGTGTGTCTAAATAAAAAGCCTATGAAACTGAGAGGTTTTTGTTCAAAACAGAATTTTGGAAGCTTTCTAACATTAAATTAAAAGCCTGATATGAACACTCATTAAACCAGAGAACATTTTGAAGAATGTGGGGTCTAGAGCTATGTTAATAAATAAAATATCCATTTCAAGCCAGGTTCATATTTTCAGCCAAATAAAAATGAATATCCGAACAGAGATTAATGTACATCATGTGTGAATGCTGGAAGTCTCTTTAAAAGGATGCCAAGTCACAGGGCCTGACACAACATCCAAACAACTTAAACAGTCATAATAAATATGATTATTGAATGATGTTTTTAAATATTAAATACAGTGGAAAAGTAACCTCCTTTTCAAATACGTAGAAACATATATTATAGATTGTAAGAAACTGAGTACTGCTGGAATTCTTAATTTATACTGGTATTTCAATCAAATACTGTATATTATCTGAGATGCTCACTTTGTTATATAGTAAACGGGAGTGAATACATGGTGCATTGCTAAGCTGAGCTCAATTTAGTTTTGATTGTTTATGACATAGATCTTCACAATGTAGCAAGCATAATATATTAGTTGAATATGAAAAATAAATAAGTTAAAATAAAAGTAGCAAGTCCAAAACTGACAAACTCAAAGCTAAATATAATACCCATAACATTGATTTCCTGACATTTAATTTGATTACTTCAATCAATGATAGAGGAAAAAATATATAATCATAACAGTTAACTGTTAGAGGTTTTTAATGAAGTTTTAACATCAGCTTTCTAAAATCTGGCATGTCCCTTGGCTCAGACTATTTAAAATGTAGGAAGTTATCATAAAATTGGGAGCTAGATTGGCTTGTTTATTCTTTAACAAGTCAGCCAGATGTGAGGGTGGGATTTTTTGGGCCTTAAAACAAAGGGTAGTTTAGGAAATAACAGGGAAGATCCTGTTTGTCTTATCTAAAATGATAAAAGCATAGATTTTAAAGTATGTCAACCTTTCCTCACAAGGTAATTACTCTTAGTTTCCCTCAGATATTTGAGAAAAAGTCTTTACCTCAAAATCCAATGTTCTGTTCAAATGCAGAGAAATTGTTGACTGACATAAGAATGAATTTTCTGTGAAATACATTTAAGCAAATGGAATTAAATGTGGGGAAATGGCTGTCTAGCTTTAAAACGTGGTGTTTTCTATCTCTGTTTACTTGAAGATATTCTGGAAGTCCAAGAGGTCCATGTATTCAGCCATGAATATGAAATTAATAAGAAGGAGCATCACACAGACAAATATTACAACTTAAAACTGATCGTGCGCCGAGGACAGTCTTATCATATACAGATTACATTCAATCGTGCATACAATCCAGAGAAGGACCAATTCTGGCTTGAATATCTTATAGGTAAGTGCCAACTAGTGCCTGTTGTTGTATTTCTCACTCTTTTTATCTTGGAAAAGCATCATAGGTAACCAGTGCTTTTTTTGTAAAAAGAAAAGGTGCCGGAACTCACACATGTCATACAACCCGCCTTGCCTACCCTACAAGGTTCCATCCGAAAAAGGTGCCGGAACTCCGTTCTGGGCGTTCTATGACAAAAAAAGCCCTGTAGGTAACAGTGGAAACTGTAAAACATTGAAAAGGCCATTTTATCATGCAAATGCTGCAGATATATATTTTGTCAAAACATCGAGATTGGTATTTAAATGTCTCTCCCTTGTCCCTGTGAACATCCATGACACACAAGTGAATTGAGGGGGAAAATGGGCTAAGGCAGGGGTCTTCAAACTTGGCCCTTTTATGACTTGTGGACTTCAATTCCCAGAATTCCTCAGCCAGCGTGCCTGGCTGAGGAATTCTGGGAGTTGAAGTCCACAAGTCATAAAAGGGCCAAGTTTGAAGACCCCTAGGCTAAGGCAATGTAGGAACATGTAACTACGGTATGTTTTAAAGCATGGACATGATAGCATGGTATTTGCTAGTTGGAGACTGCATATGTGTCTATAGCTATACATATTTACTACACAATTTGTGTCTTTTTATTTCTGCAATGGTTCCATCGTAGCAGAAGAATAACATTTTGTAAATTATGGAGTTTTGATAAATTTTGGTAATGCAGTTTTGGGGAAGGAACCTCTAAGAGTAATAAAAAAAAAATGGTGGTACATGCAGTTCACAGGCTGCAAGCTGAAAAACTTGATTTGGGGTATCTCCTAAATCAGTGCCTTTTAAAGGGCTCCCCAAGACTCTCCCAGCGATTCATGAAATCAAAATTATTCGCCAGAGATTGAACATTTATGCAAACATCCTCATTATAATTTATTTGTTAAAAATATAGTCTTTTTTAATTTAAAATATTTATGTTAATATGTAATATTAACTGGGAAACCCAGAGCAGGATGGAGCCCATTAAATGGCTGATATGAGTGTGTGTTGTCGCCGGGGTGGTGTGTGTGTGATTATTTTATTATTCTTTTACTATTTTTATTTTTTATTATTTTTCTTTTATATTGCGTTTTTATTTCCTGTAAGCCGCCTTGAGTTGCCGTGAGCAAGTAGACGGCAATATAATTTTTCCAAATGAAATAAATAAATAAATATGTTTAATATTGTTATTTTTACATTATTCAATAAATAGATATCCTACGCGTGCATCGATTTTAATTTTTAATATGGTGAATATTGATAACATATAAGCTACAACAAATGAAAACTCTTTGGGGTCCTCCATAATTTTTAAAAGTGGGAAATGGAAAAGCAAAATCTTAAGAAATTTTAAGAAATACTGTCTCAGATGTTCAATGTATGAGCTTGTTACAAAGTAAATCAAAGCAAAGCAAAAAGCACCCCCCTCCCACATACATTTTTTCCAAGCTTGCAGGGGGGGGGAGAGAAATGGACCTCAGGCTGTGGATGTGTGCTTGTAATGAATACCTGCAGGAAGGCAAAGTATGGTGCCAAAATGGATCAGAAAGCTTTAAGTAAAGTCAGAGATGGCAACCTTTCCAGGCGTTGCAGACTATTATTTCATTGGCATTGGGTGCCTCCCCCCTCCCCCATTTATTTATGTATACGGTACGTGTAAGGTTGGAGATCTTTTGAAATTTTCAGTATGCAGTCACTGATTTAGTGATGATGTGAGTCTCCTGGACACTCTTATTGGAATCTTACAGTGCTATGGAGCTCAGAAATAAAGAACAGGCCAGAGGGCAAATAAGATCTAAAACAAACAAACAAAAGTGTGTCCTTAAAAATCAAAATGTGAACATCTGTAGTATCAGAATATTTCTAATATTCAACTGAAGTCTGCCTTCCTGTAATTTAAATTCATTCTATTGTCCCCTGCACTGTAGAATTATGTTTTGGCTACCTTTTGAGGATGATATTATCTGAAGTATCTTTCAAGTATCACAGCGGTGTTATCAAACCCCCGTAAATAAAATACTCTAAGACAAGCCTTCAACTGGGCTGCAGAATTCCTGATGACCGTCAGATGGAAGCAAAGAAATAGAATTTTCTTCATAATCCATGTGTCATGGTTCCGTCAGATGAAACTCTTCAAAAGAATTTCGAGGCATTGTTTACCTTAAAGAATCTTTTATTCGAGAAACAGAGTATCGGCACTACATAGTTGAAACCAGAAACTAAATTCCCCTCCCCTGGATACAAAGTAACAAAGTGCAATTCCCTCCTCCAATAAACAGTCATAAATCACATTCCCCAATTAGCTTGAAGTGCGGGCTTTCTCCCCAGCTCTCCAGCCCCCCAAAACACTATCAGCTCTGGGCCCAATGTCCTTGGGTTCCCACGATTAAGTTATTATTGTTATGACTAGCTGGACTCTCATCCCTATTCCCCCTCCCAGCAGCAACTAATTCTAAAAGCAATAGAGAAAATGGCTGTATTTCCATCTGTTGTCAAAGCAAGAACATCCGATGTTAGCAGCGTCGACACCATGTTTTACAAAGTGACATGCTGGCAACTGAATCATGGCACGTAAAATTTTCCCAAAGTTTGAATGGTAGCATTGTGTGGCATGGGAATTTTTTTAAAAAATGATTTTTGTTTCCAATCGCAGTCTCTTGGAATCCCAGTTGAGCAAGGCTGCTCTAGAGCTGCCTTTTTCCTTTTTTGAAGATATGGGAGGCAATGTTTGCATCCTGTCATCTGGCCCATCACCTGTTTTCTAGACCTTCTCAAAGACAACAAAGAAAAGTTTGATCAAATGAATAGCACAGTCCTTCATTATCCTAGGACGCAATTAATCTGACCCTGGAGATTTAAACATGCTCTCCAACCACCTTTTTTGGTCAGTCTCAGGCTTCAGCTCCTCCCTTTTAATCTGCTCTTCACAATTGCTTGTTGGAATCCATATCTCCTCTCAGAAAGGATTGTGAGTTGTTCCTCCCTGTCTCCTACTTGCAGCACAAAAGTGCCTCAATAAAATGCTTTTCTTCAGCCCTGTTCCTTTGGCCTCCTCCCCAGCCAATTTAAAGCCATCCTTTTCGGTTTTAGTTTGAAAGTAGTATTTGCTTTCTTTCCAACGCAAGTTTTGTCATGGCTATGACACTGTCCACCAACGAAGTGGTTAGGATCTGCTCCTGTCGTAATTGGCTGAAATCTCTTTTCCCTGGTCATCATGAACTGCTCCGCCATTTAGTTTCAGGGTGAAGGAGAAATTGGACACTAGGCTTTCACAAAGGTGTCTGCCCCTGTAATGCTTGACTACCACAAGTGCTTGTTGGTGCTGTGTACAATTTTATCTGTATTTGAAGAGATTGCTAGTCCTGTGCTGCACAGATATTTGATTTAAACTGGGAAAGAAAACATGGTCTGTCAGAAGCTTGTAGCTAGTTCTGTCACCACTAGATATATTACATATTTCTGCTGCTTCCGATGAAAAGAAGTTCCACATGGTACAGTTTTCCCATGTCTTAGTTCAGGGGTCTCCAAACCTGACAACTTTAAGACTTGTGCACTTCAACTCCTAGAATTCCGCAGCCAGCCATGCTGGCTAGAGAATTCTAGGATTTGAAGTCCACAAGTCTTAAAGTTGCCGAATTTGGAGACCCTTGTCTAAGTTAATGATCGTCAAAATAAATCACCCTTTCTGAGTATGAATAACAGAGACTGAAATATGCTTAATTCCGTGTGCCTACTTCTTCTCATCTTCCCTGCATTTGCAGAAAGGAGAAAAGGTAGCAGGAATTATACAAGTTAGAGTCATAGGTAAACCTGTTTCTGCTAAAAAAAAAAACATAACATGCAAATATGCATCATGCATGCAAATCTGTATTTCTGAATAAGTTGCATTTACATTTTATATTTTGAAGTACTTGTTTATTTATTTATTGTATGTGTGAATACCCAGAAAAGTGATGAATTATTGCTGACTAATTGGGTATTCACCATTTTGTAAAGTAAATATTATTTATGGACTAATGGTCCTATTAACAGCCAGTTTGATAATTGTTGGTGGTACCAGGCTAAACACTGGGGGACTATGACTTCTGTTCCTGCCTAGGACACAAAGCCAGTTGGGTGACTGGGGAGTCACTCACTCATTCTCACGCATCCACTCATACTGCATGGCAGTTGCTAGGAATCAAGACTGAATTGAAGGTTAAAGCCATCCTACTGTTAGGATTAACCACTTTTATAATTTTGTATGCTAATTTTTTAGCTATCTAAATGCCTTTAGAGCAGTGGTCCCCAATCTTTCTGGCACCATGGATCGGTTTTGTGGAAAGCAATTTTTCCATGGACTGGGGGGGGGGAATGTTTCATGTGCAACCTAGATCCTCTGCATGAGCAGATGAAGCTTTGCTCACTCGCCTGCATAATTGTGTGGCCTGGTTCCTAACAGGCCAGGCGCTGGTACCGATCTACAACCAAGGGGCTGGGGACAAAGCAGGGCACAAAGAAATGACATTTCTCTAATTTGTTTGTAGAATCTGCTAGAATCATTATGCTGACACTGATGAAGGAAATTCCATTTAACAGTCATGAGTAAGAGCCATTTATATTTCTGCTCTCCATGAATTAGTCTGATATATTCATGGCTACATTTTATGGGAGTCATTAGCATGTATTCATAGCAATTTATGATGCTTTCTCTAAAGTTTTTCCCCAGACTGAATTGATCATTTGTTGATTACTTAACATGTGATTGGTAGCTGAATGAAAGAGCTGGCTCTTTTTGAGAAGCAACTGTGCTATATTTAATTGGGTGCTATAAAGGCTCTGTGTGTGTGTTTCCAATACTTCTTTCACTTCTGCAAATAATCAGGTTAATGTAATGTTGATGAAAATTCACGGGAGAACTTGCATTATGGTTGAAATAGATTGGTCAGTTTGTTTCCAACCTAACTTGTTTTCACATGTGTTTATTCATAATTCAATTTCATCTTTTTTGCACATTAACGTGCATGAAAAAACAAACTGTGCACTCTCTATATATTTACATACACGGTATATATATATATATATATATAAAGGTGAAATATTTTTGCAGCTCGAAGAGAAATCAGGATACACAAAATGCATTCGTAAATATTTAATAATATTTTCAAATGTATTTTTCATGAAATACGTATTTCTAAATATATGTCACCTTTGCAGTTGTAAAGATACTTTAACATAAAATATACATCCGTAAGTACATTTTTTCTTCTTCTTTTTAAGCTGTGAATTATATCACAACATTTAGAAATCTGTGAAATCTTAAAGACTTTTCCAATGAGCAGATTCAGTTGTGATAGATTTAGATTAGGCCAGTTTGTATCAGAGTTCACACATTCTGGATCAGCAGGACAACACAGTTATCTGCCATGATTTCCCCTGGATAGTCCCATGGGGTGCCCTCCAGATGCACGGCCATCAGCAGGCTGGATAAAGACATGATTGGATCTGTCACTCCACATACCTGGAGGGTATATAGCAGGGAAGGATCATCTGTATCAAACTATATCAACCTTAAGGCAAATCTCTGCACACTCTAAATGAGTTACTGATGCTAATTTTTCTTCACAGCCCTTTTCCTGACCATTATAAACTCATCAAGAATTGGTTTTGAATTGACATTTAATTTATCTTCCCGGGCGCTAGGTCCATTTGTGCATTTGAATTATTGATCTCCCCCTTTCTGTTGCTGCATATAATCATACGGCCATTTATTACGTCTGCTATTTATAAATAGGACATATTTCAGTTTTACATTTAGTTTTGGCATAAAGACAGCTGTTTCCACAGTTTCTTCCCTTATTACTTTAGATTCCAGGGAGTATTAAAGAGAAGGGTGGTACCCAGTCATGTCTTAAGGAAAAATGAAGGAACACTCTTAGGTCTAGGGACTGTGGGCTTTTCCTCCCTTGCACTTAATCACAACCTAATCTTACCATGGCAACACCTTGTTTCTGCCATGTCCCCTTCCGCATAGAGTTGGCTTTCATCTTGTCCTCAGCCCATGAGTGACACAGGCTTAAGTCACCTGTACTACAAAAGTAATAGTTTCCCCCTTATTCCGTCACCATCCCAGGAGAGTCACCAGCTTTGTTATCTATTATCTTGAGAGAAAGTCAGGTGATTGGCAGTTTCTCAAGACAGAAACAGTAGCATCAGGATAGAGATTGGCAATGGGCCAGCAATTTTTTGGCTGATTTGGTTTTCTGCTGACTCAAAGATGAGGGAGAATAAACCTAATAAAACTGAGAGGTTGTCTACAGTAGTTCATGCCCTGTTTCTGCCTAGTGCAAAATTATATTAATACAGAGTTTCATAATAAAATTTCTGATGAGACTCCTTCACTTTATTACCTCTTCCAGTTCAGGCTTGTGCTAGAATTTTGATTACCAAACCAAACCTGGTTTTGTCATTTTCACCACAAAAAGTTACACACCACAGCGGTGTTTCTCAGCCTCAGCAGCTTTAAGATGTGTGGACCTCAACTCCAACATGCTGGCTGGGGGAATTCTGGGAAGTGAAGTCCATACATCTTAAAGTTGCTGAGATTGAGAAACACTGCACTTATGGTTGGGGCAAATAGAAGATACAATATAGTGCAGAAGACCAGAAACTGGGAGGGTGTCAAATGCATTTGCCATTGCCTCCCTGCAGCTTCCTCTCTTCAACTTTGACAGAGCAAGTATGCATGGAAAAAATTGATCTGGGAGTAAAGAGAGGAGTGCTTGGGGTCTCTTACTGAGCTATGAGCCATCCCCATCCGAAGCCACCTGCTTTTCTGCTGGAAGTTATACCTTCAGGTTTTTCAAATGCAAAGTTCTCGGGAGAAAGAGCAAATATATTACTCCTCACTACTGGAAACCTCACAGGTCTGTGGGTCTGATTCATGGGCTAATTTTTGATGCTGTGAACTCATGTTGCAGGACTTTGTGGTGACACACATGAATGTGTATGCAGTTGCTGAAATGTGTTAATTGTGCAAGTTGAAGGCCTGAATTCATGGTCTCATGATATTGTTCTAGAGACATAAAGAGCCCCTATATAATTACTATATAATTCAGCATCTGAATGAATTATGGCTATTGTGAGAGCCCCTTGGATTCACTACATGGTATATATGATGACTTTAGTGGGTTTTTACATACAAGCAAAGCTCACCAATATTGGTGGTGATGTTTTGAAGAACTCTTCTCCATGAAAATGCCTTTTCTGCACACTCACAGATCTCTGAGACTGAGGAACAGAAATGCATACCTGATGGGTAGAGTTCAGATACTTTTCAGATCACCTATTCAAGTGAAATAATGAATAAAAGGGGATTGGTGTTATATATCCTGGATTCTGCAGACCCAGGGCTGTTATCTAGCCAGGTAGGTCTGATTCATGCAAACTGGTTGTTATAATTTTAGCCCTTCCTAGACATTTGTCATCCTGACTGGCTCAAGGTTGACTCAGCCTTCCATCCTTCTGAAGTTGGTAAAATGAGGACCCAGATTGTTGGGGGCAATAGACTGGCATTGTAAACCAATTAGAGAGGGCTGTAAAGCACTATGAAGCAGTATATAAATTTAAGTGCTATTGCTATTTTCATGGATGGGGGGCTTGCTGATTTCTGATGCTCAGTTATGTGCATCTAGTACCATAACACCTCTGCTACTTCTTACAGGAGAAGATAGTTTTTTGCAGTGGGAGGCTAGCATAGTAGCTTGTATACAACCCAAGGCTTTTTGCTTTCCTTCCTATTTTCCAGGATATGCAAAGCAAAAGGTAGAGTTATCTGCAATAGCCGTAATACAAAAAATAATGAGACATTAGCGCTTTTTTTACTATTGCTATTAGTAATGTAATTGATGGGACAAAAAGTGATTTCCTTAGTTGTATCTTTTGGTTAAGCGTATACTACTGTACTACAGTACTAAAATACTATAGCTTTAATTGAGATTATCAGTAATTTAAAAATTATATTGTTTACTGTACACTAGGGACAGAATTCATTTGTTATCATCTTCTTCATCGGCTCCTTTAGATATTAAACTTCTACAGATTTGGAAGAGACTCATATCCATAGACTCCCAGACAGGATAATTCTGACAAATGAAATCAATGACATTTTAACTAGATATGCATAAAAATAGAGGCAGGACAGATACAAATAAATAATGATTGTCTTGGCAAGTAGGATTTTTTTTTTCTTTTAACAATCCTGTAATCCGTTGCATCAGGGTGGAGTCACCCACTCATCAGGGTGACTGAATGGAGCTGAGCGTTTACTGGCCGGATGCCCTTCCTGACACCTATGTGGAGTTCGCAGCAGATATTTCTCTATGCGCCAAGTGAGAAAAATATCTGCCGCTACCTAGGATCGAACTCACAGCGTCCTGATTGTGAGGCAAGAGCTCCACCTCTAGGCCACCGTGCTGCTCAAGTAGGAGAATATCATCATAAAAAGAAAAATGTGTGTGTGTGTGTTTGTGTCTGTGTGTAAAATCAGGTAAGAGGTGAACTGGGGTAACAGGGTGAAGTACAATTATAACCACATGAATTCTTTGATGATTGTCAGCCTTTGTTCTCAGGGTTGTACACTTATTAAAGGCACAAATAGTTGAGCATGTGCACACCCCATAAATAGCTAAAGTGTCCCAAATTGCACTCAAGAATTAAAGACATATGGATAGGGCTGTGAATTGCACAAAGCTTTGGCTGTTCTCTGTCCCTGAAAAATGCATTGAACTCCAGCCAATGTATAAAACAATTAAATGTGTTTGTAATGGCTTATTTTGCATGATTGATTATCCTCTTGGTAGTCATGTCAGGGCATTTTGATGAAGTGTTGGCACCAGGCCTGGCTTGGTACCACTCACCCTTATGAGTCCTTGACATCAGCTGAGCCAATTTATTCCACCTAACTACAGCTCAAGAGGAACTGGAAAAAAAATACATTTTGAAACTGAGGACACTGGAGCACTATTTATTTGTTTATAGCATCTCCTACATCATCACCTTTCTAATTCTTTGACTCTCCCTGATCCCACTAGTTATAGTGCCCTGACTTTTAGGATAAAAGAATGCTTTAGAACTCAAATCCACATGCAAATTAGGTGAGGCGAGGCAAGGACAGGGTTAGGGAAAAGACACTGGTAGAATGCTGATATTTGTGCTGCCCTATTGGTCAGCTGCAGAGCAGATCCAGGTTCTGCAGCCTTGAAACCTATTCATTTACTTTACTTTACAAGAACAAAACAAGGCACATGAGTTGAGATAGAAAGCAAAGAACCCTGAAATCTACTCAGTGCATGCAAATGCATCCTTGGCATCTGCATAAATTAGGAATTTAGTTGCTTCCAATCCTTTTGTGGCTCTTGGAAAATGAGAAGATTTGGAGACATGTAGTTTCCTTTGTTTAGAGTTGTTGGGTTCCAATTTGTTTAGATTGTATTATAGCTAGACGTGGTAGTATGGAGCAGGCTAGGGATTAATATATACCTATTATATACTTTGCCTGTCCTTGGGGTCTGGTGTCAGTTCTTTTATGTGCTATAGAGGCTGGAAGCTAAGCTCATTTCCTCAGTTTCCTCTGTGGTTGTAAAATTTACAGTGTAAATCTTATCAACAGTTGCTGAATAGCCTCTCCTATACCCACTTCAAATATTTGATCAAAAGCTAAAACACTTTATAGCCCTTTCTTCATGCAGGAGGGGGGGAAATGAGATGACCATCTCTGGCACTGTTCTTGTTCCGTCCTCTGCCAATCACGTCCTGCTCTCTCATGTCATGAAAGAAAGGGGAATCTTTAAAAGAAATCATTTCAGACAACGTCCTGTGAGATCAGGATGCTAACCCACTGAGAGTCCATATCCCAAGAACACGTTGGATCATCTTCTGGTGATCTATGAGGGATGGTTAGAAAAGAAGTTGAAAATAAAATTGCCAACAATGCAGTTGGTTATACAGGTAGGTTTCAATTAGTGCGGTTAATGAATCCCATGAAATGGTTGCATTATTTCAACTTGCACTATTCCAAGTGATATTTCTATGAAAAATAGGGCGGTTGGTTCCAGCTTGACAGAATAGGCAATTAAAATGTTTAAATATACAACTTTATATATTTATCAATGGACTATAATAGTAAAAGAGGATAAACCCATATCCAAAGGATAGTTGCTGTCTCCTCTGTTCTGCTGCAGTTATTCAAAATTAGTCTTTTCTTTTTTGGGCCCCCTTTCCCCCTTTTTGCACAAATGACAATTAGCATCTAAAACCCCACTGGCAACTACATATGCACTCGCCTCATCCGTGTGCACCCTAGCCTCACACTAATTGAATTTTGGTTTGCATTGAATGTGACTTCTTATCACTTTATAAACTGCACAAATTTAAATATAATAGAGCTGGAAAAAACAAAAGCAACCAAAATGGATGGTTGAACAACTTCCTAATGAAAAGAGTCGACTATGAAAAGGTTCTTTAACTTAGAAAAATGGGGAGATACTGTTGAGATATATAAAATCATATCTATATCACCGAACAAGGGAATTTTTTTTTGCCTTCTTCAAGAATGCTAGGATATTGATAGGATAGGAAAAACAAAGTCCACCTCTGTACCCTGCATGCTCTTGATTTGAACCTTTTGTTTAATTGATGTTAACCTTAGTTTTAATTCTTTTAATGCTTTTAAATTTACGCCTTTGTGTTATTGTGACACCATCAAAGCTGACACCAGCCAGAACATAAAAAAAAACTCAAAGAAGTAGTGCAAGATTAGAAGATGTGGAAAAACCTGGTCCATAGAATTGCCAAGAGTAGGACACGAATGTTTAGATCAGGGCTTTTCAACCTTTTCACCCATTGTACCACTTTTAGGATATGGCAATATCCGAGTACCACCAGTCGCCTAGCAAGGTGTCAAAAACGTGATGACCCCCCCCCCAAAAAGGAAAAAAGTGATGAAGTACAGGTAGTCCTCGACTTACAACAGTTCGCTTATGACTGTTCAAAGTTACAATGGCACTGAAAAAAGTGCCCCCCAAGCTACAGCCGAGCAAGACACCTGTCTGCCCACCCGGCGGCGCTCTTCCTCCTGTCCGAGGTTTTCATTGTTGTGAGCATTTCTGTTGAGGATTGGCAGCAGGGGTGGGGTGGGGTGTGTTCGGTTTTTATTCCCACCGGTCTGCTGGGTGGTTGCAGCAGGTTTTGGTCACTTCACATGACCCTGGGACACTGTGACCATCATAAATATGAATCAGTTGCCAAGCATCTGAATGTAAATCACAAGACCCTGGAGATGCTGCAACATTCCAGCTGATGGGCGCTTCTGGGCTCAGCAGAAGCGCCAGGATCAGCACCGAGCTCCAGCTGGAGCTTGGCGCTGATCCTGGTGCTTCCACTGAGCCCTGACAGCCCCGAAGAAGCGCTGATCCTGGCGCTTCCGCTGAGCCCTGACAGCCCTGCAGCTCCAGCCATCTCTCGCTCAGGCTTGTGCGGTGCTGCCACCGGTTCAGCTCATTCCCCTCCCCCACTACCACTTTTCTAGGATGGTCGCGTACCACCTGCCAGGTGCCAATGTACCACAGGTGGTACCCGTACCACTGGTTGAAAAGCCTTGGTTTAGATAACACCATCATCACCATCATGTTATTGTAAGCCACCCAGAGTCACTCAGGACAGAGAGGCAGATGACATATAAATTTAAATAAATAAAATAGTTGGATCATTTGCTGGTTGGCTGAAAGGAGACATAAGAACAGACAGAATAACGCACTGCTCCACACAATGCTCAATTAACAAGTAGAATTCATTATTACAAGGGATGGTGATGATCACTAGCTTGGATCAATTTGCGAAGAATTGGACATACAGGTATTCCTTGACTTATGACCACAATTGAGCCCAAAATTTCTATTGTTAAGTGAGACATTTGTTAAGCGAGCTTTGCCCCCCATTTTACAACCTTTCTTGCCACAGTTGTTAAGTGAATCACTGCGGTTGATAAGTTAGTAACCCGGCTGTTAAGTGAATCTGGCGTCCCAAAAGGTTGCAAAAGGTGTAATCACATGACCTTGGGACACAGCAACGGTCATAAGTATGAGCCCGTTGCCAAGCATCTGAATTTTGATCACATGATCATGGGGAGGCTGCAAAGGTTGTAACTATGAAAAATGGTCATAAGTCACTTTTTTCAATGCCTTTGTAACTTTGGACGGTCACTAAATGAAATGTTGTAAGTCGAGGACTACCTGTACTCTTGGAGGACGCGACAGTCAAGACCTATTACGTATTTTTGAAACTCGGTGTTACTCCTGTTTTGTGGAAGCATGCCTTCCCATTTGCAAGGAAAGAACAACATCTCAGTACCTTCCTTGCCACAGAGAGAAACAAAATGTCAGAATAAAATGGGCCTCGTCCTGATTCAGCAGTGGCTCTTCTTATTATGTGGATAATAAGTCAGACCAATGGAGAAGCAGAAGGAAGAAGGGGAACAACCCCTGATATGAACATAATGTGCAGGAGAAAAATTAAATAGGATTCTTGAATCTTATACCCTAGCTAGAGAGAGCGTCTCCTTTAGGGTTTTCTAAATAAGCATTTTCTGTTGCTCGCTCAAGTTGATATCAAAAGAGTTGGGCAAGTTCTATAAATAGTGTATCCTTCTCAAAGGTAAGGTATTTTCACCCTGAGTAGACAGCCTTCCTAGATCGG
The DNA here is from genome assembly GCA_023970755.1 of Azemiops feae. NCBI lineage: Eukaryota > Metazoa > Chordata > Lepidosauria > Squamata > Viperidae > Azemiops > Azemiops feae. The sequence continues at coordinate 1,681,190 of JALGBA010004090.1, read as the reverse complement.
TAAGAAAAATATACTTTTTTTTCCCTTTCAGAGGCATCCACAAGAGAAGTCAAGAAGAGGCAAATGACAAAAGCATTGTCATGGCACAAGTCCCACCCCTTCTTTTGTAACATGCCTTGTGATGTCATGCCATGGATGAAAGGGGTGGAGCTTATGGCCCAGCACTGCATTAATATAGTTTTTTTTAATATTTACTTTATTTATTATTTTCTTACTTATTGTGCCTTTAGGCCATCCATTCCTGGAAGCCTCTGGTCAGCTGACAATATCAACATGAAATGTCTCAACATTCTAAATCCTTAAAAAAAAAAAAAAAATCAAATAGGCAAAGATAAAAGCCAAACCTTTTTTTTATATATATAACAAAAGCATCAGTTTCTGTGGTTTCCTCTGTAATACCTTTTCTCCAATGTACACTAAGGCAGGGCTTTTCAACCTTTTCACCCATTGTACCACTTTTAGGATATGGCAATATCCGAGTACCACCAGTCGCCTAGCAAGGTGTCAAAACCTTGATGACCAAAAAAAAAAAAAAAGGAAAAAAGTGATAAAGTACAGGTAATCCTCGACTTACAACAGTTCGCTTAGTGACTTTTTGAAGTTACAATGGCACTGAAAAAAGTGCCCCCCAAGCCACAGCTGAGCAAGACGTCTGCCCACCTGGCGGCACTCTTCCTCCTGTCCGAGGTTTTCATTGTTATGAGCATTTCTGTTGAGGATTGGCAGTGGGGGTGGAGTGGGGGAGTGTTTGGTTTTTATTCCCCCCGTCTGCTGGGTGATTGCAGCAGGTTTTGGTCACTTCACATGACCCTGGGACACTGTGACCGTCATAAATATGAATCAGTTGCCAAGCATCTGAATGTAAATCACAAGACCCTGGAGATGCTGCAACATTCCAGCTGATCGGCGCTTCTTCTGGGCTCAGCAGAAGCGCCAGGATCAGTGCTGCTTTCCAGCTGATTGCTGCTTCTTCAGGGCTCAGCAGAAATGCCAGGATCAGCGCTGAGCTCCAGCTGGAGCCGGGCGCTGATCCTGGCACTTCCGCTGAGCCCTGACAGCCCTGCAGCTCCAGCCATCTCTCGCTCAAGCTTGTGCGGTGCTGCCACCGGTTCAGCTCATTCCCCTCCCCCGCTACCACTTTTCTAGGATGGTCGCGTACCACCTGCCAGGTGCCAATGTACCACAGGTGGTACCCGTACCACTGGTTGAAAAGCCCTGCACTAAGGCACTGAATTATTACTAAAAACCCTATGCAAACACCGAAGGGAGCTTTTGCTTCAGTGCTTTAAGCAAATCACTTCTTCAGCACTCGTCTGTGCAATAATAGTTTCTTCATGTTGCTTACCCAGAGAAGCCTCTTCCACAGCTACTGAAGCCTTCCAGTCAAGGCTTCAAAGGGACGCACGGTGCTCCATCAAGGTGAACAGTATCACCATTACACCTTGCCAAAGCAAATCTCTTTCTGAGCAAGAGAAGCAGAACCAAGCCCATACAAGGAGTCCTCAGATTATGACCACTCACTTAACAACCGTCCAAAGTTACAACGGCACTGAAAAAAAAGTGACTTATGACAGGTCCTCGCACTTACAACCGGTACAGAATCCCTGCAGTCACGCGATCCAAATTCGGTTGCTTGGCCATCGGCATATATTTTACGATAGTTGCTGTGTAGTTGTAGGAATCCGCAAGAGAGTTCAAGAAGGGGCAAATGACAAAAGCCCTGTCGTGGCACAGTGCTTTTGCCATTTAATTGCCAATTACCTTTTCCAGGAGGCTTCCAAACAAGCCAAGTTAATAGGGGTACATGGAGTCACTTAATGACTGCGTGATTCTCTTATTAACCACGGCAAAACGGTTGTAAAATTGGGTGTGACTCACTTAATAACCACATTGCTTAGTGATGGACAATTCAATCCCAAATTGAGGACTGCCTGCAAAAGAGTTGGAACCACAGTTGGTATTAATTAACCAATCAGTTACAATTAAAGGCAAGTTCAAAGCAGGCAGATGTTTAAAAAACAGCCAGTTAAGGATCCCTCACTGAAAAGACGTCTTGCTTCCCATGTTTTTTTCCAATTGACCTGTCAGTGGGGCCTCTACAGTTGAATGTATACAAGTAGTCCTCAACGTACGACCACAACTGAGCCCAAAATTTCTGTTGCTAAGTGAGACATTTGTTAAGTGAGTTATACCCCATTTTTATGACTTTTCTTGCCACAGTTATTCAATGAATCACTGCAGGGGTTAAGTTAATAACATGGTTGTTAAGTGAATCTGGCTTCCCCATTGACATTGTCTGACAGAAGGTCATAAAAGGAGAATCACTTGACCCCAGGACAATGCCACCGTCATAAATATGAACCAATTGTCAAGCATCTTAATTTTGATCATGTGGCCAGGGGGATACTGCAATGGTCATAAGTGTGAATAACGGTCATAAGTCACTTTTTTCAATGCCGCTGTAACTTTGAATGGTCACTAAATGAACTATTATAAGTCGAGGACTATCTGTATATAGTTTTATTTACAGCCACAAGACGCAGAATAAAAATGTAGAAATCTACAATTTGGCATCTTGTCTAGTTTAACAAATAATAATATAAATCTCAAACTTCATTCAAAATTTGGTTGTTGCTACTGTTAATTTTTGGACTTTTATTTGCAAGAAAAATGTTAATATATTTCAAAATATCTCTACTTGGTCTTGATTTTAAAATAGGTCTGCAATATATATAGTCGAATGTAAGACCTGGTCAGATTTATATAACTGGACCCAGCCCATTTAGTGCCCTAAATGCAACTCAGATTTATTTTTTTTTAGGATTGGACCCCAAATAATGTACTGGTAGCTCTTACACCTGCTTCTATTCAGAATTAATTTGATATATTCAGACAGCCTTGCATTTAATGCCTTACAGCAGGGGTGTCAAACTGCTGGCCGGATACATCGTAGCAAAACCACACCCACCCCATTGTTGGCAATGGGAAAAAAGTTGCGATACGTCGCGATGCGTCACATGATGTTGCGAGCTTGACACCCCTGCCTTACAGCATGCTGACTGGGGAATTCTGGGAGTTGAAGTTCACACATTTTAAAGTTGCTGAGGTTGAGAAATCTTACCAATCCAGTCTGTAATGAAGGTGGAAGTCACACTGCAGAATCTGCCCTCTTTAGTTATAGAGGCATAGCAGTTGAATCCACTTTAGCAATAAAAGGGTCCTAACTCTGCATGTAGCTGTAGTAGGGAATTGTGGCAATTTTATATCCTTGCTGAAATGTTGATTTCTTCCGATCATGGCCTATTTAAAAAAACAACAACAACTAGATTATTACAATTGCTAATAAGGATCTTGGGATCACAACTGCTAGTATCATTTTAGGAAGAACAATGAATCTGATGATATACTGCTTCGCTGCATTCCCGCTCTATTTCTATGATATAAATCTTTGTAGTGATTTGACCTTTGCCAAAATGGCTTTGTAAAACCTATTTATATAGGTCTGTGCCCCTAAATGCTTGTTCTAAAGCTAATCAGCCAATACGCATCAAAGCATCCATAAAAGGACTTCTTTTTTTTATTATTCAGTACAATCTTTTCTTGGCTTCTGTATTCTACTTAATCTTTGGACTCTTGAAGTGATATTAGACTGATGGTCACTGCTTTTCCCTCTTGTCTAAATATTCACTCTTCTCTTAATAAATACACAGAGCTGAATTTTTTAAAAAGCATCAATCTGTCAGCTTCTCTGGGGATTTCCTGTAACTGTGGTAAGATAGACTTGTAAAAAATCCCAAGTGTTGTGCAGTCACAGCAGAGGAATATCACAGGTCAGTTTTAGAAACAAAGTAAAATTCTAAAAGCTTATTCTAGTTCTAATAAATATTGTTATGAGGCACAGATAGAAACAGCAACTTTAGCCTTCAGAGGATTGGAATGCAAATTATATAGACATGATACATTATTATATATAATAATTATACATACTGTAATTATTATATCTAGTATTGATAGAGACGGTGTGGTGGTTAAAGGGCTGGCCTAAAAATCAGGAGTCTGTGAGTTCTAATCCCACCTTAGGCATGAAAGCCAGCTCGGTGACCTTGGATCAGTCATTTTCTTTCAGCCCAACCCACCTCACAAGGCTGTTGTGGGAAAAATAGGAAGAGGAAGAAGTATTAAGTATATTTGCTGCCTTGAGTTATTTGTAAAAATAATAAAGGCAGGATACAAATCATATACTATACCAGTGGTGGTGAACCTATGGCACGCGTGCCAGAGGCGGCACTCAGAGCCCTCTCTCTGGGCACGTGCGCTGTCGCCCCAGCCCCGCCTCCCCCCGCGGCACCCTCACCAGCAGCCCTCCTGGAGGAGAGTGGCCCCGGGTGCGGCCCACACGGAACAGCGCAGCCAAGGACATGGCAGCCGGGCAGCAGGGACAAGACTCTGCCCTCACGCCCCATCACGTGCAGATGATGCTGCGGGGCGTGGGCAGAGGGCATGGCCACCATGGTGCTGGGCCACCTGGGCGATCTGTGGCAGGCCGTGGAGGCGGTGGGTGGCCCGCAGTGGGGGGGGTGGGAGGGTTTGAGCACTCTGTCTCTAAAAGGTTCGCCATCACTGTACTATACTATATTACACTACACCACACCACACTACACTACACTAATAATTAAATACTCTGAGATGACAATAGCAATGGCATTTAAGCTTATATACTGCCACATAGTGCTTTATAGCAATCTCGGGGTGGTTTACAATGTAAGCATTATTTGCATATTGCTCCCAACAATCTGGGTCCTCATTTTACTGACCTTGGAAGGATGGAAGGCTGAGTCAACCTTGAGCCCCATCAGGGTTGAACTCCAGACTGTGGGCAGAATTTGTCTGCAGTACTGCACTTTAACCGCTGCTCCACCAGAGCTCACCAAGACATCCAATCACAGACTTCCCCTGCTCTTTTACTACCTGCATAACATGCCAAGTGCTGTTCTTGGAATAAGAGCATCCTGCATTTGGGAATGTTCAAAAATAAATGCACAACTGTTGGGCCCACTCATAGCATGTTAGAACAGGACATCTTTTTTTTTACTATAGCCAGACTCAAGGAGTTAGTATATGCATGAAACACGGATTTCAAATGCTAACACTCACCCTTGTTTTCAGACTTGCATGAGCATACACAATATTCTTGTTTGGCTACACCTGTTGAAGCAGGTGAATTCCATTTTGTTGTATACTGGAAAATTTTGGGGCTACTTGGATGACAACACAATTATACCACTCTTGAATGGAGATTATGAGCCGTATGCATAATGCTGTTTTAATTTCTCTGTTTATGTGTATGTCAGATATGCTGAAGGTGGGTAATAAATGAAGGTAACAATTAATGATGATTCAATACTGCAGTGGCAAGCACTGAGCTATAAATGTACAGTTCAGTTGCACCCAGTCTGAAAGTGTGAATACGTGCTTCCCTGCTCATTTCTGCCTAGCCATATTAGAAAGCATGACACAATTGTGCATTAAGTCGACATATTTGTTTTTCCTAGCTTAGCAGCTGGCATGTAAGACTTCTGTGAATATGTGTGTTCTATTCATTTCAGGAAACATGGCTTAACAGTCGTAAATAATTCTTCCTTCAAAGGATTTCTTAGAAAAGGGGAACAAATTACCAAAATACCATAATTTTGCTAAATTGTTCCCCTTCTCTAACAGAAACTTCCTTTGAATGAATAATTTTTTATGCCCTTGTGAGGGGGAAAAATACAAATATTTATCTGACAGATTCAGACTTTCCCATTGAAATAATTAGCTGCGAGTACCTTTTATTAGAACGGGCATGATGGGAAAGTATGTTTCCTTTCATTTATTTTTAACATCCTAAGGAGCAAGATATGCTGAAGGCAAACTGAGTCACCTTTTATGAAGATGGGATAGAATGTGGGATAAATCACCTTTTGGAACTATAAAAATCAGAACTGTGTTTTCAAACCAAAGTTTAATTAGATATATTTGGATCCTAAAAACATGCCTGCTGTTATGCGGGGCAAACTTTGAAGCTATTAAGAGAGAGAGAGAGAGAGAAGGGCTAAAAGGCATTTGAAGAAGGGGGGAAAGTGAGAAAAATGAGAAATTCGGTATGTTTTGTTTTGACTGTAAAAAAAGCAAAAGAAAAAAAGAGCAAGAGGAGATTTTTGTCTAAACTATATGATATATCTGCTGTTGGATCAGCATGGAAGACTGAGGCACCTCTTCCCACCAAATATAAAGTTGTTTTTTTCTTATTCACATTACTTTAATTAACATAAAATTCCACCTACACAATCAATGACATCCCAATATCATTTTCATTATATACATACATGGCTTCAGCTTCCACAGAATCAACACCAACTTCTTCATAATCTTTTTCAAGTGCAGCCAGATCCTCTCGGGCTTCAGAAAATTCTCCTTCTTCCATTCCTTCCCCTACATACCAATATACAAAGGCTCTCTTAGCATACATCAAATCAAATTTATGATCAAGGCGAGCCCAAGCTTCTGCAATTGCAGTAGTGTTACTCAGCATACATACAGCAGGTTGCACCTTGGCCAAATCTCCTCCTGGTACCACAGTGGGTGGCTGATAATTAATGCCCACCTTGAACCCAGTTGGATACCAATCCACAATTCAACATTCTTTAAAATAACAATTTTATATAAATATGTAGAAAGTATGCCCTTGACAAATTTATCCTTTTTTTTCCTATGATGATCAACCATTTCTCATACATTTCTCATTCTCATTCCCCTTTAGCATAATTGCTGGATTATACTGTTACACAAGAGACATAGGCTAGAAGAAATTTAAAGTTGTATCCATTTCTCTGACTATAGATATGGATTAATTTAAACATTATTGGCCATATAAAATAAATTACTTAAATATTTTTAATATTTCAGTTACTTGCTATTTCTCATTGGCTTAAAATCATACCATGCTATCAAGGAAATATTTATTCCTACATAAATTCACTTCCCAGACAATAATAGCAATAGCAATAGCACTTAGACTTATATATTGCTTCACGGTGCTTTACAGCCCTCGCTTTGCGGTTTACAAAGTCAGCATATTGCCCCCAACAGTCTGGGTCCTCATTTTACCGACCTTGGAAGGATGGAAAGCTAAGTCAACCTTGAGCTGGTAAGGATCAAACTCTTGGCAATCAGCAGAATTAGTTTGCAATACTGCATTCTAACCACTGTGCCACCACAAGCCAGTACTTTCAGAGTACTGCCCCTATGCAAACATTTTCTAAATTAGCAGTTACAGATAATTTTGAGTCTAAACCTTCCTTCTGCTTAGGGATTCATTGGTAAGGATATAGTATCAGATATAATATGATCCTAGGAGGGATATTCCATATGCAAATCAGCTTATGGTACAAATCAGCTTAGCGGGTAATTCCTGAAAAAATGTATTAAGGCCTGGGGAGAAAGGAGTGAAGCCTATCTGACCCTTGAGGTTGAAAGCTGTGCACAAGAAGTAATAGAATTTTATTTTTATTTATTTATTTTGGTATTGTGTGCTGATGTGGCTAATTTTTCTGAAAAAATCATAGTGTGAAGCATCATTTCTTTTTCTCCTCTTTTCATAAGTCCTTCAGTACATATCTTGGAGAATTTAAGCTATGGTGCATCTTTACACATTAACATATTTAATAGTGCATTTTAAAGTTGCATCTAAGGGCATAAAATATGCACGTCATAAAACTTTTCAAAGACCAATATTCTATGGATATCCTAATCTGGCTGCTTGCATTGCCTGTATAGTATATTTCCTGATGAATATGCAAATGGTGGTAAGCTTAGGTTAATTGCTTTTTTTATGTGTGCGCTTATGAATAGGAAGGAAGATAGGATTCCTGTTCCTTTTAATTACTGTGTATAGATATCACAACATATTCAGTGAATAACAGTTATGGTAAGAGAGTGTAATAAGATGATACTCATAAACAGCAGAAATAACAAAAAGTTTGTTTTTTGTTTGAAGCATTTTAAGCCATTTTTAGCCAAAACTGCCTCTCGGATAGCTAAGTAAAATCAGTAACACAATTTTCCTTGACTGTACAAGCATGCAACATAAAAGATGTAATATCAAAGGGAAGGATGAGGAAGGAAGAAAATAGTTCAATAGGTGATAGATATTAAAAAAAATCTGAGATTAGGATAGCATGGAGTAGTAGCAGGATGAAGGCTTTCAAATTTTAACTGGATCTGGAAACAATGCAGGGATACACCTGATGTTTTCATTATTGATTTCAGCTGTTTTGGGTTTAAGGTCATATTAGATACCATATTCATTGCATGGGAACAATTAACATCCATTGAAAACATGAAATGGATTTGGGGTTTTGTTTATCCTCTGGGAATCATATTTTCCTGAAGTATTCGAGTATTGACCTCTTTGGCACTTTATATGTAAATATTTATTTCCCCCATTTTATTTACTGTCAAAATGTGATTTTACACTGGGTGTTTTCTTACTAGTTCTTTCTTTACAGCTGATTCCTACAAAGAAACTCAGATATTATCACATCACCTTGTAATACACCCTTCTCACAAGGTTACTCTAGTTATTCATCATTCTGTCGCATTTATTATATTTCTTGGACATGCCTGGGAGCCTGTTGTTTTAATACTAGCTATGAAAAGTCCCTCACAGTAAAATAAATAAATCAAATAATGAGAGGGAGAGGGGAAAAACAGGAATCTTATCATGTGTAAACATTTCCCCTAAAGCAGAAACATGCATCATTATAAGATTGTTTAGGTGCGGCTGCACCGAATAATTAAAAACAGAATGCAGTTATGTTTTAAAATCTAATTTTTATGGTGGTGAACACCTGCTTTCAAAATATTACTTTAAGGATGAGAGCAAATATTTGCCAAAGGGGAGAACACAATAACTGCTAATGTGAGAATTCAGCCAACAGCTTCTCTTCTCCGTCTTTGTGCTCCCTCTGCTGTTTGCGAGGAGCAATTTTCCATCCCTGTAGTGGTGTTGGGCACATAACAGCAAGGCTTATTATTACGGTACAGTAAAAAACTGACATCAGTGTAACTGAGATGCTGTGGCTTAGGGGGTAAGACGCCCGCTCCACTATGCATCATTTAGATGATTATGCAAAAATGCAACAAATCTCTATGACCATTGGCACAAATGGTGTGTGTATGGGGATGGGCGTGCAGGGCAAGTACTGCTCAGGAAATTGATGGCTTTGTTATATCAATTCCAGTTGTCTTCAAAGTATTACATTTTCTCTCTGTTCTAGGAAATGAAAAAAAAAATTAAAACATTTGGTTTCAAGCTTGGTTAGAATGATAGTATGTGTTTATGTGAGTGACCTGATATGAAGGAGGACACAGAAACTCCTAGTTTGCATGAGAAGAATATAAACACAATGGAATGACGGCCATAAAAACATTTTAAGGATATAAAAAGTGAATCCTGTTATGAAAGACAGGGATTGGCCACCTGTAACCTCTGATCTAATTTAAAGCCCCTTTTGAAGCTAGTGTAGGTAGCTCTTAACTTATAACCATGATTGGAATTAGAATTTCTGTTGCTAAACAAGGCAGTTATTAAATGAGCCATGCTCAATTTTATGACCTTTTTTGGTCATGCTTGTTAAGTGAATCGCTCTATTAAGTGAATCATGCTCCCCCCACCCCCCACCCCTACTGATTGCTTGTCGGATGTTGACTGGGAAGGTCACAAATGGCAATGCTGGAATGCTGCAACCATCCTAAATACATGCAAAGTACCTGAATTTTGATCAGTGACTGTGGAGATGTTGTTACGGTTGTAAGTACAAGGACTCGTCATAAGTCACTTTTTTTCAGTGCTGTTGCAATTTTGAACAGTTGCTTAAACAAGTGGTTGTAAATCGAGGACCGTAATCTGGTAAAAGTAATCTGTTCCTGATTTTGATCAAGAGGTGACAGTGCCATGTGGCAGAAAAGAAAAGAGGTGAGATGAGGTCAGGAAGAACAAAGAAGTGGTCTTACCATTCTTGGTCCTAGCCATGTCTTCCTTAAGTTCCACAAATTACTGAAATGCAGGCTGTTTCTAGTCCTTAACGGAAAACAAAAGTGCAACTTATTTTTGACTGAAGAAAAAAGAATATTTCACTTGATTAAAAAAGTCTGTAATAAGCAAAAGATTTTTGATGAATATTAGATTGACTTATTCAGTATTGGTACAGAGGCAATTACAATGGAGCCAATTCCCTAGAACAGAGTTCCCCAACCTTTTCGGCTTTGTGGACCAGTAGGGGGAGAGAGGCGACGGTTCCACGCAAGTCACAGGCAAATGCCACCTTGACCTTTTTACCCTCTCCTCAGAAGCCACTTGTTCTTTAAAAGCAATTGCTAAAATGACAATCTCTACCTACCCCAATTCTCACATTAATTTTGCATAGTTTTTGTTATCTTGGAGGCTTAAACATAAGAGCATGAACTTTCAATGGATGTCTTCTGAACTGTAAACTCAGTAAATCTAGGGAATAACACATGCCCACCGCTCATGCGAATGGAGCACGCATGCTCATGTGAGCGGGGAGGCGCATACGCTTGCCTGCCATTTCTGCAGCCTGGTTCCTGAAAGGCTCAAGGCCAGATAGTGGGCCGCAGCCCAAGGGTTGGGGACCCCTGCCCTAGAGGGATCATGGTCTCTGCATCAGTGGAAACTGATGAGAAGCAAGAGTGCCTTCCATAGTAGTGTAACTTGATTTTCTTAGATTAAGCAGAGGACTGGACAAGGGAGGGTCCACAGGAGGTCAAAAAAATCCAGATGGTAACTGTGGCCATGCAACCCAAACCCCTCCACTTTTCTACACACATCAGCATCACACACAAAGGGGCAAGGCTTCGACAGCAATGTTGCAAACATCATCTTGATTTTTTTACTCTCTTCTCAGAAGCCACTTGTTCTTGAAAAGTAATTGCTAAAATGACAAATCTCCACCTACCCAAAACTCTCAGATTAATTTTGCCTCTTTTTTTTTTTTTTTGTTATCTTGGAGACTTAAACACGAGACCATAAACTTTCAATGGATGTCATCTGAGCTGTAAACTAAGTAAATCTAGGGAATAAACTTATGAAATGATGGTTATCTTTGCTGCAATTGGCTAGCTTTCAGAGAGAAGGTTTCATTTCATCTGAGAGCAAGGAACTTTTCCTCAGTAGCTGATGGATTTATAAGTGTTAATCCTCCCTGCCTGAGCTGCTTATTTTGAAAGTATGAATTCCTTCAAAGGTGGTCTTTGGAGGTATGAATTCTACTCCTACCAACAGCAGAAGCAGCAGAGGAACGCTAGGAGGAACAAATAAGACTGCTTGCACCTTCTGGAAGCAGTCAGTCAACAAGGTGCATGCATAAAATATTTAATGCAATTGGGGCTTATTTAATTTTAATGTTTAATTTGCTGGGCCTTTCTTTTTAAACCTCACAGGCATATTTTTCAGAAGGAAAAATTCTAGACCAGTGTTTCCCAATCTTGACAACCTTAATAGGATTTCAATGACTGAACTAATCAATAAATGGCACAATAAATGATGCAAGCGGATGATAATATATACCAACATACCATGTACAAGCATTTAAAAAAGTAAAATGGGTTTGTTAAAAAGTCCTTCTGAAATAGGAAGGCTTTGAAGCATGGTTAAAACCCGTGAGGCAGAGAAATTTGGTGAATTTTTTGGGAAGTCAGGGAGTCATCACTAAGAAGGCCTTGCTTTCCCATCTTTTATATTTTAATGCAAAACAGAGCCTCAGTTGCTGATGTCAAGTCTTTGAAAGAATTGTGTAAGCCTAGGCCAGGGATAGGCAACCTTGGCTCTTTTATGACTCGTGGACTTCAACTCCCAGAATTCCTGAGCCAGCCATGCTGGCTCAGGAATTCTGGGAGTTGAAGTCCACAAGTCATAAAAGAGCCAAGGTTGCCTACCCCTGGCCTAGGCAGATTTAGAAGAACTACCCAAATGTAAAAAAAAAACAAAAAACCACCTAACAGTATTATACAGGTTGCTTCTATGTTAAATCTTCCTCTCTTCCTCCATAATGTTTAGAAAATGTAGGACCCTTCCACAGGCAAAGGCAGCAATGAGGTAAAATCTAGGCTTCCCCGGCACACTGATCTGTGGCTTTCAGCAATTTTCATTTCACAAGTTAATTGCCTTAGCACAGTGTGCTTTGCTATGTTTCTTCTATAGCTGCAGGTTAGATAAATCTGTATTGACGGGAACTCCCACTTCCCAGTTAACTATACTTAGATATGAGAGAATTAAGTTGAATCTTGACATGAGGAAGACAAGGCTACCCTTACAAAACTGTGCTATTTCAGAGGTAATCCCAAAAGCACAGAGATTTGTGTCAGCTGATCTGGGGATCCATTTATATAATGATTGATTGATTATGTACCATTAAGTCACTGTTTATTTTTAAAGAACATATACAGGAGATTTTAACCATGACAATATCTTTCAGGTCTTCCAACAATGCACCAGCACTACTGTAACTGAAGCCATCCATTTTGCTGTTGCACTCATCCTCTTCTTCTCTTTTCTTCTACCTTTCCCAGCATTAGAGCCTTCTCCAGAGAGCTAGGCCTTCCCATAATCTGCCTGAAGTAGGATAATTTGCATCTGGTCATGTATGTTTTGAGTGAGAATGCTTGTGGATCCAGGTTTTTGTTTGCTTTAAGTTTGTTTTAGTATTCTCAGGTGTTTTCGGCAACACCAAAAGTCTGAAAGTGTCAATAGTTTTCCATCCTTCTTCTCCAAAGACCAACTTTTCACTTCCATAGAGTATCACAAAGTATACCATAGCATGCACGATTCTGATCTTTTCTGTATAATAGGTGGGATAAAAATTAAAACATAAACACATTGACAACCTTTTGAAACCACCCAGGCTTCTTGCCCAGTCTGATTTTGTTTTTATTTTTTATTTTTAGATTCTTTTAATTCTTTAATAGGAAGTGGGAAACAATACTGGAAATCTAAGGAATAGCATCAAAAATCTATATTTCCAGGAGCGCACTGCAACTCACATGGAAATAAAATAAAAATATGGAACAGCTGGAACCCATATGTGATGGCCCTGAAAAATAGACATGATTTATTTATGGAGTGACATGTACAACATGCTTAATATATGTGTGAAAACTATACCAGTACCTGACAATTGGAAGGATACCATTATTGTACTCCTAGACAAAGGGAAAGGTAGCAGGAATGAATGGAAGGGAGGTTAATTTGTTAGGTGTGTTGGGGAAAATATTAGCAGAATTTTTATCCAAAGAGTACAAGACATGACAACAAATGCTATCTGGGAAGTACATTGTGATTTTGTGCTGGTCATGGGTTGTGCAGAATAGACTATTGTTCTTCAAGTGTCATGGAGAAAAATATATTTATGAGAAAAAACATATTGTACATTTGCTGATTTAGACGGTAGGTAGGAATTGCAGAGTTTTTGCACGAATATGGAGTTAAAGGTTGGTTGCTGAATATGATACGAGTGGCGTATGTTGAAAGTGAAGCATGGAGAGAATAAAAAGAAAGCTTAGCAAATGATCCCAAACTGTCAGAGAGTAAGACAAGGATATATGATGTCCCCTTTGTTGCTTAAATGGATCAGTTGTTTCAGGAATGCTTATGGTAAATGTTAGAGGTTGCTAGTTGGAGATGGGAATGGATGTGAACATTTCTATGCTGATTGTGATGTGTTTTTGACTGAGAAACTGAGTAGATATGTATGAATGTAATAGTTGCATGGATAATTTGTAAGGACTGAAAGAATAGAGAAATATAATGAATGATATTAATACAAACTAGAATCAATGCTTTTTTTGTTAAAAAAAAAAAAAGGTGCTGGAACTCACGCACAGCTCCGGCTCCAGTCGAAAGCCCTTTACGGAGCCGGGGGGGAGAAGAAACCGCTTTAGGGACCTTCCGAGGCTGTGGAGCGATTTTGCGGCCCCCCTGCGGCCCGATCCGGGCTCCGGAGGCCTTTTCCAAGCCTCCGGAGCCTGGATCCATGGCCGCGGAGCGATTTTGCGGCTCCCCAGCAGCCCAATCTAGGCTCCGAAGGCTTGGAAAAGATCGGGCCGCTGGGGCGGGCTTTTCCAGATCGGGCCACTGGGGGGGCTGCAAAATCACTCTGTGGCCATAGATCTGGGCTCCGGAGGCCTTTTCCAGATCGGGCCACTGGGGGGGCCTTTTCCAGATTGGGCCGCTGGGGGTCGCAAAATTGCTCCGCGGCCATAGATCTGGGCTCCAGAGGTCTTTTCCAGGCCTCCAGAGCACAGATTGGGCCTCAGGGGGCTGCAAAATCGCTCCGCAGCCATAGATCTGGGCTCTGGAGGCATTTTCCAGGCCTCCGGAGCCCAGATTGGGCCGCGCGGAGGCTGCAAAATTGCTCTGCAGCTATGGATCCGGGCTCTGGAGGCTTAGAAAAGGCCTCCGGAGCCCAGATCAGCCGTGGGGGGTGGTGCAAAATCGCTCCGCAGCCATAGATCTGGGCGGCAGAGGCCTTTTCCAGGCCTCCGGAGCCCGGATCGGGCTGCTGGGAGTCCGCAAAATCGCTCTGCAGCCATACCTGTACTCGCGCTGGCAGCTTAGAATTCCTCAGCGTGTCTGGTTGAGGAATTCTGGGAGTTGAAGTCCACAAGTTATAAAAGGGCCAAGTTCGAAGACCCTTGGTGTAAAGGCTAAAGATGGCAAAACTAGGGGGCAAGCGCCCAAGTCAGACAGGAGCATTATCGAAACAAAGTACAGGGACCCTCCACATTGAAGGCTGAGAAACAAACTATAAGAAGCCCATTACCATGTAAGGATGGAAGAAATATAAATAAAATTTAGATTCTGCACCTGTTACGGAATAATGGAATTGATTGTATAATTCTACAATAGTTGATCTCTATAATTAGGGCCGATGATATCTGTAACATCAGTAAAAAAAAAACACCTCTCTGAGTCCTATCCTTGACTCTTCACTATCAGCTCCAGAGGGTGAATCTGAGCTTCTAGAAAAAAAAATTATTGCCAAGCTCTGAGTGATGCTCCGAAAATGGGGAATTTTGAGGAATGATTAGCAGAAGGAACTGAAAAGTCATGGAAGGCAACTCCAAGGAGCAGTGGGAAAAAAGGCAGAAGACCCTCTTAAGAGAGCATATCAGGACTTATAATTACAGATGCTTCTGGACAGCATGCCTGTTTGAGGCATTACCAAGTCAATGGGTTAACAGCAAATCTTAAAGGATACATTTAATAGACCCCAGATCACATTCTCCCCAAGTGTGAGAGAGTGTAGGAGTCAGCAGAAGGGTTAATTGATGTAAGAGGCAGGTCAGCCAGATGTGGGGAACCTGAGAAGGAAATGCTTCAAAAAGACTCCATCTTAATTGGTTTGAGTTAAGCCTGCTTGGGAACTTACTTTCACAATTTTCAAGATTATGTTTATTATAAACAGATGTAGTCTCACTTTTTGAGTTGGCTAGCTATGTGGGCTTGACCCTTATAGAAAGTTGCCTTTTTCTTTTCCTTTCACAGAAGCTTTTATTTGTTGGTCAGTTTGCCATTTGGTTAAACCACAAGTGAAACCCAGTATTGAAAACATTCATGTTCAATAAAAATGAATTTGCACTCAATATTTAGAGTCCATCCTTAACTCTATCTGTCTTCTCTCTTGGGTTGTTGCTTTTGATACATCTGATTGCATCTTATTCCTGGATTAAGTCATTAAAATACAGATTACGTTTTTGTGATCTACATTTCCTGGGTTCTTTTTATCAGCTCCAAACTCCAAATTCAGTTTCTTATTTAGTGGTAGCCTAGACCAGGGGTAGGCAACCTTGGCTCTTTTATGACTCGTGGACTTCAACTCCCAGAATTCCTGAGCCAGCCATGCTGGCTCAGGAATTCTGGGAGTTGAAGTCCACGAGTCATAAAAGAGCCAAGGTTGCCTACCCCTGGCCTAGACCAACCTGTGTCCTTCAAATGTATTGGGGGAAAAGTCATAAAATTCTTAGCAGATACTGGCTTAGAATTCTGGGAACTGTCATCTTTGCAAATCTGGAATGTGCTAGGATGGAGAAATATATTGTGTGGAAATGAAACAAAATCTTGCCTTGGTAAGTTTGGTTTTGAAACGTAAAAAAGTGCTAAAGACAAACACTTTGAGGAGAGAGAGAGAGCTAAATTATACTTGTTGATACATCACTTATTTTTGCCATAATGGATAGTGGCTATACCCCTGAGTATATCCAAATTGTGAATCCAAATTTTGCTAGGCAATCCAAACAAAAGGAAGCTTTTCATTTGCTACACTGATTCACAAAGCTAATAAACTCTCTTCCCTTTTTTGGCAGGGCGATACCCACAACAAAACAAAGGCACTTACATCCGTGTTCCTTTGGTTCAAGAGCTGGAAAGTGGGAAATGGGGTGCTAAGATCACCCACAGTGCCAACACTTCTGTGGCCTTGAATATTATGCCAGCTGCAAACTGCATTGTGGGAAAATTCCGCATGTATGTTGCAGTACTGACTCCAATGGGCATTCTCAGAACAAGACGAAACCCAGACACTGATTCTTACATATTGTTTAATCCCTGGTGTAAAGGTAAGGCATATACAATGTGTATGTATGATCATGATAATAACAATCACAGCTTAAGCACAACTGGTATTATTATAATTTATTCAAAAAGAACCTTAATCTGACTTTCTAAAGAGATGCAATTGAGAAGTCCAGATAGTTTGTTCCATTGTATAGTTTCTTTATGTTCATTATTCAGCTTGTGTTACCAGAATCCTGTGTAGTTTATAGGTAGGCACACTAATTACTTCCAGATGTTTTAGATGACCAGTCCTTGCCATTTAACGTTAGAGTTTCATGGAAACTCAAGTCCAAATGTTAGAGGACGCCAGGTTGAGTAAGTTTGCATTTAAATAGATAGATATAGAAATAGAAATATACTGTAAATAGAATATTACCTAAAAGGAAGATAACCTCACAATCTGAATTTAAGACATTTTCCCCACCCGAGGGGTGCCTCCATTCATCATACTGAAATAGATGTTATTGAGGAAACTCTAATCTTCCTTTCAGGTAAATATAATACAATTAACGAGAAAGAAAGATAATGAGAGAGACAGGCCACCATCTCCTGGCCTTATTGAATCCTTCCTTTGACAAGAGCAAACAGATTATGATTCCAAATGCATCACATCTAAACTTTTCAACTAAAAAGAAGACAAGGATAGAGAGAGCATTGTGGAGGGAAAGTTTAACATTTCCCTCCATCACTGTGATGTACCTGTAACAAGTGACAGTTTCCTCAGGACTGTGCTGGAATTTCCATTCAACCATGTAATGGATTGCCAATATATTTTTATTTGTATATGTATCCTGCCATTCTTTGAAAGACTGCCTTGCTTTACATATTTAAGCACCCATCATTTAAAAAAACCAACTGATCTGTGGAAATGAACTGCGTATTATCATTTTTTTCAAATGAAACTTAAGATGCCTGATTTTGGAATGTATTCAGGCCAATATTTTTTAATATTCTCAGAAGGACATATGCTGTTTTTGGCCAAACCTGATGGAATTACTGATCAGCACTCCGTTTGTAGACATGCATCATGTTTAGCTCATGATATTCTGAAATGTCAAAGCCAGAAACTTTGGATCTGCTGATCAGGCAGGTTCTAGCAATCATTTACTTAATGTAGAGTCCTTTCCTTAATATTAATATTTTTATATAGATTTTTTGAGCTAAAATGTTCCCTGCAAAATCCAAAAATATAATTTAGGTAATGTGAATTGGGTTAATTCATTAAAAATTCAGCTCTAGTGGGGTTCTCCAGCATCTCCAGCCTAAACCAGAAAGAGCTGTCTATCATAAAATATTCCTCCTTGTGTCTCAATCATCACATGAACCAAGTGGCTATTTAAAAGTCTATATTCTGTATAAAAAGGGACCATGTTCATGCCCATCACAATGTGCAACTCTTCCTACACAGGTTAATCCTTTAAATCGTCTAATGTGGAATTGCTCACAATTACAGTTACGAAGTTTCAGAGTAATTCTTTGATCTGTGGTGTGGGTGCTTAATGCTTTCACAGCTCTCAGACATTTCAGCTTAATAACACAGAATCATAAAGTGCCTGATAAGAGGTGACAATTTAATCACGCTTGCTCAAAATAGTTGAGAGTTGTGATCCTTCTTTTTTTATTTTTTTGTTTTTAATTTGGAGCATGCTTCATTTCCAGTTTCAGAGAATGATGTGAAGACGAAATATATTATGTGCTGTGATAGATGAACAAAAGGCTGCCTTTTCTTATATCATTCAGCTGAATTAAATTCCGATATTTACTCCTAGAAAAATACATGTATTAACCTGTTTTTATAAACAAAAATTCTGATGCAGAGGATGCAGTGTATATGGATGAAGAAGAAGAAAGGGAAGAGTATGTCCTGAATGACCTTGGGGTTATTTTCTATGGGGACCCTAAAAATATAAGGTCGAGGAGCTGGAACTATGGTCAGGTAAATCCATTTGAAATAAATGAACAATAGCTTTTCTACTAAATGCTGCACTCCTAAATTCTGCATTAGCAAACAGATTGACTCCTTCCTGCTTAATCAAATACACGTAGGCAAATGAGTAAGGGTATATGGCTGACTGCCCTGTAACACATAACAGAATTAATCAAAGGAACTAAAAGTTTAAAAGGACTGACCCTGTATCTCAGTCTGGAACACTTTGGTCCAGATGATGTATATATGGGGGTTTATGTTAGATTTATATCTCACCTTTTGTTCTAACAACTAAAAATCGTATGCACAACATTTCCTCTTTCCATTTCCTCCTCCCTACAACAACACCACAACTGTGAAGTAGGTTGAACTGAGTGTCTGGCCCCAAATCAGCCAATGAGCTGAGCTGATGATGATCCAACTAAAAGTGGACTAAAACCCAGGTTCCCCCCCCCCCCGGGTTTTAAGTCTTAAACTTAATAATCACACCATGTTATTCGAAAAACAACCACCACCACCTTCATAGATGGATTTCATCACAGATTTTTCTTCTGGTTTATCTGTGAGGCACATGAATATGACAAATATAAATTGAGGAAATGTATGAGATATATTAATTGAAAAGCAGGTTCTCATTTTCTTTTAAAGGTTTTTTTTAAAAAAAAAAAAACTCATCACAATATAAATAGCAGTGGAACACATCTTACCTGTTTCTCATCAAAAGCAATCATGGTCGACAACTCAGACACCCAGTGTGGAGTAGTGGTGAAAGTGCTGGATAACAAGTAGGAACACTTAGGTTTTAGTCTGTGCTCAATTACAGAACCTCATTGGGCGACTTTGGACAAGTTATTTATTCTCAGCCCAATCTATCTCACACAGTTCATCGTGTGGAGAAAGAAAGGAAGAGAAAGTGTTGAACTCTTTTACGTATCTAATACATAAATAAACATGTACGGTAATTATAACAGGTATTCAGCAGTTTCAACCTCTTTTGAAGAAGCAACTTGGCATGATTTTCTAACTGAATAAAACATGCAATGGGCCCCAAATTGTTCAGACTAGGTTTCCACAATCTACTGTTTTATTCTAGTTTTCAGATTAATGGGTAATTTATCAGCAGTGAAAGAAGAAAAGCCCTTTGGAAGGTAACTAGATAGGGAGGACATCTATAAAAACAGTTGGACCAGCAGGTTCAGGCTATAGTGGTGGAGCCTGATCCTTTCTATATAAGATAAGCTGATAATAATTTGGTCTCTAAACAGCACTTCATCATTGTGACTGAACTTCAGCTTAGCCTTGTTATCTCCTTTATGATCTTAATTGAGAAGAGTTCAGAATCAAAGAAATAATCAATTTCTGGCATATTCAATTCCTAATTTTGTTGGTACCCTAAGTGGAACGATATCCATAGAAACTGGATCCCATCCCAGAATTTCCAGAAAATGCAGGGTAGAAGTGTTTAAATGTGTTAGCTATTAGCCTTTTATCTATATCATCTTCTTGTCATCATCTTCAAGTCAATCCTGTGTAAAGCACAGTATGATCATTCTCAAGATTCTGGATACAGGGTCAAAACATGGAAAGATTTCTTGCCTCTGGGAAAGAGTGGCTTTCATATGTGTAGTATAACTGTTTTTCTAAGCATAAAGCAGGTTCCAGTAGTATCTCTCAATTCTTGGAGCAGACATAAGGTTTATTGACTCATCTGTCAAAGGCAGGATGACCTGCTCTGTATAGTACTAGGTCTTCTTATCAGCTTTATTTCCACCTTGTTTAGATTATATTTCAGCTCATTCATTTAACCGCAGCCTCAGTACACTGGTTTAGAAATAAGAAAATTGGTCTTTGATGCTTAGCTAATGAAATATAGAACTTGAGGGAAACAGCATTGGCTTATTTATGATGCCCATCAGCAAAGCTCTGGATGATTTCTGTCAGCAGCTTCCTATAGATTATAGATGATAGCAGTCTCTGTGATAAAAGCCTTGCGGAATACCATACCTCAACTGCCAGAGGGCCAAGCTAGAATTACCAGTGATGACCCATTCACTTCATTCCGGTTAGAAAATGGAATCACTCAGTAGACAGATCTAACCCCTGCAAGCTGTTCAAACAGGCTAACAGGATTAAATTATTTGTTACATAAAAGCCATGGTAAGGTCAAAAAGTATTGAGAAGGAAGACTCTCTGCCAAGTTCCTCGATGCAAATCATTGGCAAAATGGCTAAAGTGAAAAGGGTCAAGAAAAGATTTCTCATCTGGATACAGCACCCTTTTTTCTGCTACTCCGTATTCAGTCAGCTTTTAGGAACTGGCCCAAATAACATTTGTCCTCATTAAGGCCAATTGTATTTTGCTGATTGACACCCCCCCCCATAATAATGCATAAATTCATTCATTCGTTTATTGATTCATTCCAACAAAATGTAGATATTCCACTTTGGCATAACACCTCTGTTTGGTCCATCCCATCACCCAAGATAACAAATTTGGGCTCCTGTGTTTTTATTAATGAGAGATAACATTTATTTCATCCCCATGAAAATGGACTGCTTGGCATGCTTGATCAGATTTAGCAGAATCTAACAGGGGTAGGCAACCTTAGCTCTTTTATGACTCGTGGACTTCAACTCCCAGAATTCCTGAGCCAGCCATCCTGGCTCAAGAATTCTGGGAGTTGAAGTCCACGAGTCATAAAAGAGCCAAGGTTGCCTACTCCTGATCTAGCATAAGGCATATTTTAAACCATCTGCACATCAGGGACATTTCAAATAGCGAAAGAGGCCATTAGAAATCAAATCTGTCAATTGCTGCAACCAGTTGCTCCTTGCAAAGATCATCAAATCCACAAAATAGTGCTAGCATCTTACTTACATCTTCTTCTGTCTTTCTAGAATCTGACACCTTCTATAAGCTCTCTTGAGGTATATCTTTTCCACAAGGCTTATTAGATAGATTTAGACAATGTTAAATATCTAGCTTTTAGACCTCCAATTTACCATTTGGCTTAATATAAAATAATGAAATATAGCCATTAATAATTTTTTTTAAAAAAAATAGTCCAAACAGAAGAAGAAGGAAAATTAGCATTAAATGTAAAACAGTGCATACCACAATTCTGAGGACAAAAAACCTGTTGAAAATTTTGAGTAAGACAACAAGAAAAGGAAGAAATACAAATGTTATTGCAGAGGCTGACTAGAAAGCATTATCCTGGAACAAACGATGAAACATTTATACAAGCAAGCTACAGCAGTAATTCCCCCCCCCCAACTACTTTGACATCTGCTAGAGGTCTAATTCAACTAAAAATGGAACATCCAGTAAATGTTTTGATTTGTCTTGCTGTCAAGTCTATCTCTCAAAGGTGGAAGAAGGGTCAAGAAGAACTATTGTCCTCCTGAAATCTGACCATCAGGGAAGAATTGGTTGACAGTGAATGTTGGCAGAAGTATTGGGGAAAAGTGATATTGTCACTTTGGAATTTGATACCAAGAGCTGTGAAAATGAAATGTAATTTGTATTGTGGATCTCCAGTTCTATTTTGAATATCTTTTAAATGTGTTTTTTTTAAAAAAAACCTCATATCAGTCCTGATTCTTCAGCGTTGATCTTAGCTCTGATTACTCCAATTATTGATTTTTTTTCAATCCTGGTTATTGGCTTGATCACAGCTTCTTGTGCCTGGTTGTTAACTCCCCTCTGCTCACTTTCTTTCACTAACTGGTGACAGGGTGTGTACAATGCAGAACCTTTTCAATTCCATCAGATTCTTTCTTAACATGGTGTAAGTGTTACTGAAAACTAAAGAGTAATCACTGTCATCCAGTCAAAGACTCCTAAGGTTAATGGTCCAAATGAAACAGTAGAAGCAGACCCAGGACTGAATAGCACCATGGACAACAACTTCAGAAACTACTTTCTATTGAGCAGGCAAGTTGCTCCAGGTAGTCCAGTACAGTCATATGTTGTATTGGAATGCTACAACAAATGTTTAGGAGCTAAGAGTTACAAACTAGCCCAACTATAAAATTCTTCACTTCACCTCTTTAAAAGCAAGATTCTTCCAGGACCTTGAAGGCTGATTGAAAGAAGATAGCATAATGACAATCTTAGGAAAAATATTGTTTTACCTTGAGAAAATAATTTAATTCCCAGGCTCCTAAGGTAGTGACTCCTTCGGTCTCTTCCTCATGGCTCCTATGTGGACTAGTAAGGAAGCCATTATCTTGGCTGATATAGGAGAAACATTCAGATGGTTAGAATGTAAATCTCTGCCTGGCTCTAGGCATACCATTACACCAAGAAAAGAAAAAATAATAAAGATAAAGCCTTTATCAAGTCAAACTTGACTCTGTTGTCTACATAGTTTTTTTTTCATTTTTAATATATTTTTATAATAATATATTGTTGTGAAATGTACTCAATGTGTTATTTTTATACAGTGGTATTTGTATAGTGTTGATTAAAAATTCTTAACACTCTAATGTTTGGATAACTTAGACCACTGAAGATAGAAAAATAGAAATTTAACACTGATAGAAAGGTCAGTATTAATTATGATTTAACATGTCAGTGTTAATGACCATAAGGTTATTTAGCTTTTTCATCCAGAATTGAATATAACATTAAAAAATTAGACATGTCCATGTAATTAACTTGGGGAAAATATGGCTTTTTCCCAACTTCCTAGTCTAGTCTACAACTTTGGCATTTCACATCCAAGTACCAGCTGAATCTGGCCCAACTTAGATTCTTCAAGATCAACAAAGCTGTTTTCAAGAGCTTCTTCAAGGTCAATCAGAGAGGGGAAAAAATGGGGATATCAGAAGAAATCAGTATGGCTGCACAAGGTGCTTTCTAATAAGCAGAGACTGAAAGGGAAAAATATAAGAGATGAAAAGAGATGCAGTCACCCAAACCTTCAAGGAAAGATCAGCTAAGCCCAATCACATCGGACTGTGATGGATGGTTTAAAAAAAAAGAACCAACAGAGCTTCTTTGACTTGTTAGAAGCAAAAAAGACAAGGAAGTGTAGGTCTCCTACTAAAAGTAGATGATAAAAGATAACAAGGAGAAACTGGAATAATATATTTTCGAGCTTCTGGAAAGAAATATGTTTTCCACAATTAGCTGCTTTAATTATAAACTAAATATTTTTATGATTGAGATATGGTTCAGAAATTATCTTGGACAATGACACTACCATATCATGTTAGTTGTTACCCTTCAATAAACACTACAGATGTACTGCAAGAGGCAGAACTTAGGATTAGAATAGGCCTGCTCATAGGGAGCTGTAAATTCTTCATAGTGTTTAAAGACACAGTGTAGCCTGGAAACAAGATACTGCCAGATATAGGTGTCATCTTGATGGATCACTGGTTTCTAAAGGAGAATGCTCTAACTGATATTCTCTTCTGTTTATGTGGCCCAACTAAGTTGATAATGTAAGAAGATTAATGCATTATAAAACACACTTGGCAATATCTGGGCATCAAATCCATGTTTATTGATTAAACTTACATAATTGATGTGATGACTAGAACTTACACAATCAGACTTAAGAACAGCCACAGCTATCCCTAATGACTATAAAAATACGAATCCTGGGCATATCTGTACAATAACATAAAATCCTCGAACTCCGGGAAGGATATAAACCAGCTGTTTATTGTTTAAAAAACTAAAACAATAAAAGCAACTATTTACAATATTAAAAACAACCTTAGCTTTCGCTGGTCCACTGCCAGCGTCCTCAGAGTGAGGTGTTGGAGGTGGAAAGCTCTCTTATAGACCTTGCTAACTCAGTTTCTTGCTCATTGACCATGTGATAGGGCTGTCCGTCCTGGCCGACCGGGATAAAAAGGGGGGAGCAACAATGGAAAGGCATTTATGATGCTGGACCCAGACGTGCGGCCCAAAATGGTTACGGGGCGGTGGCGGTTGGAAGACACACCAGCGGCAACAGCATCAGGAAAGATAGGATTGACAAGGATGGGAGGGAAGAAGGTTGTAAAATTGGAGTGCAAACAAGGGGAGGCGGGACAACTAAGGCAATTACGGTCGGCCAGGACGGACGGCCCTATCACACGGTCAATGAGCAAGAAACTGAGTTAGCAAGGTCTATAAGAGAGCTTTCCACCTCCAACACCTCACTCTGAGGACGCTGGCAGTGGACCAGCGAAAGCTAAGGTTGTTTTTAATATTGTAAATAGTTGCTTTTATTGTTTTAGTTTTTTAAACAATAAACAGCTGGTTTATATCCTTCCCGGAGTTCGAGGATTTTATGTTATTGTATATATATATTGTATACAATATATATATATAGCTTTAGTAGGCAAATGGTGTTCTTTCTTTGATTTTGACATTTAAAATGGATCTGTATGTTCAATACTGAAAATACCATTAGTATGAATACTACTGTCCACCCTCTCTAAACTATGATTTCCAGTGAGTATTCTTATTCCAGGATTTACAAGCATACACTATTGAGATATGTGAGTAAGCCTTGAGGATAAACATTCAGCTTTTTGAAGATATTTCTAGGAGCATCTCCTTTGGGACTAAGCTTCATATTATGAGGTTATAACTCATTATTTAGTAATGATATTCTGCTCTGTACCAAAAGAAAAAGAAAAATAAGAAATAAGAAATCTATGGATGACATAGCCAAAGAAATGACAATTATAAATGCATCCTGTCCTACCTGGGTGCAAGTGTATTAAACAGCCTGTAAGTGTATTATACCATATACAATTGTGTTATACCATAACAAATTACAGATTTGATCTATTATATGTTGTTGCTATTTTCAGACAGTTAGCATTTTTAAAGAAAGAAGAGAATAAATTTGTGTGCATAAAGGAAAACTTCAAAAATTGTTAGGATTCAGTCTGTAAGGGAAATATAACTACCTCATTTGTTTATCACTACCTAGAACAGCTTGTAATTGAAGTCATGTGCCGTTACTGCCATCTCTGTGATTGTCTACCGACAGACAATGTCATTTTTTGGTTGCTATGCAATTTCTTCTGAGCAAATTGAACTGTACCATAGGGCAGGCTCTTCCATAATGAATTCTGTTCTATTTAGGCACTTCTGCCCCCTATTTATTCCTGTCGTTGTTGTCATTGGGCCCCAGAATTAAAGTCTTTTTTCAGAGTTCATTTTCAAAGATGATAGTTTAAGGACACTTGCTATAACTGGTGTCTGCAAGGCTTGCTGGGCTCCAGCTTGCCATTAGCTATATAGGGCATGATTGAAAGATGATCTTAGAATGAAAGTATTACTGCCCTCTGCAATACACTGTATTGCACCATATGTATATTTTAGTACTAAAGTTTACCTGGAATATGTGATTTTATTTTAATATTTTGGGTAAATACTGACACCTCTGGCTGTTGCAGCTGCTCCTGCTTTAAGCTATATTATCCATAGTCAAGAATAACAACTATGAACATACAACTCTTATGAAAATGATTTATATCTATGATATCTTAAAGTATATCTGACTTGCACAAGTCCCTGTTCAACCACCACATTCTCTAAGTGACTTTAAGCAGTTGTTCTCTCTTACCTCAACAGGTTTATTGTGAAAAAAGACGACCGTATATACTATTCTGAGTTCCAAATGAATAATCTTGGTGTTTGAATGTTGTTCTGGTCTCTAGTTTCATGCTGTAGCATGAAAACCCTCAAACAAGGGTCCCCAACCCCCGGTCCGTGGACTAGCACCGGTCCACTGCATGCCAGAAACCAGGCCACGCAAACAAGCGAAGCCCCATTCACAGGATGCAAGCAGCATGCGAAACCACGCCCCTCCAGTCCACGGAAAAAACTCTCTCCACAGAACTGGTCCCTGGTGCCCAAATGTTTGGGGGCCATTGCCCTAGCAGATAAACATAAAATAAGAATCTATTCTGACTTCATTTATATGTGCACATATGGTTTAAAGAGGTTTTCAGTCTTTTGAAGTTCACGTGCAGTATGAAACCTAGCTTTAAAAGTTAAAATATAATTTTTCCAATTTTAAAATTGCATTTATTTACCATGCAAACTGCACCATTATGTGTGATATGCAAATCTGGCCACATTTCAATATAGGTCAACTAAGTCCAGAACTGTTTCCCTTAGTTACTTTTGAGAGATGATATAAAATTTATTGAAATTATCAGTGTACTGTGGAAACTCATCAATTTTCTAGTTTATTCATGAAAGAGAGTTAAGTTACTAATATTCTTTGGTAAAGGCATGCCTTTATATTAATAACATCAATGGAAATGGCAAAGGGTTTTGAAATGGAGTCGAGGCAGACAATGGATGCTTTTGCATGTTATATCCAACCATAGTTTAACGTAATGTGAGTGAACCACAATTATCTTCAGGATTGTCTACTTCTTTTGCAATCCAGCCATGAATAATGCCAAAACATGGAGTTTTATCTGAACTCAACAAATCTCAATGGTGCATTATGGTTTTCCAGAACAAGTGTGATAAGGCCACACTTGGAATACTGCATCCAGTTTTGGTCACCACGATGTAAAAAAGATGTTGAGACTCTAGAAAGAGTACAGAGAAGAGCAAAAAAGATGATCAGGGGACTGGAGGCTAAAACATATAAGGAACGATTGCTGGAATTAGGAATATCTAGTTTAATGAAGAGAAGGACGAAGGGAGACATGATAGCAGTGTTCCAATATCTCAGGGGCTGCCACAAAGAAGAGGGAGTCAAGCTATTCTCCAAAGCACCTGAAGGCAGGACAAGAAGCAATGGATGGAAACTAATCAAAGAGAGAAGCAACCTAGAACTAAGGAGAAATTTTCTGACAGTTAGAACAATTAATCAGTGGAACAGCCTGCCTCCAGAAGCTGTGAATGCTCCAACACCGGAAGTTTTTAAGAAGAGACTGAACAGTCATTTGTCTGAAATGGTATAGGGTTTCCTGCCTGAGCAGAGGGTTGGACTAGATGGCCTCCAAGGGCCCTACCAACTTTATTTTTATTATTATCATTATCATTATTATTCAAATAATAGGTTATAAAACTGATTTGCTTAAACTATAAATATTTAAAATGATTCAGGATTCAGATAATATCCTAAACTATGGTTAATTGAGTCAAGAGAGCCAGTTTGATCTAGTGGTTAGGGCATCAGGCTAGAAAGCGGGAGACATGAGTTCCAGTCCCGCCTTAGCCATGAAAGCCAGCTGGGGGACTTTGGGCCAGTCATTCTCTCTCAGCCCAACTCATCTCATAGGGTTGTTGTTGTTGTGAGGAAAATAAGAGGAGGAAGGTGTGTTGGATGTGTTCCCTGCCTTGAGATACGGTATTTGTAAAAATAATACAGTCGGGATACAAATAAATAAATAAATAAAATAATTGAGATAACAAGCAGAAATGAATCTAAATTTTCCAGCAACAATTTTGCAACAGATTCATCATTACCTGTGGTGAAAATATTCCTGCTTACTCATGATAGCATGTTATAAATGTCAATGCTATGTCCTTCAAAACTTGATATAACATTCTGTATTTTTTTTTTCTGTACTGATTCAGCTGAAACTGCAAGTATAACATTCTTATACAGAAAGACTACATTTCCTACATGGAACATTGCTGAAGTCCTGTTTTTGTTTATTTTGCTATGCAGAATAAGTATTGAATCTATTCTCTATTTCTGTTTTTCCTCCCTTTTATTTAGTTTGAAGAGGGTATTTTGGATGCTTGTCTATACTTGATGGACAAAGCTCAACTGGACCTTTCTGGCCGAGGGAATCCTATCAAAGTCAGCCGAGTTGGCTCTGCTATGGTATGTAGTAAGCTAAGCATATACTTTGTGCAATATTTGGAATCTATTTTCGATTTTTTTTTCCTTACTCTACTTAAATATATAGCAGGAGTGGGGCAAATTTGTTCTGTTTTATGACTTAGCTGGCAAGGAAGATCTCTGCTTTGGTCAGTTTATTGAAAACCTGGTTGCCAATTCACTAGTCCAGAAGCAGAGTGGGACTCCTGGCTTTTCCCTCTTTTTCACAGGAAAAATGCTACTCGTGTTCACGTTAATAATAATAATAAAGTTGGAAGGGACCTTGGAGGTCATCTAGTCCAACCCCCTGCTCAGGCAGGAAACCCTATACCATTTCGGACAAATGGCTGTCCAGTCTCTTCTTAAAAACTTCCAGTGTTGGAGCATTCACCGCTTCTGGAGGCAGGTTGTTCCACTGATTAATTGTTCTAACTGTCAGGAAGTTTCTCCTTAGTTCAAGGTTGCTTCTCTCCTTGATCAGTTTCCATCCATTGCTTCTTGTCCTGCTTCAGGCGCCTTGGAAAATAGCTTCACTCCCTCTTCTTTGTGGCAGCCCCTGAGATATTGGAACACTGCTATCATGTCCCCCCTCGTCCTTCTCTTCATTAAACTAGACATACCCAATTCCAGCAGCCGTTCCTTATATGCTTTAGCCTCCAGTCCCCTAATCATCTTTGTTGCTCTTCTCTGTACTCTTTCTAGAGTCTCGACATCTTTTTTACATCGCGGTGACCAAAACTGTGTGCCCAAGCTGTGTGCCCAAGCTGGGGTTGCTTCATCTTCTTTTTTGTGGGGCTTCCTGAAATGACCATGTGACCATATAAGTTTGTTCCTGGTACCTATAACCTTGTAGGAAGATCCAAGGCAAAATTCTTTAAAATATCTACGTGGCATAAAAAAGTATTCCATATATGCACGTTATATTTCCCCATAGCTTTTCTGTAAATAGGAATAGTGGACTAATATCCCTATAGTGGAGAAAAGGAATTCTAGATATATTTAGATTTTTTTGCCCTGGGGCAGCATATCTCTGTATGCAAAATATTTATTAAACCATTAATAGTTTAATTTTCTACAGATTTCTAAAAAAAATGTATCTTTCAGACAATTTTCTAAACTTCTTATTTTGCTGGATGGAAGACTATGAGACATTTGCAGCTGAGCATGAGTTAACAATTTAGTTCCCCACAATAGAAGACCCATTCATTGGAGCATAAAAACTGCATTTTTCAGTAAAACATATGTGCATGAAACCAATTAATGCTAGAAAAACTATTTTTTGTAGCAACCGTGAGTTAGTTCTGGAAATACCATGAAACCCACTAAAACCTCTTCTTTATAGTCCAAATGAACCCCACACTAACCATCTCTTAGCAAACCATATCTAGCTGTTATCACTGTCAGGTGCAAACATGAAAGGGAGAGCTAACCTTTTCCTCTGATGTTTCAGTTCTGAAGCAAACTCTTCCTCTGTTATTAGTCTGGGCTGGATGAACTAACAACACCTTAGGGAAGAGATTTTCATTGGGTTGGTGATGAGGGAAGTTAAATCTTCTCTATTCCCATGATCTACAACCTAAAGAATTGCTCCACTTCATGGCACTGTTATTTAAACATGGACACAACTTCATTTATTTAATAGATGTATATCCTGCTTTTATATATGCTAACATTTTTTACATCACATCAAATTTGTCATCCCATAACTAATATTAATTTTAACAATCATTAAATGACTTAGTACAGTACTGCATTTTAGTATTGAATTTAGTTTGTTGGTATTGGACAGGATGACAGAAGAAAATATAATGAATTTCATATTCACCTATGGTAATCGTAGCAGGCAGACAGTATTTCCTAAAGAGAGAAGGATGAACTTTTCAGGACTGCACTAACAAATTATCTCTTCTACTGTTCGAGGCATGAGAAACCTGCCTTTCTTTGCATCTGATCATCCTTGCAATCTCTATTCTGGTGAATTATTGGGTTGCCTCAGTTCACTATCATTTCCTTTATCTAATTAGCAATATTTTTTAGGCTATCCCTTTCAGATAAAATAGCTTGGAATTAAACAGAGGTGGGATACCATATTGTTTGTGGGCTTCCTAAGCCTCTCCATTTTGTGGCTCTTGAATCACTTCAAGATTGTACTGCCCAGATTCTGAGGTAAAAGTATAAACATTCCGTGCTGTAATTTCCCCATTGCTGTTTTTATTAAAATAAGTAAGACCATTTCCATATTGCACTCCCATTTTACTGCAATGGGATGTGAATGGTGGTATGTTGATTTCCACTATTAACCTTTCCCCAACCAGACCATCAATTTTAGTTTTGCCTTCCAGTATCACATTGGCCTAACCCTCATCCCTTGTATGGAAGGCCAGCTCTGACCCATGTCATAGAATTTTAATAGTCTTGAGTATGCTATGGCATTGTAGCTAATAATCAGGAGGTCCCTATCTTCAACCTCCATTAACATGAACTCAGCACACACCCTGAGATAAGCTATTATTTGTTATGCTCAATAGTAATACTTGTTGTTATGTAAGAATGAACTGAAAATTTCTGCAAGTATTTTACAGGTGTCCATAAATAGTGTCACAAACATACTTTAGTCTAAAAAATGTTTAGAAGATTAAAAGTTTAATCCAGCTTTCCTCTTATCTTCCACGTTTGTGATTTGGTAGCAACATTGAGGTTTTGGAGTGTATGACAAACATTTGTAATGTAAAAATGCCACCTTGTTCATGTCCTAGGTGGACCTATTTTTCAAGACAGCCAAGGGTCTTTACCTAAACCCATTAGACCTACTAAATACTTATCTCGTCCAACTTCAGGGTTCACAGGACGTCGATTTTCTAATTAGAAACTAGTAGTTAATCCAGCCAAAAGCGTTTCAATGATAGTCGTGATTTATCTGACAAGAATGTAGCAGCTCAGTATTAACATAATTACAAGCAAAGGAGAAAGCAATAGAAAGTAAAGAAGCTTTTTCTGCATTACCTTCACTGATTTGGTTCAGATTGCTGGGAGGAAATGCATTTCTCACTAATAGCTATCCATTTTGTCATTAGTCAGCAAAACTGTTACTTCATGAAGCCTCACCTCCAGCAAAGTTAGACAAGCAAAATCTTGTTTTCGTGATGGGCAACCCACAATGGACCTAGTTATTTCTTTTTAATTCAGATTGGAAAACAGGCTGAAATTGATGAGATTGTGAGGGAATACGTTGGAACAAATATAAGTTAGATGGCACTTTTTTCTTTTGTTGTAAAATACTCTTTTTCTAGAAACATCTGGGTTTTTTTGAAGTATTATAGATTTGGACCTGAATTGCAGAACCATTTTGAAGTGATAGGGAGCCCCTCAGTGTATAATGTAGGAATTATATGTAGGAATATCCCCATCCAAGTTTGTTTAAATTTTATGTCCTTATATTGTGCACTCAAGCTTGTCAAGAGAAATGCAGGTGAATTTACACTGGCAGTTATGCCTTGACCCTATGGGCAGCACAGCCTGGAAGGTAGAATTATGGCTTGTGGTCTTAAACATAACAGAGTTGAATTTGTTACATGCTCTTTCTAAAGCATTATATCAGACAGAAAAAGATGTTTTATAATCTATGCATAGTTTATCCTTCCAGTCATTGCTTTTTAAGTATACGGGGACTCCAAACCTCAAAATCCCCAGCAGCAGAATTTTTACCATGTTGGTTGAGAATTTGGGGGATTGTAAGTCCAACATATCAGGCTGGGGAAAGATGCTATGGGATATGATTTTTCCTATTACACAATTACAACTTCCAAGATTAAATGAAGGCTTTGGTACATTTACTATTTTTTTTAGATTTATAAGGCTGCCAAACCCACACTGACTCTGGGTATTGTTCAATCAAAATCCAATCCAATACATACAACTAAAATATACATGAGAAGTAATATACCATATCCAAGACAAATAATGCACATCAAATTGCACACACCTGTGCCACCACTTGAGGTAACCCCTGAACTTTTAATGTGCTAATCATACTGGACCCCATGTTGATGGACAACCTCATCCATAATACGTATGTTTTAAAACTAAGCTTCCTTTCAGATTCAATTGTAAAGCACCTAACTGGGTCAATTCAATCTCTTTCACCATTACTAGACACACGTCCTTACTTCCAACATCAAAATAATCCAATTCTCCTTGTGTAATAATAGAATCCCATTTGCATCAAAATGTTAAACTTCGTTCCTTCTTTGTTTTCTTAAGATAATTATTCTAACATCACTCTGGCATTTTACAGTAACTTATAATTGACATAGGTTAAGTATCTTTGGTCTATAGGAGATTAACATCAACAATGACTCAATTTATTCATTTATTTATTCTTCAGATCAATGCTCAAGATGATAAAGGTGTAGTTTATGGATCTTGGGACAACCTTTATGAATATGGAGTGCCACCATCTTCCTGGACAGGAAGTGTAGACATTCTATTGGAGTATTATAGTACTAAGGAGCCAGTGAGATATGGGCAGTGCTGGGTCTTTGCTGGCGTTTTCAACACTTGTAAGTATGAGACTAAATGTGCAACAAAGAATGATATTATTAATGCAATGATGTCCTTTCTAAATATGAGATTTCCCCCAGCACCTTTTGATATTTAATATTATTAATGTGTATGTAGTACCAAGAGTATAATTAATCTCTCTTTAAAATATAACAATTAAGGTTTATATAGAGCTGAGGATCTGGCATCTTCTCGGTGTCGTTGAACTGTACCTTCTGGCAGCTTCAGAACTATCCCAATCATGAGGGATGATAAAAGTCATAATTCAGTGGGGTTTACAGTTCCTTATATCTGTTTAAAAAATTATTTAATATGCATTGTACTAATGGAATTGTAGTGCATACTAAGTTTGGAATTAACCAAACTTAAAAACAAGATAAAACACCAGCTCTATTCCTACTTTTCTTCTCTCCCAATAGCTTGTTCTATTGTACATTTCTTCATTCCTATATATCAGGCAAAGAAGTAAATTTTCCCATGTTTCCTAAGTTTCCTCAACATAAGTACATTTTATGCTTTATTAATGGATTGATCTCTGGTCAAATATGTATCAATAACTGCTTACCCTTGATTAAAATACGAAA
Source organism: Azemiops feae (assembly GCA_023970755.1). Taxonomy (NCBI): domain Eukaryota; kingdom Metazoa; phylum Chordata; class Lepidosauria; order Squamata; family Viperidae; genus Azemiops; species Azemiops feae. The sequence goes on along the minus strand of JALGBA010004090.1, from coordinate 1,647,639 downwards.
TACAAAAAGTATAAAAGCCCCTTAAAATAAACAATTAAAAATCCAGCAGAAAAATATTTATTTACAAATTTCCTAAATACAGAGGAAGTGCGTTTTATAAGCTAGGAATTAGGTAGGAAACACTCATACAGGATAGAGAACTGAACCTTTGACACGCAATTGTATCTTCTGCAGGATTTGGTGGCCAGACGTGTTCATAATCTTGGTATTCCCACAGATAGTCAGCTCCTAAGCCAACTAGAATTTTAAAATCGCACTGATTGATTGCCAAATGATTGTTAATTAAAAAAAAATCAGACATTGATATTAAATTTTGCCCACCAAACATTTGGCCATAAGTTAAGTTCTTTCAGTGCAGACACCCTATAATTATCTGCATATTCAGCAAGAGTTTAGAATCAAGAGGCACCAAACTGTGACCATCTTTTTTTTAGGGGGAGGGCAATTTCATCCAACCGCGCTGAACCTTAAACCCCAAATCTAATTTAAATTTACTAATGTGCTTTGTCTGGGTTTAAATTTCTGTTTGTTCTGTCTGATTAAACATGTTATTGAATTATGCAACATCCAACAATTGCTTTCTTGGAGTGGGTGGCATCAGCATACTCTTGGCACCTTATTCCAAGCTTATTCCAAAGCTTGTAATGTCAACAGCTGAGGTGTTAAACAAACCCTCAGTTCTATCTATTAGACATAATCTAACAGGAAGAACTGATTGTCAATCTAACACTGACAAGGGAATGGTCTGTTCATGATAATGAAACTGCCCAGAGTTCCTGTACTTTCAAAGCATCAGCTTTACCTGAACAGAGTATCAACCTCATCTTCAAAAGAACTAAGTCAGATACTAGTTAGGACAGATCAGGGGTCATTGAATTCTGAGATGCTTTTGAGTCTGCAAACTTGATTCAATATGAATATTGAAAATTCCATGATAAGGAACCTTCCAAAACAACAACAACAACCCCCTAGATAGTCAATATGCCAATAGGCAGAAGGATGAAGAGTACACCAGCAGTACATTGTTACTGTCCTGGCAACACAAATACAGCATACACTCAAAATTGAGAATATATCAGAGGTGAAATTCTACAGGTCACGAACCACATCATGTTTCCACTCTCCAATCCATAGACAGAGTTGGTTCTTGGCAAAAGATGCCCGAATAGCATTTTTTTCAAATGGTAAATCCTAGAAAATAGATTTTTTTTTAAAAAAAAACATCAACTGACTTGGCACTGAAGAACAGAACCCTTTATGACTTGTGGACTTCAACTCCCAGAATTCCTGAGCCAGCCATCTAATTTTCATAGATTAGACTTCAGCCTGTGAGGGATGGAAATGAGTTAATAGCCTGCCCTCTTTCCATGTTAAGGCCTGTTTGTAGTTTCATACCATGTCTCCCCCTTCCAGTTATTACTTTAGTATATTCTCTTGAGTATCTTAAAATCTGGAAAAGTACAGATTTTGTGTACTTCTTGTGTTCCAATTAATTATTGTTCAGGAAATGAGAACTGCGAAAGTTCATGTCAAAATGCAGACAAAAATTATTTTTATTCCATCATTAAATAAAAACACTCCATCTGTTTTTCATACTATGTATTACTAGGAAACATGGTATTCACATTCAGTGCCTCACTCAGTTATAAACTTATTTCATTGAATATTATAAACACAAATCTAGGAGAGAATGGCTTCATTAAGGCCAGCTAGCAAGCTAGCTAAAATATTAACTAATTACTTTCCTCAAAATTAAATCTAGTACTCTAGTACTCACAAAAGAATATAAAGATGTAACTACCTGCATGGGCTATGGGTCATATACATTGGCTTTCCTCTCCGAAAGGAAGTATTGTGTTCTACCTACCATATTATGCTATGCAGAGCAAAATTTCCATAGGTTTTTTTTTTTCTGTAGCAACTCCATATTCTGGAGTTCCTTTAAGCAGGGCCAATTTGGAGGGTACCTGGATGTTATAAGGAGAGAAACAATTTGCTTCCATAGTCTAGGACTAGGGGGTGACATGATAATAGTGTTCCAGTATTTGAGGGGCTGCCATAAAGAAGAGAGGGTCAACTTATTTCCCAAAGCACCAGAAGGCAAGACAAGAAACAATGGAGAGAAACTAATCAAGGAGAGAAGCAACCTGGAATTAAGGAGAAACTTCCTAACAGTGAGAACAATTAACCAGTGGAACAGCTTGCCTTCAGACGTTTTCGGTGCTTCATCACTGGAGGTTTTTAAGAAGAGATTGGACAGCCAATTATCTGAAATGATAGGGTCTCTTGTTTGAGCAGGGGGTTGGACTAGAAGATCTTCAAGATCCCTTCCCTCCTATTCTGAATTTGAACTTGAATTTATTGAAGTTTTACCTGCTGAATAACATATGTATAAACTACTGATTCTAAAATTCTGGAGGTAAAATCTGGAAATCTTTGTCTTTGTTTTTGTAAAGTGATATGACAGAGAGCTAATGATGTCAGACATCAACTTATTTTTGAAAGTGAAGATGTTGGAATGTACATTTTTGTATATGTATATATATTTCCTCATGTGAATGATACATAGAGTAAAAAAAAAACACTTGGTTTTTATCTCAGCTGGCAGAATTCCAGCCTGCATATTTATCCCTTATATTACATTCTTGCCAGTATTCATAGATGCTGCCAGATAACTATATATAGATATGTATGACTAATGTGCCCTCCCCTGTAGTTGCATATGAAAACTAATCTATAATACTCTAATAATCTTCTGTGGTGAAACTGTGCAATTGTCAAATGAAGAATTAGCCCATTTTATTCAGTGGGAGACACCCACTCCCATTGGCATCCTCAGTAGATTTGCATAAATATTTTTAGATAACGATCCAGCCATGTGTTCAAATATGGGGTTTAAACAGTTATAAGTTTCTTAAAACAATCCTACTCTGTTTGCTTTTCAACCGCTATATGAAGAGTTTTAGAAAATAAGAAAAGAAGATGCAAATTATTTTTATGTCTCTGGAAGAAAAATTGCTTTGTGTTAAATAATCCCTTCTTACCTGTTGCTGCTTACATATATTGGATTCAATGCGTATTTGCAGCCAGCACTTTCATTGGCTTGGAAAGACTGGTATAGAATATTTTCATCTTTCCATTTCCAAAGAACAGGTACTTCAAGAAATGAAGCATGTAAACCAGGGGTCTTCAAACTTGGCCCTTTTATGACTTGTGGACTTCAACTCCCAGAATTCCTCAGCCAGGCACGCTGGCTGAGGAGTTCTGGGAGTTGAAGTCCACAAGTCATAAAAGGGCCAAGTTTGAAGACCCCTGAAGTAAACCCACCAAACAAAAAGGCCATGATTCTTACCTCTTTCCTTTTGTTAGGTTGAGTGCTTAAGAGCAAGCAAATACTTTGAACAGGTAGACAGAAAGTTGAAAACACAAAAGCTGAAGGCATGTAACTTGATGGCAGAAAATAGAAAAGTGCAAACTTTATATATAAGCAGGTGGAACCCATTTGCTTTTGTGCTGTCCAGATGTGTTGTGTCCACAAATTCCAGAGTTCTCTATCAACCGTTATCTGTGCGAAATGGGAACTCTGGAAACTGTGGTCACAATGCATCCGAGGAGCATCAGGTTAGATAGCCAGTCCTACATCAATTAGTTCTGGCTTCAGTTTTCAGTTCTTTAAAGCATCTAACATTTTCCCAGTTCAATTATTTAGCTTTCCAAGGTTACCATATCGAAAAATTGGGGACAGTCATCTATTAAATATGCTAAAACATCCCAAAAAAGAAAGAGCAAAGCTATTAATCTTGAACTTGTCAGTTGAATTATTTCCAATGAGCCCCGAGGGCTTGTGTGCTGGAAGTGTTGGAAGGCATTTGTATTAAGCACAATCAATAAGTGCATGTGCTTGTAGATGTATCCAGGTAATTTGTCATCAAACCGTTAAAATAAATGTGCAGTGTTACTCTTCTTCATGAAGCACTGTAGCCATCATAGGCTACAAAAGATGAATTACTGCAGGGTTGTCAAAAACAAATCTCAGAGGTCTTAGCAGGCTTTTTAAGGAGCCCCCAGTGTGGTTTCTGATTCTCTATCACACTCCTTGGTGTGGCAGCTATTTCATCAGACTTTCTTTCCATTTCCCTTTAAGTTAAGCAGCAGGTCATATCTGTAAGCCTGTTAAGGACAGCTAACGTGTTATCTTTCTCACCCCTCAAGATGTAGATGCAGTTGACAATTAAAAAATAAATTCATGCAAAGGAAATGGATGCTTTGGGGAATATAATTGAGGGCTCCCTAATTCCTGTTAGCAGAGCTCTGGGAAGAAGATTGCCTGAAACTTTACGTCTCCTGCCAATCAGTTTATACAAGCACAAGGCTAGGTAACTGGATTACTCTGCTGGCTCCTCTATAAACCAACAAAGAGAGCACCAAAGAGACTCTCAAAGGCAGTGCCGATTCCTACGGGACCAGTCAAGCCTTAGATACCTAGTCCCATGTCTAGCACTGTTAATAAGGATATAATATTCACTGCTTTGAGCACCATTCTTTGGTGAAAAGGTGGCATAAAAATTCAATTCAAACAACAGCCCTTGCATATAAACATTTACAGCACTATAGAGATAGTGAGGTGGACTACATCAGACAATGGTTTAATGTTTTCTGCTAGCTGCCATAGTTCTTTTTTTTTCCCCTTCGTTCAAGCATATCCAATTCTCAGAGCCTGCCTGGAGAAGTCCTTGCAGTTTTCTTGCCAAGGTTTTTCAGAAGTGGTTTGCCACTGTCTGCTTCCTAGGGCTGAGGAAAAGTAATTGGCCCAAGGTCAGCCAGCTGGCTTTGTCCCTAGGTAGGACTGGAGCTCACAATCTCCTGATTTCTAGCCGGATGCCTTAACCACTACACCAAACTGGTTTTAGTTTTAATGTGAAGATTGCCCTATCGTTCCAGAAGCTGACTGAAAACCATTGAATTGCCCCAAAATATCTTTGAGGGTACCATATTGAAAAAAATTATATATATATATATACATTATATATATGTTCAGTTTATCCTGTAATGTCACATTGTCTTAAACACTTGCTATTTTCTATTTGTACAGTTTTGAGGACTCTAGGAATTCCTGGACGAGTCATCACTAACTATTCTTCAGCTCATGATAATGATGCCAACTTACAGATGGATGTGTTTGTGGATGAATATGGAAAGGTGGACTCCAAACTCACAAGAGATTCAATCTGGTATATTTGCGGGAGAATTGCAGTTGATTTTATAATAGTTATGTGACCATAAGTGAGTCTTAGTTTTCTGTCTTATACAATGAGATAGAATGGAATGAGGGACATGTTGCTGCTTCCCTATATTCCTAGGATATCCAATCATCAAGGGCAAAGGAAATTGATGCTCAGTGACATCTGGAGGGGCGCTGGGAGAAGACAACAATATAGACCGCAGTAGGATGATTTAGAGCTAACATGTAACAAAACATTACACCAGAAATTATTCATTAGTTCTATCTACTACCACACAAGTCTAATCATAAAATTATACAGAGAGCTGTAATGGTTCCATCCCTTGTGTGTCATCTATCAGAGTAGAGTAGAGTAGAGTAGAGTAGAGTAGAGTAGAGTAGAGTAGAGTAGAGTAGAGTAGAGTAGAGTAGAGTACATTTGTAGGTTCCCTATTTATGCAGCTTGTGAAGATGTTGCCATATGAAATGGATTGTATATAGCATTGCTCAGTCTGATGTGAAACTCCGAGGATTCTGATTTAACTTCCACAAATATTCTGGGCCTCCTTGATTGTGCCTGTTGAATCATCTTGCCCACAAGAATGCCTTAATCAAATGCAGAGGTCTTTTCTGATGTGTCAGTCAAAATCCCTGGCATTTCTCTCCCACTCGGAATAGAAGTCAGAAGCAAGAATAAACCATAGCTTCTAACTCTGTCTTTGTAGGAGTTTCCATGTCATTAATAAACAAACCATGTAAGGTCACACTTTGCTTAGCAGGCAAGAAGGAGCAGCTGAGTAGCAAACACTAGGAAACCTGCCCTTTCACAGAAATTCTGGCTTATTATAAAACCCAAATACAGCAAATTTCTCTCACAGTTTCAGCAACATTGTGAATATTTTTAATGATTATTTCAAAGCTCAGTTACTGTGTTTATATATTCTTACTCGTACTGCTCATTTTGGTATGGTCCTTTGCCATTACTCTAATCAGAGAGGAGGAAGCAAGGGAGATTTTGTCTGCCTGAACCTACAGAGAGCATAAAATGGAAAACAAATGAATAGTAATATAATATACTATTTATCGTTTGTATAATTCTCATTTTAATAGTGGCTCCCAAAGGAAAGGAGATAGGAATAAAATATGCATTCGGCACATAAATACGTTGTTGAGGGCGGGGGCAGCCTTTACTTACTTCCCCTATTCTGTTACTGTCCTGCTTATTTATCATGTTAGAGGCTGCCTATAATCAACTTTTCCTGGCAGCTCATAAAAGGAATTGAATGTAAAAATATATCCATTAAAATATATTCCATCATAAAGCATATGAGCACTGCATAAAAACAAACAGCAACGGTTTCAAGCTGGAATAGATGGAAATAGTTGGGAAAACAGAATGATATTAACTTGGTGCTGCGGCAAGATTAACGTAGCTGCCAGATGAGCCTCTTTCAAAAGTTAATTTAATAGCCAGGGTGCCACCATTGAGAAAGCCTTCTCCTTCCTTTCCCCAATTATTTACTATGTTGTTGCATTTAGAGTCCCTTTTTTTACTGGAGCAAAGCTTACTAATAGTTTATTCCCCGCTGAAGCCAATATGTAGTTCCTTCCCAAATCTACAGTGTTCAGAGCCCTGCCCTGTACCTCTGGCCATTCCCTTTAAGTCACAGGAAACAACAGCTTGCTGCAGCTCCATCTTTAGGTATCTTTCATATTTTCATGTATTTTTCACTCAGTGGACTTATTCCATGACATTGTTTTTTTTTCCCCAAGTCTATTCCACTATGAAAGGAAATGAATGCTGCAAATCTACATCAGCTAAGCAAAAGCTCCATAGTGTTTTAAATAGCCTTCTCCCTATGCTGCCTTCTGGGGGCTTGATTACTTTTTGAACTTTCCCTTTAATCTCATCTCTTCATGGTATATTTATTGCTACATGATGCACATAACCCCTGGGGGCAAGCATTAATTTAACTTATGGTGGGAGATTTTTTCGGTTTTTTTCCTCTGGGTCCTTTTTCTTCATTTACTTTGCTTTCTATCTTCAATGGAAAGCTTGCTTTAAATTGTTTTGCAGCATGATGTTGATGGGTTGTTAATAGTTTTCTATATCCTGAACCAGTTCTTTAAAACAATCTTAAATGTTTGTTAAAGAACGTGTATCAAATAATATATTATTAAAATATTTATTGTATGTATATTAAAATGTCTTTGCATAGAGGGAAGTAATCCATAATCATTCATATAAATATTTTAAAATGTTCTCATTTGGGATTTTTGATTCAGATCAATCTTTGCTGTAGTGTTTTTTTATGTCGGGATTAAGCTTCCTAAAACCTTCCATATGATTTAGTCTAAAATACTCACAAACTCCGAGCTACATTGTTAAACATGGTGAATGGTTTGGTCATTATTAATAGTTTTTTGGTTAATAAAAAATAAGTCCAATTTTCAGAATGGAACGGAACGGAACGGAACGGAACGGAACGGAACGGAACGGAACGGAACGGAACAGAATAGAATAGAATAGAATAGAATAGAATAGAATAGAATAGAATAGAATAGAATAGAATAGAATAGAATAGAATAGAATAGAATAGAATAGATTTATTGACCAAGTGTGATCAGACAACACAAGGGATTTGTCTCCGGTGCGTAAGCTCACAATGCACATATAAACAGCAAGTAATAAATCATAGGTCAAAGATTAGGCTTTATCTGATTTTTCTGGCCTTTGTGATGAAATCTGCATTTATGAACAGGAAAATGCCATCAAAATGTTAAGGTTGGAAAATAAGAACAGTAACTCATTCAGATCTGACAAAATAGGAACAACAGAACTGTGACAAGTACTGGTCATCAAAGTCAAAGATGGTTGTATACGCTGAATTACAAGAGAAAGAGGTATAGATCTCTGCCTTGATGAAGAACAGGTTTGTATAGTCCTAGATGCTCAAGGACTCTACAATTCAACCCTGAGCTACATATATTTTCTTCTATTGGAACATGTTTATAGGTTCACACCTCCAAGCAATTTTCCCCTATTAGGCACCATCAGCAAGGCTCTGTGAGAATAATTTAGCATCACACCATTCCCAGTATGTTTTTAAAAAATATAGTTTGTATCATTTTCTTTGGATAAATCCTTTTTTCCTTGGCGTCCTGCTTTGTTAACTCCTCTGACTGACAATTTTCTGTCTTATCACAGCTTTCATTTCTATTTTGAAATGCCTTGTTAGTGAAGAGTCAGATTTCTTGCTGTTCTCCTTTCTTCCTCTGCCCATTATTAATTAAATAGTCTCCGTTTAACAAACTTTATATTTGCTGAAATGTTACTACTGTTACTTCAATAATCTAATTAGCTTTTTGTGTACTAGCAGGGAACATCTTTTTAAACAGGGAATTGCTGCATTCCCTCCTCCTGCATTATTCTGTCATAGCTCAAAAATTTCTTGAAGCTTATCTTGCAGATTTTTCTCAACATAGTTACACTCTTTCTATTACGCCAATAAACCAATGGAAAGACATTTATAAGGCCTCCCTTTCTCTTTTCCTATGAAATAGTCTGAGCAAATGAGAAATGCATTGAGCTAGGGTGGTGCTTCTCTTAAAGATTAACCAGCCGACAAAGAGAGAAAGCCAGAATTGAAAGGCACCTTGCAAAAGAGAAAAATATTGCAGCCGAGAAAGGTCCCAACCTGCAACCTTACAATTTTTCTAGCCCTCCCTGATCAGGCTGACCAGTCCTGAGCCTTTGAAGGTGGTCCAAGTTGCATTTGAAAATTCCAGATTCAAATCCCAGAGGGCTCCTCTCAATGTCTGAACTTCAGTACTTCAAAGAACCTTTTGGCACTCTGTTCAAGGGCCAATGCTCCTCATTATTTTAATCCGCAGTAGTTGTGTGCAGGTTGGCTTTATAGTTTGGAAGAGGCATTGTTCATGCAGCAGGCCTTCAACTGCCGCAAAGGGATATGACACCTAGGTTGTATCAGACAGCTCACTGGGTTGTGTCTCTCAATTCAATATCTTATTTATTGAGTTAGCTATTTTTGAGGTAGGATTTGCTGCTGTTACAAATTTGGAAGGAATAATGCTTTCCCCTACTAGTGTATTCCTTCTTTACAGATGCTTCCCCTGTTCTAAAAAATGAATACACACAGGTTGTTGAGGAGAAATATCCTAAGTCTTCCTGATAAGGGACCTCCTTTTCTTCGTGTGTAGGAATAAAAGTATTTGGGCAGCAGTAATAAAAGAATGCACTGGGGACTCCAAACTTGGCAACTTTAAGACTTGTGGACTTCAACTCCCAGAATTCCTCAGCCTGGGGAATTCTGAGGGTTGAAGTCCACAAGTCTTAAAGTTGCCAAGCTTGGTGCTCCTGCACTAGAAGCCTAATTGTTAAGACATGCACAACTGGAGACTACCAAGACTCCCAGTGCATAGCATTAATCCTCACATAGACATTGGTATAAAAATTCTTCCTGCAACACAAGTGAATGCACACAATTGATTCAATATGCTCTAGCATAGCCTTGCCCAATCTGAGATATACCAGCGCTACTAGGACTGTAATTTGAAGAATTCCTAGCCAGGATGGGAAGACTGCACTAGATGTTTCCCATGGCTATAAAATACTGAAATAGTCACGTGCCAAGATTTGTCAGTAAGTGGAAGGCAATATTTTGAATGGGATCACTGTATCAGCAAACTAGCATTAAGCAGCATTGTTTCAAGGAACCAAATTTCCATCTATGGAAGGGAAAAAAACACAAACAAACCTGAAAATCAGGTTACAAAAACATTACTCAGTTTATAAAAATGAGTTGAGAAAGATTTTGTCATTCCTTTAGGAGTGTCATAGATAGATGGATGATATAAGGAGGGAGAGAGAGAAATCTTTATAAGAACAAGTATTGTTATTCCTATTCAGTGTTAATAAATGGCACATCTGGAGTCCAGAATACCCCTTTGTTGTTATTTTCTTACATAAAGGAACTATCATTGCTGGAATGAAGCTTGGATGTCCCGACCTGACCTTCCTGTTGGTTTTGGTGGCTGGCAAGCTGTAGATAGTACTCCTCAAGAAAACAGTGATGGTAAGCATCTCTTTTCCTTTCTTTGCTCCAGCTCAGGACAAAAGATGGCTTGTTATTTAAAGAAATTCTCATGTAGCAGAATAGTTGCCACCTGGAAAGGCACGACATATATAATATTTTTTACCCATTTTCCTATTCTTATAATATCAGAACTTAGGTCCCTCAATTAAGCTGAGACTAAGTCTAGTTCACCAAACAAAGAAACCAAAAGTGGAGATATTTAAAGGACACTAACTTCACAAACTTCACTTTCTAATCACTTTTGGAAATTGCTCATAACTACTTCTAAACTGTTCAAGACCTTTGGACTGACAAGTTTGAAATTGCTGGATAAGTCTGCCCTCAATCCTGAATGAAAGAAAATTTTAATCCTAAACTGAAAAATGTAAAGAATCAGAAATAAGCAGCAGAAAGCTAAATAAGATTTTGATCTTAAAATGTTATAAGCAGTTAAAACTGGAATACTGAAACTTTTACAATAAGATTATGGAATTAATTATAAAGAATATAAACACCTACTTGCAGGAAATATTCTGTGTTGGTTTTTACAAGACCAAACAAAGATAAGCAATTTCTTGATTTCAAAAACTGGACATAGAGAGAGAGACTAACATTTTTAGGTAGAAGAAAGCTTTGCAAGGCTGTAAAATGTTGCAAATTGTTACAACAGTGAAAATACTGAAAGAGACTTTTGAACAATGGAATCAGAAAATAGTAGCCACAATATTAATGATATCAGTAACAATGTCTCCTTATGCCATTGATAGATTAGAACAAATTTTATGTGACAAAATAGAGATGGTATTAAAAGTAGATTTGACAGTTGACAGGTCAAGAAAATGATTTAGAAAAGGTTATTTTATTGGATCTACAAAAGGAACTGGCTGGGATTTTGAACTTTAAAATGGAAATACAAATGACAGACCAAGAGATTATTTTTTCTTACTGGATTTACAAAAGAGGCTTGTTAAAACCTTGAAGAACTCTGTGCAATGGGACGAAGAAGAAATGAAGAGACATCGAATCCTATGAGAGTTTTTGACTGAATTAAAGATTAAGACTGTTTGAAATAAAAGGAAGGAATATAAATTTGGTTTGTTTGGTCAAAGTTAAAACAAGAAATGTTGCTACTTCTGGCAACTCTTTATGGACACTAGGACTTAAAAGATATTGTTTTATTGATTTGTTCACAGATAAGAGACGGGATATGGGATGAAAAGATAAATGTTTGTAACCTTAAAGGGGGTAAACAGTCACTAAATTTATTTTTGTTTGTTGTGATGAAGGTTGGAAGTCATTATCCACTATCCCAGTTATAGTGAAGCCAGAAATTCCTCTTTACTTGTATCTCCCAAAAAAGTAATTTAGGATAAATATCAACAGACAATTTAATTTCATACAGGGCATGATCTGTCACAGATTGAGGAGCAGGATCCTGATACTCATATGTTTTGGCATATCAAAGTCAGATAAAATGGGTGGTTCTATGCAAATTAGAATCATTAAATCATTAAAAAAATGATTCAGTTCAATTGGTTTTTTTTTATATAAGTCATCCCAAAACTAAACAGAAAGCTGCAAAAAATAAGTGCAAGACAATTCATTTGGATTTATAGAAAGGGGACTGCCTTAAGGTACACTGAAAAGAACCTGAAGTTAGAAAAAATCTATACCATTATGTACATCACAGGTGTGACAACAGAGGGCATTTAGATTTTAACATTCATATTGAACAAAGCTGGGAAAATGTTAAAATGAGGTATAGATGAACATTTGAGGTGAGATGGGCCATGAAGCAAACAACACAAGACTTAATTGCTAATGAAAGATAAATAGGCCATTTCATTTCCAAAACAACTCCTAACTATATTAGTAGAGAGTATTACAGTGCAGCTGGATTTGTTTCCGTCAAGAGGAGATTTTCAGGAAAAATTCACTTTGAAATATTTCATGTCATGAGACATGTATTAGCAATAGTGTTTTTGGTTAGATTTGATTAGGTTTGTTTTGGGTTGGATTTATGTAAGTGTTTAAAAAAAAACCAAAGTTGCTTGTTATGGACATCTAAATTAAAGATAAACCAAGTCTCAGCTATGAGAAATACTATATGGGATTATTTAGAATTGAGGTCAAAGACGTTTATTTCCTTGGAGATATATTTAAGGGTAGGGGCTTAGTGATTCTAAAGTATTGAGATGACATTTAGTTTAGCAGAGCAAACTATATCATCAACCCCAAATCTACCAAACTAGCTTATGGCCCTAGATGCCCCAGCTGCTACCCTTGTTAGCTTTTGCCCATTGAATGGCAAAAGTACTTTCAAGTAGCAAAAACCTTTGTCCTATGTGTTTCATAAGCAGGATGCTTTCTGCAGAACTTTGAATTAGAAAAAGAAAGAAAGAAAGAAAGAAAGAAAGAAAGAAAGAAAGAAAGAAAGAAAGAAAGAAAGAAAGAAAGAAAGAAAGAAAGAACAACTATCAATTATCATGTAGTTAAATACATCTATGACCTGAGCATTTTTTTTTCAGAATGTATATATATCTTAGAGATCATGTATGTGTAATGAGAATTGTTTTTTGCTCTTTGGGAGAGACAAATATTAGCATATTAGTATATGGCTGTCAAAGAACTCTAATAAATGTTTATAAATTTGATTCATATTGACTTTGCTTTAATTATGTAACTTTTCAAAGCTTTGTCTTTGCCATGGTCTCAGGCTGACAGCAGATTGAGTAGATAGTATTTTAAAGAGTGGACATCAGCAGTAACTAAGCAAGGAGGATGGTTGGGTTCTGGATTATAGCACAAGTTTTAGAATTTGGATCACAATTTGATTGTTCACATACAGGCATGTATCGTTGCGGTCCAGCTTCTGTTCAAGCCATCAAGCATGGACATGTCTGTTTCCAGTTTGATGCACCTTTTGTTTTTGCAGAGGTATGCATTTATGCAAGGGGCTTTTCTTCAAATGGGTTCAGTAAAAATATGATTGAGATTGAAGTAATTCTTTACTATTAATTTACTTAAAATTTATTTTTATTTGTTGGTCATTTAGCATTTGAAAAGCTTGTTGATTTCTAATCTATTACAACAAAAGTGTTACTTATAACTCTGTAACTACTATACAGTAATGCTATTTCACAGTGCAAAGGTAGGTCCTTGCCTAAGAACCACTTGCTCAGTGACCATGGTGGTACAACAAGTTCTCGTCCTTACTGCCGTTGCAGCAACCCCGGGTCATATGATTACAATCCAAGTACTTGGCGACCATCTTGTAATTGCAATGTTGGAGCATCCCATAGTCACATAACCACCATTTGCCAACCTTCTTTGCCTGATTTCTACAAGCAAAGACAACGAGGGAGCTGGCAAATCGTAACCACGTGATGGTTGCATGGCATGGGATTCGCCTAATGACAGCAACTGAAAATGGCAGAATTTCTGTTAAAAGTGGTGCGGTCACCTGACATGGCACTTTACGACCGTGTCACTTAGCAACAGAAAGTCTGGTCCCAATTACTGTCTTTAAGGAAGGATTACTTGTATTCAGCACTAAACAAAACCTCCGGGATAATATATTTGCTATCTAGAAGTTAAGGGTTAAGTGGACCCTCATCTAAAGTATGAATTGTTTCTCATAAATTATTTAGCACAGGGGTTCCCAACCCCTGGTCCGTGGACCGGTACTGTGAGCTGCGGCATGCCAGCAACCGGTCCGCACAAACAAGCAAAGCCCCATCCGTGGGATGCAGGCAGCACACAAAACCACGCACCCTCCGGTCCGTGGAAAAACCTCTCTCCAAGGAACCCGTCCCTGGTGCCCAAAAGGTTGGGGACTTCGGATTTAGCATTTGTGAGAATTTAAAAAACGCCATTTTCAGAGAAGCTTACATGTTCATTTTGCCTGCTGACTACATCTCTGCATGAGCTACTGTCCAAAGCAGTAGCTCATGCAGAGATACAAAGGGAAATCTCCTAAGAAAATTTGCATCAAAAGTCATTGGATAATCTAGTCACAAGGCTTGTAAAAACCTAGTGAAACCATCCCCTGGGGGGGGGGGGAACTTATTTGGACTGTAGCATTACAAGAGCAATAAATTTTCGAATGATTGCCCATGGGTAGATAGATTTTTACCTAATTTCTCAAAATGTGGTCAGAATTCATTTGTGGCCCAAAATCTGAGAGACGCTAACTTACAGAGTTTTGAGCTAACCAGAAATGCATCTGATTTTTTCCCCTGATGTTTTGTTTAAGGTGAACAGTGATGTTATATATTCAAAAGCAATGAAGAATGGGTCTAAAGTGATTCAACATATTGACAAAACCCAGATTGGAACATTAATTTTGACTAAAGAAGTGGGTTCAAATAAAATGAAGGACATCACTGAGCATTACAAATTTCCAGAAGGTAATTATGTGGCAAATCTAAATAAAAAGCCATTCATTTATATAACATTGACATTACCTTTATATTTATTTCCTAGTTTCTCACAAAGTAGTTTGAAATCACGCAGAGTTGTCTCCCACTGTAGCAGTCTCAAAAACAATGAAAACCATGAGCCAATAAGTTGACCTAAACTGCTGGGGAGTGATCAAAATTCTCCATATTCTTACTCTGTACAAATCGCTAGTACTGCCCCCAAAGATAATCCATGTTTTTCAGTATGTGCATTTGTGTGCATTTTTCTGGTGGGACTTGTAAATAAATAAATGAAAGAGTAGTTACTATGACAAACAGTTATGTGATAGAAGGTAAGTTTTTAAAAAAGGCAAATAAAGACTACCAAGAGATCTCTTTCTTGGCGTTTAAAAGTGCCTGTGAGTTATGAACAGGATATGTTACATGAGCACTTTTTGCAGTAGTTATGACCACAGCTGCATGTTTCTAGAATACTTGGTTTTAGGAGAAGAGTGGAATGGGGAATGGAGATAAATTTTATAGAAAGCATTTAGAAGGGAGAAAACATAAGCTGCCCAGATTTGCTGGATACGGATGGCAAATACATACATACATACATACATACATACATACATACATACATACATACATGCAAACACAGAATTCTCAGTCTGTACTGGATGAGGAGTGGGAGTGTAAGGATTAGCTTCAGCCCAGGAGACAGGAAGTTGGGATTGCAAGAATTCCTATGAAGAGAAAAACAGGGAATGGAGAACCACAGAAATTAAAAGGAAAGGTATAGACTATGCTGAAGTTTTTAATGAACATAAACAATTAGAAAAAAACCTCACTCAATCATGCCTGGGTCCTATTCCAAAATGATACAAAACAGAATCACAAAACTATCCACAGAATTGTATCCCTTATTCTCTACTCTGACCCTTCTGAATGTTTAGTTTTTGTGGTAATGTATAAAGAAATAAAGAAGCTTCCAGTTAACAAGCTCCCATTTCATCCATGAAAAAAATTACAGCTAAGAGCTTCATAAAAAACCATATTTAAAGTCACAGTTTGAAGTTGTTTTCTAAGCTGTTAATTACAGTTTCTTGGTTCATGTAAAATTCTGATATATTCTTTAATACTTGTTCACAAGCCTTGTTCACATCTTTTTGACTCTGTGCCATATACTTTACAATAATAATTCAGACTATTTGTTGTTATGTTTTCCTATGCCACCCCCTAATTTTCAAATGGGGTATAAAGCAGCAATACAAGCTATATTGATCATATTCACATATCATGCACTAACATCATTTAGCACATTAGTAGATTGCCAAGTAGCCTTTGGATTTTAACTCCCAAATCACATGTGAGATATGATCAGGGAATATGAAAATTGAATTATGTTCCTGGTTTTTGCATGACACATACAAGCCAAAGCAAACCTTCCACTCACAAATTTTCATTTCACTTCTCTTCTGCTTCCAGTATTGAGAATATTAACTTTTAGTTCATCATTTATTTGGACCCAGCATTGGGACTGACAGCTTTGTTAATTGCAAGAAACCACCTTTTAAAATTGGCTTCTTTTAAATTAGTCATTGGTGGGCTTTTTTGTTATACCAGAAGGCCCAATAAAATACTGAGAGAAGGTGGGGAGAAGATTCTGATCTCAAGTATCCTTCGGCCTATTTCTGCTTGTAGATTGCAAATTAGATCACGATGTAGCAGAGAATATGCAAATCTCTAGGTATCAAGCCATGGATAAGCTAAATTTTAACCTTGTTGTAAGTTAGTGGCTGATAATTTACATATTGTGGCAGCCAATATCTATTTATTTTGCAGGCACAGAAGAAGAAAGACTGGCCCTGGAGACTGCCTTAATGTATGGTGTTAAAAAGTCTGTAACCGAGGATATCTCATCCAATACGGAGGTTAACATGGATGTTGTGATAGAAGATTCAGTTCTTGGCAGTGATTTCGATGTCATAATTACTTTCCAAAACAAAACATCAAGACGCTACACTGCAACAGCTTATATTTCTGGCAATGTTGTATTTTATACTGGAGTCCCAAAGACTGAATTCAAGAATGACAGTTTTGATGTGATCCTAGAACCCATGAAAGGTAAGACAATAATTGTCTCTTGACCTCTAATGCAACTTATTCAAATATGGAAGCCAACTTGGCATTGTCTAGGAATGTTGGACTTCAGCTTCTATAATCCCTCATTATTTGACCATGCTGATTTAGCATTACGAGAATTGAAATCCAAAGATCAGGAGGGCAACAGATCGGATAAGATTAATGTAGCCCACCACTTCTTAAAGATACAATAAGAGGACAAGGATGTATTTATTCAAAATGTATTTTGCAGAATCTTTGCAGAAATTGACATTGCATAAAAAGCTTCTATAATCTACAAGAAAATATTTAATTAATTGGTTAAAATGGTTTAAGACTCTGAAAATAGTAGAAATAGAATTGCACAAAGGCTGGTAAGGGGGAAAAAATAGATTTCCTGATATTTTATTATATCAAGTCTTGAGAAGAATATTCAAATGGTCTGAATCAGTAGAGAAAGTGTTCTTGTAGCTCCTTATCTAATTTCAGAAAGCAGAAGGGAACTTATAAAATGATGGCCTGAACTGAGTGAAAACTCATATGGGAGTTAGGGATATGTAGATCACTAACAATTCAATATCTTTTACTGTTTACGTTTGCAATGCTGTATTCTCATCCATTTTGCTTTTAAAACTCTGGCAAGAAAAGTGCAACTGTTTACTTTAACAGGTCTTTTTAATTTATACAGCTTTTTTAAAAACAACAACAACAACAACCAGCTTCTGCTGATTTATATAGTTTTAAATTCCCCCTTAAGAAAACCCCAGTATGACTTTTTTTTTTTTTTTACCATAGAACTTTCCTGCCATAATGGCCTCAGAAATGCACAGTCTATTGTAGAGGCATTTCTCTCAAAGACATGAACTTTGTTTTCCAGATTTTAGAAAAGGAACGATCCGCAGATTTCATTCAGTTCTGGCATCTAGGCCATGACCCAGTCCAGCGTTTCACCCCCAAAAAGCTTTGCCATAAATTTGTTTTATGTCCATAATAGGGAAGCAGTGATCTTTCAGATATTCGTAGCCTGGAGTTTTTGACTTTGTAGGCCAAATGTAATAGGACCGATTCCAAGCTCAAAGTGCTGTCTACTATACAAAGCACTCATCTCTCTCAAAATTATCAGAACTGCTGTTGGCTGGTGTGCAGTGGCAGAAAAGAACAGATCTACACCAGTAAAAAAAATAAATAGAACCAAAATGCCCCTGGTTTTAAATTTCACACAGTGGTCTGACATAGCACCACTCTGGGGAATTTAATGAAATCTAAAAATGATGTAGCTACCAACTGCTTAATAAATTGGTTCAGAACAGGAAGAAGGCTGGCCTGGTTACCTCCAATCATATACAGTGTTAACTTTGATGGTGAGGTTCGAGAAGGGGCTTGAAGATACCTGATTATTAAATCCAGATCTATGTACCAGTGCTTGGAATTATACTAATTATAAATTTAAAACACACTAATTAGAAATTAAATAGGAGTCTGACGGATGGTCTTGCGAAGGTCCCATTTCACATTAAATATTTATTTGCACAGCAGAACACTTAAAAGCCGGAGACTGTCTCCCACATCTGCTCCATATTTATTTAACCTATCGTGAAGGCTATATAGTGTGTAACATTCTTGGCTTGTTAGGTGTAATATTTTTTGGCAATCTAAAAATAAACACTACTGTACTGTGTAGATTTTTTTTGTATTGAAACTCATATCCACAGATGGACAAAAGTGTTTGACTGTATTTTAATTACACACAGTGTATATAGATATACTGAGAGGGGTTTTTATAACTTTTTAAAATTAATTATATAGCAAAACCCATGCATGGCTTCAGCTATATTTTACATATGGTAGATAATACAGGTATGATTATGAGTAGGAGCTGTGTTTATGGAAAAATTATGGAAAAGTAGGGCAAAATAGGTTTCCTTTTAGAATATGATTATATGATCCCCCAAAGCATATGAAAAGGGTTTGTGTATGTGACAAAGTCTGTAGGTGTGAATGTATCGGTATCTTCAAAGGGAAAATATTCCGTGAGTTAAAAAAAAAGATTCTTTGACACAACACTAATAATATTGCTATATTTGTTTTATCCAAGAACACGCCAATGAATATAACTAGGAATCTTGTTTTGC
Organism: Azemiops feae; assembly: GCA_023970755.1. Classification (NCBI taxonomy): domain Eukaryota; kingdom Metazoa; phylum Chordata; class Lepidosauria; order Squamata; family Viperidae; genus Azemiops; species Azemiops feae. The sequence continues at coordinate 1,628,666 of JALGBA010004090.1, read as the reverse complement.
CCAATTATTTAATCACTTTCCTCCTTGTAAACCAAAATTTGAAAACACCTCTTCTTCCAATGAACAACGTTTTTATTTATTTATTTTTCACATTTTTGAACTGCCATCTCCCTGAGAAGATCTCCTAGTACCCTGGCTTAAAAGTCACTTCTTGACGCTAGCAGTTTTTCAGGAACAATTCATCAAGGTCTGCCTGTCCTAGCCGAGGGCAAGGCCAGCGGTGGATGGGGCCCAAATCAAAATTGGATGTCTATACCATCTTTTATTACTCGTCTGCCATCTTCTGCTCTCTCTTTTCTTCTCATTATCTCCTTGCTTATGGATTGCTCAGAAAAGGAGCATTCATTCTAAGTATAATATGAACTGATTTTGGGAGGTCTTTTGAAATTAAATCAACATACGCTTGCCTATGATCAATCTTTGTCTTAAAATAAAGAAGTCTTGCTGATTTTTATGATTATTTCATTTATGCCCTTCAGTTGGTAGCCTTGTAACCCATATCTAACTAAACTCAAATGAAGAAATATAAGATATAACCAATAAGAAAGAAGATCTGTGGTAATCAATCCTATCATTTTATTTATTTATTTTTGTAATATATTGTATTGATTTTTTTAAAACATAAATCACTTAATAACTGGTGAACAGTGGGTTGTCTGGGTTACATTTGTAAAACAATCATTAACAATTGATTTCTATAATCCATAATCCACATAATGGTTTTAGTTGATTTCCTCTTTTCCCAAAATATCCTCTTTTTCAAAATTGAGTTAATACAATTCTTATTGTTTTGATAGACAACAATTAAATATATTTTTCCCCAATATTCCCCAAAATAATAATCACATCAATATAATTTCTTTTCTATCCAATCATTCTGGTTGCCTTATCATAGATCCTGTTACAGTCCTTATTTTAGTTTGTTTCTCCCACCAAATTCTAGGTATTCTTACTGGTTAAGATTTTCTCAAAAATTAGTTACATTTAAAAATTTAACTATTTTTCCATATGAACCATCTCACACTTTTACATTTCTTAAGGAATAGATAAAACAATGTCTCTGAACCATGATGGCCAAGAATTTGAGTTTTTCTCTTCCTTTCTTTTCTCTGCAAATAGCTTTAGAGTCCCAATTAAATAGATATTTGTAATCCAAATAGTTCAAAAAAGATTTTTTCCCCTGAAATTTATAATTCTCTGTCTACAGCCCAGATTATTGTCTTTTTTTTTTGTCACAGTGTTCTTTGTTGTTAAAACTTTGAAGGTCACAAAGAGAGATTAGCTTTTCCCAGGTTTTGCCAAGTCTTATATTAAAGTCATAGCTGTCGTAGTCTTCATCCACCACTAGGTGTCAGCAACTATTTGTTTTTCAGTTTCCAAAATGAACAATTATCTTTAAAATGAGAGTCTTAACCATTCAAACAATTTTAGATTTATCCAAATTTAAGTTTTAAATTTCAGGTTTTATATTTATTTCACTTCCATATATTTTGATCCTCCATAAAAAGATTAATTTGCTGCTTCCGTTAGTATAAGGGTGGGGCGGAAATCCCCCTCCTTCCCTTTCGGAGGTATTTTGCTTCTTGGGGATCTTTTCCAGGAAATCAAATGTAGAATAGAAAAGAGAAGATCGAATTTCTCACCCAGTTTCAAGCACGCTGTTCACAGTTGTGCTGGTTAGTGCTTTTGGACTTCGGTTGCTAGTAGCTTGGGCTGGTCGATGCAATATGGCCAGCCTTTCTCCTGTCGGGTTAGAAGGTTTTGCTCAAGTCGAACAGAACGGCCGCTGCCATTCCAGAATTGCTGGAGCACCCTTCTTTCTTCGTTGCCTCTCTGGGGCGACTTAGACCCATTTAGGGTCCCCAGGCAGGGCAAAATTAGCCGCGGGGGTGCAGAGAATCCGCAAGCCTGCGACCAGTCGCTACCGTGCAAAACCAGAAGTCCCTATCCTTTTAGAATACCTGTTCCAGCTCTGAATTTTCCTAATATCATCTGCTCATTGGATGTTACTTGATGGATTTAGAGCCAAAATCTAGAGCAGGGGTTCCTAACCCCCCGGCCGCAGCCCACTACCAGGCCTTGAGCCATTTGGAACCAGGTTGTGGAAGTGGCGGGCAATCTCGCAAGCGCACATCCCCACTTGCATGAGCAGCGGGTAAGCACGTGTGCCCACACTCCATTGGTGCGAGCAGTGTGTGCGCATGCCTGCCACTCATGCAAATAGAGTGGGACATGCATGCTTGCCTGCTGCTCATGCAAAACCATCTCCTCACCCCCCCTCCCAGCGGTCCGCAAAGCTGGAAAGATTGGCAAACTCTGATCTAGAGGAAGAGAAGTCACTGGACTGAGCTGTTATATATAGTCTTCTTGTATGGATGCTATTTCAATCATTGTACAGATATAATGTGGACCTAGTGATAAATGTATGCACCATTAGTGTCAGGCTAATGGCCATCTCCATTGTACCTGCCTGACCTATTCAATCTGGCAGGAATGATACGCTCCAAATTTCTTTGATTAAATAAAGCCATCTATCAGCGTTCTGGAAGGGTGTCTTCTTTGTAGCAGCACCTCCTCTCTAGATAAGGTCTCCCCCCCCAGATTCAGATGGTCCCCACCCTGTTGGGACTTTGAAGATTTAGCTCTTCACCCAGGCATTTGGCAACAGAGAGTGACATCCCCCTGGACTGCATTTTTTTTTTTTCCTATAACAAGTTTTATTGAATTTTTTTTTAATTTTACAGCCAAGTGCTTAAGACTCATCGTGGAGATAGGGCACTCCATAAAACAAAATAGAACATACAATCATGCATAAACAATTTACACTTTTTTTTTTTAAATCCTCCCTCTCTATTTTATCCATCAAAAGAGCAAGAACAAACAAACAAAACCAAACTATCAACGATATTTCCACCCATTTTAAGCTTAATTAACTATTAGCATATTCCAACTAGCATTACATAGACATATAGAATACGGTTCGAGTATCCATATAATAAAGACCATATTATTCCAAATATTCAGTTTATATTTCTCAATTAAGTTCTATCTCTTATTCTATCTCACATACATATTTTATCAGTGAATATAACTTTACGTTTCCAAACCATTTTGGATTAGCTTAAATTGTTTCTAATTATTTCTAAGTTAAACATATATAAGTATATTTTAAAATTTCTCCACTATATTCTATTTCATATATTCTAAACATTTTTATAAATCAATCCATTCTTTAGTCATTGCATGTAAAGATATCATTAGTATTCCACCAGTCTCAATACAACTCCTGAATTTCGCTTTTCCCGTTTTCCATAGTTACTATTCCAGACCATAATCAAATCCATAATTCAAATCAATATTAGTCAGACTAAAATCTTAAACTTTAAAGATCTCAAAAATATTAGCTCACTTAAAGTCTTTAAAAACCATTTTACCATTTTACCCATCAAATAAATTTTTAACACTCATTTTAAACCTAATTCTAGCTTTCTTTTTATGCCAAGCAGGTTTCCACAATACAGCTTTCAGCTCCTCCCATCTTGGTATTTGGTTATACACATTTTCCCACAGTTGCGTCTGATCATAGTCTTCTTCTCTTTTTCCCAATATTGTCTGCACAATATACTCAATCTTAGCCAGTGTGGTGATTATTCGTTGTTTATATGTACTGTCAGGATTTTTAATGTCTCGTATTAAAGAGTCCATTTCTGTTGTTTTTACATCTATAGATGTTTCAATTGAGTTCTGCTTTTGGTCTTCAAAAGTCTCCATCCTTTGTGTATAAAGTGTAACATCTTCCTCTTCAGTAGATTGTAAATATAGATCTTCTATCTCATTAAATTGTAAATCCAATTGTATATCATGCTCAGTTAAAGTTTGAAATCCAGTTTTTTGCTCTAAACCAACCTCATTCCTTAGTGTCCTAAACTGTTCTTTTAATTCTTTCCTTGTTTCCAAAATTTTTGCTAATATCAATCCATAATTGAGCTGTGAATAAGCTTCCATCCTTCTCTCCCTTTTTTTTTTCTATAATAAGAAAACAGCAGTGTCTGGGCGTAGCACCAGGTTCAAAAGTTCAGCTACAATGGCAACGTTATGATAAGACATTCTGGGCTTCAGCCAGTTTCCAAGATAGATATAATGTAGCCCTCCAATCCACATCTCAGTAGCCAAGGCAGTTTTTTTTTTCTTTTCCTTTTTAAAGTGGATAAGAATGTTCAGAAGGGGGGGGGAGGAAGAAAAAACACTCCACCCCCCTCCCTAGAATTTCCACTTAAATTTAAAACAGGCAAACAAAGAGGAAAAGTCACAATAAGGCTTTTTTCTTCTCTTTTTTTTTTTCCAGGACCCCCCGGATTCCAACAGCTCAAATACACAATAGCAAAGTCACTTTTTTCCCCCGAGTGTTCAAACGCTGCTTTTTTAAGAAAGGGAGTAGTTTCTAAAAGCTTTTCATAGGGAAGTAAGGAAGGTAACAAGAGGGAAGGAAAGTTCTCACCCGGATCTTCCACGGTGGTTCTTTGTGCTTAGATGTTGCTGTGACTTTCGGCTGGAGCAGCTGAGTGATCGGCCATGTTACTGGCCGATCTTTTCCCCATCGGCCCAAAGGTGATTTTCTCGGACCTCAGAGGGAGCCGCCGCTCCCTCCGAGATCAACGAGTGCCCTCCTCTACGGTGGTCGCCCCTACAGGGCGACTTTCGACCCTGTCCAGGGTCTACCGGCGGGGGGAAACCGGACGGCCAAGAGAACGAATTCTCTGCACGTCCGCGGGCGCTGCCACCGGATCCGGAAGTCTCCCCCCTGGACTGCATTTTTGTCTCTTTTCCATCCCATCTGGTTCTCTTGTTATCCTTGCCATCTTTTATTCTTATGTTTATCTATCTTACTATATTTTTCCTTGTTTTTAATTTTTTCACTTGTCCATTGGAAGTAAATGGCTCATACATGTAATTAATAATAACAATAATCCCTTCCTCTACAGATTGATCTTGTATGGCTCATACTGACTTTACTACTACTTCAATGGGACATACATCTACCATAAATTAGTACCAGGAAAATATTATTTTCTTCATGTTTTTAATGTTCAATCTGACAAAAGTAAACTTGTTTGGATAAATTATTTTGTGATATTCTTATGCTTATCTAGTTGCAGAGTGGAAATGGTGTGTGTATGAATGTCCCTGTTTTTACTTGTACAATCTGCTCTCCTTCAGTTTTGTCCTCTTTGGCTTCACATTCTTCAGGTATAACCTAAAGAAGGAAGGAACTCTTACCATACAGCTTTCTCATTGTGGTATTACTGTTGCAACTGAAGGGAATTCTACTCTTGAGAAATTTCTACTTATCCTGGAAGCATTTGGAGAAATTGTCCTGTTTCTTTATGCACAAATTTGATGGAAAATTTTGAAAGTCAATTTATGCCCCTTTTAAGGGAAGACTGAATACAAGTGCAAATGTAACTTGAAATGTTTTCCTTACGCTCCTTTTTTGGAACTTTGAAATGGGATTCACGTGGCACCCAGCTCATTTATTTCTTTTCTCTTCTCCAAGAGAGTCAACTGCTCCAGAGTTTTATTCAAGGTTAAGACTTACAGGCACTTTTTGTAATTTCTTTGCAGCTGAGGAGGCACATCAAACAGCTTTTGACTGTCTTAGAAATCTGGGTCAGATGGCTGCCTGCAAATAGCAATAAGAAGGAATTCAAGAGTTCTATTTTGATGTGGATGGAACAACAGGAGAAAAAAGCAGCACAATTTTTTTATACAATAATCTCATAATACAGAGTTAGAACTTCACATGTAATACTGTCAAGATAAGAGGTTAAGATTTGTACCTTCTGATGCTGCCCAGCTCAGTGTCTTAACACACTTCCCGTAGGCCTACAGAATCCAGCTTCTCTTTAATAGGTTTCCCTGATTTCCAGTATGTTTTCTAATAAGAGGTCAGAGCATACACAGTCTTATTGTGCTGAGATAACCCAGGAGTAAACACAGTAAAGCTATGGTCTATATTAAATGGTGGTTTATCTTACACTATCTACAATATCATATACCAGGAACAATATACATACATGTGTTAATTCAGCAGGCTTCAACACACAGCAGTTACAACAGGAAACAGAAGAGAGAGAACACAGCAGCAGAGCCTTCCCAGAGCTCTTAAAGAGACACAGACCCTGCTGAGTCATTCTCAACATTACATCATACATCTTACATTACATCAGCTGGTTAGCTTTTAAATCATTACCAGTACGCAGGGCTTTTTTTCTCATAGAATGCACAGAATGGAGTTCCGGCACCTTTTTTGGATGGAACCTTGTAGGATAGGGAAGGCGGGGTTATATGACATGTGTGAATTCCGGCACCTTTTTTTTTTTTTTTTTTACAAAAAAAGCACTGCCAGTACGATTCTAAATACTGTAATACTTTAGGCTTTATGCTACAGATTTTATGTATTCCTCCTCTCAAAAATCATTCTACCAAGTTTTGGAAATTTTTTGTTGCACAGTTGGAAGGAGTTCAGGAGACAGCAAAAAGATTGCTTGGGGAGGTGTTTGCAGGAGTTGGGTCCCAAATCCCAATACACGTTGACTCAGAAGTACAGTAAAGCCCATTCAGTTCAGGAGGGGGGGGGTGTTAGCATCCCAGCTAAATAAATATGGGAAATCACTCTTATTTATTCAATTTGTAATATAGATTTTAAAAATCTTTGGCCAGATAGACTTTTGGTCCAGACCTTATTTCTTACATCTAAGAAGAGCCCACTTCCTGGCCTAAACCAGAATAGCCCATAGCATTTTGATGCCTGTTAGCAAAACAATTCCCAGTCTAAACGAATGACATTTCATGCAACAACTACTGGTTATGGCAGGAGCTCAGGACTTGTTCAATAAACAGTGGTTGAAACAAAGTATGGGACAGAGGAATATGTGAAACCAAAAAGTTTTGGAATCCTTGGTTGTTTTATAGGAAGGAAGGATATATTCCATCCATTCAGCCCTTCAGATGTAGCTGAAATGTAACTTGCAGCAAGCACAGCTACCATAGTTAACAGCAAGGCTGTTGGATATCGTACCTGATTAATACCTGATTGTCCCCAAGCTTCCTATTTCTACAAACCACAGTCTGACTGTAGGCCTGGGTAGAGACTAATGGACAAATCACAAACAAGAGATATCAGATCTGGCTTGCAAAAATCCAGATTAGCCTCAGATGCCTTACCTCCAAGATGCCCTGCCATAACTTTAATTTGTCAGTTTATGGTTCAGTATATCATATAAACATGGGGAAATGGGCTGAATAAATAAATCATGGTAAACCATAGACAAGGTGAAATGCAGATACAGGACAGGAGTAGAATCACGCTCTGCTTTCTATTACAAGAGAGGATCAAAATGCTCTGAGGGGACTGAAATATTTTGGAGAGCCCTGTAGCTCTCTCTTTTTTTTTCCCTTTGCTGGAACAAGCACTGCTCTTTGAGAACATTGGTACTCTTAAATGCCCTTCTGAGATTGCTTTTAAATGTCAGATTTCTCCAGGTGATCTCAGTAGCTTCAAGAAAGATTTATTAGCAAGCTATTTTCCAAATTCCAAAAGAACAAATACAAGAATCTCTCTCTCCCTCCCTCTCTCTCTCTCATACACACACACACAATATTAGTGGCTCAATGCAAGACAAATTTGTCTTTGCAAGAAAAGTGGCTTTTATTGTACCTGGCAGTCTTCCTTTTTCTGCCATGTCCTCATGATGCTGCCTTCATCTCATCCCCAATTGAATGAATGAAACACATAAGGAATCTTTAACTGTTTCAGCTTTAAAGTAGTATTTGCTTTTTATTCCATCACTGTCGAAGGATAGCCTCCAAATGTTGCACACTTCCCGCATCACTGTGTATGAGTTGGGTGGCTATATAAATTTGTTTAGTAAATAAATGTAAATAAATGTACAGAAGCAGTTAGACTTTGTTCTCACAAAGAAAACAGGTGGTTTGCATTAACTGGGAACGGAAAGAAAGGCTGGATTGGGATTGGCTGAAGGAATTTTGTCTGCCAAGCGAAGGATGTGTGGAAAACAGTGTAACGGTAAAGGGAAAAGATCCAAAGTAGTTCTTTAATGAAATATTTCCTATTTCAGGTATTCTACTTTTGCTAGTAGCAGCAGTTTAAGGTAAATGCTGTTGGTTGTGTGGGTGGAAGTGAACCAAATACAGGTCTGGCCATTCTGTTCAATCATAGCAGGGAAAGGGAACTACAACTATGTTTCTTTGCCTATTGAAAAGCACTGGGCCCTTCTTCAAGCAACATCTTTACTGCATCTGATGTAATCTGGAGTAGTATACCACAAATGGGCACTGGGAATAATAACTGGCAGCTACAGTATAGTTACACAGACTTCAGTGGCGTTTCTCTGTTTGTTCCTCCTATCAGGTGAAGTTCTTGTGGTGTCCATTGAGTCAAGTGAGTACATGAGCGCGTTGGTGGAACAAGCTTCCCTGCATTTTTTCATCACAGCCCGTGTCAACGAACTAAAAAAGATCCTGGCCCAGCAGAAGACCGTTTCGCTGGAAATCCCTCAATTGCTCCTCAAGGTCAGTTTGGAAGCAGCAGTGAGTAAAGAGATAAGAAGACGTAGGCTGGCCACATTCTGCATCTTGCTCTAGCCAAACCCAGCTAAGGCTATGTTGTTTTGTGTCTTGTCTGTATGGAAGTGGGGAGACTGAGATGGGAGATAAAAGTCCAAGTTAGGGATATTGCAGAAATTTGTCAGAGCTTGGTTTAGGAACAGACCTTGAGATGGCTGAAAACAGCAGGCAGATCCTCCAACTTCTCACAGAGCTCAGATGCAAATCCAAGCACTGTCCTGGGTCTCCCATCAGTTTCCTTCTGTCCCCACCAAAATATTTCTTCAGCTCTAGTCTTCGAGATTCCCCCCCCCCCGTTCTTGTCCCCCTCCCTTGGCAAGCATAAAGGAGCATGTCCTGGACCATTTCCCCAGTTTAATTGTTCTCTTCAAAGCTGTCTTAGTTGCCAGAAGACAACATAGATATGAATTGGAAATGTAATCTATACAGTGGTCCTCGACTTACGATCACAGTTAAGTCCAAAATTTCTGTTGCTAAGCCTGGCATTTGTTAAATGAGTTTTGCCCCATTTTGCGACCTGTCTTGCCACACTGGTTATAAATGAATCACTGCATTTGTTAAGTGAATCTGGCTTCCCTATTGACTTTGCTTGTCAGAAAGTTGCAAAAGGTGATCACAGGACCCCGGGACACTGCAACCATTATAAAGGTGTGAGTCAGTTGCCAAGGGTCTGAATTTTGGTCGAGGGGCTGCTGCAACGGTCGTAAGTGTGAAAAACAGTCACAAGTCACTTTTTTTCAGGGCCATTGTAACTTTGAACGGTCACTAAACAAACAATTTTAAGTCCAGGACTACCTGTAGGATGCATAGTATCTCAGTATTTTTCTCTGCCGAAATAAAAGTGGTACTAGTAGAGAAATGGTGTCAAGAGCGAGTGTCAAAAAAAAATATATCTTTTCACGGCCTCATTTCCCCAAAATGCAGAGTGACTGCTAATTAGTTAGAAAAGAGAGAGGAGAAGTCACAGGCTTCTCACATCATGAGAAGTCTGATTGATTTCAGATACACATTTGACAGCATTAACACAGAAATAGTAATCATAGACATAAACGTGTCTTTTCAAGCACTTGTAGCATACACAACGTGGCTGATTCTACCACTAGGCAAAATTAAGTGGCCACCTAAGGCAGCAGGATTTTGGCATTACAAAAAGGTGGTAAATTGTTTATTAATGTAGCATTTTACTTTTACAGCCACGGAGAGAGAGCAGTATGTTTTCTTCCATTGCCAAAATAACTTGTTTGTCCTTCTGCCACACAGCAAAGGATCCTGGGAGGAGGTGGGTGGGTAGGCTGGCAGGTATTGTTTACTGCTGTGCCTCAGGCACCGAAATCTCATAGGCTGGCGCACATACGCACAAATGTGCACCAAATCTCCCTATGGTCCTGTCAATAATGCTGGTTTTCTTTCCTAGGAAAATACACGAATGTTTCCATTTCTTCGCACCCTTTCCCTCTTATATGGATGTTCTCTAAGCCAGGAGTCCCCTCATTTGGTTTGCAGAACTTTTGGCAAAGCAAGGGCTGATAGCAGATTTTTGGAAAACCACCAGTTCACAGCCAAGAGGCTGACAGGCTTTGTCCTCCTTTGTGGGTTGACTGAACATGTTTGGCTGTTGTAATAAACGCACAGGGTTGGGAGGGCATCAACCTGCATCTAATCATTTTAAAGTATATCAAAGATCTTTAGTTAGATAACACACACTTTATATTAGGAAAAAGATGAATTATACAGAGAAGAGCAACAAAGATGATTAGGGGACTGGAGGCTAAAACATATAAGGAAGGGTTGCTGGAATTGGGTATGTCTAGTCTAATGAAGAGAAGGACGAGGGGGGACATGATAGCAGTGTTCCAATATCTCAGGGGCTGCCACAAAGAAGAGGGAGTCAAGCTATTCTCCAAAGCGCCTGAAGGCAGGACAAGAAGCAATGGATGGAAACTAATCAAGGAGAGAAGCAACCTAGAACTAAGGAGAAACTTCCTGACAGTTAGAGCAATTAACCAGTGGAACAACCTGCCTCCAGAAGCGGTGAATGCTCCAACACTGGAAGTTTTTAAGAAGAGACTGGACAGCCATTTGTCGGAAATGGTATAGGGTTTCCATGCCTGAGCAGGGGGTTGGACTAGATGACCTCCAAGGTCCCTTCCAACTTTATTATTATTATTATTATCCTTTAATACCTTCATTTAACATTGTTAAGCTAAGGGAGAGTGATTGGCCTAAATTTCATTGCTCAAATGGCTCAGATCTTAAACCAAGGGGTCATCTCAATTGCTGCAAATATTTTTAGTACCTTCTATTACCAGAACCAGAGACTGAAATTCTCACACAGTAGAAAACCTGAATTAGAGTAGGTCTCCTTAATCTGTCCATTTGTCAAATGTGAAACTGCCAGATTTCTTAAATTTCCCAAATATGAATAATTCTAGTACTTAGAATCACTATCTTGATGTAGTTGTGGGGCTTGCATGCTCTGAGGAGGATGAGAGCTACTCCAGAGGTTCAACCGTACTGGACAGGTCTCATCAGAACAGCCAGACAAAGAGCATCTCTCCCATAAACAATGTGGTGAAATGTAATTTACAGAAACCCACCCCAGATCAGTTATCACCCAGATTAATAAGGGTCACTCTATGGATACCAAAAAAAAAACCAAAACCACACACACACAAATCAAAAAGTGCACTACCAAAATGGAAGAGGAGGTTGGAAAATAAGATCAGCATGTTAAGATCAGATGCAAGCAAGCTAGAAAAGATGGCGGGGGGAAGAGGCTGAAGAACAAGAAGACCAAAGAATATCTGATCAAGAAATATCACTTAGGAAAAAAGGGAAATCAAGGAAGCACTGGAAATAATAAAACAGCAAATAACAGATATAGCCAAGGAGATCAGCAATAGAAAACTTCAAATTGCACACTATGGACAAAATCTCCAATTTCAGTCAAATCAGAAAGACTTCTATCATTCCATCAATAGAGACTTAGACCTGTCCACACATGACAAAGAAGAAACAATGCAGTTCTGGGTGCAGTTATAGGACAACCCAAAGAAATACAATAAGAACGGATAAAGGAGATGGATAAGAATAAAGATGAAGGTGAAATGTAAGAACTTGAAATGAAAGAAATGATGGAGAAAAAAGCAAGATCAACACTTGGTTAACAGCAGATGAAGATGAACTGCATGGTTTTTTTGTTGAAACATCTGACTGGTCCACACCCACTTGTTGCCAAGAGTTTAACAACATACTGTAAGGGAGTGAAATTGAATATTGGTTAATGTCTGGCAAAATTTACTTGATAATGAAAGATCTAACACAGGGGTCTGCTGGCTGAGGAATTCTGGGAGTTGAAGTCCACAAGTCATAAAAGGCCAAGTTTGAAGACCCCTGATCTAACAAAAGGGATAGCACTAGGCAACTACAGGTCCTTACTAACAACTTTCAAATTGCTAACTGGTGTAGTAGTTGAAAGCATCTTGTTGAAAACAAGCTCTTTCCATCTGAGCAGAAAAGAAACCGCTCAAACTGCAGAGGAACAAAAGATCAAATCCTAACTGACAAGATGATTCTGGAAAACTGCAAGAAAAGGAAGACCAACTTGAATGTACCGTGGATCGATTATAGGAAGGCATTTGACTCCCTGCCATATGACTGGATCATCAAGTGCCTAGTAATAACAGAAGTCAGTAGAAATATCAGAAGCTTTGTGGAAAGATCAATGGTACCATGGAAGACACAGTTGCTGGTCAATGGTGATAGACTGGGAGAGGTTAACATTAAGAGAGGAATCTTTCAAGGAGACTCATTCTCACCATTACTGTTTGTCATTGCATTGATTTCTCTGTCAACAATACTAAACTAGATAGGCCATGGCTAGCAAACATCAAAAACATCTATCCCACCTTTTTCTACATGAACGATCTGAAGGTGTATGGAAAATGCCTTTTAAAATAGAATTGCTGCTCAACATTGTCCACACTTGCAGCCAAGATATTGCAGTGGAGTTCGGACTGGACAAATATGCCACCCTCACCATCAACAGAGAAAAAATAGTGAAAACTGAAAGAATCAAGATGCCATATGGAAATAACATCAAGAATCTGGATGAAGATGATCACTACAAACACTTGGGCATCCTTCATGAAGTCAAGAAGAAAGTTAGCAGTGAATACATCAGAAGAGTGAAGAAAACCTTAAAGTCCAAACTCAATGGCAGAATTACCATCAAGGCGATTTAAGACCTGAGCAGTTCCAATCATTAGATATACATCTGGAATAGTGGACTGGACTCAAGCTGTAGTAGACACCCTGGATAGGAAGACCAGAAAAATAATGGCAATGAATTATGCCAACACAGCAGTGCTGACAGATTCTATTTACCAAGGAACAAGCCTTCATGGTATACTTGCTTCCTTGCACCTTCTTCATTGTCCTTCAGATATTCTTCCAATGTCCTTTTTCTTTCTTCAGCTGTTTGGTGTACTTGCAACATTCTATGCATTCTGTGTGGACATCCATGACAATAATAATAAATGTGCCTTTATTAAGATGCAACATAAGACAAAAATCCTTCACAATAATTACAAATAAATAAAATTAGTTCAGAATGTAACAGCAACCTAGTAAGCAAATATTAGTTACACTAAAACAACCAACATATAGCAATATATTTATAAATAATGCTCTAGGATAGGACCAAATATTCATAATATATACATTCATAATATATCCTATATGCAGGTAGTCCTCGACTTACAACAGTTCATTTAGTGACCTTCAAAGTTACAATGGCACTGAAAAAAATCACTTATGACCGTTTTTCACACTTACGAGCATTGCAGCATCCCCAGGGTCACCTGATCAAAATTCAGATGCTTGGCAACTGACTCATAGTTATGACGGTTGCAGTGTCCCGGGGTCATGTGATCACCTTTTGCGGCTTTCTTATAGGCAAAGTCAATGGGAATCCAGATTCACTTAACAACCATGTTACTAGCTTAATAACTGCAGTGATTCACTTAACAACTGTGGCAAGAAAAGTCGTAAAATGGGGCAAAATTTACTTCACAAATGTTTCATTTAGCAACAGAAATTTTGGGCTCAATTGTGGTCGTAAGCTGAGGATTACCTGCATTTAAAGTGCATCTCTGGAAGGCTGACTTAGCGTTTTCAGTTAGGGCTATAATGGGCATAATTGATAATCCGCTACAAATGGCAAACTAGAGAATTAAATGAATTGTCAGAAGAGTCCCGGGATCTTCAGAATTCAAATGAGAAAAAAGAATGATTGAAATGTTTACCTAGATTTACCAAAAACACTATAGCAATGTAACTGTGAATAGCAAAAACAGAAACTTGCCAAAGATTGATGCAGAAATGTCAATTTGAAAAGTTCTCTAATCAAATCAAGTGCAAAGTTTGTTTTGCAGGATTTTTTCCCCCCAGCCCCAGCATTTCTGTATTTAATTAGCCTGGACAAATGTTTATCAGCAGTGTCCTCAAATAATATTACATCTTTTCCGAGCATTCCTCCGAGGAAGCCAATAAATCATATAATATTGCTGTGAGCTCCTGTCTTCAATAACCACATTTTAAAAATGCATAATCCTTTCAATTCTTTGCCAAAACTGAGCAGCATATTCCAACTTGCCTGGGTTAAATTGCCTAAATTGCTTAGGCCTATCTTCCTATTTTGAAGCAAGAATATTAAAGAGTTGGCTGGACCCAGAGCTGCTGTTTCTGTGTCATGTTCTTAAAAGGACAAAAGTGTTAGGATTGACATTTTGTCAGTGATTCTTTTGCCATGTCACCAGAATTATCCATGGCTGCAAAATTTATTGGCTGCCCTCATAATGCCAACATTGTCTAACTGATAGTCGTAGGTCCTCTCCTGTCTTTCTTATCATGCAGATGAATCTGTTTCTCCACCCAGAAACTTACCCATTATCAGCACAATTCAAAATGGAAGGCAATTATATACTGTGATAGCATATCCATGGAGTATATTTCCTGTGCCTGTCATTCAATCATTCTTCTCTCCATGCCCTTCAGAACAGATATGAGTGTCCAATTAACTTCTAACAAATTTTTGTGCTGCATTTTCAGGAGACAAATAGATGTTTCATGAGGGAAGGAGAAAGTAAATGGTTAGCAAGTATTTTACTTCTGTAGGGAAAGGACCCTTTCATATTCAGATGCAATAGGAGAAAGACCTGTAAAAGGACTGGAAGGGCAATCATTATTTGATCAACGTGGAGAAGAGCAAAAACAATTATCTGCTGGCCATCTTTGTCAGGAAACATCTTAATGTAACCATGATACAGATGGAACATAGCATTTATGAGTGTTAGAATAACAAGACCTATTATAAAGTAATCCGGAGATATTTAATGGATTGTTAGAAGACTTGAATGACTGGTCTCTGGCAATATCTCTGCTGGATTTTTCTTCTAAATTCTGGCAAGTTTAGACAGTTTATTAAAACACAAAAACACAACTGTGTTGTGGAATGGTTGGACAATTCTGTTTTATCAGAATTCTGCTTCCTACTTCAGAAGGAAACCATTGGTGGTCATGCACCATATCTTGCCTGCATATGTCTAGCAGTTGGAGACAGCTCATCTGTGTTTTGGACAAACATGTCATTGCTGTCTAGAGCAGAATGTGCTTGAATACATATACACGGCATTGATTATTTATCTCTGCTCACTCTCTCCAGCTTTCAGAAAAGGGAAACTGTCATTCTGTGGCTTTTAATTTCATCCAGAAATACGTTCATGGAGGGATGGTTAGATGGATGGTTAGGCTCCTACTTTTTATGATACCTACGTCAGTTACTGTGTTAGAAGACGGATGAATCTGAAGATTGGCTATCTCTGTTCAGTGTACCTCGTAGTATTTTCCATGACTTTCTCTGGTTTAACAGTAAAGTTTAATATCCAGCCCTGCAGCATTTTAATTATCCCGAGTACCGAATTCTTGATTATGTTACTTTTTCTGCCCCCTCTTGATGTTTCTGCTCAAATTTAATTGGGAAAGGGATCCATTATTTTATCTCTGTGATAACCATAATATGCTATCTTCAGTTCTTCATCTTGATTAAGCCAACCTAACCATTTCTTATCCTTTAAACAAAAAAATTGGGAAATTAGTAATTAAATCATGGTGGTGGTGGAATTAAAAAAAGTTATTTTCGTAAATATGTTTTTGAGCATATAATAAACTTAACAAAATTCTAAGCAACAGGCCTAGTATTAAAGTGAGGAACCTGTGGCCTTCAAATGCTAATGTGCAGATACCAGGTGCTTCCCCAATCCTGATTTAATTTTATTAGCCCAAATAATTATCGTCACATCCTGGCATGGAGGAGGAGAAGGAAAAGGAATAAATATTTCCATTTTGCCTGTGGCAAACCATCTGATTTCTAAATTGTGCAAACGTTGACTGTAGGTATTCAAACCATAATTTGAAGTAAGTTTATTTCTTCACACTTGATCAGATCAGTCAGTCTGAAATAAACATTACAATTTCTGTACTTTTGTGGCCACACCAGAGGAATGATAAGTGAGATATATAAGTCAGAAAGAAGTTAGGTTCATTGTTGCAATGCTGAATCACTTCTGAGTGGAACTTTTGCGTTCAATAGAATTTGATCCTCGGTCTCTCTAGGCTTCATAACCAAATCCATTTGTCAGGAACTTGGGTGTCAATTTATCTGGCACAGTTTGCCTTCTGAGAAGTCGGTGATTACGTATTTAGCAAGATATTTCAAATTCAAAGTGTCTAAGCTTAAAGTGCCTCATTTTGAATTGAAAACAGTTGCTTTGAGAGCCAGTTTGGTGCAGTGGCTATGATGCTGATCTAGAAACCGGAAGCCTATGAATTCATGCTCTTTGGTGTGAAAATCAGTTGGGTGAATCTAAGCAATTTTCTCTTAGGCCTACACCTCACAGGTTTGTTGTTGTGACGAAAACAGAAGGCAGGACAATTAGCATTTTTAGGCAGCCCTGAGCTGACCAAAATTAAACGTGAGATAACAAAAGCTAATAATGAATGAATTTTAAAAAACACTTTCATAATCCAATCAGCTGCTTTATCATGTTTCTTGAGTTCAGAATTTCTAACTGATAGGACAGCCCATTTTAAATTGTGGAAAACCAATTGAAACAATTGCAGTTTGAAAAGTTTTGCCTACCACCCCTCGAATTCCTTTTTGAAATGAGACCTGCAAGAGAGAAACAGAGATTTAATGTAATTCATTCAACCTTAATAAATAAGACTGATTTAGTTCATTCTTGTAAAGGAAATGTAGCCTATCCTTATAGCCTCCGTTAATTATCATGATTTCTGAAATTGACAACTGTGGACTATGCAACGCTACAAAATTCATTTGGAGTGTGCAAAGGTTTACTGTTTTCTGCAACATTCCTATAACAATGTTTTTCAAACTTAGCAACTTTAAGACAACTACATGCTGTCTGGGGAATTATTGGAGTTGAAGTTAAAGTTACAGAGTTTGAAAAAAACACTGATCTACAAGGTGATCCTAACTGCACAAACTAACTGGATGTTGTTGTTGTTTTAATCTTCTCAGTAAGCATTTTCCTTATCTGTTTTCAATTGCTACGGCTGTAACAGCTCCTTTCCAAAAGTGTGGTACCTGTAAGTTTCCATAGTGCAATTGCCACTCACACTTTGGGTTTTGTTTGTGATGGGCACAGGACTTACCCATATTGGCAGGCCTTTTTAAACAATTCCTCTCAACAGTATTGCCGTGCCTTCAAATATTACCCAATAAACACCTCTCCAAAGGTGTGAATGACTTCCAATCAGGCTACCATCAAATGTGTCAGCTAAACACAGTCCCCACTACCACTATAAAGTGCCTGTAACATTTGGGGGCTTCAGCAGCATTACCTGGCTTTGGTCATGTCCACATTCCCTGGCCAAAGATACCTAAATAATCACATTTAAGGGACATGTGCTCCAGATGTAACTTCTGTCTCATCCCCAACCTTCTACCGAGGCATTCTATGCATGCCTTCATATCCTGCTAGCATTCCGTGAAGGCCCTCCATTATCTGTTTTTAAAGGACATGGCCTTCTGATGCAGGCATTGTTGAACTTCTAGTCCACTGCAGTGTTTTTTCTTAAATACACGCTTGCTATAATTGATGGGGCTCAGTCTGCAACAGTGGCAATCCAACCAATTCTGCAGATGGAACTGACAGCTGGGACACCAGCAATTTCTACCTATGTATGACAGACAGCCAAGGTATCCTGTTAGACGGTTGTTTCTATTAGTAATTCAATCCATATCATTTTGTCACCATTCCCTCCCATGGATCAGAAGGCATCCTCGATTCTGTACTAAACAGGGTTGCTATTCCAGGACTATGTTGACTCCTGCACATATGGGTCACTTTCACTATGAATATATGAGTCCTATTATCCTTATATCACCATCAAGGTATCACATCATTTCTTTATTTCTTATCCAGGGTCTAGATGTGGACCTTGTGCATCATTTTGTGAAGTATATGACTTCAGCTACCTGGTTATGCTTTGAGCTGACCAGGAGCTACAACTAGTAGCTTTGCAAGGTTATTCTACAAGATAAGTGTCTTTATTTTTTAGAAGATTAACAACCAGTAACTACTGAAGTCCAAAAACAGCCTTCTCTTTCTACAGTGATCATTTTTACCAAGACCATAAGGGTTTCCTACACTTCTAATTTAATGGGGCTGTTAGGACAGAAAGTTACTTTTATCTAAGGTGATTCTATGGGCAATAGCAGCAAAATATTATCAGCATTCTTTCTGATAAAAGAAAGCTATATGTGGATAATGTATGGTCCAGTTGGAAAGACTAAGGGAACTACAATTCCCAGCATCCCTCACTACTATCTGGTTCTACTATAATAGAAACATTTGAATAGTTGCTGTTTCCCATCCATTTATGCAGTAAATTCATTCATACGCTGATGTTCATCAAGAAATGTTTGTCATATCTGAATCACAACCCTGATTTGAATCTTAATGAACTATCTAGATGTATCTTTGCAGACCTGTATTTCTGTCCAGAGTCACAGATCTGGGTGAGACTAATTCATTAATTGGATCATGGCGAAGATATCCCCCCTGACTGCAGAAATGTTTTAAAAACAGAAGCTGAAAGTACAGTCTATTTATAGTCATAAGCATCTTAAAGTGGTCCTCAACCATTTCTCCAAGTGATAGAGTTGATGTGACTTCTGTTTCTTTGAAATTGTATAATTCTGTAATATCTATTTGTTTAAAGTACACAAGCAGAGAATACTGTAGGAAAACAGATCTCCTGTGTCTAATTTTTGGCAAGCAGTGTTTATAGCCCTCTTTCCCCAAAGCCCTAAACCTGTTTTTGTGTAGTTAAATTTCTCTGCATTTTGCATAGTAATTCACACTCCATTGTCTTTGTGGCAGAAAGCTCTCTCAAACTGTATTTTGTCCGTATGTAATTATAGAGATGATATTCATTTATTTCTATTCTTATACACTGCCTTTCAGGAACCAGCCCTCTTGAGATGACTCACAATATTTGAAAAACATAAGCAATCATTATAACATATTGTGAAGTGTAAAACCATAATTTATAAAGCATAAAAAACATAACAGCAGCCATTAAGCAATATAAAAGAGAACAAGCAATAAAGCATAAAAAATTCAAACAGCAGCAGTTAAATTCAGAACAACTTAAATGCCAATTAAAAGAAAGTTGGGACAAAGAGTCTTCAGGGGCCTAGAAATATAGTTCTACTTTAGAAGGATATTTCACAAGCTTAGAAAGGCACATGTCTAATTGCCCACCTTGTCTAAGACCCTACAAGCAAGGCCTTAAAGCCAGTCTTAGCACCACAACAAAATGTTTGATCCTAAATCTTTGAAATATGCAGCTTATGTTGTACCTCATCCCCTAACTATGAGTTGCATTCTGTAGAGTGGGAGCTTTCAAATATCTTTCAAAGATAGACAGCCACAGAGCACATTACTGCAAAGAACTAGTCTTGATGTAACTAGACTTTATATGGGGCAGTCGTATAAAGGCACGTTAGCAAGAGAAGAGTGGAAAATTAGTTTAATATGGCAGATAAAGGCACCAGGGCTAGAAACTGGGGAACCATACATTCTACTCCTGCCTTAGACATAAGGCCAACTGGGTAAGTTTGGGTCGGTGGCTCTCAGGAAGTTAGAAGAAAGAAATGGTAAGCCATTTCCAAAAATGTTGGCAAGAAAATCACAGTGACTTGCCCAGGCAATCCCCAGAAGACAAGATTGACCTGAAGGCATAAAATTAAGATATGAATTAGCTAGGGAAGAGGGCATCATCCAGGAAAGTGAAAGGGACAAGATTAGAAAATGTTGCAATAATTCAATTTATTGTTATTTGATTTTAGCCTTCGGGGTTTTTTTCTGCAGGTTCCTGGAGAGAAAGTTGTTGGTAAGAACATGACGGTAATAGTGGAGTTCCCCAATCCACTGAAGCAAAATCTCACCAATGTCTGGGTCCGACTTGATGGCCCTGGTGTGCTAAAACCAGTCTCAAAATTATTCAGGTAAGGTAAGGCCTATTATGGCATAGTTTTCTGGGTATTCGTAACAAAACGAACACTAAATGTGCCATCATATTTGAGCAATATCAGCTTCTCTCTTGAGGGCATGAAATTAATCTTCTCCAATCATTTGTCCTTTGGGTGTGTCAGGATTATAACTCCCAGGAACTGCAGCTAGCAAGGTTCTGCTAACTGGGAATTTAGGAGATGATTACCTCCAAATATCTCTGAATTAGAGGAATTGATCTAAATAATTATAAAACTGTATTTCTTCCCCAGGCATCAGTGACAGCAAGATACTATATCCAAATAATGAACAAGATAACTTAATGTTACAGTAATATGTTACTGGAATAGTTTAGCAGCTAAATTTTGAAAATGTAATCCAGCAAGACTCATTTAAAATGTCACTTATTTTAAGAAAACATGAAATAAGATAGCATTTCTCTGCCTCGTCCTCATTACCATTAGTGGTCCATCTGATATTTATGACAGTAATAAAACACTTTACAAAGCTGTGGCATTATTTTAATGTAACTCAAATTCCTTAAACCAGGGGTCCCCAACCCCCGGTCCGTGGACTGGTACTGGGCCACGGCATGCCAGCAACCAGACTGCACAAACAAGCAAAGCCCTATCTGTGGGATGCAGGCAGCACACAAAACCACACACTCTCCGGTCCATGGAAAAACCTTTCTCCACGGAACCGGTTCCTGGTAGCCAAAAGGTTGGGGACCTCTGCCTTAAACAATGAAAAATTCCTATATAAATTCTCATGACACTTCTATATGAGTCAATCTGAAAACAGTTCCAGGTCAACATGTGTTTGGTGATCTGACTGATTTAATTCAGGTTAGCTACAACGTAGCTGAAACCAGTGCAAAGTTCTCTTCTCTTCTCTTCTCTTCTCTTCTCTTCTCTTCTCTTCTCTTCTCTTCTCTTCTCTTCTCTTCTCTTCTCTTCTCTTCTCTTCTCTTCTCTTCTCTTCCCTTTCCAGTGATTTCATTTACTTATTGTAGAGAAAGCCTCCCTCACCTTTCTTCCCAATTCCTCTCCTTCAGATCCCATAAAAGGAATGCTAGCTTAATGCTCTGAAGCTCTCCCTCAATAGGCCATAAGAAAAAAGGAGGGGTGGCCATTGAAAAGCCTTTCTTTCTTTCTTTCTTTCTTTCTTTCTTTCTTTCTTTTTCTTTCTTTCTTTCTTTCTTTCTTTCTTTCTTTCTTTCTTTCTTTCTTTTTCTTTCTTTCTGTCTTTCTTTCTTTCTCTTTCTTTCTTTCTTTCTTTCTGTCTTTCTTTCTATTTTTTTCTTTCTTTCTTTCTTTCTTTCTTTCTTTCTTTCTTTCTTTCTTTCTTTCTTTCTTTCTTTCTTTCTTTCTTTCTTTCTTTCTTTCTTTCTTTCTTTCTTTCACCACAAGAACTGGATTTTTTAAAGTAACAGTTAAAAAAAAGACAGATTCCCGACACTGCATTAATATACAGATTGAACCTGCTTGTTAATAATGAAGACTCGCTGGGTTTTGAGCAGGGAGAGAATTTCACTTAAAGTTCAAACTTCATCGCAAGGAAAATTCTCTTTTACTAATTATCTGGAGACTAAATAATCAAATAAATCTTTTTTTTTCTTTCAGTAATAATTGTAACATAATATTTTAATCTGGTTCTGTTATTTTTAAATTGTTTTAAATATGTTACTGATTTTTTTTTAGTTTTTTGCCGCCATTTTTATATTTATTTTTTATAATGATATTGAAAGAGTGGTTTTAAGAATACGATCAAGAGCAAGGAATCTACCATCATCTAGATGAGGGGTCCCCAACCTTGGCAACTTTAAGACCTGTGGACTTCAACTCCCAGAATTCTGGGAGTTGAAGTCCACAAGTCTTAAAGTTGCCAAGGTTGGGGATCCCTGATCTAGATATTGCTGAACAGCAATTTCCAGTATCTTATATCATTGTCAATGTTATTTGGAGCTGTTGAAGCTGTAATTTAGCAGTCACTTGTGAGCTATAGGTTTCCTGTTCTTGTGTTAAATTATGGAAATATTTCAATATGTTTTGTAAATGTTAATACAAGTACTGAATTGCATTTTCATTTGGCATGATTGTGGTACGTTAAAGTAATAGAAAATAAACCATCACAGATTGTTTAAATATTCATCCCATTTTCCTCATTATATTGAAGATGATAAATGACCAGTACACTTTGATGGCTCAACACATTACTAAGAATCATTCATCACCACATTACTCCAAGACAATTGAATTAGTTTGGTTTTATTCCATTAGCAAAAAATTAATACTTTTTTCCCTCTAGGATGCATTCCAGTTTTGTTTTTTACTTATTTCTGAACAAGTCCTTTTGGAAATGCCACATCCAGTCTTCTAGATTGCATTATTTCTTCCTTGACAAAATTATATGCAAGGGGTTATTTTAAGCCAGCAAGATTTATACAAAAATCTATGTTCTACTACAATGCAGTCACCAGCTTTAACGAGCATTCAAGATTTTGTTTTGTTCATGATATTATAGAGTCAAGGCTTAAGTGGAAACAATTCTGAAACTGCTTGTTATTAAATTAAAGCTTAAAGATCTAAAAGCCAAACCACATGCTAAGCAGATCCATGAATACTCAGAACCACCTTCCATAAGTATTTTTTTCATTAAGAGTCTTGGATTTAAATGGGGACACAGCACTGGAGTAACCACTAATACCACCATTATTATTTTGATTTAAATAATAATTTGCCCAAGGTAGGGGAAAAAACAGACAAGTGAAGACAAATATATACAGTGTGAAGTCAAAAAACTGAGCAAATTTTATTTTTTTAAACACTATCTAATACTACAGTCCCTGATGTAAATCCATCCATTCTTCTTACAACTACCTTGTAAGTTAAATAAGCAGAAGATCTCATTCATAAGTTGTCTCAAAAAAGAGTGATGATTGTGCATTTCCTGAATTTGTCGAGATGCATGTACTTTTTTTTTAGGCTTTAAAACAACCCCAATAATTGGAGGTAGGTTATTCCTTCAAATCACAAACTCTTTTTTCTACTACCAAGATGCTGGTTTATATATTAGATTTATAAACCATGTCAAACTATGTTTGCATTATTGTATTTCACTGCAGAGAGATTCCAAGGAATTCAACCTTGATCTGGGAAGATAAATATGTTCCAAAGCAGCCTGGCTTACGAAAGTTGATTTCAAGCTTGAATTGTGATGCCTTACGACATGTCTACGGCGAGCTGGACATCAGTATTCAGAGTGCTGAGTAAAGATCTTTCTTTCTTTCCTTTTCTGTTCAATGATTTCCACATTTCATTATAGGAAAGTATAAGAAAGAATTGTACTTTCAAATGCCCTAATCCCAAAGTTGCCAAACATACATTCTGCACATATGCTTACTATTTTTTCCCCCAGTTTATTTTCAGAGGTTTTTTCCCCCTCAAAACGATGAAAGATCAAGTTCATATAAACATATACACACATATGCAAATATCCACACATTCATTTGTATTCTGCCTTTCCTCAAAGTTAATTACACGAGGTACATAATCCCCACTTTTGTCACAAACAACACCGTAAAATCTGTTAAACTAAGGGATTGTGATTGGACACTAAGCCTCGCACTCATGAGATTTGGACTGAGAATAAGATAGATGGCCCAGAAGCAATTTTAAGAAGCAAGTCTCCTACTTCCTGATACAACACTCTTTATACCACCACACCAAATTACACACCAACATTACAAGTTTACTTACACTGATTTTCTTTGCCCATCAACTTCTTTGCTGAGGTTTAGCACTGGACTGATTCTTCTTTCGTCCCAAACTAACATAAGCATCACTAAAAGAGAATAACTGAGCACCAATAAAAACAGAATTATTTCAAACAGCAGAAAATTACTCAATATGAATTAGTTCAAGTGATAATGTTCCCAACTAATAATAAGAATGTATGATGTTGCATATTAAAATCAGGCCAATTTTAAAATATTTCAGCTGCTGGAGCATTCTGAATGTTAGTTTTAATTAAAACTCAATATTCCATGGATATTTTTAAAGATAAAAAAATCAGGACAATAAAATGTTCTCTTTGTTGTCTTTATTCCCAACAAGCTTAGATGTATGCAAGTAAGAGTTGGATTCTGAAAACATAGGTTGAATTTTTATCTCCCCCACCCCACCCCATACACACCTTTCATGATAACTAGGCTCTTATCAGCAATTTGAGCATTGTCAAGGTTCCGATGTGTAGAAGTCGCTTTGATTTTAATGGGGAAGAGTTAAAGAAGTCATGAGATTTACTTTAGCACTTCTGTTAGCACGTCATATATCCAGAGGGCATCTCTGAGAATAGAAGCACAGATGTAGCTATGTCTGAAGTGGGTGAAATCAAAATCTGCACGAGCTCTATGCCCCTTTTGAATGGACATGCAGTCTCAAACAGACTGGATTTTTGAACCTCCTCTCAACAGTCAATGCAGCTGCTTAGATACATTCCTTCAAATGGATTACCAGCAATTTCAGTTACAAATATTAATATGATTGGTCTATCAGGGTAACCAAAGTATTCTGACTTAGGTGATATCTAATTGTGGCTCACTGTTGCCCTTAAATGAATACAGATTGTGAGCTGAGTTTGCTAGAATATCAGCAGAGGCATCTAGGGTGATATATAAGAGGATTAAAAAAAAAACTCATTCCACCCTTAAAGATTATCCTAACTGTCCTTGCATGGCTCAGTGCCGACTTCACGTCTCTGTTTTGGTAGAGAGATTGTAAGGGGTTAAATCCAACCCTGGGACACTGATCCACAAGCTGCATTCCTTGGTAGGCAAGATTAGCATAGCCATGCTGTATTATTAAACAAATTAAGAAACCTGCTCTAGATTTTTTTTGTATCATGGAAATTTACTTTCTTGAAACTTACAAGGTGGCACTATCTAGCCAGCTCTGTTCTCAAAGAGCTAAGCAAAACCATGGTTACTATTTGGATGGGAGGCTATCAGAACAACTCAGAAGATGACAATACAAAATAAATTCTGTACTGTTACCAACACTGTAAGAGGGCAGCCATGGAAGAGATTTATGTCTATATGTGATTTATGACCACAATTCAGCCCAACATTTTTATTGCTAAGTGAGACATTTGTCAAGTGAGTTTTGCCCCATTTACGACCTTTCTTGCCACAGTTGTTTAGTGAATTACTGCAGTTGTTAAGTTAAGTAATACGGTTGTTAAGTGAATCTGGTTTCTCCATTGATTTTGCTTGTCAGAATTTGCAAAAGGGGATCACATGACCTCAGACACGGCAGTCATCATAAATATGAGTCAGGTGCCAAGCATCTGAATTTTGATCATGTAACCATGGGGATGCTGCAATGGTCTACTCATAAGGGTGAAAAACAGTCATGTCACTTTTTTCAGTGCTGTTGCAGCTTCGAATGGTCACTAAACAAACTGTTGTAAGTCAAGGACTACCTGTAGAGCCAAAATAATCAGGGGTAGTCTACTAGCAGACTAACACATTTTGCTAAAAAGCAACTGAGCTGTAACTCATAAAAGCTTTTGCCTTTTAATAACATTTGCCTGAAATGATACTACCAGACACCTAGTGTTGCCAAGAAAACTATATGGCCAGACTCATGAATTTGGCAAGGAAGACTTTACATTTTCACAATTACCATCAAAATCATTTCTTTTGACCTGGAGCCAATCCATTGTTTCAGAAGAAAAGTTGCTGGTGAAATATTCTACGTCAAGTCTCAATTTAGTTGGCTGTAGAAAATAACATACTGTTCCTTGGATGGAATTTGTGGAAATAGCTTGTAACTTAAGGCCCCAGCAATGTAACTTTAAGTGGTCATGGATAATAAGCCTCTTAAGCAACTGTTGGATGTGTCATGAGTTTATTCCTTTGAGAAATTATCTAATTAAGTGTGCATTGTTAATGAAGTCAGTTTGTATGTAAAATCTGATTATGCTGCTTTACACCAAAGTCAACTACTGTTAATCTGCTTTTCACTTTGTGTCTTAAGAGCTTATATCTAAGGATATTTACCCATGTAGTATGGCTGTATTACTATCATCTTTCTCAGCTTTTCTATTGCCTTCTCTTATTGATATCTTAGGATTATATTACTTTGTTGTTTATGTGTATACTGAGAGCTTTTCCACCAGAGACAAATTCCTTGTGTGTCCAATCACACATGGCCAATAAAGTATTCTATTCTATTACCACAAACTAATGCAATAAAAGAATCACCTTGCCTGCATGTGTCTCTTCCAGTTCTGGTTGGTTGAATTTAGAGTGTATTTTGACTTCATGAAGACACCTACATTTTAATCCCTTTGGACAGCCTGATCCTCATCTGCCATTTCCTAAATGTGCTGGATTTTACATGATAGGTTCACATATTGTCATAAATCAGGGATTTGCTGTAACACCACAACACCCAAAAGAGCCATTGATCACATCTGCAAAACCTCTAGATCAAAATTACTGGTTTAACTTTGGTTTTTCATTTCATCAAGAAAGTGATTACTTATACAGTTGATAATATCTATGTCACAGCAAGCAGCAGCATCTAAGCTTACCTTGGTTTTCTTGGGAACTAAGCATAGTTTGGCTTTTTTTAAATATTTGGATGGAGAGCCAAACAATTTCAGAGCTCCTGGGAAATGGAAAAATCATTTGGAGAAAACTAAAGCGAGTCATATATTTAAAGTTACCAGGAAAACTGGGATCAACACTTGACTTATGGCCTTCTTTATATATTTTCTCAGTGTAAGCTCAATTGAATAAACTTCCTTTTAAATAAATCTACATGGGGCTATATGAAAGGCAAGTAAACTTTAATTAATCAATTTTCTATCCTTCATTTAGTTGAGTTTCTTTTTAAACATCGGCTGAGATATTGGTGATCACATTGTCATAGAACATATTTGCATCATGCTCTGTAAGTAAACGTGGCTTCCTCTACAACCTAATTACTTAATTATTTGATTAAATATTTGATAATGGCAAATACATGACTTTCGGCAAGATGATAAAAGACTGACCGCTTTTGCAATCAGTATTGTGTAAGTTAAAAAATAATTGCCACTTCTCCCAACTTTGAGAGTTAGGATTTGATGGGGAGAAGTATCAGAGGCTAAGAATGAAGTTAGTGAGGGGATTGAAAGCTGAATCCATGGTTAAAGAAACTGGGTAAGTTGAGCCTGAAAGAAAGAGAAGACAAAGAAAAGAAGTCCCAGCAGTCTTCAGATACTTGAAGGGTTGTGATAAAGAAAACAGTGTGGATTTATTCTTCATAGTTCCAGAGGATAGGACAAAACAAATGGGTGGAAACTTTACAGATCCAAATTCAAATAAGGAATTGACTATTAAGGAGTAGAACAGCCTGCCTCCTGTAGTCATGGCTGTTCCATCACTGTATATTTTCAAGCAAAGGCTGGATAGCCATTTGTCTAAGATGGTATTAAGATTCCTGCCCTGAGTAGAAGTTGGATGAGAAGACCTTTAAAATCCCTTCCAACCCGGTCATTTTGTGAACTTCTTAGCAATCAAGTTTCTTTGTTCTTGGATGTCCAAATTCCTTTTATCGTACTGCTCCACTGCTCCAACATCCCTCCTTTTCATTAAAAACACGGGTTTTATTACAAGATCTTTTCATGCAATGGTTCTGAGAAGCAGACCTTTTCCAAGCATTTATCAATATGTTGGGTGTTTTCATATAGTGGGAGAATAGTCCTGCACACACACAATCATGCATGACAAGTACAGTACATGGGTTGGAAACACTCTGCAAAAAAGGTCTCTATTAATACTATGCTTTTCTCTCAAAAATCTGGGAGTCTGTGTGGAGGAAACAATATTCTGTTCCTTCATGAATATAGGGTAATTAATACCTTTCCCCCTCTACAGGAAAAGCCCAATAACAAGGTTTTTGTTTATATAGTTTATTATATGTACAAATATCAATAATATCTATTTGTCTTGACTTAAGTAGGCACACTTAAGGTTTTCTTTTGCATTGAAATCTATTTTATATTACACTGTATAAAAGCCATAGTGTAATAGAAATGCCAAGCTTGATTCACACAACACATGAAAGCTTCTGTTGGACTTTTCTGAAAGTTCTTTGTACAACCAGGAAAACTGAGAAGCTTTGGAAAGGATAACACAACCTGAAGGCTGAGATTCTCCACCTGCAAAATGCCACAGTGTAAATTGCACCTGTTCTTAGTCACTTGCTCTTCTCTAGACTAGCTGTCCAGAACACAGCCCACAGTGCAATCCTTTTGCTCTGAGGGGAATCCTATTGAGTTCAATAAGAATATTTCTTGGTAGGCCTACTGATTATTGCTGCTTTAGTTTAGGTCTGCACTATACTTTGGGGAACCGTTGATATTATTTGCTCCTCTGCATAGCAAATGAAAACAATGTCAACTACGAATGAAGGCGAATATATGTGTCCCAGGATAATGTGGCAGGATCCAATCTGGGTCAGAGAGAAGTTCCCTGAAAATGGGCTCCAGCATGAGTCCAAAAGCTCAGAAGTCAAAATCTCTGGTCCCGGTGACCGACCCAAATTGGATCCCGCAATACCAACTATTCCCATTTCAGTTTGTTTGCTTCCACATGAAGAGGGAAGCAGAGAAAATGGAGCACCAACATCTCCATCACTGAGCAGAAAATACAAGATGACATCGGGCAATGGACAGCTTCATGTCTCATCCCACTTCAATCTGACTGAAGCTCCTGAGGGAAGAAAAAAAAATGAGAATGCCATAAACTATCTTACAGCAGCATCAACAAGCAAGCCCAGACACCAGCTTCCTTCATCAGCTAAGAATAGAAGACCTCTGCTTTCAAAATAAAATGCCCAGACCTGTCTTTTCACCTGCCTTAAGCAGGCACTTTCACGGGTATTCAGCTGGAAGTGACCGCAGTGCATCCATGCCATTTTTGCAGGATGACCAGCTCCAAACTTTATTGCTTGATCCTCAAAAGCCACATCACAGATCTACTTTCAGGTATTAAGGCCCTTTCATTTATGTCACAAGAGCATCCCTTCATTTTTAACTTTTGATGTTATTTATAGCTCCAGCCAAATGCCAAACACATTTTAAAACAGCAAAAGGAATAAGGACTGTGTGTAAGAGTGCACACATGCATACGCACACATAGAAAGAAAACATGCAAGTTGAGTTAGTATCTGGGACAGATGAGTGAGTGTCTGGAAAAAGTTGCAAAATTGCAGGATGGGATAATTGTGGGTGGGATAAAATCAAAGTGCACTTCAAGAGCTATGCTGATAAACCAGAAATCAGAGTTAAGTGGCATTTTAATGTATCGGAGCTAAAAGAAGTTGTAATTTAAAGCATAAGGAAAGGTGCAGCAGAAAAGAATATTTTGGGGCAATCACAAAAATGAATCAGATAAATAAATACATTGCTAGAAATTTATGAAGAGTTTACCTAACAGGAATGTGGATTTCTTAGGCAACTAGGTTTTTTTAACGAATCATTGAAAAAAAAATGGAATAAGTTGGTGTGTATTGACAAGTATTTCCCACTTATCTACTCATTTTTGCCTCAGAGTAAAAAATATGCAAATGTTTTTGGTTATATTACATGACCAAAGAGCAAGTACTGTCCAGTAGTAGCCCATGAGCTATGTGGTCATCTCAAACTTACAGACACTGTTTCCCCATCAGCAGGAACTGAACCTATATCTTTCAATATATAAATGTATATAGGGTACTAGAGTCTAGTGCAGAATTGTTTCCTAAGCCTGTTGCCTCTAGATGGGGCTAAAGAGTCTTGGGCCAAATGACAATAGCAACTACATGAGCACCTATCCAGCTGTGTACAGAATGGTGTTGTTTGCAAGAGGCCAGGAAAGGCTCTTTAATTCCTGATTATCCATCAAGAGGGATACAATATAAGCTCTTCCTGGCACAACAATAGTCCTTCACAGGCCGTGAAACGACATCTGGGGCCAGAAGGCAGAGCGGTTCTTTCTAGCTTATAAAGCAAAAGCAAATTATGACAGAGCCAGCATGGGAAGGCATTCATACTTGGAGGATTCCATTTAGCCCCAGTGGGGAAGGGAATATTAGAAGAATGAATGACAAGCCAGACGATCCTCAGATGCATTTTAAAGCCACAATGCAAAATGTCTGCTTTTGCTGGACCTTGTGATTGAACATTAAAAACGTGGCCTAAGCTGAAATGGGAAGGACTGTATAGATGGATAAAAATGCCAAATTCAGTCTAAACATCTGGCTGACTGTGTAACCAACTATTACAGCACAGAATGTGTCCAGATGTCAGTTTCCATGTGTTAGGAATATGGTTCAAAAAAAAAAAAAAAGAACATTTGAGAATCTGAAGTTGCGTAATTGAGTTCATTTTTGGAAAAAATGAAAACATCTGGACATTCCTCCACAAATGTCTATGGAGATTCTCAGTCATCCAGGTCACGGTTGTCCCAAACGTGCTTTCTCAAGAAGCAACTGGACTTCCTTGTTTTTCTTTGAAGTCATTTCGCTTCACACCCATTTGCACTCATCAGGTGACCCTGAGGACACAGATAAACCCCCAAGTGGCCTCAACGGCTCTCTAAAAGAATGCAAATGACCAGCTGTCTGCAAAGAATATAAATCCTTCTGTTCCCCACCATTCAGTCACAGCTGAAGAAGCTTCTTGGATGAGAAGCGAAACATCTTCAAGGAAAAACCAGAAAGTCCAGTTGCTTCTTGAAAAAGCACCTTTGGGATTCTGCCACAAAATGGATACTTGACAGTCATAACTTTGGAATGTCATCTCCAGAAGGAACAAAGACAGGACACTGTATAAACATATGTTCAAATGAAGCATTAATCTGATTGCGTTTTCAACAAAATAATGATTTTCTCAATGGAGCCCAAAATATTTTTTGTTGAATAACATGTAATCTACTGAGGTTTTTCATATTCGTATTAGCATTGTCTTTGCTAATTTCTTTGCATTGTCCCCCCAATTTTTTATTCCATTCAACCATTAAAGTTTACATATTAAATTGATCCATCACCGGCAGAATTTTATATGGAGTAATTATAAGGTGGGGTTGTGTCACAGACTTTAATGAGCACTTATAATAGATTAGATGCAACCAAGGCTGAAATTACTGCAGGTCCAAATTGGAACATCAATAGATATTCTAATTGTGTAAATCCTGCCACTGAGTTGTGCTAGGCCGATAATATTTGTCCTTTAGAATGGAAAATAATACAAACTCACCAGTTTCGTCTACTCATTGATCCAAAGTCTACACCCAAGCTTTCAATTAATTTTTTTCTGTATGATCGTGCTTTTATTCTGGGAACTGGATTATCGCATAACGTCAATTTAGTATGTGAAAAACTCTCAAAAGGGCAAAGTAGATTCCCCATGCCATGGTTTATTCTTCAGCATTAGATGGGTAAAAAAAAAATATCCCAACTACTGCACAGTTTACAGAATTCACGTTATTGGCAACAAAATGAATGCATTATTTATTGACATAGATTAGCTATAGATGATTATAATGAAATGCAGCTACCTTTTATTGAAATGCTTATCAAGACATTATATTGACGTATACAAATCTGTGAATATATGTCTTGCATATTTTTCTTTTCCTTCTTTAATGCTTTATGTACAGAATTGTCCCTCTTTTCCTTTGGCTTGCTTTATGCATTCAATTAATAAAAACAAAAATATTTTAAAAATAACAATACAGACTTTAAAAGTTAGTAAAACATTGCAGTGATTTTTATTTGTGTCCCTCTGATTCAAAAATCCAGAAGCTTTTTAAGTATTCCTGGTTAAGATGACAGGAAAAATATTCCTTTCCTGCTCCTCCCTCCTTTTTTTAATTTCTTTTTTCTTTTCCTGAGTCATCTGTGGCTCACCTATGCTCTTGGCTCTTCCTTTCCATTCATCTTATTTTGCAGAAGATGGCCTGCTGAGTCAAAGCTTAAATTTTCTTTAAGTAGTGGTTGCATTTTTCACAAATGTCAATGATCTTGTATTTCTGCTCTTGTTCTCCTTATGTCTTTCAGAACCACAGTTGAAAAGTCCGAAGGGGACAAATGAAATTTGAACCTGTAAATAACAATGGGAAAGTAAAAGATGAAGCATTTCCCAAAATGTGAAAAATTCCTTCCTTTTGTTTCTCATTAAACAGCAAACAAATTGAACAAACTGTACTTGAGACATATTTAGACATATCGGACATGGAAGGTCCAGTACAGAACAATATCTTTTTTTAGAAATGAAGATATAACCTTTTCACATTAAAAGCTTCACTTGGCTCTTGAATAACCTGTTTCAGGCCACTCCACCCTCCAAAAATAGCAAGGGGTGGACAAAGAAGGTTAAAATCTATAATTGATTACTTATTTACTTACTTATTTTTTAGACCACCCATCTCCTTCAAGAGATATAATTTATAGTTCAATATCAATTCAATTCCACTTATTAAATGTAGTTGATGAAGTTGTTTTCCATGTATTTTGTAAATTCCCTTTGGTTACATTAAAAAAATGACAATTTGGTGACAAGCTTTGGAGGGATTCTGGAGGCTGCGCTCAAGGTTGTTGGTCCAGTGCTCGTTCAGCAAGCTCAGGTAGATTACTTGCTTATTTACCTGTCTTTCACTAAGGAGCCCAAGACAATAGTCAAATATAAATCCTGCAAAGTTGGTTGGGCTGAGCAATGCAAGCTACCCAGTGGTGGGATTCAGCCAATTCACACTACTTCGGCAGAACCGGTAGCTAATTTTTTGTTGCCCAGGCCCAGAATGGACTTCCGGAAGCGGCATCCACACAGAGAACCGGTTGTTCACATATTTGAATCCCACCACTGGAGCTAGCCAATAGTTAATCACATGGTCAAGGAAAACTTACAGCTGAGTTTCCTTGGTCCCCATTTATGGGTTCTCGCCACTACAACATACTGGTCATGGAAGATATTCTGCTTAAGAAGTCCTGAAGAATATAGCCAGCTAAAGCAAACCCTAAATTTCTCCTGATGTAAGGCAGCTAATGGAATTCCTAAAATGGGCAAGCTGTTGCCAAGAAATGGATGTTCCAAGACAAAAAACATTCAGCTCAACTTGACAGAGTTTACTTTTTCATTATGGTTGTATATAGTTCTTTACAAAGAAATGTTATAGACAAAGCTCAGCCTCTCCCAGGATTCTCCAAGTATCTGAACGAGGTTACATTAGGTCTGAGTTTGGCCCCATCTTCTTATTGACTGGCCAAAAGCAGCTAAATGCCAGAAAATGTATCTGCTTTTGATTAGTCTGCAATCAATACCTGGATGCTTAACTGTAACTTTGATACATTAAATCTGATTCCAGAAGCAGAAGCTCAGCTCAGGAACTATTGAGTTACAGTTGACTTGAAAACTCTCCCTTGAACAGCTTGGCAGTTTATCATCAAAATGCCAAAAGAATATTTACAGATGTAGAGTCTCTTTCTCCCTTGCTTCCTATCAGGAGCTGGCAAAAATGAAACATACTTTTTTGAAAAGGATAATGTGTCTCCTGAAATCCGAGTAAAATTAATTTGATGACTATGAATTCTATATGAACAGATATTGTAAGTACGTTTCCAAGTGTTTTTTTTAAAAAAAAACTCTTAGCATATATATTTAATTTCCATGCCAATTTAAAAAGATTCTAATTAAAATAGACATTGATATTAATTCTTTAAGTGTGTATTTTATCTCTTTCTCTGAAATGGAGCCCCACTGTATTCAATAGGAGTTATTTCTGAATAGGCTTGCACTGTTGCTATTGCCATTTAATTAACCCAGGAGTAGGTCCTAATGAATAATCTGAGTAGACTGTTAAAATGCACAAAGTCCCTGACCTCTGCCACATGGATAAACATTGTCAAGTTGCAGTAGTGATCATGTTATTTTTCTTCTGTTAATCAGCTAAAACACATTGTTGATCTATTGCTTAAATACATAAAATACATTAAAACATGCAGACTTAAACCAATTTTCTTTTTATTTCGAGGCAGTTAGGATACCATGTACGAAACAGGCAAGTGAAGAGACACGTGTGTTCAACAATCCCAAGATACTCACTGATTCCTATCCATGGATATTTTAACTTGTTTTCAGATTATTTTAAGGAATGATACTGTAGACCAAAGTTGCTTTTCTCTGCGACTGCCCACAAATAATCAGATCCATAATGCACCTGGCCTATCAGAATGTGGATTTTAAATTCTTAGTACTGCCCTTTAAAAAAAAAGTCTTACCTTTAGGATGATGTATCAGTCTGTCTTCTGTTTCTTGAGCTCTCAGACCAGACATGGATGTTACATTAGGACATATGTCCTATCATATATGAGGTTTTATATGACTTCCATATACATACATACCCTGAGAAGGGAAATTTCTCTGTTTTTATCTTGAATGGTGTTTTATATTGATCACAGGTAGCCAGTGACCAGTTCCATCCTATTTCGGACTTATAAGGTGTAAATGGCCATAGATCTTTCTATGGGGTTCAAAACATCTACTGGGAACTGAACCTATAAGCCATAGCCTTTTAGGTGATTAGGTACCTAGGTCTGTCATAGTACAGATCAGCTTAGGGACCACTTAGGGTCTGGTGCTCAGTGGGATTGTAGGAAGTGATATATAGAATTTACAGATCCCACTTTCCTTTTCTTAAACTCTCTAGTCAGAAAGATACCAATATTATATTACATCGTGTACCCCTGAAACTATCTGAAGGTTTTTTTAAAAAGGTAGTTTCCCCTGCCAGTCGTGTCTGATTCTAGGGGGTATTACTCATCTCCCTTTCTTAGCCAAGGAAGCCAGTGTTGTCCAAAGATGCGTCCATGGTCATGTGAACAACATGACTATATGCCGAGGAACACAGAACACTTTACCTTCCCACCGAAGTGGTACCTATTTATCTACTTGCATTTGCATGCTTTCAAACTGCTAGGTTGGTGGGAGCTGAAGGTTTACACACAACTATTTTTGTTTTCCTCTATGAACTGAGAGATGCTATGCCTCTGAGATTTAATCATTTATCAAATGTTTATGATGTGACGTTTGGATGTTCTGGGCATCACCAATCAAAAGACACCCAATGGACATAGGAGATACATATAAGAAAACACTAGGGTAAAACATATGTTGTTGTTGTTTTTTGTAGATCAACCTGATATAATTCTTCCATGTGGCAATTTTGTATCTCTAGCTAATATTTTATTATCGTGTTGCTTGTTTAGTTAATTGCATTGCCTTCTCCATTTGTTTATTTCTTTGTTAGTGGTAAATTATGCTGAACACATGCTGAAAAGGTGTCTAACAGACGCATGTGTGTCCCATTCAATAGTGCATGTGACAATAACTGTGCATCAGACATTCCCAGGAGCTGCTACACATGCAGACTTTTCATGACTTACAAATCAGGGATTATCAAGCCTGTAAACTTATCAAATCAAAAACCTGTATAGAATCTGAAAGATTCTTGTTCACTTACATCAATCCCCCATTTAGTCTGGGAAAATTAGGAACATCACAGCACCCATAAACTGAAGGAATCTCACAACTCAAAAGAAAAGGGCTTTTAGGAAACCTACCTTTCTCTACATACCCTTCTCTCTGATTCTACCCTGGGCATCCATTCTTCACAGTTCAACATCTAAAGATGAACTTCATATTTGCTCAGGCAATCCAGTTTGAATAGTGCAGTGCTCAATGCATATTTACCTAAAACATGGCTTAGTTAGTGTGTTGCAAGAACGCAGACAGAAACCAGAGTCTGACTAGTCTTGTCATAGCTCTGTGTGAAGTTTTGAAATGTATCTATGTACAATATTACTGTATGTTACAAAAAGTTGATATGTATGCACCTGGAAGACAAACGTGTTCTTATTGGCATAACAAAGAGGTATGAATTAGATTGATTAATTTAAAATGTTCCTTAAGTTGATTACGAAGAGCTACTAAGGTCTACAGTTCTATGATTCTTAGTTTGGTTTGATGTATTTTCTTTCCTCTCTGAAGTTAGAGATAATATTTATCATTCCCTTCCCTTCTTTTCACCAATCTCTGTACCTGGCTATTTCCAAGGTGGGACCTGAAGCAAATAATCAAGCCTCATTGCAGTATTTATTGTGAACAGTGTGTACTGGAGGGAATCTCCTCCAAAATAATAGTGAGAGACACAATAGTGAGCTACAAAGACACATTCCTTACGTCAATTCGTCTATTAAACAATCCCATTCATCAGAACACTGATTTTCCTCACTAAAGTCAAGACAACTTAAGCAAGGAAAACCTCCAGATGATCAGGACTGGGGCAGATGAGCTTTGGACCTAAAGGATTCCAAGTCCCTATTCCTGTTGGGAAATTTAGATAAAGAGTCAATGAACTTGTTCCGTTAGCTTTGGGCAGAGGAAAACCTTCCCCTATAACAGAAATAGGGAAAATAAATTAGGCATAGAGGGAGGAAAGGAAGGAAACCTCAGAGTCAGCCCTATCATCTGGTAGTAGTGGATACTGGAGGTAGAAATTGTCACCAAAGGATTGAATGTGCCATATGGCTTTCCTTACATTCCCTAAATAAGCTATCCACTCTACCCTGCCATCTGTATTGCACTGAAATTTAGATGCTGGACTACTAAGCCTCCATATGTGGAGATGGGAAAGAGAGAGAGCTTGTCTTCACCACAGGTAATGACTGAGCCTAGTGAACAAACACTCAACAAAGAAGGAGCAGTAAGGGAACACTGGCTCTCATGCTGCATGGAGAGAAGCTGGCAGGCTTACTATGAAGAGGCAAGGGACATGCATAGGGAGATAGGTGAAACTGTCAATTTGTCAGGTTGGGTGGTCACATCTTGATAGAAGAATGCTTCCTTCCACGTGTCAAGGAGACTCCTCGTGCCCACATGGGACCAACCTGCTATTGGTGAGATTTTATAGTTGGCTGCTATTATTTCAGCTAACAGCTCATTCCTGTGCTATTTTGGCCCAGCCACCTGCTCAGCATGTCGCTAAGTGTCACAGTACCCTAAATCAGAAGCAGAGACTCCGCCAGGTAGTACACACCAGCAAGTGCTAATGAGTTTGCCACTGAAGTTTATTTATTTGGAAGCAGACATCTCAGTAAAAAGGTGACAGCACCAAGAGGCTATGAAGCTTGCCAAATGCAACACTGGGGTTTTTTTTAAAAAAAAAATGTTGCAAACTTTTTAAAAGGAATCCATTCTGCCTGCTATTTAGGATCCATAACCCTATAGAGGTTGTATTCTCTAACATACTGGGGATAATCTTTTGAAATCAGGAGCTGTCTTTAAGAAAATAAACCATTGCATCAGATGGGGCAATGACATCACCAAACAAAGGGAACTTTTTTGCCTGTTTTTCAGCATTTTAGGCTTTGAGTTTCTTTTAAGAGCACATTAGAGACTTGAGATACCAGATTAGAAGTATTGGAGATTTCAGAAAGAGCAAAAATGTATGACACCAAAAATTAGGCAGGGCCCTGCAAAAATTAAATTGGGAACACATATGACCACCTCTTTTTAATTATAGAAAAGATTCTAGTTCTATGACAACTGAAAAATCCACATAGAAACCATGGCTCTTCAGATGCTGTTGAACATTGCTAGTATCCTTCCCTTCGTATTGGCCAGGCTGTCTGGGAGGTTGAGAGCTGTACTTCAGCAATATCCAGAAGCCATCCTTATTGGCAGTTAAGATCAAATATTAAAGTTGAAAAGTAATCATTGCAAGTTGTCTAGATGATTTGCTGCCCTGGCTTGGTGTTTTGGAAAAGTATTGGAGGCTGAGGAATGTCATAGTTAAGTTCAAATCATAGTTAGGCTGGGATAAAATGGGCTAACGTGAAGTTAGGTAAGTTGTAGTTCATCATGTGTAAGAGTCCAGCCTTTGTCTTAACTTATTCTGTGAAACAGACTTCAAATAAAGCCATGACACATTTATTTTGTAGCACCATATGAGAATGCAAGAGTTATGCCTTGCTAACCCATGTTTAGTATTTAGTGGATTCTATCATCTCGGCCCGTGAGTATTGTCACGCCGAAATATAGTTCTAAGAGCATCAGGGAAAGCTGTATTTTTACAAAATATGGCCAATTTAAAATGCTCTGTGTTTGGAGATGAATTAAATTTAAAGATGAATGCAATGAAAATGGAGAGTGGAGATAACTAAAGATCCTCAAAATAACCATCTACAAAATCTATATGGCCACCCACTCACTCTCAGTGACTCTGGGCAGCTTACCAAAATAAAAACCCAATATACAAACAATAAAAATAAATAATCTCTACCCTGCCTGGTGACAACAATCAAATTATATCGAAGAAATTATTTTTTTTAATATGCATATACATATACATACTTTAGCACATGTATTTTATGCAGATTCTCTCTGTCATTCACCAAAACTGGAAAGTTTAAGGCTTCTCCTGTAGTTTCATTCACAGAGTGAAAAATGCTGCTTAAGACTGCCCAGTGCTGTGTAATTTCCCTGAGGAGAATGATCTAAAAGCTAACCAGTGTCAGCTGCTGAGGGCAAAGGGTAAGGATTTCCTGTAGAAGCCGGTTATGATAAGAGAATTAGTGAAACTGGTTTATGAAATACTGAGTCCATTCAATATTTTGGAGGATGATTACTTCATAAATCTAGAATTTCATGGTGGCAGTGATTGACTAGTTTACCAAAAACAGCAGTGGTAGATTTATTGCAAAGCAATGAATCTTTATAATAATACCGAAAAAGCATTATTCTGTGCCTGTATAAACCACCAAAAAGAAAACCAGAAAAAGAAAAAAAATGTAAAAAGGAAAACAAACATCGGGCTACAGGCTAAAATGTAGAAATGAACAACAACAACAAAATATCATGGTTTATGTGGATTTTGCAGTGACAGCATATAGAGGACAATCCAAAGGTTTTGGCGTTTTTATGTTCTATTCTAAATAAACTAGTAAACAATTGAAAACAAAACTCTTAATTTAATCCCAAGCTATTCAATAAGAAACTATGGTTTTCAGAGTATGAAATGATGCAAACTAAACATAAAATGCATAAGAAAAAAGAGAGCTTAAAAGTTAAAAAATAACATGGTATACAACAAAAACCCTTAATATAATATTTTTCTACAATAATTAATATAATACTGTCAACATTTGTGTGTCCATATATATCCATGGAAAGTTGGTCAATTCTGAAAGCTGAGTTAATAACATTTTCAAACTTCCCTCTTTGAACTGGCTCTTTATGAACAGAAAAGCAAGATTAGACAATATGATTCCAGATGATATAGGATTAAGTTGTGAGTATGCACACTATATACACATACACATACACATACACATACACATATATTTAGTGTGCATACTGACAACTTAATCCTATATCATCTGGAATCATATTGTCCAATCTTGCCTTTCTGTTCATAAAGAGCCAGTTCAAAGGGGGAAGTTTGACAGATGTTATTAACTCAGCTTAAACCAACTTTCCGTGGATAATCGCCTTTCTTGCAACAGCCAATAATATATCCAAAGCTCTTCAAAAGTGAACAAATTTAAAGCTGGAAATTCAATGTCATATGAATACTGTGACCTCAGCTACCTGTGTAGGACCTTCTACAAGATAGTAGACCAACTCAGGGTTGACTCAGCCTTCCATCCTTCTGAGGTTGGTAAAATGAGGCCCACATTGTTGGAGGCAATTTGCTGACTCTGTAAACCTCTTAGAGAGGTCTGTAAAGCAGTGTGAAGCGGTATATAAATCTAAGTGCTATTGCACTTAGATGGATCTGTTTTGGTATATGACAGGGCATAAGGGAGAGGCAATGAGTGAGAAGTTGAGTGTAGTTGCAGCCTAAATGCAGAATACAAGATATTGATACAGCAATTCCCAGAAAATGAAATCAGTAGAAAGATACCTTTTTTTTCTAACTGGGGATCAAGGAACAAAAGAGAAGGACATTTCAGCATAGGTTTTGGACATTGTATGGGATCCAGGAAACACAAGGAATGGTTGTTAAAATAAGTTAACTTTTATTTGGACTGGGAATTTTTTTTTTGCCATGTTCTACCTTAAGAAGATAAAAAAATTACAGTACTGCTCATAGTAAACAAGCTCATCAGGGAAGCACATTTTGCTGAGTTCTGCATGCAGAGATGTAGTATAGTCCAGGCTTTTTACTACCAGA
This sequence comes from Azemiops feae, assembly GCA_023970755.1. Lineage (NCBI taxonomy): Eukaryota > Metazoa > Chordata > Lepidosauria > Squamata > Viperidae > Azemiops > Azemiops feae. Next base: position 1,588,157 of record JALGBA010004090.1, on the reverse strand, counting down.
GCTAAGCCTCCTTCTGTGTAATGTTCTCAATTAAATTGAACCATGGCTGCCTCTGAATCGTTTTAACTGCCACAAACTCTGCTAGGAAGGTAAGATGAAGTGGGGATTTCTGGCAACCAAGAACAGATTTGGAAACAAAACAGAATCCACTGAGTGGCCTTAAGCATCATGATGGCTTATCTCTATGCATGTAGTTCTTAATGCATGAAACATCCCACAGTTTACATATGGAGTGGCGCATAGACATTGCCAAAAAAAAAGGATGATAAGAAAAAAAAACATGCAATGTTTGCATACTGTACACTGATTTATCTCTCTATATGTTTTAAATAAAAAATTGCAGAAATTTCATCACGGTAAGGAAAACTATAGGAGTGTTTGGTCATTATGAAGTGTTGGTGGTCCACCTTGCTTCTTCTTTCTTTGATTGGCCTTTATACTTTAAACTGGATTTGAGTGGGATAGTTCAAAGAGAAAATGTCTTCTATAAAGATGTCCACTGTAAGGTAGGGCAGAGGGCTTTCCTGTTTAAAACATTGTTCTTCCATTCTTGGGAATACATGTGTTCATTCTGGATATAATAAAAAAATGGTAGCATAGGCAAGAAAGGGAAAGCATCATGCCATGGTGGCGCAGTGGTTAGAATGCAGTATTGCAGGCTAATTCTGCCGACTGCTAGGAGTTCGATTCTGATGGGCTCAAGATTGACTCAGCCTCCCATCCTTCCGAGGTCAGTAAAATGGGGATCCAGATTGTTGGGGGCAATATATGCTGACTCTGTAAACCACTTAGGGAGGGCTGTAAAGCACTATGAAGCGGTATATAAGTCTAAGAGCTATTGCTATTGCTATCATCTAAATTCTACATTTGACATTTTTCAGCAATATATGATACAGTACAGACATTTCTCTTATTGAGCTTTACCCTTGTACTCTGCCTTTACGTGAGACTATAAAGTGGGTGGGAGCTCAGCCTTCACACCTGTCCTCATCTGCTCATCAAAGTTGTTGTATTTTTGCTCTCTAAAACTAGGGCAGCTTGCTGATAATAGTTCTACTACGGGCATTTTTCCAGCACAGCTGTACTTTGGAGCTTGTGCTGGAACTCTGTACAGTATATTCCTGCACTATTTGCATGTGCTACTGTCTATCATTTGTACGTGCAAAACTAAGCTATATGGAGGAACAGACACATTCTGATTACAGATAAACAGGAGCAGAGGTGTAAAGCACTGCCATTCATTTGGAACCTTCAAAACCAGCAGAGATAAATGGAAAGGCCAAACTACAAAGCAAGCCCCTGTCTCTTGAAGCACCTTTTAAATGGAGCTTTCCTCGCTTAAAAGTGCAGGAATTTGGCATCAAGATGAAAAAGGCATCAGAGGAATATAAGCAGTTGAAGAAGGAAAGCTAAATGCAGCTCAGCTTTCTAATGAAAAAAAACAACAGCTTACTGGAAAGCACAGGTGGCTCTCGGAAATTAATTTCATTTTTCTGGCACCAGAACCTTTACAGTATTTATGCTGTATACTTTCAGACTTGCAGTAATTGAACCTAAAATGATTTTGAAAGATTCAAAAGGGCATCATTACAATAACTTCATCAGGCTGAAAAAAACGGGAGAAAAAAATCAAGTTCTGGGATATTACAGTATTTGAAGGGATTAAAGACAAGGATTGTTAAAAGGAAAAGGAAGGAATTTAAAGTTGGTTTATTTGCTCAAACTTAAAACAAAATTAAAAATTATTCCTGGTAATGCTGAATGGACTTTTGCTGATCAGGACTGAATAACAATGTTTTTTTAAGGATTTGTTTATATAAAGTGATGCCAGGGTCCAACAGGGAGGGCACATGCCTCCTCCCTCAGTTTCTAAAGTAATTCTGCTTTGGACAGTGGGAGAACCTGGAATTTTTGTTCAAACTCTCCACGTCTAATTTCAGGTCTCCATATTAGTCTCTGGCTTGAAGGAGAGCTAGATGAGAGCAATTAGCAGCTGATTATAGTGGCTCTTTTTCTATGGTGGCTCTTTTTCAATTCTTCCAGGAGGCCTGTGACATTCATGGTTCAAAGCAACTTGGACAAACTGATGCAGTGAAGATTGCACTGAGAAATTGGCTCATGAAACCCACCCCTGATGAGTCTCAGCAGTGCTGTGGTTGGTGGATGCTTTTCCAGAAAATGTGAAAAAGGCAGCATTCCCTGAAGGGAAATCAGTACAATGTCCTCTGGCTGAAAGTCATAATTAAGGCAGTTGGGATTTGTCCAGCGTTTCTCAATCTTGGCAACTTTAAACATGCGGCCTGAGAAATTTTGGGAGTTGAAGTCCATACAATTTAAAGTAGCATGGTTGAGAAACACTGCTATACTCATTTAGTTTAATGCTGGCTCACAGATGGGAGGACAACACTAAGTAGGCTATGGTGAAGAACCCGCTTTCTGTATTAAAGGTCCAAACATAGTTTTATTTATATTTTGTGTTTAAGTGAATAAATTAGAATACCGACTATTTAGGAATTAATGTGTTCACATTCCTTGCAGTCATTACAAATTACCCCTAGTTTGAGGGGGTGAGGATTGAGTAAAATAGGTGTGATAGGTGCATTTTAGTGCTTTGAAACCAAAAGAAGCCCTAAAAAATAAATTCTAGTGTTTTAATATCCAGATTGATTTCATTTGGGAATCATTTACATTAGATCGCTTTACTGATATTTTACCTTGATGACCTGATGTTCATGGGTGGAAACATAACTGTCAACCAAATGGAAAATGGGCATTAGTTAGCAAGTAAAATGAATCTCACTGGAATAGGCTTCGGCTGTATTACTCTGTGACCTTGCCTAGTGAAGTGCTATTTACTAGTTTCAAATCATTCCCTATGGAAAACTAAACCAAAGATAAAGTGTTGGAAAAGAATGCTCAAGTTCAACAACTAACAGTAAATAGTAAAAACAAACTATAGCTTTATTCCCTGTAGATTAGCTCGATATTTGGTTTACAGTGAAAGGATTGTCTTCGACAACATATAAGTAAGATTCTGAGGGTGAAATCTGATGTGTCTTTTGTGTGTGTGTGTGTGTGTGTGTGTTTAATGAAGCAGGAATGGAGTTCTGAGCCCTGATTTTTGCTGGAGTAGAGATTTTAATTCTTTCCTGTAAGTCACGGGTGTCAAACTCGCCGCGTCACGTGACATTTCGCGATGTATCACGACTTTTTTGCTGGGGTGGGCGTGGCCTCCATATGATGCAACCGGCCCACTGGCTGGCAGTTTGACACCCCTGCTGTAAGTCATCGGGAACATCGTGAAATGCTATAAACATGCTTCCTCTATAGAGCAAAAGGCAGCTTTAGGAACTTCATTTGGATCAGGAACACTAAGAAGAGTATCACCCTGATTTTTCCCTATATTGCTGTACTTTGAATTATGAAGAGCTACCTGGACTGACACTGGAAAGAAACTTAAAATGTAAAAGTGCGCAGGAATGTTGGTTGTACAATATAGTTAATCAGGTCTTCCCAATTGAGTACTTCAATGATTGACCATCCTAACTGGGAATTCTGGGTACTGTAAACCAACATATTTGGAGGGCACTCACTTAGGAAAGCTTAACTCCTAGTAGTTGGAAGCCTTGGCTAAAAACAGTGATACCTAATTCTGAACAAGCATGCACAAGAACAGGCATTTAGCAATGGCTTAGTTTTTTTTAAACAGGTGTTGGTTTAAATTTAATATGTACTTGTTTCTTAACTAAGTTTCAAATGTACAGTTATATTGATATTATTTGGAGTTTGCAGCAGTATCTCAGTAATTGGAAGTCTTCATTCTGGAGAAATAGAATGTTTTTTCTATTTAAATAACAGTAATCTTTGAAATATGTATTTAAAGTCAAAATTAACACATGTTAATTTTTCCTAACAGCTGCCAGTTTTCCCTTCCTCTTTTCCTCTTTTCCACTTTTCCTTCCTTCCTTCCTTCCCTCCTTCCCGCCATTTATATTAAATCCAGGTACAATAACAGTTGTTCGACAATGATGCAAATTGGATTAAAAATGCATCATAGGAAAAGATCCATCATTTGCTTAGATGAAAACAGCTGGGAAATTAACTGCAAAGTAACAGAAATCCTCTCTTATTTTTTTTTTAATAAAGTTGTTACTGTTTAACTATTTCCATATGCGTCACCATCACGATTTTATCAATATAATTAGAATGTTCATTTTGGCATTCCACTAACTTCCGTGTATCAGAGATATTTATTTGGGGAACATACCTGATGTACTGGGAAAAGACAAGCAGAGACAAAATAAAAAGTAATGACTGAAAATGTTTCTTTCCCTTGGTTTTAATTATTTAAAGTGTAACTGATTTTTCAATATACAAGTAACAATAAACTCCTTTACCTCCCACTACAGTCACCCTTTAAGATTAATAAAACAAATATAAACAAACAATATTAAGGTATGCAATATAAATGCAAACAACATTAAGAGTTAATGAGGAAGGGGGGGAAAGAAAAAATTAAAACTGAGCAGGGAGAAATCAGCTTGTAGTGCATATAGCTTGTGAAAACCCATATTTTTTTTCATGGTACAACATGCAATCATCTTGGTTCCCTAATGATCATCTATGGCCCTGGTGGCGAACCTATGGCACGTGTGCCACAGGTGGCACGCAGAGCCCTCTCTGTGGGCACGTGCGCTGTTGCCCGAGTCCTAGGCATTCAGCTGGGTTTGATAAAACCTTTTCGCTTTAGGCCTCCGCCGCTGTGTGCAAAAAAAAAAAAAAGGTTCAATCAATCAATTTCAACTTCTCGTGGGAAAAAAAAGATCTTGCAAAGTTGGAATTGATTGATTGAACTTTTTAGTCCCACCCAGTCTGCCGTTACCACCGCGGCCATGCCCACAATGGGCCACGCCCACCCAAGTGGCCACACCCACCCAATGGGCCACGCCCACCCGGCACCCAATGATACATAAGAGGGTTTTGTGTTGCAGTTTGGCACTCGGTCTCTAAAAGGTTTGCCATCACTGATCTATGGCATCATACAGCCAAAATCACATCACATCATGTCTCAGCAATTCCTAATTCAGGTCAAAACATGCTGGGAATGACTGAGTTTTAGAGTTCTTTCAACAGCATAATATATTGGGAATTACACCCTAAACTGTCAGTGGAGCCAAGCCAAAGAAATAGATAAGGCCAGAAGAGTAACATATGAATCAAACTGCGTTCAGTAAGGTTATGCTGTCTGAATTTAATGATTTCTTCTTTTTCACATTAAAAAAAATTACATCTTGATAGTAATCATATAGACCAGGGCTGGGGAACTAATGGGCCCTTTTATGACTTGTGGACTTCATGCCGGCTCAGGAATTCTGGTAGCTGAAGTCCACAAGGCATGAAGGGGACATAGTTCCCCACCTCTGGTATAGAAAACAATTTTATACAGTATTCTCTCTTCTCATTTTCTACTAAGTGTACAGGGGAGATTATCCCAGTTCATTCCTTTCCTTCCCAAAATACTAAAGTGAAGAATTTGGATTTTCATACCCCAGGACCAAGAGCCTTTAGAAATAGAGGCCTCAAATGACAAGAAAGCTCCAAGAATGCCTCAGAACCAACCCTGGCTCTTCTAGGCTCTTTGCCCTGTCTTAGGTCTTCACATCTTGATCCGCTGACCCCAAGAGATGCTGCTTCCCTTTGATTCGGGCCTCTTTATAGAAGAGGAATACCTCTATTCTCCAGGCTGCCTGTCAACAAAGAGAAATTTCCTGACAGTTAAAACAATTAATCAGCGGAACCGCTTGCCTCCAGAAGTTGTGAGTGCTTCATCACTGGAGGTTTTTAAGAAGAGATTGGACAGCTGTTTGTCTGGAATGGTAGAGGGCAGGGGTAGGCAACCTTGGCTCTTTTATGACTCGTGGACTTCAACTCCCAGAATTCCTGAGCCAGCTGTGCTGGCTCAGGAATTCTGGGAGTTGAGGTCCACGAGTCATAAAAGAGCCAAGGTTGCCTACCCCTGGTATAGGGTCTCCTGCCTGAGCAGGGGGGTTGGAGAAGAAGACTTCCAAGGTCCCTCCCAATTCTTGCTATTTTGTTACTACCATAGGGAAGCCACTTTTGCCCAAATAGATTGTTTCATGCTGTATACCCAGTGTTCTAATCCGCGGCCTATGGCAATGGATGGAACTTGGAATAGCCAAGACATGAGGAAAACTCAAAGTCTGCAAAACACAAACATAATTTACCAGAAAGTTGTGTGGGCAAATAAGTTATCTCTCCCACAATAACCCATTGAAGAAAGATCGTGCTTAATGGTAACAGAATTCTGTGTAGGACTGGAATAAAATATTCTGGAAGATACTGACTAGAAGTACACAAAGGATTGTAGTTCTCATTAATTCTATTTATATCTTACCACATGTCCTGAATGCATTATCTGGACCTTTTCAATCAGATTTCAAACCAGGATATAGTACTGAAAGAAACCATAACTGAACTTGTAAGCGATCTCTGGTAGGTAAAAATGAGAAAATGGTGACCTTCCGTCAAAGCATTTTTGAACTGGAAAACAACCAATACAGTACAGGGAGTCCTGGAGTTACAACTACAATTGAGCCCAAAATTTATGTTGCTAAGTGAAACATTTGTTAAATGAGTTTGCCCCACTTTACGACTTTTCTTCCCACAGTTGTCAAGTGAATCATTGCATTTGTTAACTTAGCAACACGGTTGTTGTAAGTGAATCTGGATTTCCCACTGATTTTGCTTGTCAGAAGGTCGCAAAAGCGGATCACATGACCTCAGGACACCACAGCCGTCATAAATATGAACCAGTTGCCAGGAATCTGAATTTTGATCGTGTGACCCTGGGGATGCTGCAATGGTCGTAAGTGTGAAAAATGGTCAGGGGTCACTTTTTTGCCGTGCTGTTGTAACTTTGAACGGTCACTAAGTGAACTGTTGTAAGTCAAGGACTACCTGTATGACAGAAGATTAGTAAGCAGTCAATATAATATGGATGTTTCAACAGGGATATTGAAGAGACTTAAGAAATCCTAGGCCAGTGAACTTAACGTTGATTCCAGGCAAATTGGAGAAACAAACCTTGTGTGAAGAAAATTAACATGGAATCAGTAAAGGAAATTTCTGCTTTTCCATCATTTAGCATTTTGTTAGGCTATGGCAGGAACATGGATGAAGGTACTCCTAGAGATGATCACTAGATCGGTGCCAAGAAACCACATTCTTCTGCCATCTAGTGACTACATTGATTTTTGCAGGCCATGTGTGGTAGCCCAAGGTAGGAGCTCAAGGCATTCTTGCCTGAGGAAAGATGTGCATCGTCCATCTGCAAACACTAAAGAATATAATGGAACAAAATAACCAGGATTGTCACAGACAAGTTAAACCTGTAGATATTACTGCTGTGATCTGACAAGATCCTCTCTGCTTCTTTACACTGACAGTTTATGTTAGACATAGCTCATTCAATTTGACCACTGGCCCAGAGCTCAAGGGAATGCTTAAAGATAGGCCTGACCATCATGAATCAAGATGAAGTTACTGTTTCAGTCAGCAGTTTTGAGTGCAGGTTCTTCCTCCATCATTTTTTATTTATTATTTTGTGTGCTCTTATAAGTGAATAAACTCATGTTTGTTAAAAAAAAGAGAGACAATATGTTAACTTGTGTCAATGCCAGTGCAAGCAGGATCCAGATACCGCTCCAAGTGCAAATACAGATGGTTTCTTGGGTTTTTTTTTTAAAAAAATCAAATACTTATCTTTAATCATCGTTTCATGTATTAACTGAGTTCCTGGGTTCCCACTTTGCATGGAACCCAAACCAACAGGCTACAGACCACAGTGGCTGGTTCCTACAACATATTTAGCCAAGATCAACCATTATGGCATAGAAAAATGGGAAGAGAAAGAAACTCAGAAGGGTCCCTCCCTACTGTAAGAGAGTTATGTGGGACTTTTGTACTTTCAAGCTTGCAAGGTTATGTTCATGCTTACAATGAACCAGAAGTTCATCTGGTTGTGTTTACTGTCTGGTCTAACTGGGAAGATTGACATCATGTTTAGGCAAATCAACCAACATATTTCAGATTGATATAAGAAAAAATGTTTTCTTCTCTGAGTTTTTTGACGCCATTTTCAACTAAATATATATATATATATAAAGAAGAGATTAATTTAAGAAAAGTGTTTATAAAATATTTATATTAGCAATGTGCATTTTAGAAGAAAATACATCAAATTATCCGAGGAAATGTGCCCAAGTTAAATTCAGGATTTTGTTTTTATTGAGGGGGGAATTACATTTAAAAATGCATAACAAGTAGGACAGATTTACGACTTAATACATGTAAAACTAACAACATGGGACAGACATAAGCCTGTGTCCACTCTCGTGTCAGTTCCATTTACTTCAGGGCTGATTTACACAATCGCAGCGCACACCTAGCCATTCTCTAAATTTCTCTTTAATAAGATCCTGGAGCATTACAAGAGGTGGGGGGGGGGGCACAATGCCTTCCAGATAATTTAGTTCTGGATTCTTTCGTTCAGGGAAGGAAAGATTGGGAGCAGAAAATCGCTATATTTTTGCTTTGTTCATGACATCTCAGGAAGGGAGGGAGGGAGAGAGGGAGTGTAGAAGGAAGGAATTGATATTTACTATGCCTTTTTAAAAAAAAAAAATGCCAATCCAATAAAATATTGAAGGAGTATAATAAATAGGTAGAACAATACATTAATCGGTTAATATATCATTCATCAGGAGATGTATGCTATAAAAATGATCTGGAAGAACTGTTTTAGATCTTCGGCCACCAAGATTGGCATAGTGTTAATATAATTCTTAAAATAGCTTGCATGGAAATCTGGAAAAACAGGAACAGCTGTAATGAACAGCAGAGAGGTGTAATGCTCATGCAAGGTCCAAAGGACTTCTTTAAAATTGTTTTCAAACTATCAGTAGAATCAATACATAACTAATGAAAAAAGATATAAAAAGATATAAAAGATATAAGCTCAGGGGTCTTCAAACTTGGCCCTTTTATGACTTGTGGACTTCAACTCCCAGAATTCCTCAGTCAGCGTGCCTGGCTGAGGAATTCTGGGAGTTGAAGTCCACAAGTCATAAAAGGGCCAAGTTTGAAGACCCCTGCTTTAAGGCCTTTAGTAAAATCTCTTAAATAAATGCAAATGAATAAATAAGGGAAAAGGAAATCAGATTTGCAACTGTTGATCCAGGAATAGATATAACATTCACCTTCTAAATAATAATAATAATAATAATAATTTTCAATAATAATCTGGGGTTTGGCCATGGCATAATCTTTAGTGACAAGAATGCAGCATAGAACATGCAAGTGACAGATGGCTGCAGTCCAATGCTTTGTCTGGAAATCTGCCAATCTGCTCAGGAAAGGCAACTCTAAACTAGGAGATGATAGTAAGCCTTCTGGGGACTACGGAGAACATCCAGTTTGCCTTTTCCGTGTCTAACCATCCCTCTCTATGGCTATTATTTTGTTAGAGAATCTACAACACACTCCCCAAACTCTTAATATGCCCATTGGCCCAAAAGGTTTCCCTCCCCTTCACTAGACAATCTCTTGGAAATAACTACAGAGACTAATGCATTTCTTCTTTGCTTTGCCTGGAGTAGCTATAAAATAGCAAGAGTCATTTGTTCAAGGACATCCCAAAGATTTTCTCCCTTTGCAAAGTTGCTTTCCAAACTGAAAAGACATGGAGAGAGAGGGGGGGGGGAAGGTAGAAATTAAAGTAGGCAGAGGAAGAATTCACAAGCAAAGTCTTGGTAATGTGATCAGTGCTTCCAGGGCATTGAGTCAATACTGGCTAGGCATATCATGAACAACATTATACAGTGAAATTGGGTAACTAAGCGTCTGCAGGAAATAAATCTGTTGATATTTGTATTGGGAATTCCCAACAATAAATGCAAATTAAAAAGCAACCACCACATGCTTTCTCTATTTAAGAGGCAGGATCTATATGCAGGAAATGAATCTCCCTTGCTTTGCAAGTTCCACATTCTGTCCAACCGATGTTGCTTTTATAATGAAGCTAGTCGGGCCAAGCCAGCTGAAATTTGTAATCATGGCACCCAGACGATCCAATTCATTATACTGGAATTTACATATTTCCAATCATTCACCAGGATCACTTTGCAAATTACATTTTTGAGAGGCAGACTAAAGGGACGATAAGAGTAGTACTACTTCTGAAGATGGAAAGTGAGAATGTGGCAAATACTGTTTGCAAACACATATTTCACAAGGAAGTCCTGACTGACTCCAGCTCCCTATTGGGTGTACAGTTTGTGGCAAACACGTAATGTGAGAAATGGCCCTGATGGTCTCTCTCAAAGAGTGATCTCACAAGTTGTCAAAGCCAGTGGCTCTGAGCCCAGGAACTTAGGTACACGTTCATACACATACTTCTCAGCTGCCAAATTCTGCTTGTCATGAATGGTTAAAAACGAAAAAGGGAGAATGTTTCTGGACATTGCAAGAAAAGCTGGAGAGTTAATACAAGCCATTTCTCATTGGTTGAGTTCAATGGTGGGATTCAAATATGTGAACAACCAGTTCTCTGTGTGGATGCCACTTCCGGAAGTCCATTCTGGGCCTGGGCAACAAAAAATTAGCTACCGGTTCTGCCGAACTGGTGCGAACTGGCTGAATCCCACCACTGGTTGAGTTCAAACAATACCCAAGATGAGACAAAAATGGAGTGGAATTGTTTGATTCGGTACCCTGTGTAACCAAGCCAGCGTATTAAGTCCCAATATACCTTATTTATTTACACACAGAATGTTGCATAGCAGTGTTTTGTTATCCTGGATTTAGAGCTCAGCACGATGGCCCTAATTATTAAAGTCTTTTCACAGTGATTTAAAAAGACTTGTTTACTTGGCAGATCTTCTAAAGGATTAGGGATACTATCATCACCACTAAACAATCCGGCTTGTTCATTTACACCTGCTCAGTTCATTCACCTGGCAGGCAGATGCTTCATTCTCCCAACATCTCTTAAGAGAAGGCACTTGTTTCCTTGTAAAAATCAATGACCGTGGCTTAATAAATCATCAACTGGAGCTTCATGGTGTAGGTAGAAGGGCAGCAGGAAAGGCAACTCCTAGAACGAATCCATTTATCTAGATGTCAAGACCCACTACTGTCTTTTCTACCTTTCGTTGCATTTTTATCATTTTCACCCGACAGGAGAAGATGTATTTTGTAACTTTTCTTCAAAACCACTGATGGGTAGAATGTCTGGGAAAAGTGGTATGGAGAGAATAAGTGGGTACTGGATTGACAGCCGAATGCTGTGCTCATTGTGGAAATTAAGGTCTGCTGAATCAGCTTTGTCCTAAGTAACCCACAGCATATGGGTGACTTAATGTCTCGCTGATCTTGTGGAACACACTTATTTTAGAACGTATTGCATCTGAAAATGGACATTTTCAGCAACTGTTTTTGCTGTGGTTTTACTTGCCTCGCTGTAGGGGTTGTTTGCTGATTAGGGCTAATTTGCTTCTGTCCAAAAACAAACTCGAAATAACATCACAGTGCATTGTTTTAACTTGTCATTATTATAATCTACCTTCGGAGCTATTGTGGCGGCAAGGCATGTAAACAAATGTAATGAGGGAGCTTGATGAAATCTTTCCTCCCATAACACCTGACTGTCCTTTTGGAGCTTATTCATAGATCCACCTGGATGCAACACCCTTCCATCAAAAGCTCAGAAGGGCACGCTGTCCACTTTCATACCCATCCTCTTACATCACTCGCCTCCTGATTCACTCTGCAAAGCAAGAAATCCAGACGCAAAACCTTGGAGGCAGCCATACGATTTAGATAGATGACAGGATGCTGAACGACTCTTGAAATTTCTGCTTGCCACCTCCTGAGCTGCAGCTGTCACACTTTAACTATCCTATTCCTGTTAGTCATGTTTTATCCAGAAAAATAAGGATATTAGGGAGAGATGATTATTCTTGTTGCTTCCTTTCTCAAATTTCCCCCCTCTGCCCCAAGGTTATCTGTAAAGGATTGAGGTCAAGATCGTGTCTACATGGCTGCCTTTTTCTTTCTCTTCCTTCCATGTTTTTCTTATGGCTCCTCCTTGTAGGATGCTGTTATGTGTTATAATAATCACCACACCTCCATTATTGTAAGACTATGGGTACAAGGCAAACATGTCCAGAGGAAAGCCCAAATGTACGTTAGCCCTTCCAACAGAGCAACACAAGACACATTTCATTAGGAACATTTCCTGAACCAGAAGTATCAACCTGAGCTTTCACAGAAATTTTGACCTATGAATCAGCCCTTGTTTTAATGTCCCACATTGCTGTTCTTCATTGTGTCCTAAATTCACTGACTGAGGTGGCTTTCTTCTTTCAGCTCTGAGCCCTGCCATAGCTAAAAGATGTAACTATAAGACAAGGGTTGGGAGAAACTCAGATTGAAAGAGTTTGGCTAATTCAGAGTCAATGGAATGGGTGGTTCTCCTATATTGGCATAAACATCTCTAATGGAATCACTATGGACAGTGAGCCTACAAGGACAGGTGTCCCACGTACTATGCAAAAAAAAGCAATGTATTGCATTCTTCCACCAACACCAGTTCTCCCCCTCCTCCTCCTCTTCAATCACAATCATCAATCACACTTCCTTGCACTAATGCTGCCACTTAATTAACCACATGAAAAAAAACAATTTAGACATCAGCAAAAGCAGGTTTGTGTGGCATACAGTAATGACATAGGCCAGTTCTCAGCTTTGAAGTACCATTATCAATTACTGCAGACACTGCGAAGACACAACTTTGCAACATTGTAAATCTAAAGTACCAATATCAAATGTCCACTGGATCTAGATGCTATTTATACTGGGACAGCCCAGTTTACTATCAAAAAGAAAATGGATGTTTTAGATACTCGTATTTGACTTTCCCTTGGGTTCAGTTGTGTTCTGGCAATAGCTAGCCAACAACTCTATAAAATGCATAAAGGTCTGAGAGTTCTTTTTTTTTCCCCAACTGTCATTAACCTCAGCTCAAGCAGCTGCAAGCTGGCATGACATCTATAACAGCTAAAATAGTTTCTAAGGAAGCAGAGTTTTGAGGAAACCATCTTAGCCCCCTGTAACCACCTTTCACTCTGCCACGTCCTCCCATTTCCAAATTGATTTTGATGTTGTTCCTCTCTTCCTGCCTTTATATCTTCCTTTCTGTTGTACTGTCAACAAAACAAATTACTCTGTTCAAGTTAATATTCCTCCACCAAAAGATGTTACGTGCCCTGATATATTTCATTTTAATAAGTGCAACTTTTTCTCAATTAAACTTCATGCCCTTCTTAGAGTGAGTTCACAAAACATACAAAGAATCTCTTGTAGCCTAAAATAAAGTCATGTTTATCTTGCTAATGCAGCACTGAAAATGGCCAAAGTTTTATCTGAATGTATAGTCTGCTGTCCAGTCATGTTTTGTGAGATGGGCAGCGATATTTGATTAATAAATAAATAAATTGATACATGACCCAATAAAAAGCATTTACCAAAACACAAATACCTATCACATAGTTTAAAAAAAAAATCTTCCCAGAAATAAATCCTATGGTTTTCAAAGAAACATATTCTCTAGGAAGCAAGTTTCAGGTTGTAATCTTCTATTGCCAGTTTATACATGTCTGCTCAGAAGTAAGTCTAGATAAGCTCAGCAGGACTTCCACAGGAAAATATTGTCACCAAAATCTGTTGTTTGCCTTTCTTTTTTACTTGCAAGCTCTTAAAAATGGGGTTTCTCATTTCTTAAAACAAAATAAAAACAAAGGCAGTTCCAGTCCTTGTTTTCAATGCATCCAGCAACTAGAATCGATGGTGGACCAGCCTTTCTCTCTTTCCAGAGTTGAAGCCACTTGGCTATATTTCCTCATTAAGAGGACAAAGGTCAAAACCAGCAGAGGCAACCTTGCAATTTCTCACAAGCTGCAACCTGCTGCTTCAACCTGGGATGTGAGCGAAGGGCAGCCATCATGTAAGTGGCCATGAAGCAGCACAGGGAAGATCTGCTCACACAGGTGAGACTTTTGTTGTAGGGGGAGTAGAAGGAGAGGGGATCATTTGGATGACTGGATTGTGAGGGAGATCAGGCGCCCTTTGGCAGTGATAACTAGGGAACTGCTGGCAAAGGTGGAGGACAATAAAAATGGACTCTGGTTAGCTGCTGTCACAATTTGCATAACTGCACAATTCTCCATAGAAAGGGTGCTACACGTACAAGAGAGGAAGCCTCTGTAGACATCTGAGGTAATATTAAAAGAAAGAAAGAAAGGCACAATATTAAAATGTTAAACTAACAGTATACATTTTAATGTGCTTATCTTTATTATCGTGAATGACTGAGAACGTTTTCTGACTTCAGTGGGATTTAAATCTGATAATAAGCTTTCTGTGAGGTAAGTGTTTAACCTCCAATCAACAGGGGAGATCATAAAGGATTATCAGCTGATAACAAAGCAAAATATTCTAGTAGCCAGATTCATGCTTGCCTGGTTTATACAGCACACTAAAGTAGACAGGTAGTCCTTGACTCATTTAGTGACCGTTCAAAATTACAACAGCAGATACAAAAGCCAGATTCACTTAACAACCATGTTATTAACCTAAAGAACTGCAGCAATTCACTTAACAACTGTGGCAGGAAAAGTCATAAAATGGGGCAAAAATCACTTAACTCTCATTTAGCAACATAAATTTTGGGCTCAGTTGTGGCTGTAAGTCAAGAACTACCTATAATGTGGTTTGTTTGATTGTGTCTTATAGTCACAGAGGTTGACTCAGAGAAGCAGTCTTTTTTGTTCCACCTGGGTGGGCAGTACTACCAGCACAGAGGGATACAACTCTCTAGAGTTTCAGGCAGGACTTTGCTACCCCTACCTGGATATACTTCCATCCATGTGCAAAATGTGGGGGCCTCAATCATCCTTGTTGAGAACCGTGGTGGCACAGTGGTTATAATGCAGTATTGCAGGCTAATTCTGCCGACTGCCAACAGTGCGATTCTCACCGGCTCAAGGTTGACTCAGCCTTCCATCTTTCCAAGGTCAGTAAAATGAGGACCCAGATTGTTGGGGGCTAATATGTTGACTCTGTAAACCACTTAGAAAGCGCTGTAAAGCACTGCGAAGCGGTATATAAGTGCTATTGCTATTGCTTGTTATATCTAACCCTTTCTCAAAGTCACCCAGAAATCTGAACCTCACAAATACTGGGTAAAATTTCTGTTTCTTCACGAAATGAACTATTCTTGCAACCAACTTGTTATAAGAACACTAAGATCCCAGAATCAGATGTATTAGAAAGAGGAAGAGGAATGGCTTTTTAAAAATGAAATGTAGGTTTGAAATCCATAAATATAAGACCTAGCCCTGGAGAGGAAGGGGAATAACTTGCTGCCAAAGTAAAAAAAATCTCCATGCTTCTAGAAGATGGAATCCTGTAAAGCAGAGGTCCCCAACCTTTTGGGCACCAGGGACCGGTTCCGTGGAGAGAGGTTTTTCCGCGGACCGGAGGGTGCATGGTTTTGTGTGCTGCTTGCATCCCGTGGATGGGCCTTTGCTTGTTTGTGTGGACCGGTTGCTGGCCCACGGACTGGGGGTTGGGGACCCTTGCTGTAAAGTACAAAAAATTATGACCACTCATATGCAAAAAGATCATTTACCTAATATTGTTTCAATGGTGAAAAGCAAATGGTTTTAAGGCAACTTGTGGTGGTGGAAGTGATTCATTTCACATGGGGTACTGGACAGACCTACTGATGTTTATGGGACCAGCATACAAATAGAGTTCTCCCTCTGCTCCTCCTCTACCATCAAAACTACAGGTAGTCCTCGACTTATGACCACAATGGAGCCAAAATTTCTGTTGTTAAGTGAGACATTTGTTAAGTGACATTTGCCCCATTTTTTGACCTTTCTTGCCACAGTTGTTAAGTGAATCACTGCAGTTGTTAAGTTAGTAACATGGTTGTTAAGTGAACTTGGCTTCCCCATTGACTTTGCTTGTCAGAAGGTCGCAAAAGGGGATCGCATGACCCCGGGACACTGCAATGGTCGTAAATATGAGTCAGCTGCCAAGCGGCTGAATTTTGATCATGAGACCAACACTGCAACAGTCAGTGCCATTGAAACTTCGAATGGTCACTAAATGAACTGTTGTAAGTCGAGGATTACCTGTATAACTAAAACCTCTTTCATGCTATTGTACAGAGATGAAGTACTTGTAGACCATCTTACAGCAGCCATTGGCTGACACTCTTGATCTTTGTCATTGAGGGAGCCCAGGATTCATAACACAGCACAGTATGAATAATGTACCTTCCAGATACTATGAGACTCTAGTTCCCGTGATTCCTGGGCAATAGCCATGGGAGCTGGTTCTGATGGGAGCTGTAGTCCAACAACTTCTGGGCAGTCTCAATTTCCTGAACCCTACAATGTGGGGGAAATCAAGAAAGTTGCATTCTCTCCCTGCCCCTTAGTATTCCCTATCTTTCTTGTGCTACTTCAGGTATACAAAAGCCTGAGAGACACAAGTGACTTTTAATCTTAAGTGCAGCCTTTCCAAATCACTGTACTGTGCTTCATTCTACTTGTCACAAAAAGAAAACACACACAATAGAATAGCGATCATATTATCTTACTTAATTTTAATTATTAGTATGACTTAAAATTAGGGCTACTGTACCAAATTTAATCTGCAGAACTCCAGCTGAC
Source organism: Azemiops feae (assembly GCA_023970755.1). Taxonomy (NCBI): domain Eukaryota; kingdom Metazoa; phylum Chordata; class Lepidosauria; order Squamata; family Viperidae; genus Azemiops; species Azemiops feae. Next base: position 1,571,334 of record JALGBA010004090.1, on the reverse strand, counting down.
CAATAGATGCCAGCAAAGAGACGCAAAAAGTCCAGCCTTTTGCCTGTCATCTAGCAGTGTCCAGGCAGTCTCTGAGAATCAGGCGCAGATGAAGGGGAATAATCTAAATGTTGCCGTCCAAACCATGGCAGTTCTAATATAATCAACTCTGTGCTGCAGTCTGCCTTTGTCTCCTATACTGTGCCTGCAGCACACCTTTCAAACGTGGTCCTGCCTGTCCCAGTAAACTCCTGGCAAACTAGTCCTCCTTTTTTCCAACCTTAACATCTCTTGAGAGGAGAAAGAGGCCAAACGCCAGCCACCCCCGCAGTCCCAAATCGGTTCTAGGTCTTCAAACGCTTGGGGACCGAGCCTAAACTGAGAGAAAAGGAGGCCGATTAAAATTCTGGGCAGGCACTACAGCCGGGACAAACCAGCTGTCCCCTCCCGCCATTTGAAGGTGACGTCATGCTTGGCGGGTGGGGGAGGGGAGACTCCAAATCCTCCTTCGCCGCCGCCGCCTCCTTTCTCACTGCAGGGGCCGGTCTTGGCTAGATCCGGCAAGCGGTAGGCCCCGTCCACCCCCGCAGCTGCAGCACGGAGGCGGGGGAGGGAGATTCTGCCGTGCTATCCCCGCCTAAGCGAGGGAAGAAAGGACAGGCGGTCGGATCGCGCCTGCTTGTGTGGTTCCCCTACCCCTCCCTGGTGGCTCCTAGATCTCTCTCCGCAAAGCCCCCTCCTTTCCCTCCTCGCCGTAATCCCCCTCCCCGAGACGGCTTCGCCGCCTCACCTGACTACAAAAGACCGGCTCCCCTTTCCACTCCCATTCTGCAGTGTTTACCGTGACCCGGAGGTGTCATTCCAATCCGAGCATCTTTGAATCCGCGCTAGAACAATCCAGTCGAATTCAAACGGTAGTCGGCAGGGCTGACGTTAGATAGATAGATAGATAGATAGATAGATAGATAGATATAGATAGATAGATAGATAGATAGATAGATAGATAGATAGATAGATAGATAGATAGATAGATAGATAGATAGATAGATAGATAGATAGATAGATAGATAGATAGATAGATAGATAGATAGATAGATAGATGATGGATAGATGGATGGATAGATGGATAGATGGATAGATGGATAGATAGATAGATAGATAGATAGATAGATAGATAGATAGATAGATAGATAGATAGATAGATAGATAGATAGATGGATAGATGGATAGATGGATAGATAAATAGAAGAGAAGATAGAGATTAGATAGACAGACAGATAGATAGACAGATAGATAGACAGACGAGAGAGAGAGAGAGAGAGAGAGATCTTTAGAAACTCGGTTGGTTTTATACACTCAGTGAGGCGCTGGCGCGGGGGAACATTGTGCGTGGGGAAGCCTCTTTTAAACGCTCTTAGTATGCGAGTTACATGCCGTTCTTTTCGATTCTGTGTGCATTTACATGGGATCCAGTGCCGACAAATCCTACAGGGCTATAGTAAGTCTCTAGAATTCTAAGGGACTTCCATTAACTTGCCTGCGGGGTTGATTGCAACAATTCTGCGTCTGGTGGATGCGCTGCGTTATATAACGGGGCGGCGGCGGCGGCGGCACACGCAGCCTTTCGGAGGGAACAAGGGCCCACGACAGCAGTGTGTTCAAATACAACCACTTAAGCACTGGAGAGGCGTTATTATGTGGTCCCCTACAATTAAATTCAAAGTCTAGCACTGATGGAAACTTAATAATTCAAGTCCTAACCGAGGACCTAAGAATTATTAAGGTAAAGCGACACTATTATTATTATTATTGTTATTATTATATACACAACAGTGTGAAATCGCAGCTGCCAGTTCTTTAGCTGGCGTTGGCCTTCATACGCCTCGAGTTCCTCCCAAGAGCCTAGGACGTCGTGATGTATCGGCGTCTTATGATTATTAGCTACAAGTCCTAAAACATAATTCAGACAAAAGAACTTGTTTGCATCTTGGGAGCAAGACGCTCAGATTCCAGCCGCTAGGCTGGAGCTCCACCAGCACCTGCGGGACAAGGACGGTGGACGCCGCGTTGAGCGAGAAGGTGCGCCCCCTGCAGGCCTGGCTGAAGTCTTGCCTGACTCCTGGGCATGAAGAAGGTGGCACCGCGCTGGGGAAGATGGCAGGCGGGCTGGCCAGCGCTTGGCCAAGGGGGCAAGCAGTCGGTTGCCGTTCCTTGACTCGCCAAGGCCCGCTCAGAGAGGCCATTCACCCTGGCGGCTAGGAAGGCGGGGGGGGGGAGAGAGAGGGCGGGGAGAATGGCTTTTCCCCCGATGAATGGTGGGGGAGAAAGAGCAGGCTAAATCCAGTCCGCGATGCCTATAAATGGCGTTTCTCTCTTCCAAGGTGCACATTAAGAAAAAAAGAAAAAAGAAATCACTCAGTGTCATCCCCCACGTCAGGGTTGGCTGTGGGCGTGAGGCTATACTTCCTCCGCCCCCTCCTAATGGAGTGAACCATTCCCTGCTCTTCCTTCCCTCTCTCTCCCTCTTTCTGTTTCTGCCCCCCTTTTTCTCTTTCTCTCTCTCTCTTGCTTCCTCTTCAGCCTTCCCTCCAGTTTGGTGTGTGCAAAAAAAGTCTCAGGGCTGCTCGGAACTTGTTGGCAATGCCTGGCGTACAGAAGCCCCCCGTATTTTCCCAAGTCCCACTTTAAGAAAGAAAGAAAGAAAGAAAGAAAGAAAGAAAGAAAGAAAGAAAGAAAGAAAGAAAGAAAGAAAGAAAGAAAGAAAGAAAGACGATCTGCAGTCGCAAATGGTTGTACTAAATATAGGATGGGACTTAAGTTGAACGGCAGATACATTTCTCTGTTCCTTGCTGTGCAGCTAGGTAAGTGGATTCATGGTGAACATAGCTGGATTTTTTTTAAGTGTCTTCCTTCTCTCTTTCTCTTTTTATCTATCTATCTATCTATCTATCTATCTATCTATCTATCTATCTATCTATCTATCTATCTATCTATTTATCTATCTATCTATCTACCTTTTTTCTTTCTTTTCTTTTCTTTTCTTCTTTTCTTTTCTTCTTGTTCTTCTTGTGCCAAACAAATGCCCCGCACTAACCCGTAATATCTACATTAACAAGGCTCTGTAATGTGAGAGTTTTTGTTATACAGTTATATGATATAATGTGCCCAGAGCATTTTTGGCTGTTTTTTATCTATATTTGCCTGTTTATTCGAGGTATCATAGGTGTATATGTTCTCTCTCATCTCTCTCCTCCCTCCCCCCACACGGACGCATTTCTTAACGGGATTGTTTTACCTTGCTGTTCTCCCCGAACCCCTCGTGCCCGTGTGTGTGTGTGTGTGTGTGTGTAAGATTGCATCACGGCAGAACACATTCATCCTATTTGTCCGGAGCTAAATTCTCTCACCTCTCCCCCTCCGAGATATGAGAAAGAGAGGGCGCGAATAATGTATCTCAATTATTACGGATGTTGCTTTGCGAACAAAAGGAGCACAAATAGTGCCAGTTCAAAGTTCCTGTCCCAGGTGTGGGGTTCTGTCAAAGGATGCTGGAGATGCATTTTTTGTGCTGTGTTAAAAACGTGGAGGGGAGGGAAGATCGAAGGGAAGAAATCGAAAGGGAATCAAACCGAGTTTCAGATATCTTCCTTGCCGCTGTCGTGAAAAGTCTTGCTCAAAAATAGGCATTTCGGCGGGAATTCTATTAGGGAGTAGGTTTTGGTCTCTCTCTCTCTCTCTCTCTCTCTCTCTCTCTCTCTCTCTCTCTCTGTGTGTGTGTGTGTGTGTGTTAAAACGAGCGCGCTTCTCTCTAGATTACTGAAGGAGAGAGCTTAAGATATTCCTGATTTCGTCCCTGAAACCCCCGCTTCGGCCGCAAGCTTTGCAGTTGTAGAGGCGCTTGGAAGTTAGGGCCACTTTCACATCTGCACCTAGCCTTGTTTAGAGGAGATGCGCGTTGTGAGGCGGGGGGTGGTGGTGTGGTGATCGGCAAAAAAAAAAAAAAAAAAGCCGCTGCGGTTGGCAGCTTAACAGAAAAAGCATGCCCTTCCACGTTTTGTCAAGGATGCTTGATTTAAAGGACTGCAAAGCACAAACACGTCCGCACGCCCTCCTTTTAGAATATATTTCGCTCCCCCCACCTCCTCCCCGGGAGTTTTCCTGTCCCAAATCTTTTGGTCCTCGGGTTTATTTCTCTCGGCGGCTTTTCTCTATGCCGACAATCTCTGCAGCGTTTTGGAAAACAGAAGCGTGGGGGAGAAGAGAGAGAGAGAGAGACGTTGTGTAGACGTTTCGTGCTTTCGAAAAGAATAATAAAATCATGGCCGGGAAACGGGTCGACTTTTCTCGTGGAAATAATAAAAGGGGAACCGGGCAAAGAACGGAAGGTATTTTGCAGTTCCACCCCAAATCTTGTTGGGTGTTTATTGTTCAAGCTTTAGGATCGCCCCTTCTTGTGTCCTCTTTCCGCAGCTTCGCCCGGTGGGGTTTTAACTGTTGGAATTCCGTTTCTGTAGAAGAAATTGGCGCGTTTCTATCCCGAGAAATAGGCGTTGCTGTCCTCCCTTTCCTACCTCTGGGCTGGGAAAGATGCGGTAGTGTCATGAGCCGCCCTCGTTTGTTCTTTTATCGTTTGCCTGCGAGTACCCTCCCCACGTAAGGTTTTGGAAAGGCTCAAACTGGAGGCGCACAAAATGTAAGGAAAACAGGCAGCGGAGGGTGACTTGATTTGTGCAATGCGCGTGCGCTACGGTGCCTTACTATCTTTTCATTTCGTTGTCTTGTACTTCCAAGCCTTTATGGAAGTATTGAATAATAAACTTTCCCCCGCTGCGCATTTTATTTTTTTACCCACCTGGATGCGGTTGATTCTAGCCTCGTAGCAGAATTACTGTCCATGAGAGAGTTGCTTTCGAAAAACAAAAACAAAAGAGGGGCTTTGGTTTTTTTGGCCTGGACTCCCTTGCACCAGGATGCCTGGAATGAATCCCGAACGGTTGACCTTTCCGAGAAAACAAGGTTGTTAAAAGCAAAGGTAGGAGAGAGGAGAAGAGGGACTGCGGATGTGAAAACACGCAGCGGAGCACCGCGAAGGCTAGATACCTATACACATCCACCCACCTCGCTTTCCCCAGTTATCAGGGTTTATAACACCTCCATAAAAAAAAAAGAAAAGAGGAGAATCGAATCCCGCATTGGGGCATACGCGTGTTTGCAGTGGTGACCGAGGCTTTGTTGGTTTCTTCTTTTACCGTGCAAGTGGGCCGCGTGTTTATCAAAAACGCAAAAAAAATAAAAAAATAAAAATAAACCTTTCTGGCAGCTGTTACTGAAATCCCTGGTGAGATTCTTCCAAAAAAAAATAAATGTGTCCGTTTCAGGCACGACTGAATTTGGAACCTCCAGGGATGTAGCCCCTTTCTGTCCAGGCCACGGCAACCTCAACCCAGCCAGCTGAACAGGTGGGAATAGAGAGATTCAGGTCCCTAGCCCTTCCCCCCTCCCTGATATCCAGCGCTGCCCTTGTATCCGTCTGTAAGTGGGAAGCTGGGGAGAAGACACAATCCAGCGGCTTCGGGAAGGAGCGCTTTGCCCAGGCCTCAGCCGAGGAAGGAAGGAAGGAAGGAAGGAAGGAAGGAAGGAAGGAAGGAAGGAAGGAAGGAAGGAAGGAAGGAAGGAAGGAAGGAAGGAAGGAAGGAAGGAAGGAGTCTGGGTTTATTCTTGGGCTGGTCTCTTGTGAATGTTACTGGTTGTAGGTTCGGTATGGCAGCCAATGTCTGCAGTCTAGCAGTGTTTTGAGATGTGGGGGAGTGAGTTCAAAAAAAGAGGGAGGTGGTTACTAAATTGGGTTAACGATATAATCCGGTGGTGGTGATGAGAGAAGTTCTAGCAGTGCTGAGCTTTGGTAATAACGAGGCTATATTTTACTTATCCACTTTAAATACATGCACACACGCAAGCACACGCAGTATTCCCAAAGGATTAGCACGAAAATCTCTGGGGTGGAAAAACCCTTTCTCCCGGATTGCAAATTCCCATTCTTCGCCTGCCTTCCCGGGGCTGGAAGGGGCTTTCAGATTGCTGCAGAAGGCTGAAGCATATGGGCGTGAATAGCTTCTAATGGTTTGCTCAGGATCAAGCCAGCGATCACTCTTAAACCAAGAAGTCACTAATTCCTTTTCATTTGCTGCAGGGTTGATAGGGATAAATGGCCCGTATGTTGCTCTGTAGCCATTCACTTGCTCTCACAAAGCCAGAGAAATTGGGCTGGATTGATGTTTGTGCCTGCATATTTTTCAGCAATGTAATCAAGTTACCAACCTAGAGCAACAATGACCAAACTACCTCTCATTCACACATGCACATCCCACCGGGAGAGACTTTTTTTTTTTTTTTTAACCACCGGTGCATTTCAGATCCATTGTGATCAAATCGGATTTTGCAATCAGGTTCTATGGGTTGAAGATAATATACTGTTTCCAATCTAGCGCTCTTCAGATACCACAGGACTCCTACCATTCTGGCTGAGCATGAGTGGTGTAGTCAAACAGATCTGAAGAACACCAGGTGGGAAGGACTACCCTAATCTTTGGGGGAGGGATCTTACAGGCTAACAAAATCATGCCAGCGAACAAGAGCTTGACTTTGATACGGTAGCTGCACCCGAGAAAGGACGTCACATTATCACCTTCTCAGAAAAGCATGCCCTTGTTTCAGCTTCCCTGAAGATCTTGCAATGAGACTTAAAAAGGCTCCTTGTGAGAGGCAGAAGATGAATAGCGGGGAATTAGCACCAATGATGTGTGTGGTGGGTAGGGACAGCAGAACAGGCAAGGTTGGATTGGTAGAGAAACTCAACAAAGGCGAATGGTGTAGAGAGTAAATGAGAGGGAGACCCCAAAAGATATTTTTGTCTCTACCTGAATGAGAGAATCAGGAAAGTGGTGGAGGAGTGACCAGAAAACAAGGACTGAGCATGCATCCAATATGTCAGTCACTGTTTATATTCCTTTATACTTACAATCCACTTATAAGTATCATTTGCATAAGAGCACTTAGTATTACATGTGCTACCTCACTTTTGTAAACAGATGGAAACAGGGGGAGGGGGATGTACATGTTTCTAACTACCAAACTACTCATGGAGCAACATGGAGTAGCGAAGGTAGGCAGGAGATTTGATTGCAGAAAGAAATGATAAAAGATAATACTTCAACATCTGTCTACATTTGATGACTTCCAGATACGTTCATCATCCTCTATAGACAAATGTATATACACCTCCTGGTTTTGAAATTATCTTAGTAATGTTCCCTCTGCTCTGTAGATTACTGAAACCTACTTAAGAGACAGTTTTAGCAATCTCAACAATGTGGCTGGCCTTAAAGTTCATTCCAGCCATTTGTCTCTCTGTTCAGAAATCAATACAGCTCTTTGCTAATGTTAATGTAATATTATTCAGAAAATAAAATTTAAAAAGTTCTAGGAACACCTTTTCAAAATAATTCAAAATGGATTCTAAGATAAATAACCGTCAGATAACCCAAAATAATTGTTGCTGCTGCTGTTGCAATGATAGCTTTATGTATTAAGCTATTTGTGGGTTACTTAAGGAAGAGCTAAATACAACGTTTGATCTAGCTGTGCTTCAAATCTATTGTGTTTCGTTTCAAATGCAGCTTATCCAGTTTCATGTAAAAGGGTGGTGGTGGTTTTAGATGAAGAGAGTTACTAGAAGAGCAGATCCTGCTCCTATTGTAGCTTTGGGGCAGCTGTGTGAAGGTGAAAGGAAGGTGCACTTAATCGCGGGGGTTTTCTGGAATCAAACTAGGGGTGGGTATAGTATGCTGCTATCTTGTTGGGAGCTGTCCAGCTGATATGGTGCTGATCTGTTCTCCAGCATACCTGGTGCAGGCAGTCAAAGAAGCAAGCAAGTGTGATGCAGTCTTCAAGGGCTTCTCGGATTGTGTGGTCAAGATGGGCCAGAACATTGCCAACTATCCGCAAGACCTGGATGACAAGAAAAATCTCGAAACAATCTGCCGGTAGGTTCCATTATGCTCTTACAGTTGTTTCTGATTTGTGTATGTGTGTTTATCTAAATGATTGCTCTACAATGATTATTGTAAAAATTTTATACTTATATAATTATCTATATTTTTCTTTGTAAGTCATTTGCTGTTGTAGTTAGGTATAAGCAAAAGGAAGGTAATTAGCTTGCTAAAACAGTTGTTTCATATAGGTTTATACACTTAACCGTCAGGAGACAGGGTTTCTTGCCCATACTTGCCCATCAAGAATAACCATAATAAGCAGACAAATCTGTTGATGTAATCTTGCCATTGTTTGAAACTACCCAGCCAGCCACCCAAGCTAAGCACAGATTAATGGAAATAAAATCTGCCATATTTCAGGGGAATTTATTTTCAAATACACATTATTTTCTGGGCAGTTCACTTCCTGTTAAAGACAATAAAATTAAAGATATTTTAACAGATTTAATTACAATTAACTGGGCCCCAAATTATCAGGGATTTCTGCTGCAATAATTCTTTTCTCCATTTCATTTTTTCTCAACATTTAAAAAAAAACCATAGCCAGCTGTATATTATTGATGACCAGGTGCTTACTTCCCCCAAAACATACGTGCTTGAGACAAAGCACTTAACAGCCCCTGGATTGGCTGACTCTATTTTCTCAATAGGTTTTCTGCCTACTTTGCCCATAAGTTAATGCTATATAAGTTAACCTCTTTCCAAATATTTTTTGGAATGGAGTAGGAAAGAATATTTACCCAGAATTAGAAAGAATGCTTCTTAAATACCATTTTTTTGTTAAGCAACATAGCAATATAATAGTAACATGTTTTATTCTATTTCTAGATGCTTTTTTCTGGGCAGTGTACTTTTAACTTGACATATAATATTAAAGTAGTTATGCTGATGTTTTCCTTCCATATTAAAGAGTTACCATAACACAGAATGTGGATTCCACTGCAGGTTTTTCCTTCTCCCACTCTTCTTTCAAGACATCATAATGGCTATTTAAAAATGCAGTCATAAATTATTTTGTCTTATGGTGGTGCGTTATGATGCAATTCTAAAAACCACAAGCCACTTTCAAGCTCTTTTATCTCTGGTGAAGCTGCTAAATGGTCAGTTTCCCTAAGGAAATGGGAGAAGCCACCTTTTGTGTCCCATCTAAAGTCAGAAACTGACTCATGGAGTAATGAGCAGAACTGTTGCTTGTGCTTTGCAGATTTCGAAGGTTGCAGTTCTAAATTTGGAAACAGGCTAGCTTGAAATAATCCGATTCAATCCTGTATAAATACATTAACTCAATCCAATATTTAAATGGAAACTCAGTATGCTGCCAGATCTTCCCCATGTGTTTTTGGAAGTCATTCCATCCAATTTCAACTGGACTTATTTCTGACACATCCTGTACTGACCTTGGAGCATACTGCAAATAATCGAATGGAATTTACTTCCAGCACTAAGACTTCAATCTTAAAAGAGATTTAATGGGAATTAAATGCAACTGATTGGATTCACCGAGTCTTACTTCTGAGCATATTAGCCTACGTGTATGTGGGTTGTTGTTGTTTTTTTAAGACAGTTGCTCAAGTCTCTTTGGTTTGTGAGCTTCACATTAGTAATGAACATTGACTTGCTTGGAAATAAATTATCTTGGGTGCACTGGAGCAATTTTCTAGGTAAAGAGATTGGGAAAATTGCGTGTTGACCAAATTGCATCCCGATTTTAGCGAGTTGTATCTGAAGAGGGAAAGGGCGAAAGACCCGTTTAGCTTGAATCAAGCTTTACTGTGGAATCGGCTGCTGAAAATCTTCCCCACGCTTCCATACGTTCCGTCCATTTTCACGGAAGCCAAACCTATTTCGATCTCGGTATTTAGAAGCGAGTTACATTAAACGGCAATATCTTGCCGCGGAAGGGGTGCCTTCAGCGGCATTGCAATGCTAAATCGAAATGGTTGACGTTCTCCTTTCCCAGCCCCTGGAAGAAAAAAGAAAGAAAGAAAAAGCTCGGAAATGCATCTCCTTCCGTTTTCCTGGCTTGTGAGAGAGACATAACGCTCTAGGCAGCGAGCAACACGGCCTGGTGGTTGAGAAAGGCTGCGAACGACGGAGGAGGAAAGGAAGAAAAGTGTGAGGGAGGAAGACTCGCGAAAGCCTTACCAGAGGCCAGCAACCACCCCCCCACTACCGTAATCGTAACGCACAAAGCAGACCCTGCGTCGACAGAGGCCCGATTTTCCCCTCCCCCGCGAGATTGAAAAACTCCGTCGCCTTCCCTAGAGGAGAAATGTCTGCTTGGGATTCTGCTGAAATAACCGCGGGAGAGCCACAAGCGACGCAAGGCAGGCTCAGGCTCAGGGGCGGGGCGGGGCGGGGCGGAGGAGGCGGGGGCGGAACGGAAGCCTTGCCCTACATTCCGCAATTAGAACCAGGCGCATTCCGCCAGGCCGCCCCTCCCCCTCCCCTTCTTCTGATATCTCTCTCGCGCGCGAGGCGAAAGCAGCTCAAGGAAGATTTAGTTTGCCTTCGGGAGACGCAATTACGGCAGAAAATACACCAGGAGCGACGCCCTTTCAGCCTTCTCGCCGTCTGCGGGCCTCATTATTTATTACAAACGGCAACCAGCGCCGGACACTCCACCAACAGTTCCGAGGGCTCGTAAATTACGAGGTGCTGCAAGCCCCCCGCCGCCGCCGCCGCCGCCGCCGCCACGAGTCTTATTGCAAGCCGCCAGAAGTCCTGAGCAATCGAGACCACGTGTCTCTCGTGACCAAGGGGCGATTTACATTTGGGCGGGTGTAATTATTCCTGTTATTAACATAATGTATTTCTGTGGCTTCGTTGTTATTTGGAACAGGGGAAGAGAACAAAACGGCTGTTACAGATACAATTGCATACCGGGCAGTGTGCATGCTTTAGTATTAATATTGTGTTGCTGTCAGTGTTATTACTGAATTCTTGGAATTGCTTGGAAGTCTGGAACTGATTCATGGTTAGCCTGGGAGTTGCAAAATTGAATAGCAGTCAGTGGAAAGAGCTTCCGTTATCCACAGTGATGCACCAATGAGCTCTGAAGACCTCAGACAACCTCATATATTTAAAGATCAGGAGAGCATTCTGCATGTGCTCAAGGACACAATTGCAATATTGTTAACAACGCTGGTCCTTTCATTAGAGCGAAGGGTTCACTTTAGGCAGTGGGTATGGGAAATGAGGAGAAGGAAAGTCATAAAAGGCAAAAATAGTGAGAACCACCAGCTTTTTCCAGCATTAAGGTTTTAGTTTGCCAATTCATTTGGATTCTCTTTGCAGAATAGGTACAGGTTCAGACACCCAAATAATTGAAGGTCACATCTAGTTTCCCAGATATCACTTTTAGAACTGAAAGCATATTTCAGGACTAATTCTTGGTGATCTCAAACTCAGACTCATGTACTGATTTGCATATAAGATGCTCTGCCATTGCAAAGTCTACATTTTGCTTTTGTACACAAGAGACATTCATCAGTTAAAACAGATGACATCTTTCACAACAACATTCAGTGAGACATAAAATTTAATAGTCCTAAAAGAAATGCGACAGCCTGGTTAAATTCTCATAACCATGCATCATCAAGGGAACTAAAATGAAGGCCCTAAAATGATAGTTTTCTGCAGCAGCAGGCCAACTTATAAGCAGCCAAAGATATCCCACACCAAATTACAGGCAGAAGAGAGTAGAGCTTCCAGTCCCTGCAGCTGTTTCATTTGGCAGCTTCTTGATCCTAAAGACCCACACTTGGAAGTAAATCTCTCTGGCTTAACACTGGCTTCCAACTAAGTGTACTTAGGCTCACTATTCAAATGGCATGTTCCATTAAAATGGAAGAAACTACCATAGTGCAGCTGAGTGAAGAGATAACCAAGAGAGGCAGGATAGATAGCACCACTATGCATGCCTCCAAACAGCTGGGGAAGAAATGATGAATTGAAGATGGCTCTGCTAAAAGTGAAGCCAAGAACTATAGTGAAATGAAGAACCAGCAATTAAACTGGCTCTTCATAATTCCTCTCTGAACAAGGAGAGAACTTCAGATTGCCCACAAGTGCTCCATACAGTTATTTCTCATGAGACTGCGTGATAGTGATCTCTAGCAGGTTTAAAGCTCTGGGTAATGAGGGAACAACTTTTTTTTTTTTTTTTGCTTGAACCATGGTCAGCTCAGTCAAAAGGACATTGGGTTCACTACTTTTCTAATCATTTTCAGAAATTGCTTGTTAACTACCTTTCAGCTTTTAGGAACCTTTGGAGTGATATGTTTTACAGCATCGGGTGACTTTTTTTCAATTTTTAGCAAAAGAAGTTTGAAATACAAGTGTAGAGGTGTTAAACATTTTTTTTTCTTGGAATAAACAAAAGAGAGATTAGATCTTTGATTTTGGAAAGTTACAAATGGACTAAGGTTCCAGATGGATTTTAAATACGATTTTGGAATTAACAATAATCCTTTTCATGGGAAAATGCTTTTGTTTTGGATTCTCTTTTTTAAAAAACGATAGAATGAGACTTGGAAGGTTGGACACTAGAAGGAACTAAACCAGAAGGAACTAAAAATTACAATTTTTATAAGAACAATTAAATTTGACTTACAAATATATAATGGAGCAAAATATTTTAACATTGGACATATCAAAGGACATTTGTGAACAATGGACCCAGAAATTATTTTTAAAATGATTTGCTTCTATAGAAAGACTGTGTTTAAAAGATGTTATGGAAGAGAATCAAGTTATACTGAATAAGACTGATCTGAAAGTGGATTTAAAAATGAGACACTACAAGAATGAAAAGATGCAACACTGGACATAGAAATGAAACTGGATGTCTTAATAATTAAAAGGGATATACAAATAACAAACCAAAAGACTGACCTGGAAAACTTTCCTATATTGGATTTACAAAAGAAGCTTGTTAAAGCTTTGAAGAATTTTGTGAGAAGGAACAAAGAAATCAAGTTCTAGGACATTAGTTGAAATAACTAAAGGTTGTTAAAGGTAAAAAGAAGGAATAAGCAGTTGGTTTATTTGATCAAGGTTAAAATAGGTATGTTATATCTTAACTCTTAATGGATTTTGCTGATCAGGACTGAATGAGCTGTAAGAATTTGTTTACAGATAAGCAATGGGATATCTTCTTGAGATCATTTCTTGTATTTTATGAGAAGATAACTTAGTAAAATTGGTTATACTTGTGATGAAGAGAGAAGACATTTCTTTATATATTTCTTTTCTATAGTCTTATTTTTTCCTTTTCTATTTTTTTCTCTTCTGGACTTTCTATTTTTCTTTTTATTCTTTTAAAAGTTTGTATTGGTTTTTATTTCTTTAATTGCAAGTCTTAGTAAAATTACTATTAAAAAAAAGAAACAGCTGCAGTGAGCAACTAGATAATAATGCCAATCATTTCTGATAATTGCCTTTGGTGACCAAGGTACATGGATTTGTCTAGCCTTGCTTAGATTCTTATAAATATGTCTAAGTGAGCCTTATAATGTATTTCTTACCAGAAGATATATGATGATATTATATATTAAATAGCAGAATGTTTCCAAATACTGCCTTTACTCCTGATTGTTTTCAAAAACAACTGACTTCCATTTTCCATGTATGCTGTGCAACCAGTACTGGCTAGACAACTGAACTGAAAGTTTAGGACAGTCTATAACTATTACAGGGTTGTGTCTTATTGTGGAAGTGCCACCTGAATGGCTGTACCTGATTTAGTCTCATTCCACCTCACCTAATTTTGTTTTAATGTGCCCTTACAATTTTGTTGTATGAACTACTTTAGGATGGCCCTGTTTTTCACTTTAGAAGAAAACCCTTTATTATTTATTCATAGGCACATTTGAAAGGATTGCATATATTTGTGTCACTTTTCCCCTGAAAGTGTTTGAGAGAGCTGTTCATTTGAGGTGGGGGGGGGAAACCTATTTTTGTGACCTTTTTTTTATCTGTATATTTCCCCCCCCCCCCAATCTGCTGCACTCCTTTCATTTTTCCCAGGTTTTTTTTTCTACAAGGAATTGTTTGAGGAATCTGGTGCATTTGGTGCAATTTGCATCAACATACAGATTTATTTATTTTTAAGATGCTAACTTTTAATTAAGCAAATTTCTACTTTCAAGCTTTAATTACAGGTAGTCCTTAACTTACAACCACTCACTTAGTGGTAGTGACTTTTTGAAGTTACAACAGCAGTGAAAAAAATGACTTATGATCTTTTGTCACACTTAATTACCATTATGGCACCCCCCCCCAGGGTCATGTGATCAAAATTAAGATGTTTGGCAACTGGTTCATATTAATGACTGTTGCTGTGTCCTACGATCATATGATCACCTTTTGTGACTTTCTGACAAGCAAAGTCAATGGGGTAGGCAGATTTACTTAACAACTGTGATACTAACTGAACAACCGAGGCAAGAAAGGTCATAAAATGGGGTAAAGCTCACTTAACTGTCTTCCTTAGCAATGGAAATTTTGCGATCAATTCAATTGTGGTGGTAAGTTGAGGGTGACCTGTATATTCCAAAGTCCATTTAAATACCTTTCCTCTTTAAAAATGTACTTTAAAGTTCACAGATTCTCCTTGGAACTGGCAGCCTTTATTTATAATTTTATTATATTTCTAATCTAATTGATAATGTAATTTTCTGTACAGATCAAAAAAAACTAAATCAATAAAGGTTAAACCAATAGAAAGCAGCAACACAACTGCATTAGGAAAATAAATATATGAAAGTCATGATCCTACATTATGTAGGCATGTCAGATGATAAATTGAACCATCCAAGCAGGGGCATCCAACCTTGGCAACTTTTTTTAAGATTTGTGAACTTCAACTCCCAGAATTCCCCAGCCAGCTGAAGTCCACAAATCTTAAAGTTGCCATGATTGGACACCTCCTGCAACAAAATCTAAAATATGTGAAAAGCTAATTAAATTTTTGAGCCAGAGTTCAGCTCTTAGCACCTGTTCTTAGGATCAAGTGATAGCATCAAAATCTGTAGAGCAGTAAAAACAAATTATATCTTCAAATATTTACCCTCTTTCCTTTAAGAAAAGTTAGATGTTTCCTAAATCTTCACAATGGCAGAGTTTGCATACATTTTCCCATGATTTTCTTAATTACTTGAGTTTAATCAGTAGGCATAATTTTTCTAGTTTGCCCAACAGACTGATCCCTGTCCACATAGATACAGGTGGGTTTTCTACAACACCCTCCATAAAATGTGGCTCACTCATTTGTGGTTTCATGTGTCATGGAAACTGATCAGATAGAAGCAATTTAATCTGAAATATAGTGTCTATAATAAGGAAGTGACTTTTAATGTTTGAGTGTGGGTTTGAACCTGATCCCTGCAGTTTTCCAGCACCCTAACTATTACCTGGCACTTGAGGTATAATGGAGACGTCCTTTGTGTCAGGTTCATAAGGGTCCCTGTCACTAGTTCCATTAGCTCAAGAGTGTATCAAAGACATTAAATAAAAGGTGTATTTGAATGCACGCAGAGTGCATTTCTCTTAAAGCTGAGTTATCACAACTCTTCCCCACTCCACTCACAGTTTTCATCACTGCTCAGGCGGAAAATATTATTACAACATAAGCTGCACATTTCTAAGCACTTCCAGTTTTGTTTTAATTTAGCAGTGTGTGGGGGGGGGAAACAGGTTGGGCCATGTGCCAAGTTATTTTCTATCACTGTGTGCAATCACAGCTTGGCATCCTGGGATGAAGTCATACATTGCCTCCCCGGGAGGGTCAAAAGAGTCAAGATGGCTAATGGGACCTCTGCACTTGTTGCTTTAGCAGTTTCAGGATGGTTCCTCCAAGGCATCCCCATGGCTTCCTACAAAACCATTCAGCAATGCCTTATACCAGAACATCATTTTCTAAGCCAATATATTTACTGAATCCACATAAAAGGATCTGTCTGGAAATGGAGTGGTAGCAGCTACTTGGCTCTTGATCTGAAGTAGAAAGTTAGAAATTTTTGAGAAAAAAAAAAAGCTGTTGACATGTAGGGTAGCCTTTCCCTAGATGTTTTAGGATTCCCACCCAATTACCATATCGCACTCATCATATCCAGCCCACATCCATCGGAATCAGACTGGGCTTACCTAGCATGCTAAGCCATAACATGGTTTGTTTTTGGCACAGTGTGGTGAGCTAATCTAGTCACTTTCACGTATTAAATAAATAGGTTATATGTGACTACAGAGTAGAATTTACTGGAATAGGTGACCCATTGCTGGACACAGGGCCACGTATCTTGTAAGCCAACATGTTGGCTTAGCACAGCTTTGATGAATTAAAGTATTATAGTTTATTAAATAAACTATGGTTATAACAAACCATGGTTTAGTACAGGGGTAGGCAACCATGGCTCTTTTATGACTCGTGGACTTCAACTCCCAGAATTCCTGAGCCAGCATGGCTCAGCTTGGAAACCTCTCCCTTTCCCCTCAGCATGGCTGGCTCAGGAATTCTGGGAGTTGAAGTCCACAAGTCATAAAAGAGCCAAGGTTGCCTACCCCTGGTTTAGTACAATAAATGAATTCAGTCAGCAATATACACTTTTGTGCAATCCTAATAGGGCTGCCAACCATTTAAGTAAATGCTGATAGTTTGAGGTAGGGGTGCAGATGAGGGAAGAAATCCAGTTCAAATTCCACCCTCAGCTACTAGAAGCTCATTGGGTGCCTTTTTGACCAGTCCACCTTACTCAACCTCTCCTAAGTCACAAGGCTGTTCTCTGAAAAATCAAAGGAGAGACTACTTACTATGTTCGTCCCTTGAGCAACTAGAAGAAATGCCATATAAATGAACTACTCATCAATTTTAGTCCTACTTAGACTGGCCTATAATTTGTCTGATGTAAGAAAGATTATGTTCTTCAATTATGCATAGATGCATCCCTAGCAGACATCTCAGAAGGGATATTCTTCATGGATGCCAGTGTAGGGAAAATTGGTTTTAAAAAAAAACCACATACCTTTGCAACCTGTGATTTTTATAAACAATTATTTGATGTCCTATCCCCCATATTGAATAATTACACCATGGACCAAGCTGGTGCCCTGCAGATGTGTCATTCTTCACCCTCCCCAAGGAGCGTGGTTGATGGACAGGGATGACCAGAGATATCATCCTGTAGCCCTGGAGGGTCCAGGTTAGGAAAGAAAGTAAGATCCAATGCTGGCAAAATTTCAGGAAAACAGGGAGATGAGTCCTCGATCAAGAACAGCATTTTTCAACCTTAGCAACTCCAAGATGTATGGACTTCAACTCTCAGCAATGTTTCAACTCCCAGCAATGCCAGCTAGGGAATTCTGGGAATTGAAGTCCACCATATTTTGGGGTTGTCAAGGCTGAGAAACACTAGTCTGGAGCATTGGCTAACTTCTGGAGTGGGAGTGGGGAATGGACATTGTATTGAGGGTGAGAAAATCAAAGAGAACTCCCAGGGCAAGGCCTCTCTGCCACACACACACACACACACACACCCTGGTCCTGCCCTCCCTAGTTTGTCCCTTCCTGCAGGGCAAAGATTCCTTTTTCTACTGGAGGTGTGTCTCCAGGCAAGGGGCAGTCAGTCTCCATCGATTTTTCAGACAACAGCCTTGTTACTTAGGAGAAGTTGAGTAAGGTTGACTGGCCAAAAAGGCACCCAATGAGCTTCTAGTAGCTGAGGGTGAAATTGAACCTGGATTTCTTCCCTCGTCTGCACCCCTACTCCAAACTATCAGCATTTACTTACATGGTTGGCCGCCCTATTAGGCAATGCACAAAAGTGTACATTGCTGACCGAATTCATTTATTGTAAGCAGTGGTGGGATTCAAACCTGCGAACAACCGGTTCTCTGTGTGTGGAAGTCCGTTCTGGGCCTGGGCAACAAAAAAAATTAGCTACTGGTTCTGCCGAACTGGTGCAAACTGGCTGAATCCACCACTGATTGTAAGGGGATGAAAGGAGTGGGGAGGGGGGGGGAGCTTGCCAGTATTTCCCACCAACCCTTCTCTTGTGTCTTTTCCTCCTTGTTCAGATACTGGGATGACTTCCACTCCTGCACCCTCACAGCCCTCACGGATTGTCAGGAAGGGCTGACGGACGTCTGGGAAAAACTGAAAGAGAAATCCAAAAAGCTCGACTACGAAGGCAACCTATTTGTCCTCTGCGGCAAAACCAACCGAGCAGCCTCGTCCCTCGTAGCCTCTGCCTCCCCGGTGCTGTTGGTGGCTCTTTCCGCCGCGCTGGCGACTTGCATCTCCATGTAGGAAGGCCCTTCACGTCAACAGCACGCGGTCCACACGACACAGAATCACCCCCCCACACCTCCTTCAGCCCACCACCCTTCCCACCGCCGTTTCTCTCTTTCTCCAAGAAGTGGATTTACAACAAGAGGAAACGTCTCTGCCCCTTGGCTTGGGGCGGAGGGGGGAGCTTCCCCTCCCCCAAAATAATGGGGTGGGGGGGAACGCCGTTGTGAAGTCTCCGTGATGCTGGTGACCCCAATATCCATCTTGGGGAAGGACTGGGGGGAGAAAAGAGAGAGAAAACGGAAGCCATCACGACCAACTCGGTCTCTGCTCGCTCGCTTTCTCTCTTTCTCTTTCTTTCTCTTTCTCTCTCTCTCTCTCTCTCTCTCCTCTCATTTCTTTTTTGCGTTCAGATGATTTGCCAAATGGTCCCCAACGGTGAGCAAGCAAAACAGCCAAACTCGGACCTCAGCTTTAGTTCCCTCTCTTCAGATTAAGGTCAACTCAAGCCCTCTTTTTTCCGTGTGTGCGTGTGTGTGTGTGGGTGTGGGTGTGGGCGGGTGCGTGCGTGCGTGGGTGCACCAAGAATCTCAGGAACGGCTTCCAGCCACCACCGATTACTAATAAAGAGTTAATAGGTAATAATAATAATAATAATAAATAAATAAAAATAATAATAGTAACGATAGTAATAAAATAAATGCTACTAATAACACTACTCACGGCAACGAAAGGGGAGCTCAGCCCTTCCCCCTCCGGGGGGAAGGTTAAAAAGCCTCTCTTTGGCAGGTTGAATTGAGCGAGGAAGCTGGAAGGGGGGGGGAAGCGCGACCGGAAATGGAGCCACCTGAGCCGGAGCACGTGGGTTGAGCGGCTTTCTTAAGGGGATGAACTCACCGACGTTTGATCGTCTCGCCTCGGAAACTCTTTTGTCGTTTTACTGATTTGTTTTCGATATTCCCCTCCACCACCATTTCACTTCAGAGAACCAAGAACTCCCTTCCTCGATGGGTGGCGGAGGAGGGAGGAAGAAGGAAAAAAAAAAAGTGGGGGAAAGGGGGCGGTAAAAAAAAAGTGGGGGAAAAAAACCCAAAACCAAAATGCGGTTTTAGCTCAAAGAAGCGCCCCGTGGAATGCTGCCAACTATCGCGGAAGGCTGAGCTTAAGCCGTCAAAGCATCCTTCAAGTCTTCACTGCCTTTCCCCCCCCCCGTTGAATTTCTCTTATCCTTTTTTTTTAAGAGTTGCCCCTCTTCTTTTTATAGGTGTTTCACCATTATTGGCTATCCAACAGATCATAGGGGAGGGGGGGAAAAAGGGGGGGAAAGAAAGGTATATGTTAACGCTACAAATACAATAACAAGCGAACACACGACCTAAAGGTTCTGTGGGAGGGGTACGTTAAAAGAACCTTGATTTTAAAAGAGACGAAAAGAAAAGAAAAAAAATGTAATTTAAGAAAGTTTATTATAAAGTCAATGCAGCAAAAAAAAACACTAATAACATAAAAGATTTGCTACAAAGTATAGAAAAAAAAGGTATAAAATAAAATTATTGTTTGAAATGAGGACGTGGTTTTATTTTCTGGAAAAGAGGTTGTAGTCGTACAATATATACCATGCTGATGTCTCTCTCGGAGTATAGAAAAGAGCAATTTTCAAGAAAACGAGCAATGTCGGAGGTTCCGCTAAAGGGCGCCTCTCATGAAATGGCCTGATTTCTTTTTTTTCTGGGGGGGGGATGGCGTAAAATTCATCGATTTGGGGAAAGCGGGAACGAATGGCGCACGTCAGTTCGATCACTTTCGAAACCAGCGAACTCTGGAGAGTTTCGCTGACTTGCCCGAAATCAGAGGCGCGCAAGAGGCTTTGGGGATGTTGGGCGCTTATCGGATGATAGAGCAGTTTTGCCCCTTTCCTGTCCCCCCAAAAAGGAACTGACGTGGGGGGGGGAAAAGAAGCCATTCCCACAGCTTCTTCTCCGCTCGCTTGGTTTGTCTCTTACAAGGCCGCCCCCTTGCCAAGTGGCGCACTGCGATCCTGTGGCCGCATTAAGGAAGGAGCCCGGCTGAAACTCAACCCAGATTTAAGATCGCATTGGCAACCCCAGTTGAAAGTATTTGAAAGTATTCTCACAAAAGGAGGAACAGATAAACACAGCGCATCCCCTTCTTAAAACGAATGGCGCCTCGAAAAGGGGACCTTTTGCCTTCGGTTCAAAGCTTGGTTCCCCGGTTCTTAGCCTACTGATAAAGAGATTTCGAAAATCAGTCTTATCAATTTCCTGTTATCTGCGCGTTGCCTTTAACTGGGAGGAGGGAGCATTTTTTGGGGGGGGGGGGTGAGTGACTCTCGAACAAAGTTTCAAAGGTTTCGTTTGATCTATTTTAAAAAGATCCCCCCTTCGTTGCTTACTACAAAACATTTGTTTAAAACTACGTGGGTATTTTGTCGCATTTGCCCCCTCTCACCTTGAAGCTGTCTAGGAGGTGAATCCGGGCCGGGGGCGGGGAGGAAGGAGAGGGGGAAATTGCAACCCGCATCTATCCGGAGGGCCTTTTAAGTTCAACAAAGTCACCTTAAAACACCTCCGATCCACGTGCGGCGGAGTAACCTCAATACACCTACCTATCTTTAGTTTCTCGCCCTGTGTTAAATTTAGCTCGCGCGTGTCCTGAGATTTCGTTCGCCCCTTCCCGGACGGGCAGAGGCGCGAGGAGCTAAAGAAATAAACAACTTCCACCTTCCTCTCAATTCCGCCCCACTCCCTCGATTTCCGAGGCGGCGGGGGAAGGAGAGAAAGGCGACCTAACGTTACCCGGGCTTGGGAAGGAAAGCCGGTCTGGAGAAGAGCGCTTCTATAATTCATAACGCAGCTCTGCTCCAGCTGCGACGGGCGAGAGGAGGTGGGCTGTTGTACCGTATCGATCCGGCAGCAGAAACTGCTCTGAATCTCGCCTATTTATAGCACTCGCTGCGCCCTCCAGAAAGAAGCCGGCACCGACGCGTAAATCTGCACACAGAGGGGGCCGCGGTCTTTTCTTTCACCCAAAGTTGTTTTTACCAGGAACATAATAAGGGGGAGAGGAAGAGGGTGGGTGGTGGGGGGCTTTATTTGGCTCTTCGTTCAAGGGGGAGGGGGCCTTTCTTGTGGGTGTGGTTTCTAAGCTGGTGCACCTGCAGGTGTGGGTAACGCGCGGTCCACGCGCCCCAAGGTGTGCAAGGTGCAGCCGTCCGCCCTACCGCACTGCCCTCTCCAAGGAGCAAAGCGCGCTCGGGGCAACGAGTTGTAAGCCAGAGCCAGGCGCGAAGGCGCCCATAAATCAATCGACGGATTGAATCGCAGCCCCACAAATGTGCCCAGGAAATGGAGCCAAGGCGACGCCAGCCTGGCACACTAACGCGGCCGATTCTGCGCGCTCTTTTGGGGAAGGCTCGCAGAAAACAAGAGGCCCGCCTGGCCGTTGCTCAAAGCCAGGACCGAGGGCTTCTCCAGGAGACCTTCTCCTCCTCCTGCGCGCTCCTCGCCCGCCCTGCGGGACTTGCGCCTTGTCTTTTCCCTCGGAGACGACAAGCGCGGATTTCTTGGCTTTAAAAAAAAGAAAAGAAAAGAAAAGAAAAGAAGTGATCAGCGACAAGGGGAGGACTCGATTGGAAACGAAATGCGATACTCGCCGAAAGTCTAGGATCCCCCCTCCCTCCCCAAAATGTGCATTTATTAGATTCGTTGCTGAGAAAAGTCCTCCCCCCTCCCCCCCCCGCCTATTCTTACTGTCGTAAATTCAGAGCGATATAACTAACAGGATAGGTGGAAACCCAAGCCAGGCTGCCCATGGTAGAACCGGGGGGGGGGGGAAGCTATAGAGCAGTTTTACACCGCTACACGGATGTGCCTAAAATCGTATTATATTAACAAGGGTGCTAGCAATAATTGGTTCGTGAGAGTTTGGCAAGGGAGTCGTCTTATCAAACTCTCCTGCCAGGGATGGGCAACCGAACTCGCGCCGGATGTTTCTGGCCTCCCATCATCCACACCCTTTCCCCGCAGCCAACTGTTGGAGTTATGGGGGTTGTAGTCCAACTCCTTTGGAAGTCTCTGGAGTGTCTCCTTTGGTGAGATTTGATCGCCCTTAAGATGCAGACGTCTCCTCGTTATTTTCCCTGCACTTCAAGGCATTTTCTGCTAATGCTGATAAATGTTATTATTGAAGAGAAGGATGATTGTACCCTAATAGCCCACTCCATCTCCCACGCACACATAAACTGAATTGGTTTTAAAAAAACAACACTATATTTTTTTTAAAAAGCGCTTCCTCGTTGGCTTTTTTTGTGTATTTACTTGCATCCCATCTCCCCCATCCCGAAGCTTCTTTCTGTGGCGAAAAAAAGAGCCGAATCCTCCTGAGTTAATCAGGAGGGAAGATTTTTTTGGTCTGCTATCCTGTCACCCAGGTCCAGGATGTGAAACTGACGATCTAAAGATCCCTAAGGAATATAAACTGCACGATTCCACTGACTGGAAAGTAGATCTCGCGCACCTCAGTGGGGGGGGACCCCTCTCCCCAAATAGTCTCGGGAGGAGAGCCCAGCGAGAGGGAGAGGAGGGGTCCCTAACACTGATCGGTCGAGGGGGGGGGGTAACTTTTGTATTTTAAAAGGGAGTTGGAATGGGGGGGGGAAGGGGGGGTATTTTTCCTGGAATCTCCCTGGCTTGGCTGAATCGAAGCAGCCGCGGCTTCCCTTTTCCTGATTTCCCAGCGCCCAGGAATTATGAATTATGAATAGCTTCTCCCCTTTGGCTCGCTCATCCTCTCGTAATAAGCAGCCCGCGATTGCCCCGAAGGGTCGCGTCTCTAGGTGCCTTGCGTGCCTGGCTGCCTTTTACAGGAAAATCTGACAGAAACGGCGGCACACGAAAAACGCTCCGTCTGCTCCCCAAGCAAGAAGCCTCGTGGGAAGCTGGTGGGAGCGAAGCCCCCGCCCGGCCCGGCCCGGCCCGCCCCGCCCCGCCCCAGCCCGGCGGATCTGGGTCCGTCTGGGGCGGAGGGCCCTGGGCTGGGGGCGCCGCCTTTGGGACAGCAGGAGGCCGACGGACGGCTGTTGTCCAGGGATCCACCCTGCTGCTCTCCCGGGAAATCTCCCCGGCAGTCTGCTGTTATTTCCATCTGCCCCGTAGGCATCTGTGACTTGCAGGATCGACAAGCCTCGACTTGCTGGCATCTCTCCTTTTGAAATGTGAGAGGGAAAAAATAACAATCATCATCATAATAAAGCACCCGCAGGAATAATAAAAAAACCAGAACCGGCAGCACCACAAATCAAGGTCGCAGGATGGTTAAATAAACTCACGTAATCCGGACCTTAAAGCTTGCATTTATTTCCTGTGAATAGAAGAGGGAGGGCGGGTGAGATTGGGCAGGGTAGAAAATGAGGGTGTTTGTGTGTGTGTGCGCGGAAGCCGTCTGCTTCCTGTCTTTCTGTAAACAAAGGCGTTGCCCACCATGTATCTTAGGGAGAAAGAGGAGAGGAGCACATCCAAGGCTGGCCAAAGCAACATTTCAGATCAAGGAAGAAGCAAACTAGGCCCTTAAAACTATCCTCTGGATTTCTAGGCCGAGGGAGTAGGCAGTAGGGCAAGGTTCCTGCTTTCCGGAAGGAAAGAACTTCCCCTTTCCAATAAGACCAATATTAAAATCTTAACTTTTAAATTAAGCTTTACAACCTTCGTGGCTCCCTTTTGGCCACTATTGCAGACATCCAGGGCAGACCAAGCCTTCCCATTTGATTCCCCTGCAGGTATGTTGGAAGCAAGCTGGGGAAAGGCTGCCTGGAAGGAAATGAATTGTTAGGTTGTTGTAGTTGTTGTTGTTTTGTTTCCTTTTGTCAAATTGGGCTTGGCTTTGTCTCCTCTTCCCCTCTCTTTCCTGAAATATTTTCAGCAGGCCTACGATTCAGGGGTCATTTTGTACAGCCCTGCAGAAGCAGGAAGATGGCTCAGAGGCTCTATAAACCCTCCCCAACCTATAAATAGAGAGATAGATCCTAGGCGTCTCAAACTTCTCTTTCAGAAGTTTGAGACAAATTGTTCGTATAAGGAACAACCAAAAGCTTTAAAGACTGAGAAACCCTTTTGGAATGGAAACAGGAGCTCCTTCAAGAATACATTTAATAAGGATATATTTTCCCCACCCACAATTAAAGGGTTGCCTTGGTTCCCAGTGAAAAAGAATTAAGGGGTACAATTTGACTATGTTCTCTGATCTAGCCAGCACCTTCTGTGGAGAAATAGTTCCTGAACTGAACATTTATTTTTTTCTAAAACATACAATTCCAGCTCTGATGATACTGTCCGTGAATGAGGGTGAATTGAACCAGGGTGCTGACATTTTAACTGGGCTGCTACTATGGGGCCAACTATGCCTTTTACAAATAGATCTTGAAATCATTCTCACAGGGATTACATTCCAGCATATTTTAGGTTTTTATTACATTTAACAACATAACCTTTTCCATTATTTAATATCTGTGCCATATAAAACCAACGTGATTAATACCTTAATTTCAAGTTTCTGTTAAATGACAAATTCCACTTAAGGCCAAGTTAAAAAGTTGGCAACTCTAGTAAGAGTGAAGTGGACTTTTGATTAACTTATATAGAATTGCACTATCTACCACACACCAATTTGCTTCTTCCTTCCTCTACTCAGAGTAAATAAACAAATTAGTAATTGATTTGGCAAATCAAGTCTAACCTTCCTTTCCTATTTCCAAGAATCGATTTCAGTGAGATTTCACAGACATAAGCAGGAGCCTCTGGTTTTTTTCCCTGAGATTTCACTGAAGTATATAAACATAAGCAGGGCTGTACAGAAGCCCTACCTACACAGACAATCTTAGCAATGTAAGAATAATCATGTAATTGCTTTCATACTTGTGAAAAATTTTGCAATCTCTGTACATGATGCTTATCCATATAGAGTGTGACAACTTACACAAAGATGGCGTTTTAATGCAATCTTGGACATGGGTGATAAAGATGATGAGAATTGTAGTCTAAGATTTCCAGATGGGACCAGATTGGGAAAGACTATTGTAAGATACCCTAATTCTGAGCTGAGAGGTATTTGGGATAAAGGAAATCTTGAAGCCGTGGTGAACAACATTGTAGGTTACTTACTCCCTCCCTGCTTTCACACTTTTAAAGTGACAAATTGCACCTCCAAGTGATTAATACTGTGTCACCATACCTCACATTTGTGGTCTGTTTGTATCCGTGCCAATTACATCACACCTGTGCACTCAGAAAGTTAGGAAAGATTATCTGTATTATTCTAATGTGAAGCCAAGACAGAGAAATTGAAACTTTTGGAGCAGTGATAGGACTGAGGAGGAAAACTGTTGGTGATCACTCCTAGGTGGGTGGAGACTGCAACTCCTACCTTAAAATGTTTGGGAACCCTTTGACATATGGGTTGATGGCAGAAGATGGCTGTATTCTTGGTGCAATCCTGAAAGTTATCCCAAAGTTTTTATCTCAAAATGTGTAGAAAGAAAGTGATGATTTCCACACAGGCTCTTAGCTGGCGCATTTACTATACGAGTTGTAGAGTTTCAAGGAGCTTCTCATTGGATAAATTAAGGTAAACACTACAGAAATTTTGGCGCCCACTTCACTGCTGCTGGATATGTAAAACATGGCACAATTAGAATGGTTTCTTCTAGCAGTCAAAGCTTGCATATATTATCACAGCCTCTGGATGTTTAATGAAGAGTTCAGCCTAATATTAAGTTTAGATTCTGGCCTATTAAACAAATAAAAATAACTCTGAAGAATGGGAAAATAGTAACCACAAATGTTAAGTATGTGGCAGGAATTCAGCTTTTGGGTTTGATTTACTGGGCAGAATGGCAAGGGAGAAAAGTTTATACAGAACATGTAGAATAATAATAAACTATTTACAGTATATAATGGATAAATCTTAGGATAAATGCCATCACTGATAACAGCATGCTATTTGTATGGCTAGGCTGATGAAGCATACTTGCTCTGTCAATATTTTTTCCTTGGGCCAGCAAAGTAAATATTGAACCTGTCCAAGCAATAAGATCTAAAAATCAAACTTTACCTAAGATAAATTCTTGTTCTTGCGTAAGCCAGGCTTGGCTCCCCAGGGGAATATACCGCTTTATACCGAATAAAAGACTGTATTAAAGACTATATTTATATTTAACATTTTGAGTGGCATGATGGAAACTGTAGTCAGAAAGCTGATAGGAATGAGTCAACTGATGTTCTGGACCAACCAGTAGCTAAGAACTGTATGTTAGGATGTTTAGCATTTATAGGGTTAAATGCTGTTTCCTTAAGAAATGGCTTATGGGTAATGTAGTTTCAGCAGTCAGTTTATCTAGTCAGTGGGAGGAGTTCAAAGGTTTATGACTGTACTTCCTGGCTCTGTGCCTTTGTTTGATTCTCTTCACATTGGGATCCAGCCTCATGGCTCGGACACAGCTATTATTCAACATGTAATTTATATACAGGACAGGAGGACATCACTGTCTTTCAACCTAATGATATGGATCCAGATTAATATTGTGTTCCAGACGTATTTCATCTTAATCATGAGTTGTTGATTATCTCTGTGAATAAAGTATTCTTCTTTGATCTGTTCATTCGAGTAAATACTAACTGTCTACACGGAAGTAAGGCGCACACGGCCGTGGAAACAGGATAACTGAGATTAATTTCTTTGAGTGGCCACTGTGTGATCATTTACATGTTTTTAGAACAGTATGCACCCCCTGGGACCTTGTATAGATAGTCCCCACCTTACAACAGTTCATTTAGTGATCGTTCAAAGTTACAAGGGCACTTTAAAAAGTGACTTATGACCGTTTTTCACATTTATGACCTCTGCAGCCTCCCCATGATGACGTGATCAAAATTCAGAGGCTTGGCAACTGGTTCATATATATATGATAGTTGCAGTGTCCCGGGGTCACGTGATCACCTTTTACAACCTTCTGACAAGCACAGTCAGTGGGGAAGCCAGTTTCACTTAACAACCGTGTTACTAACTTAACAACTGCAGTCAGTGATTCACTTAATGACTGTGGGCAAGAAAGGTCGTAAAGTGGGGCAAAACTCACTTAGCAAACGTCTCACTTAGCAAGGGAAATGTTGGGCTCCATTGTGGTCATAAGCCGAGAACTACCTGTATGGCAGAGGGGGGAGGGGGAGGAAAAAGTAACAAGAATTCATTTGATTTGCCGAACCCACTTTTTAAGATTCATTTTGCTCAATTGGAATTAGAGCTTTGTTCATCCTGGGAGGTGGCATTAATGGCAGTTAAGATTACAGTTAAGATTAACGCAACACTTGTATGTATAGCACTTAGTGATTTGATACATGATGACCGGCAGCTAAATGTGCAGACTGACTCCAGTAAAAGGGATTGAAGTGGCGAGAAGAAAAATGAATGCTGTTGGTGGAACATTCTCTGAGCCACTGACCTTATACAGAAGCATGCCACTGCATCGAATGAGAAATCAGCACGTGTCAGCTAACTCTACTCCCTGTTCCCTCCTTCTTACAATGCATAGTAAACTGCCCTCTGTAAGCTGCTGACTGCTAGATACCTTGAATCTAGATATAGATTCCTACATGTAGTAGGCATGGGTTTGTGTGCACGGGTAAGTATTTGTGCATTATTTCTGGAACATACGTGGATATTGACTGCAAATCCGAGACTTTCTACTTACTGCCTATCAGTACTTTTGATTTGTTTGTTAAAGAAACAGTGGCCGTTTATGCCTAGTTTTGCCTTTCATAATAAGCGCAGACATTACAAAAGACAATATGGTGTTGTGCTGTGTAAGCCACACGAGGCAGAGCTTCACTATAATCCCCATCTCACCGGATGAGCAGTCCCTGGGTCTGTCACCTCTTGCAGTTTTCTCCTGGCACCATTATGCCCTGATAACCCCAATTTTTGACTTAATGGCATTATATTGTCTTCAACTCTCTCCTCCAGACTCTCCCAGTCCCTGGAGCTTCAGGCAGGTTGAATCTGCAATGCCTTGTCACTTTTACCTTGGAGATGAAGTCAGGTGACCTGTTCTTGGAGGGTTGAAAGGTGGGTTTTTGAATCCGACTCATCTGCAGGCTTCCAACAAGGCAGAAGTGAGGAGGCTGCAGCTCCCCTACTTTATTTGGGGAAGGATGTTAGGAGGTTTGTGCAAGCATGAATTAGCACTCCATTGAAATGGCATCAGTGACAGTCTACCTGTAACGGTATCAGCAGCTTTTTTAAAAAAAATTGCAATGGCATGTAAATAATGCTGGATGTTGTGGACTCTGCTTAATTGCTGTTTTCTCTATATTTAACCTACTAATTATTCTCAATTACCCTCAATTATCCCATAATCGTAGCAAGACCTGCCTCCTTCCCTGAGCTATTTCTGCCTCAATGTCTTCCCGTATGTGTGTGCATGTATGTGTATGGTTTTATATATAAAAAAGAATTTCATTTTTTAATGTGTGCCAGTGTCTTGTCTTGTCTTGTCTCGTCTCGTCTCGTCTTCCCTTCCCCCTTCCCTTCCCTTCCCTTCCCGTCCCTTTCCTTCTCTTCTCTTCTCTTCTCTTCTCTTCTCTTCTCTTCTCTTCTCTTCTCTTCTCCTCTTCTCTTCTCTTCTCTTCTCTTCTCTTCTCTTCTCTTCTCTTCTCTTCTCTTCTCTTCTCTTCTCTTCTCTTCTCTTCTCTTCTCTTCTCTTCTCTTCTTCTCTATCTTATATCTTATCCAATCTTAACCTTAACCTTAACCTTAATCTATGTTTCTTCATTGCATATTGTTTTAACTTAGAGGATGACCAGATGGGGTGTGGTGGAGGAAAGATAGCTCAGAGAAACTCAAGCAGAATCCATTTCCATGCTGGGCTGCTACATTTGCTGGTTGGTGCCATGCTGGCAGGAAAGGACAACCACAATAGAAAAAAAAACCCATCACTTCTTAACACACAATCAGGATATGATTCAGAAGTGGCTCACAGCAGATCCAGTACAGGCAAGTACTGGCAATGAAGGCAACAAATTTTATGATGATATTGCTATGTGCCAACACAAGGAGGAATGGATATACTCTAACTCAATGTTGGGAAAGGTCAACAGTCTTGTAGATTAGCATATTGGACAAAGTTGTTCTAGGGAGGTCCACTTGTGGGAGGCAGAGTAAGATTAAAAATAGTAATTAATACATGAATGTTATATTCAAAAATATTCTCCCAGGTTAAAAAAAAACTGTCATATAATTAATTCGAGAAGTCTGTTACTAGAAAATGCAATGCTAGTCATTAGCTTAGATGGACTTTAAAAAATATTAACCACACTCATGGAGGAGAATCCTATCAATTCTACCTTGGAGGAGTACTTTCGCATCACTTTAACAAAAAAAGGATATAGGTGCGTATTAAAAAGTTTTGTATGTTAATTCATACACATTTTCATGCAATTTAGTCACCTTACCATAGCATGTCTGTGATGATTCAATGGTCTGGTTGGCTTCTTAGGATTTTTCATCAGAAGCCGGCTGCTCAATATTTCTTGAAATAGAGGATTGCCCTAGGCAGAGAAAGCATGCTGCCATCCTAATTTAGCTATGTAACTAAAAATCAATTGTCCATTGTCAGAATAAATCTCAGAAGCAGGTGCTGGAGATGGTTAATTCAGTTATGTTTTGTTTCCACATCCCTAGACGGCTCATGTAGGTAGCCCCAGTACAGCAACATCTTCCAGTTCAATACTCCAAAGTTGGTCCTTCAATTTTTCTTTTTTCTTTTAAACTCCCTAGGCATTTTACTTGCTCTTATAACAAACAAACAAAGAAACAAACAAAAAAGTCCAAGCAAGTGTTCTTCCCCAATTGCTAAGTGTAAAATCTGATTCTACCTTTCCTTGTCCTGTCAGGAAAAGGTCAGAGACAATGACCTTAGTGACAGCAGTGTGTACTTTGAAAAAAAAAAACTGTTTTATTTTATTGATAATATGATGACTTGGAGTTTTGGCTGCTTTTTTTAATGCAAAATTTAAGCAGTCCTCGACTTACGACCACAATTGAGCCCAACGTTTCTGTTGCTAAGCAACAGATGGCCGCTAAGTGGGTTTTGCCCCATTTGACGACCTTCCTTGCCACCGTGGTTAAGGGAATCGCTGCACTTGTTAAGTGAGTAACCCGGTTGTTAAGCGAATCTGGCTTCCCCATTGACTCTGCTTGGAAGAAGGTCGTAAAAGATGATCCCGTGACTCTGGGGCACTGCCATCGTCATAAATATGAGTCAGTT
The DNA here is from genome assembly GCA_023970755.1 of Azemiops feae. Lineage (NCBI taxonomy): Eukaryota > Metazoa > Chordata > Lepidosauria > Squamata > Viperidae > Azemiops > Azemiops feae. The sequence continues at coordinate 1,540,682 of JALGBA010004090.1, read as the reverse complement.
GCCAAGGGTCTGAGTTTTGATCTTGTGACCATGGGGATGCTGAGCTTGTGACAATGGGGATGTCGTAAGTGTGAAAAATAGTCGTAGGTCACTTTTTGCAGTGCCACGGTAACTTTGAATGGTCACTAAACAAGTGGTCGTAAGTCAAGAACTACCTGTGTGTATATGTGTGCAATTTGGATGCTCCATCCAGGAAAGTAAATCAGGTAGGCAGAGAGAAATCTCACCACCTTGTCTTCTGTTCAGTGGTAATTTGAATTAACAGGGTGATTTTGTGGAGAAAGGCCTGAGTATTCCAAGTAAATTTCACAGCCTTTACTCAAGAGGCGCCTTTTCTTACTCCGCGCCTTCCTCTGGAGTCCAGCTAGGAAAGAGCCATCTTCATGAGCAATGGGGCTCAGGAAGTGATTCTGAAATAGTTTCCCTCTCTTTCCTCTTAGGTTTAAATATTAACCTGGTTTCTGCATTGCCTACCACAGTATGCATTGTCTAAAGCAGGGGTAGGCAACCTTGGCTCTTTTATGGCTTGTGGACTTCAACTCCCAGAATTCCTGAGCCAGCATGGCTGGCTCAGGAATTCTGGGAGTTGAAGTCCACAAGTCATAAAAGAGCCAAGGTTGTCTATCCCTGGTCTAAGACTTGCTTCATAGGCCCAAATAATAAAGATTTATTGCATTTAATAAAAATGAAGAGGTTGCCCATTGCTGTGGTCTAACCAGCTTTGTAAGCGACAAGAAACTGTTTGTAGATGACTCCCAGCCACAACCATAGGCAGCTCAAAGACGTTTGGGAGAGGGAAACCTACTTGAAGCCCAGCCAAAGCTTTGTTTGTATTATTATTATTCTTTAATTTTCATTTTAATGGCCATTTGATAATTTACAACTATTAAAAAACAAAAACAAAAGGGAACAAGAAACAAATAAAAAGGAATTTGCATACGTACAAAATTGAATAAGGATTTTCAAAATAACATTAGATTAATATTACATGTAAAAGAGAGATTAAGATTACATGTAAAATGACTGGTTATGGCTTTTCTCATAGTTTTTGGACTATGCATTACTCCGTTTATTTTGCTAATATGCCAACGATAAAACTGCTTGTACTGTTTTTCTCTAAGGGTAACATTCTCAATAAAATTAATATTTGTCTCCATTTAGTCTCATTGTTGCATATCAATTGCCCTGTTTAAATTCTGCATTTGTTGGATCATTTGTTGTCATTCAGTCACTAAGTCAGGAGTAGGCAACCTTGGCTCTTTTATGACTCGTGGACTTCAACTCCCAGAATTCCTGAGCCAGCCATACTGAGGGGAAAGGGAGAGGTTTCCAAGCTGAGCCATGCTGGCTCAGGAATTCTGGGAGTTGAAGTCCACGAGTCATAAAAGAGCCAAAGTTGCCTACCCCTGCACTAAGTCATGCCCAACTCTTCATAACCCCGTGGATTATAGCACGCCAGGCCATTTTCTCCTCCATTGTCTCCTGGAGTTTGCTCAAACTCATGTTCATTGTGTTGATGACACTATCTAACCATCTCATCCTCTGCCGTTCCCTTCTCCTTTTGCCTTCAGTCTTTCCCAACATCAGGGTCTTTTCTAATGAGCCTTCTCTTCCCATTAGGTGGGCAAAGTATCTTTATAAAGACAGGTCTTCAGTATCTGTCCTTATAAAGAACAGTCAGGGTTGATTTACTTTAGATTTACAGTTATACAATTGTTACTTGCTCAGTTTTACAATTACATTTCAGTAATTTAAACTGATAAGAGTCCCAATAAATAACTCTTGGTTATGTATTACAAATATGAGTCTTTTGCTCATATGCGCATCTTACAAATATGAGCAAAGACACTAATCCTTGAGGAGTGACATTGACTTTGCTAAAATTCCTAGGTCAAGTTTGCTGTCATTTGGCATGTTGGCACTATACCAGTTTTAAATCTACTTTTTTGGCAGCAGTATTGGATCCTTTTTTGTAAAAAAAATAAAAAAATCCAATCAACTTGCAAAAAACTTTCAAGCTGCAGTCTTATGTCTCCTGAGACGGTTTCATTCCCTCTGAAATGAACTCAGATTTAATGGCACAATGCCTTCTGGCTATATAATTCTGGGGCCACATTTTCTCCTTAAGGAGTACTCTGATGAGTTGGGCCCAGGAAAAACAAAATGGTGATATTTCCCATTTAGATTTTGTTTGTTAAATTGGATTATTCACTGAAAATTGAGCTTTGAATGAATTAAAAACAGCAGCAGAAATAGGAACGACTTTTCCATCTCCTCTCTGAAAAGCTTTTTCAATGCAATAAAAGTTAAACGCTATACAGGATGGGGTATAGAGAGGCAAGGGGAGGGGAGGGGAGGATGTTGTGATTCCTCGCCAGCCAGTGGATCCGGCAGCTGAGTCTGAGGAATCAGATGAGGAGGAGGGGCCTGGAGTGATATTAGAGTCAGAGGAAGGCTCTGAGGAGCTCCAAGACTTACAGTCGGACAAGGAGACTGGCCCCTCTACTCGCGCTCAGGCTGAGACACAGCTGTGCTGGGAGCCTGAGTTGGACAGTGATGAAGAACAGTTGGGACAAATCCAGGATGCACGAAAGCGCAGGCAAGAGAAGTGAGTAAGACAGAGGAATGCAATGGGGCGGCTCCAAAGGCTAAGGAGAAGGCATCAGGCTGAATTATAAAAGGGAAGGTGTGGGAGGTGCTGGTTGTCGAAGGCAACCATTCGTGTTGAGGATCGAGTTTCTGTGGACTGTGTTTGTTTGCCTTGGACATTGACTCAGGTCTGTGAGAATAAAAGGGGTTGTTTTTTTCTTGCGGTTCCTGCCTATTTCTTGGAAGAGGGGTTTCTCCTTGTGAGCATAACAAGGACTCATGTAGGCTGGGACAGAACAGAGGAAGATGAATGCAGCAGGATTATTCCATGTGTTTGGTGGATGTTCTGAGTATTATTTTCCCATATAAGTCCAGTTGTAAGAAATATTAAAATAACGAGACTAGTTCGGGAAGGACAGTGCTGTGCGTTACTTCCAGAAAATAGTAGAAACTGTAAAACTGTAACAAATAAACTTGGAATCCCTTCTATCAACATTGGAGAAATATTTTTGGCTTGAAAGCTACACTTTAGTCCTCAGTGCCTGCTTTTCCTAGTATTCTTTACCTTTTTATAGATTCAAAGCTTGTTTCACCTAGGACTGGGCTGGGAAAACACAAGTTGACATTCAAGCTGTGTCAGCTACCTGATTGCAGTGATGTTATATTATATAACTTTTCTGCTACAATCCCTTATGAGTCCTTGGATGTTCACTTGCAGATTAGAATGCCAGAAGAGCCATTCACTTATCCCTAGGGTAGAGCCAGAACAGATCACTGTTTTGCAAAGGTTAGTAGTAGCAGAGAATTAGCAGTCACAATACTGTTGAGGATAAAGTTGAAGTTTCTTCCACCTTCTCCTCTTCATATTCAGTGTTTTTCCCTCTGCTAAGGTAACATTCTAGCATTTTTGCATGATATTTGTAATTAGGAATTTGTCCCATTATAATCTTAGGAAGCAAGACAAGCTAGAAAGACCTGTACATGGATTAGAGCAGGGGTCCCCAACCCCTGGTCCATGGACCGGCACCTGTCTGCGGCATGCCAGAAACCGGTCCATACAAACAAGCAAAGCCCTATCCGTAGGATGCAGGCAGCATGCAAAACCACACCCCCTCTGGTCCGCAAAAAAACCCTCTCTCCACAGAACCGGTCCCTGGTACCCAAAAGGTTGGAGACCTCTGGTTTAGAGAATAAACAAAAGTATACGATATCATCAGGAGAGTAGAAGAATTGAAATGGAAATGGGCTGGTCACATAGCAAGAAGAACTGATGACAGGTGGACCAAGTCAGTCATAGAACGGATCCCACTTGATAAAAAGCGTCCACGAAACAGACCTAAAACAAGATGGGTCAACGACATCAGCAAGTATCGCAGGTCCAAGAAAGCTCAGGACCGTATTGGTTGGAAACATGCGGAAGAGGCCTTCATCCTGCAGTGGATAGACAATGGCTAGAATGATGATGAATCTTAGGAAGATGAGTTGGGGAAAAAACCACGAGACATTTAAAAATAATTCCCATCTACATTTCAGACCGTGTAGACTTTTCAATTGATTGATCAAGGTTGAGATTAAAAATGACTGGAAATGTCGTTGTGAAAAGTCTGGAAAATGCAATGTTATGGATTTTTTTTTTTTTTGAGGAGCAAAATAATGGGATGGGTCATACTCTGAAGTAAAGGCACTGAGGCTCACAGCTTTTATGTATGTTAGCAGTATTTCTTTCCTTTCTTTCTGCACATGGCCTGGATATCTGAGGGACCACGTCTCTATCTGTTTCTGTCTGCCTAGAACATTCCAGCAGAGTGAGTGCACTCCAGGTCTCCTCCATTAAATATTATTGTCTTATAGAACCTAGGACCCCCCCCCCCCAACCTCTGGACAACATCCCCTCCCCAGAGATACAGATGGCACCCTCTCTCCTAGGATTCTGGTTGGTGTTTTATTGTTTGCTTAAGACTCTTCTTTTGTTTCCTTCTTTTGTTCTTGATTAGATCATTTTAATCTGGGTTCTCTCTGATTTAATGGTTTTTAAAATAGGTTTTTGTGTGTTTTTCTAATTTGTATACCACTCAGAGTCCATTGGAGTTGGGGGACGGGGGAGGGGGGAGGGGGCTGATAAATGTAAATAAATAAAAGAATTACTTCTTTTGTTTGTTTATTTATTATATTTATTAACCATGTTAAACCAACTCACACCAGTTTACAAACAGATAAAACTCTAGAATATATGAAGAGTACAAAGCTAAAACGATGAATTGCAACCCACAGGGAAATCAGAAAGTTAAGCAAAGTTAAGTTATTTTTAGATGGAGAATATAAAATAATAGCAAATCTTTATCATGTCTATTGGTACACTAAATGCTGTTGCTACCACATCTGTACTGAAAAATTAAAACAACCACTAGATCATGCCAAAGAGTTAGCTTTTCTGTATCTCTTTGTTCCCATCCAGTGGCCACCTGGAATGTTTGCAGATGTGATTCCATTGTTATTATTAGGTGTCTTTAAAAAGTTATTCAACTCTCCAGACATGGATAGTGCTTCCTACATGTGCCTTCACTCTGTTTTTTAGGGGGGAGGACTTCCATTCATCAAAATATTTTACATATATATGTATGTGAATATGTACCCTTAATGTTTTTGTTCTTTTTTTTTTTGCTTTTCTTTCGTTCTTCTTTTCATATTCTTTTTCTTTTTTCTTTTTAACTTAGTTAATAAAAAAATGGGAAAGCAGAAGACAAAGTAAGATTCAAGTAATTGGTGATACCTAATTGGTGTTTCTGATATATGGAGGGTTAGTGTATGATGTGGTAATTTTTTCCTCTTATCTCATCCACTCATTTGTTTCATCATGTTCTCCAAATGTATATTGCTAGATTTTTATGGCTGTTTCTTGGCATCACAGCATTTTCCCATTTAGCAATTTTCTAACATAAAGTTTAAGGAAAAGATACCTATGGATGATCCTCCTGATAACTGTAGAATGATATATACATCTATATAAAAGGACAGGAAAAAAGGGAAAAATAAAGCAGAAAGCAGATAAACAGAAAATTTACAAGCAACATAGAACTGGGCTAGCATTTTCAATAACTCATTAATTATATTAAGTAACTAAATGTGCTATAATTATGCTATCCATAATAGTTGCAATCCAAGTAATATTTAATTATGTTTGTTTGTTTATTCAATTTATGTATATGATTATCAACAGCAGTTGTCAATACAATATAAATCATAACGTGAGATTAAGAATTACAGAAATTTCTGCCAAAAGTAAAAAAATATGTTATACTACGAGAAATCCAGATTTTGGATTTTGGCCTGTACATAGAGCTGCACTTTCAAAACAGTTCTCAAGTTAGGTTAAATTTTATATCAGACTTACTTTTGAAATATGAAGCTTTTTTTTGGACATGGAGGCATATTCCTGAAGCTTATTTAACAATCGTTCTATAGAAGAAATTAAAGTACTTTATAACAAGAAGCCCACGTTCCAGCAGTTGCCATATACAGCGCTAATTCAAGAATAGTAATAGTAATATTTTATTAGATTTCCCAAAAAATCTAATTCGCTTACATTTCCCAAAATTGCTCAGCTTCATCAATATTGCCACTCAATTAAAAAAAAGTGATCCAAGCTGATCATTGTATTTCCAACGATTTTTAGAAAACAAAGTATCAATTTTTGCAATCAGTTCTGGAATAATATAGCAATAGTTTCTCTAAGTCTTTCTCTAAGTATAACATTGGCTGTGAATTTAATATTCTTCCACTGAAATTCCGATTGTTGAATATCAATTATTGTATTTAAATTCTGCATCCATTTAATCAAGCAATCTTTAACGTTCAACAACAATGTAAATGCTTCAAAAATTTGGTCATGAAGTTTTTATAATTCCATCATGTCTCTACATAGTCCCTCTTGTTTTTTTTCACTTTCCTTAAAACTGTGCAATTTATTTAAAGATATCACAATCAGTTGGATGGTTATAAAAATAACCATCTAAAATAATCTCTACAGGTCATTTTTTTTTTGAGCAAATTTCTTTGTGCTTTCTTCTTCATGGAAATAAATATTTGATAATGAGGCAAGAGATAAATCTGAACTGATTCTTTTTCTGTATTTATCCCTAACTTTTAATATGCTGCCTTTAATTCTGTAATTTTTTTTATTAAACTTTTAAATTATTTTTGTATCCATTCAGTTATACTTATGAAGCACTTCTGGGAACCTACCATGGATGTAAACAAATATAGGATGATATCATCCAATTTATAAACCAAGTTAAAGGGCTAGGTTCATAACATAATTGAAAGTTCAGGGTTGCCAGACCATCTCATTCTTTCAAATTGTGCAGTACCTTGAATGTAATCCTCAGCCTTTTATTAGATCAGTCTAACAATATTTTGTTTTCCATTTTTAATGAAGTCATTTGGAAGCTTAAACTAAGCCTTGTCAGAATGCTTTAAAAAAAAAAAAAGGCTACAGTTCTTCCTAACCAAGACAGTTTTAACTTTCTCCATCTTAAGCAATCTGCTGTTAATACTTTTCCAGATCTGTGAGCAATTATTTCTAAATCGGACTTTATTATTTTTTATTAAGTAAATTCCTGGATATTTAACCTTTTGTGCAAAGGATATTAAACCTCATTAGTATATGGTTAAACTGTTGCTTTCTTCCTCAATTAAGTTCCATGTCACCATTTGCGTTCTAACCTTACTGATCCAATGTCTTGACCCAAAATCATATTGCTGCATGTATTTCATGATCAAATCTAGAGAGTTCTTGGGCCAAATACAGCATCATCGGCATAGGATAATTACCTTGAGAACATGTTCCTTAAACAAAGGAACTGCCATCGGAGCTCACACGGTGGGCTCCATTTGACATTTGGCAGCTGATAATTGATTGTACTGCAAGCAGCTCTTTTAGCTGAGTGGCAAGCCGTCTTTCGAGAGCTGTTGCAGCAAGTGGCTAGGCCCTGCTGAGGAAACCAGATGGTGTTCAGGTTATTCAATGCCTTCAGCTTAAGAAGAGCTCAGGTGCCGTCCGAGAGATGGAGATTATTCTGTGGAAGAGCCAGCCAGACAATGCAACCAAGCCATACTTCTTAAACCTCAGGACTTCAGGACAGCTCAGCTTACTGATGTAAGAAGTATTAAAGATAATTGTTTCTGTCTAGGCTAATTATTTCTGGACTATTGGCGTATGAGTGTGTGGCAGTTTTAATCTCTTTTTTTCTGCAGCCTTCTTGACAAGGACTATTTCATTTCAGTGGGCTAGGATGAAAGATCATCCATACGTTATCAGGGGCCCTCTGATAGCTACATTATATAATAAACCTAAAAATGCATTCGAGAGAGAGAAGTCTCAGAAGAATGTATAAAAGCAAAATTAGGAGTAGTTTTGCAAAACACAGCTGCTATTATTCTAGTCACCTTTCCCTTGGACACATATTTGCCACGGACTTATTCAAACCCAGTGAAAATCTGAATATTAAATTTGTATTTGTTTGAGAAAAGTAAGTTTAAGTATTGTAACATTTGGGTTATTTCAGTGGGAGTGTTAAAACTATTCTTGACACATTTTGCCTCATGAATGAAGGCAAATATGTGTGTCCCAGGATAATGTTGCAAGATCCAATCTGGGTGGGTCACCGGGATCAGAGGTTTAGTTTTCCGAGCTTTCGGACTCATACTGGAGCCAATCCTCAGGGAATATGTGCTTTGGGTTATTCTATTCATTGTATTTATGTGGCACCTTCCTATTGGTTGATTGGTGTGTTGGTGGCCAGCGATTGGCTCCTTTTCCCTTGTGCTGTCAAATCCTCGGCTCCTAAGTACCTGATAAGCTGGTGGTAAATTAGTACTCCTGTTGACTGACAAAAGTCCTGTTTCCCAGGCTTCAATCCCAAGCCAATCGCTGGCCATCAACACACCAATCAAGCAATACGAAGGCACTACATAAATATGATGCATAGAATAACCCAAAAAACATATTCCAATAGAGAGAAGTTCCCTGAGGATGGGCTCCAGCACGAGTCTGAAAGCTCAGAAGATTAACCTCTGGGCCCGGTGACCAACCCAGATTGGATTTTGCAGCATTTTCTTTGCCCTAAACAAGTTTTGGAACTTTCTGTATAGTTATGAGATTAAAATACAAGAACAGCATACAGTTTTGTTTGTCACAAAAGAGAATCACAAAGCAAGAATACAGATGTCAACTGAAAGCATTTGACTTTTATAAACATGTTGACAATTGATCCCTAATCAACTATAACTCCAGACTTGCGGAGAGAGATAAGTTGATGTATGTCATGAATCTTTTTGACATCAATTAGCATTCAATAATGATGAATTTCAACAGGCATATTGCCCAGTAAATGCCTCTGGGGGTGGGAATGGGAGGTGTACAAGCGTAAGTATACACATACATAAATATATACAGGGATGTGTGGAGAAACCTAAAGGGAAAGACATAAAGAGAATTCTAGCAATAGAACTTTAAATATGGCATGAGATAGAGGAAGTGATCATTAAAAAAAGTGGGCTTGGCACCAAGTAAAATCATTACAGTCCTGGGACAGTACACACAAAGCCACTAACAGTTCATTATATCACAAAGAAGTTGTGTAAGATTTAGATATCCTTGCATGAAATCTCATAGGTTTTTTGTGTGATATTAAAATGATTTTACTTAATTTGGATTTGAATACATTTTAGCACTTTTAATTTACATTAATACAAATAGGAGAGTCAAACAGGTTATTGTCTCCGCCACAAAGCAAATAAAACAATGAAACAAAACAACCTTTATTCTAAATCTGAAGCAAGAAGCTAAAAAAAATAGCTTTGGCTGGATTATGCCTGGGAAATCATTAAAAATATTTTATGCTAGAGCAAAAATGATAAGTCTTTTGTATTCAGTATTTTGAGGGAGGTTTCTGTGGTGTAGAAATTGTCCCCCGTTTAGAATAAGGAGAGTGCTAAGTTAGGAGAAGACGTTCTCTCGACTGTTTCTTTTTAATCCATTACAGTATTTCCATGTTACCATTTTTGATTGCTGTATACTACCATGATGTATATCCATGCTATAATCCCTGCCTGGCTAGGATTGTCCACCCAAGAAAAAGGGTCTGGGACCACTTGTGAAACTGATATACTTCCAGTGACAATTTTGTTAAGAGACAGAGATAACAAGAAGGGCTCCACGCAGCCTTTCCTTTATACTAGCCTAGACCATGGGTAGGCAACCTTGGCTCTTTTATGACTCGTGGACTTCAACTCCCAGAATTCCTGAGCCAGCCATGCTGGCTCAGGAATTCTGGGAGTTGAAGTCCACGAGTCATAAAAGAGCCAAGGTTGCCTACCCCTGGCCTAGACTCAATTTGTCTTGCTGTGCAGAAGAGAGAGAGATGCTATGGATTGGAGGGGGGGGGAGGAGATCACCCAAGCAGTTCACACAAGACACTCAGGCAGGTGCCAACATTGATGGACACTTTGCTCAGGATTCTCTCAAATTTGGTGACTCTGCTTTCCCTCTCCTTCTCCCTCTCCCCCCTTAACCTCCAACTGACCTATTCTTGCTGTTAGAGAGAAATGGATGAGTTCTGAATGGAAAAGAAATTACTCTTGAATCTGGCATTCAATTCTGTGCTAGTAATGAATGAGCCTCATTCATTCCAGTTCTCACTTTTACATAATTAATCCCCATCCCCAAAGATCTATGTCTTCTAACTTTTCCTTTATTTTAAGGCAATTTCAGAACTATAAGTAGCATCATTTCAAAAGCAGTGATATTAGGGAACTAGCTACCCATTTCCTTATTCCCACTTTGTTTTTCTCAGGGCTTTTTTTGTCATAGAACTCCCAGAATGGAGTTCCGGCACCTTTTTTGTATGGAACCTTGTAGGGTAGGCAAGGCGGGTTGTATGAAATGTGTGAGTTCCGGCACCTTTTTTTTTTTTTTTTTACAAAAAAAGCACTGGTTTTTCTCTTTTGCTGCATCCCATCCCTGTTTAACACTCATATGAAATGTGCTGCTTACATATCCTTTGATCCTTCCTTTTATTCTAGTGTTCTATGTGTGTTCATTCTTGAAACATTTGTCCAGATATGATTACATGGAAGGAAGGGGGGTCTGCCCTCCTTTTGCAAAAAGTGAAGGCTTTGAAGTAAGAGTGGGTGCAAAAATAGGAGTGTGTGTGTGTGTGTGTAGGAGTAGGTGAATGGAATGTGGATGAGTACAGGATGGAAAAACGAATTGGGTGTATGATAAATGAACGGATGGGGAGAATGGATGAATTGACGGAAAAGGCAGTAAGAATCTGAAAGGATGGGTGGTACAAAGACGGAAAAAATAAAGAATTTGATGGAGGAACTGAAAATAAAACGCAGATGGATGGAAAAAATGGTCAATGGCAGAAAGAGGATGGATGGATGGATGGATAGATGGATGGGATGGATGGTTGGATGGAGAAAGTGGATGGATAGAAGATGAACAGGGGGGTGTGGATAAAAAAAGAGGAGAGATAGATGAATGGATTAATGGATGTGTTGATAAATATATATATGGAATAAGCGAGTGAGAATATGGCATGGCCATGAATGTGAACTGGTTTGCTTGGATGAATGTATTTGTGTATGTCTAGATTTATGAGCACGGACTCTGAATATAGTTATAACATAACCCACATTTTGGTTTGAACTAGCCTTCTAAAGTCATGCAGCCTCCCAGATGAGAAAGTGGGCCTTGGAATTGAAAATCTTCTCTACTCTTATCAGAAATTCTCAGCAAGAAGAAAAGTTAATCAAACTCTATTTGGCTTACTTTGAGCAAACATACACAGTGAAAAGATTTTTCTTAGATGTCCTTGTTTGATTTGATCACAATACTTCAGATGGTATTCTTTAGTATAAAAATCCACGGATGCTTTGAAAACTAGTCTACGCCTAGCAACGCCAGCAGGAAAAACAAATCAAACATAATCTAGTAAAAGAAGCATTTCTTTTTCTTCCTTGTATCAGGTATCATTACTGCACAGGTTGTTCACAACAGTGCTTAGATGACAAAGTGCTTAGAAAGCAAAGTGTTTAGTTAGCAAAGTTTGCTGAGAGAAAAGACTGATGTTTCCCCAACATGTTACTACTTCAGTGATAAATTGCAACTCATTCTAGTAATCATCATCATCATCATTATATGTGCAGTATCATTTACAGAATGAGTTTATAATGCTGGTGGCATTTCAGATGCCAAACATTCTTCAGGATATTGGGATGGGGTAGAGTGGGGTGAAATACTATTCCTAAGAAAAATGGTAGGAAGGAATGGAACATGCTAGCTAAAAACAAAACAGCAGGAGAGAGAGAAAAAAACTCTAAGAAGATACAATAACAGGATAACAGAGTTGGAAGGGACCTTGAGGTCTCCTAGTCCAACCCCCTGCTCAGGCAGGAAACCTTATACCATTTCAGACAAATGGTTGTCCAGTCTCTTCTTAAAAACCTCCAATGTTGGAGCACCCACAACTTCTGGAGGCAAGTCGTTCCACTGATTAATTGTTCTAACTGTCAGGAAATTTCTCCTTAGTTCTAGGTTTATAGAACTAATTATATTTTCTGTTCTACTGGTATGTTCTATACAACCCAGTAAGATACAAGGGAAAGTATTTGTATGAGAGAGATGTCCAATCTTGTCTAAGAATAGATTTGAATGTGGGTCTCTGTCCCCAGCTTTAAATTGGTATTCTTGTCACTACACAGTACTGATCAGGGTAATAATACACAGCTCACCTGCTTAATATTTTTTATGATCTCAGAAAAATGTAGTGAATCTACATAATTTATTCCATTTAGCACAGCTGTGCTCAGGAAAATAAAGCCCAAATACATGCATTGGTTTTTTCTCACCCATCCTTTCTCTATACATCAGTATTTTTCTTTGACCTTTCCAATAACAGGCTTAATTGTTGGTAAACAGAAACATCTTTACAAATAACATTCTAGTGTAAACAATAGCCTATAATGTTGCACAGATGTTTCAGGAATTTGGATGACAGCAAAGGTAAATATACCAGAACAAATGTTGAGGATTTACAAACTCAGTTCTGCTGATTTCAGTGGTATAAAGCCAAATTGGACCCTATGTATTCTGCTAAATGACATTATAATGTTGTATATTACACCATTCTTTGACAAGATTGGACATCTTTCTCATACAAATATTTTCTTTTGTATCTTACTGGGTTGTAAAGAACATAGAACAGAAAATATAATTAGTTCTGTAAACCTAGAACTAAGGAGAAATTTCCTGACAGTTAGGACAATCAGTGGAACAACTTGCCTCCAGAAGCTATGGGTGCTCCAAAACTGGAGCTTTTAAAGAAAAGATTGCACAACCACTTGTTTCATTGAGATTCATGGCCCATTTTGCCCCAAAGTGTTGTCTTCTGCAGGAATCATAGGCCATTTTTTTTGTTTTGATCCAAGATTAAGCAACCTTGTCATGCTGAAGGATGAACCTGGCATTAGACTGATAGTCCAGGAGCCACATTTCCAAAAGTAGATTGGTCAAGGCAAAACATATATGGAAAAAAGTAACATTAAGGATACATTTCCTTTTCAGCCACATCACAACTATAATGGACAATTCTGAAGAGGTATTACTTTAACTAACCCAGTTTCCTCAAATCTAAGTTCTCAGAATTCAAAGCCAATTTCCAAGTTCTTGGAAATTCTGGAAACTGAGGACATCAGACCCAGAGGACACCCAAACTAGGGGTTATGCTCAGTTGTGGAAGGCTGATAGAGCATGATAAAATAGTAAAGTGCTGAATTTCAGAATTTGGTAGGTCTGGGCTCCAAGAACTGCCAAAATTTCATATGATGAATAGTAGGGTCCATAAACAATTGGCTGGAAAAGCAAAATATTTCCTATGTTTACCTAGAAGTATATTCAGTTGTATTTATTCCCAAATAAATGCACACATAGTTACCACATTATTGTTCCAAATGTACTGCTACAACAAAGAAAAAGGAAGGCACAGATTTCTTTACTTTTAAAAATGAATAGATTCTAATTTTAGTATAATTTGTAATGCAAATACAAAACATCTCACTGTCCTCACCAAGCAAGCTATGGCACCTGTTCATTTTGCAGTCCAGGTATTATACAAAATCAAGATCCTTGCTTTCCCTTGATCTTTTAAAATGCCTTTAAAGAGAACTGTCCTCTGAAGCCCTTCAATTCCATTTCAGGACTATTCTGATAATTCTTCCAGTCTGTGGAAGGTGGGAAATCTTGTTACTTGTGGCTACTTGATCAAATATTGTGAGTGGGTGATCTGATGGTCAAAAAGGGAACAAAATACATATCTCCGATTCTAGTATGGTTCATCCTAATTCATCATCAGAAGTCATTCATCCCACCTTTGAATATCAGAAGGCAGTGGTGAGAAAGATGTTCTTATGTAACTTAGTCAAGAGCAGGACTGTGACGTTCAGTTTGGGGTGGGTGGGTCACCCACAATATGAATAATCAGCTCTTCATCTCTTCAAATGTTAACATCGAAGTAGCCACTTCTAAAGAAGTTTACAATCTGTCTCCTCCAAATTCAAGGCTGCAGCAGATTCAGATTAAACTGTACAACCTTTGCACACAAGGACTGGGTGAATTATCACCAGCCAAGCTGAACTGACTGGGATGTCAACAGAAGTGCAATTTATGGAATTTGTTACAGGAGTTCTGATTGATTCTGAAGGAACTCTTGAACAACGTAGGACTTTGGTTAAATCCAGCGAGGTCTTCCTAAACTTTCAAATTTGAATTGCTTCACCTCACTTATTAATATAGTCTTAATAGTGTATCTATATATTATAGCCAAGGAAAATGAGCTGGGTGACTTGAAACAACTATATAAATTACAGTTGCACCTGGGAGAAATCAGTAACCATTTTTATGTTCAATGTCAAAGGGAGGCCTTCTTTTCGAAAATATTCAAAAAGAAATACAGAGCAGAAGTTTCTGGCAATATTTAATAAACAAATACAGAAAGCTATGGGCCAACAAGCAATCAAAGTTTCCCTTCTACCTTCTATTAGGGATGGACATTTGGTTTTCTCCAAAACAATGATGCTATTGGAGCTGATTATTGAAGAGAAATCCCAAGGCCTCATTGATCAGGACCTGCTTATTACATTTTAAAATAATGTTGAAAGAAAAATCTTCATCAGGGTCCAGTCCAAGCTGGGAATAAACAAAATGGAGACTGCTTTAGAAAGAAGGTTGTAATTTATTGAAGAGCAAAACCAGACAGAAGCATGGCTCTGGGAAAGCTGACCACATGTAGTAGGGAGTGGTGGGTTTTTATACCTTCTTGAGTTTTTGTTTGGAGTTGTTCCTGTGGCATGAACTTTGACCTGAGTCTGAGTGTGCCTTTCTGGTATTCTGATGGTGGTGAGTTAATCCTATTATGTCCAAAGGTCATATCCTGCTTCCCTGGGGGTGTGGTTGATGACTATGTCCTGTATTGGATTTTTTGGTGTGAGAGATTGTTGATTCTTGAGATCTTTGTCTTTCTAATCCCATCAGCTCTAAGCTTCCAGATGCCAGTCTTTCTGAAAGGATTATGATATCTGCATTTTTACAGAGCTGGTTTCTGCATGGGGGAGGGAGACTTGGGGCTATTAAGAAAAAGTGGGCATGCTTTTCTGCCTTTTTAAGATCCTTTGAGGAAATATAATATTCTGCCCTTTTAAATATTTCCTTCGCGGGGGCGGGCTGACTGGCTGACTTCCCACAGTAAGTAAAATAATACACATTGTCATCTAAAGAGGGAGAGCTGGCTTCAGACTAGAAACCAAATCACCTAATTGGATCATTGCCCATAAGAAGATACTCTATAGACAAGATAGAAAAAAACGTATCTGTTGCTAATAGGTATAGCATCTATTTAAAAAACAAAAACAAAGATCTTAGTCATTTCTTTTTCAACTGCATTAGAATAACTCAGATACAGTTTACTATTGGGAAGCAGAAATCATTCCATATTTGTAATCGTCAAAGCAAAAAGATTTTTTTGTAGTTTACAAAATTTTCTGCATTCATGGGAAGGGCTCCCAAACATTATCTGGAATGACAACCAGCTATGTTCTTCGTGTTCATATTCTTCAATTAAGATTTTACAAGACATGACTCAAAAGGAAAATGCACAGGTGGGTACAGGAAAAATAAACCAAAGTACACATTTTTACCTTTATAAAGAAGCCTTGACATCTGCCAGTTCTTTTAGCAAATCATTTATGAGATGGTAAGATAGTCAAAGCAATCTTCTTCAGAAAGTATTGAGAGGAATGACCCTTTCACCCATCACATAAAAGCTGGGAGAGACAAAGGGGAACAAGACATGAAGCTTGTTGCCTTACATCCAGACACAATGGTGTGACTGACATTTTTGCAGCTATGCCAGGATACAACTGCAAATGTTTGTTTTGCGATGTTACAACACAATTTTGTCATTTTTAAAATCACCTTGGTTTGTAGTGGGTGTCTCTAGGGTTAACCACTTTTCATTACTCACTTATTACTTTTATTAATCAAAATGAGCCTCTCTGCAAATCTGAGTGGAGCTCATTGCAGACTAAACACAAATTTTAGGAGATATCAACTTCCTATTGCCGGCTGCCAATTCCAATGAGCAGCAACTTAAATTACCAAGTGATTTTTTTTCAGGAGTGAGTACCTCCTCTTCACTCAGCCTCTCAAGTCTGCGTGGCTATTTTCAAGTACAGGTAGTCCTTGACTTGTAACAGTTCATTTAGTGACCATTCAAAGTTACAATGTCATTGAAAAAAGTGATTTATGAGCATTTTTCATATTTGCAACTGTTGCAGCATCCTCGTGGTCATGTGATCAAAATTCAGATGCCTGGCAACTGACTCATATTTAGGATGGTTGCAGTGACCCAGGGTCACCTTTTGTGACCGTCTGACAAGCAAAGTCAATGAGGAAGCCAGATTCACTTAGCAACCATCATAAAATGGGGCAAAATTCACTTAACAAATGTCTTCACTTAGCAAGATAAATTTTGGGCTCAATTGAGGTTGTAAGTCAAGGACTACTTGTATCCATGTAGGAGGAAAACAGCAGAAGATGCTGCCATTTGGATAAAGCCACACAATAAAGAAACTCTCCCATACGGAATGATTTGTTTGACATGTACTCACAATAAATACTATTGTGACAGTTCTGGTGCTCTATTGAAATGAAAGGCAACAGACTCATTTCTGCTCAGTTTTTTGCTAGCAATAGTCATCCTTATTCTTGAAAATGTTTTGGGATATGTCCGCAGCACGAACTAAGAATAGAAAAGCCGACTGCTTTGGCAAAGGAGAGACAGCTGAACAGGAGTCTGAGAAGCTTTTGACCTGTGTAATCCCTCTTTCTCTCTCTCTTTTGAGACCAAACTGACAAGAGGCAGAGAAAGTTATGAAAACAGTTATGAAACTGAGGCGCTGGCAGATGTGATGGTCAATAGCAAAGCAGTCATGATTGTAGAACCAGATTGCCAGGTTTTGTATATGATTTATCAGGGCAATTATAAATAAAATGGATGATTTTTTAAACTGTGATATTACCCTCAGACCTCAGGTATTATTGACGGATGCCTAAAGCCACAATACATACATACATACATACATACATACATACATACATACATACATACATACATGCATGATTATTGACCTGGCCTCTCCTTTCTTTCTTTCTTTCTCTCTCTCTTTTTCTTTCTTTCTTTCTTTCTTTCTTTCTTTCTTTCTTTCTTTCTTTCTTTCTTTCTTTCTTTCTTTCTTTCTTTCTTTCTTTCTCTTTCTTTCTTTCTTTCTTTCTTTCTTTCTTTCCTTCCTTCCTTCCTTCCTTCCTTCCTTCCTCCCCTCCCTCCCTCCCTCCCTCCCTCCCTCCCTTGCTGGTTTCAGCTTGCTATTTGATTGGAAGGATCAAAAATTTGTCTATCTACCTGTCTGTCATCTATTTCAGTATAACCTCCACCTCTATCTATCATTCTCATTCATCTTCCAACCATTTGTCTTTTCCAAAGCAGGCAATGAATAATTTAAAATGAAATAAATCAAATGAATAAATCAAAACATTTAAAAGCAGACGATAGCGTTCTTCTTCACCCTGTTCTGGGAGAAAAAGTGAACAGCCTTTATTGGTCTTCCTTAGAAGGTTATTCCAAGAAGAGAGAACCACAAGTTTCTTTCTGATACAGATAGTTCTCAACTTACAACAGTTCATTTAGTGACTGTTCAAAGTTACAATGGCATTGAAAAAAACTAACTTATGACTTGTTTTTCACACTTACGACCATTGCAGCATTCCCTTGGTCATGTTATCAAAATTAGGATGCTTGTTAACTGGTTCATATTTATGACGGTTGCAGTGTCACGGGTCATGTGATCCCCTTTTGCGACCTTCTGACGAGCAAAATCAATGGGGAAGCCAGATTCACTTAACAACCGTGTTATTAACTTAACAACTCCAATGATCCACTTAACAACCGTGGCAAGAAAAGTCGTACAATGGGGAAAAACTCACTTGACAAATGTCTCACTAAGCAACATAAATTTTGGGCTCCGTTGTGGTCCTAAGTCGAGGACTACCTGTATATGTTGATTGTGTAATAGGCTCACAAAAATATTTCATTTTGCTAAATCAGCTTCCAGGGGAAGTTTATGTGAGGGAATAAAAGGCTTTTTGAGAATTCCTCAGTGTAGCTATCAGCCTCTTGAAGTAGACCAGATCAGGAAACAGACCCCACAGGAAATACTGGGACTCTACATTATTGATTTAGGCTACGGCTGCCGAATTTTGAAAGCCTGACAGCTTTTGCCTGCCCCCCTCCCCATCATAACAAAGAAAGTCAAGATGGTTCCTTTAATTTTCTTTCTTTTTCTTTTCCCAGGCTTAATTCATTTTTTGCCTGTCATCTCTGTGGTTCTCTGTTAACAGCTGCTTTTATCATTCTATGCCCAAGTCAGGAGAGTCTCCTGTCACCCTAAATGTTGGTGCCTAAACAGGGATCATAAATGATCTTTACTCCAACCATCATCTCCAAAATGAATATTCAGTATGTTGAAATCCAGTAATATATTTAAGAAGGTAATACACATAATTATCTAGGCTGACTTCATCAACTTGATTTGGAATTCTTTCAGTGTGACCAACGTCTTCCCTTATTTTATCTCTCCCTTTCTTCAATAAACTCCTTTTTTCTATCTAGAGACTTAGCTTTATTGATTTTATAAGAGCTGTTCTCATTAAAACCATCCTCACATGGAAGACTGTGCAGTTGCAAAGTATCCCTTGTGTTTCAAGATTGGCACAACATTTGTTAAGCTCTATATATCTGGTCTTTGGGCAGGAAGATCCAACGATGCTAACAGATGCCACAACAGGCACACAGAGAATTTAGCATTGTAACGGATTGTTTGGAAGCAAGTGATGAAATATGTCACAATAACCTGCACAATAATCCAGGAAACGTTCCTTCCCACGTTGGTTGGATGATGCACAGACAGTTATGTCCGTGGTTGCTTGCACACATTCTAGTGAAATTCAGGAAAATAACATTCAAATTCTGTCTTAGTATGAAGCAGAGCTAATTGTAAGACTTTGGGGTCAGCCCGAATTGCTGCTGCTGTTGCTATTTTTTGTCGTCCCCCCCTTTAATATTTTTTAATATTTTCCAGTCTCCTGTTCCTCAGTCTCCTTTGGATCAGGATAGATTAATTTTAGTGGAAATTTCTAAAATACCCAGGAAACTATTAATATGAGTTTCAGAGTGCTTTTAGAAAGAGGCGAATTTTTAGGATTTCTTTAATCACATTGCTTCAGAGCTGTGGTGGCGCAGTGGTTAGAATGCAGTATTGCAGGCTAAAACTCTGCCGACTGCCAGCAGTTCGATTCTCACTGGGCTCAAGGTTGACTCAGACTTTCATCCTTCCGAGATCAGTAAAATGAGGACCCAGATTGTTGGGGGCAAAATGCTGGCTCTGTAAACCACTTAGAGAGGGCTATAAAGCACTATGAAACGGTATATAAGTCTAAGTGCTATTGCTATTGAACTTCTCTGATATGAAATTCCAATGCCATTTTATGCCATCTTGAAAACCTCTAACTTATATTGATGTTTTCTTATGCTACTCCATTGACTTTTTATATCATTTTCTAAATAGCAGAGCCTTTAGGTCTCTCTTACTTGATTCAATCTAATTTCCCGCGTTATGGATCAACAATTGGCTTCGGTTCAAAAAATACATTGAATTTGTGGGCTTCCTTTCTTCACTCAGAGTTGTTTTTTTTGATGTGTCACTCTTTGAAGCAGAGCTTTTCCATGGCAAATGCGTACATATACACAAAGCCTGAAACAACTGTTTACAATTCATTGCATAAATCACAAAATAATGGGTAGCAGAGACATTAGATTAAATGCCATTGCGGTAAATTCATTAAAATATGGGTATATTCACCAGAGGTGCATATTAAAAAGAGGTGGGGTTTCTTGATTAGCTGATCATAGGTCAGTACTATGGTATCTCTGATGTTAATATACAAAAAGACCCGGAGAATACCTTCTAGGCTAGTAACAGAAAAGCAATAAATTAGATGCTCAAGGGTATAGGGTATTGGTCAAGGGTATAGAATAGCTGCTCTGCTGCGGTTTTTCCGCGTCCAGAAGGCTTCTCATGAAGTAGTGCCGAAACAGTGAAGGAAGACTCCACGCAGGGTTTTCCTCGGGGTGAGAATGCCCAGAACAAATTCAGGCAATCTCTTTTATTAGTTCAGCAAAATATGGGTAGTTACATGGGGCAAGCAAGGGGGGTTACATTCTAGCTCAGCAAACTATAGGTGATTTCATGAAGCAAGTAAAAACAGTTACAAAAGGCAGGCAATAGCAGTTACATGAAGCAGGCAAAAGCTGTTACATTCTTTCAGATAAGCATTCCATTCGAAGGCAGTTTGTGTGTGTGAATGTCTTGTGCTTTGTTCGTGATATCTGCACGTTGTCCTTGTGTGTGTATGTTTCTCCTCCGATGGACAATCCTCCATTGTTCACAGTTTCTATGCCTACGTGGTGCAGTTACTATTGTAACCTATACGTAGGTATGTCATTTGGTGTGTATCCAACACTCTGCCCTGCAAGAATCTCCAAACAAGCCCGAGGTCCAATTATTTAATGATAACGTATAACTGCCAGAACAAGCAAAAATGATAACATTCAAACAACACAATAGGGGTTCCACAAACACTTGAGTCCCTGGATTGGGAGGAGAGCCAAGTCTTAAAAGACCTCTGGAACACAGAAAATAAAGCCATGTGTATCTCTGGAGGGATGCTCTTCCAGATGGAAGGGCTGTCACAGAGAAGGCATATTTCCTCAGTCCCGCAAAATGACAACATTTAATTGAGGCCGAGATGGGTTTGCACCAGTTCGACAGAACCGGTAGCTAATTTTTTGTTGCCCAGGCCCAGAATGGACTTCCAGAAGCGTCATCCACACAGAGAACCGGTTGTTCACATATTTGAATCCCACCACTGAATTGAGGGAACCTGCAGTATGCCCAGTTTACTGATAGAAGGGAATGTTTGTAGTTCAACTGTGAGGTCCCTGGTACTCTCTGAGCTTGGTTGTTTTGTTCCAGAGGTTTCATTATCAAACTAGGTAACATCATCAGTGCCCACTCTATCTGAATGAACTGGGCAGGCAGAAACAGCTGGAGACAAGCCTCAGGTAATCAGGCCCTATACCATGAAGGGCTTTATAGGTGACAGGTAACATCTTGAGTTGCATCCAGAGGCCAACCATCAACCATAGCAGCAGTGCCATAGGGGAACAATGAAAAGTACCTGTTAACCTCTTGTATCACTGTATTTTTAAAATGTTGTAGCTTTTGGTTGGTCTTGAAGGACAACCTTCATGTGGAGCACATTGCAAGTAGTTCAACTGCAAGGTGACCCAAGTATGAGATACTACTTGAAGGACCTCCTGGTCTTTGGTTTAACCAGAGGCCTCCACTCCAGAATCAGTGTCTGGCCTGGTAAACAGAGAGATCATTTCAGTAGCCATGGAGTACTTGAATGAAGACAAAGTTTCTTCTTCTCTTCTCAGCTAGCAAATCTGGCGTTGGAGGTTGAGGAGGTGAGGCACAATTTATTTATGTTCAGGATTTATAAGGCCACCAACTCAAACAATGTGATTCTGGGAGGCAAGGGGGAAAGGAGCAAAGGATATAAGCTCCAAAAATTCATTCTCACACATTCATTGTCGGCACTTCTATTTTCAGAACATGAATGTGATCACACCAATCCAATCGTCCTTACAAAAACGGAGGAGTCAAACTTACTACATTATGGATGGAATAAACAAAAAAGAAATTGGTGAGTTCTCTAAGATTTCTCAACCATAAAGTTACCTCTATATCAATTCTTTAAAAATTTTTAAAAATTGGATCTGTGATACCTTTAAGAAATATACATTCCAACAAGGTATTAATGAATGGAAGAAGGTTGCCAGCACTGCACATGAAGAAAAGCTACTAACAAACTCAGCATAAATTACTTATTTGGGCTTTCAATACTGTTTCCAAAATTGGACTTAGTTTCTTCAGACGCCTTATGTTCTTTCTCATACTGAATTGGCAACTAGAAATAATAGCGTTTCACTAAAAAAAACCAACACAGCTTGTTATGACAGAATGGGTTGTGGGAAGGAGATAATAAGAAGGAGTCTGGAACTGAGGATTAGACTCCTACAATCAGACTCACTGCATTGCTGCTACAACCTTCCGATTGGCAGATGCTTCTCCTAATAGCTAGTGACACGAAGAAAAGGAAGGCCAGCAAAGCCAATTGGTTCACTTAATGTGTGCTGCATACACAAATCAGGACAGCACCATTCAGAAATGAGTCAAAACAGAAGCAATAGCGATGGGAGAGGAATCAGCCACAAGGGCAGCGCAATTTATTCTGGTATGGTTTTCTGCTGATTTCAGGATGAGTGGATAGCATTTTAATCCAGCAATAGAAAAAGATGGAGTATATATGGAGCAGCCTAAGAAAACATCAGCATGAGTTGACAGGACTCATTTAGAAAACACAGAATTCTGGGAATTGAAGTCCACACTGAAGTTACAGACATCTCCAGAACTGAAGAAGCTTCTTGGATGAGAAGCGAAACGTCTTCAAGGAAAAACAAAAGAAAGTCCAGTTGCCTTTTCAAAAAGCACCTTTGGGACAACCATGACCTGGATGACTGAGAATCTCCACAGATATTGATTGAATTGATAGGCAAATCTCCTTCCCTGGCTTTTTCTTCGCTAAGAAACTGAGAAATTGTTGGAGAAGTTCTCCTTCCGTTGGGATCATTTAGAAAAATCACCACCCAATTTTACTGCCCCCAAATTTTGAGAAGTTAGTTATAACGAGATCCAATGTACATATGTGAAAACACAATTGCTGTCATATGCATAAGATATTAAGTGGGGTATTAGCGACAGTTCAAGTAACTGCAACAATAATATGTGAAAAATAACATGTTCATTCAATTCCTATTTGTAAAACTAAAGGTTCAGTTGGATATCTTACTCAAACCTGTGGACAATCAGTTATCAATAGTTGTCAATTGCTGGTCCCTGAAGGAAACATGACACCTTGTCTTGGTCAATGGGCCACTGATCTGCTTTAACAGGCCTTTTGATATATTGTGAAATGAAGTAATTTCCTTTAATATGGTGTCCAACACATAGCAATGGCATTGTGAGGGCAAGCGTGTTGCCAACCTTATTGAGGTGGTTTGAGACCCTGATGGTTCCATATACATGTGTATGTACAGGTAGTCCTCAACTTATGACCACAATTGAGCCCAAAATTTCTGTGGCTAAGTGAGACAGTTATTAAATGAGTCTTGTCCCCTTTTATGACCTTTCTTGCCACAGTTGTTAAGTGAATCGTTGCATTGTTAAGCTAGTAACATGGTTGTTAATTGGCTTCCCAATTGACTTTGCTTGTCAGAAGGTCACAAAAGGGGATCACGTGACCCTGAGACACTGTAACCATCATAAATATGAGTCAGTTGCCGAGCATCTGAATTTTAATTACACGATCATGGGAATGTTGCAACAGTTGTAAATGTGAAAAACTTACACTTACTTACACACAAACTTTTTCCAGTGCCATTGTAACTTTGAATGGTCACTAAATGAGCTGTTGTACGTTGAAGACTATCTGTATATATGTATATGTGTGTGTATAAAACAAGATTTCTTATCGGGACTTGATTGGGATCATAGCCTAGTTCTCCCTATACCAGTGGTGGCGAACCTATGGCACGGGTGCCAGAGGCAGCACTCAGAGCCCTCTCTGTGGGCACGCGCGCCATTGCCCCAGTCCTAGGCCTTCAGCTGGGTTTTATAAAACCTTTTCGCTTTAGGCCTCCGCCGCCGTGTGCAAAAAAAAAAAAAAAAGGTTCAATCAGTCAATTTCAACTTCTCGTGGGAAAAAAAAAGATCTTGCAAAGTTGGAATTGATTGATTGAACTTTTCCCACCCAGTCTGCCGTTACCACCGCAGCCACGCCCACTCAATGGGCCACACCCACCTGACACTCGACGATGCATAAGTGGGTTTTGGGTTGCAGTTTGGGCACTCAGTCTCTAAAAGGTTCGCCATCACTGCCCTATACCTTTTGATTCCTTTGCAAATATCTCAACAAAGATTTTGGAATTTGGAGGCAAACTTTGATGTGCAATCATTGTTTGGAGGATAGACCTATAAAGAACTAATAAAAAGTAGGGGAAAGCCTTTTCCTGTAAATGGATAAGGCTGGATATTTTCTCCCTGGATAGGGGGAAATCCAGGGTTTATTTGTTTATTTATTTGTCTTTTTGTAACCAACAAGCCTCTTTTTAGATTTACAAAATAGCTTTCATGCAATTTTTACCTGAGAATAGCAGAGTGCAGTCAGAGGAGGTTTTAAGGACCACAAGTCAAAGGCCTTAGGAAGGTGGCTCAGGCCTCCTTCAAAGGGTCATTTAAAGACTGACCAGCCTTTTGAAGACTTAAAGGATCTAAGACAGAGGTGGGGAACTATGGCCCCCATATAACTTGTGGACTTCAACTCCCAGTATTCTTGAGCCAGCATGGCTGCTCAAGAATTCTGGGAGTTGAAGTCCATAAGTCATAAAAGGGCCATAGTTCCCCACACTGGTCCACATGGCCAGGCCCAAGGAGGTGAGACCCCAACCAAACCCATTATGCTCAAGTCAAATGAAAAAGATGTTTTTCACATTTATTAGTGCTACCTGCCAGATCTGGATCAGTCCCAGAGGAAATGTAGAGAAACACATGAATGTTCCAGCTTGAAAAAATGGCAACAATAGCAAAAGCAGAGACGACCACAACTATAATTTGTTTTCTTTTCACATGTCATTGATAAATGGGATTTCCT
This sequence comes from Azemiops feae, assembly GCA_023970755.1. Lineage (NCBI taxonomy): Eukaryota > Metazoa > Chordata > Lepidosauria > Squamata > Viperidae > Azemiops > Azemiops feae. The sequence continues at coordinate 1,515,583 of JALGBA010004090.1, read as the reverse complement.
CCTGAGTGAAAAACACCTAGGTCTGCATTTCATTGATGGAGGTTGTTTTTTTTAACCCCCCTGAATAAACTCGATTAGAGTGTATATGTTATCAGCTCTCAGCCTAAGGGAACAGGCTAGTTGAAAATTGTAATAAATAATAATGCATAAATCAACTTTTTTTAGTCATACCCGGGTGCAGACTTAATACAGCTATGATAAATACTCCACTTCCCTACTTTTTTTTTTGGGGGGGGGGTGTTTCTGATCAAGGTGTTACTGATCAAAGGGTACATTCCCACAATGAAAATGATAGGTTACCAATACTAGATGTATTTAATGAGAAATTACCAATTAATAGAAATTCTTGAAGGGAAATCCACCTGAGACCCTTAAGTGGAAAGGAACTGAAATAATTCATTCTCTCTGCAGTCCCGAATAAGCACCATTTACCTAATCATAGCACTGCGTTGCTTGACTATGAAAGAGGAGAAGGGAATTCAGAATGTCACATGACTTAATCATTTCATAGGGGGCTCCACTATGGTAAACTTAATTAAGGAGCGTTATTTACATCAATAAATTATCACCCAAGGTAAAATAAACATTATTTGATGATTTCTAAAACAAAAAAAAAAGAAAAAAAGAAAGCCTTTTCTTTTTACTTTGGTGTACAATGAGTGAGGGCTTTTCCCATTACAAACCAAAAAGAAAAAAGAAAAGAAATCTATGTGCATTTTGTAGCATTAACAAAGAGTTTCAGATTGATTCTGGGCACTTCTCAATGAAAATGGTGAGCGAATGTTGATACTTGGTGTGGTTGTTTCTCCAAATACGGAGATATGGATTGGCAAACTGTGGTAGTGCCCATGAAATCATCCAGAGGAATGCCAGCTCTTTGAATCAGACAATCTCATGCAGGAATGGGCAACCCACATCCAAGTACTGTCCGTTGCCTCCTAGCCAGGGTGTCAAAGGAGAGGGTCAAAAAGTCAAGATGATCTGTATAATCTGTATAATCAGAGTGGGGTTTGACTCTCATCCAGAATAACACTATGGATGAGGGAGCTTCATTACAGACTGAACTGGCATTTAGTACCAGCAACTAGCTAAGGCCACCAAAGATCTGGAGAATTGGTAATGGGGTTGAATTATTCTGGAGACTAGAAGGTGGTTTCCACCTTAACTTTGTCTTCCCGTTGGTCTACTTCCAATTTTTTTTCCATAGTCTCCTAACCCATCATGACCATAAAGTTACCTCCTGCCTTTTCTGCACCATAAGCTCTCCTCTCCCAGGAGTCAGGCACCATCTCAGGAATTAATCAGTCCCGAAGACCAGCCCTATATTGCCAGCCTAAATTTTGTACAGTCATCCCCACCACAACCATGCCCTGCTGATTTTGCCAATCCACTGTCAATCCTTCAAGGTACACCAGATCAGGAAACAGACTCTACAAGAAGACAAGAACTATTCTTCATTGAGTTAGGCTATAGTAACAGCATCTTGTAAAGCTATCTGTCTTTGCCCTTCCTTTTCCTCTTATACTCGAGGGAGTTGGTGGAGGGAAGAGGGTCTAATTCTGAGCCTCTTTATAACATTCTTCCAGCTGTCTAGATTTAATTATGTTTCTTCTGAACTTAACCTTTCTCTAACAGCCTATGCATTCCTTCTCCAAGGTCATCTCCTTCACTTTTTAAAAGCACTCATCAGCAAGATGGCTCCTCGATTTCAGATTTTTTTTTTTAAAAAAACCCCAAAACCAATTCACACTCCTACGGTCAGCAATCCCCTAACTAACCCCCATACCAGAGGCCAGCAATTGCTATCCTAAAAACCTACATGCACAAACGTTACCCCCAGTACAGGGGAGACAAACAAGCCCCAGAGATCTTCACAGACCAATGAGCAGCCCAGCCAAGATTCCAATAAACAGTCCCATAGATAATGGCGGAGGAAATTAACAACCTTCTTATGGACCAAACTCTCCCTCACATGCACACAAAAAGCACATAAGAGACAGCCTAGGCCCTAGGCGGTACATGTAGCTGTCTCAACAGTCACAGGGCTAGCAGAGTACTACCTCTGGCACCAACTGGTTTTGTTTCCACTGCCCCAACTTCCCATGGCCTCTTTTGTTGGAAAAGCAGAGAATTCAAACGCCAGCTGTCCTGCCACCCAAACTCTTGATGGGCTTCTGGTTGAACCTTCTCTCCTGACAAACAGGCATCAAAGCAGCCCTTATGGAACTGTATCTAACATGAGGAACTATCTGCTTTTGAGGAGCAGGTCATGGTTTTTGTCCCAGCATCTCCTCTGGTGTGCCACTTCACTCCAGCCCTATGCTGAACCATAGCTCTAACTGCCTTCTAACTTTCACCAACCTTCTCAGTGTCCTACCTGTTAAATTACCACCTGCCAGCTGGAGGATTTACATTGATAAAATGGATGGCCTAGAGGTATTGCTCCAGCTCCTTGATTATTCTGGCTGCCAAATTCCAGCTGTATATTTTTTTTTTCTTGACCTGTATTGACTAGTAGCAGACATACTATTTCAAGTGTAGCCATATTACAAATTTGCATAAATTCATTTTCAGGTCACCAGTTTTATTTCAGTCTTCCAAATCATTCCCAGCTATGAAATCTATATTTTTAATACCATAAAGGCAGCAGCCTTATCCTGGTCAATTTACCTCCAACTCACGATTTGGAGGACTCGAAGCTATTGTTATCCCTGCCAAGGTAGACATGTCTGCTATGATTTGAACTGCTTACCTTGAGTCATATTTTTCATTTTAATGTTGCATTTGCTTATGGATTGGCTGTTGCTCCAATTGGTTTAAGATGAGCATAAAGACTGCATCTGTGCTTCATGACTGGAAGAATGCCATTATTGTTCCTTTATGCAAAGAAAAAGGTAGCAAGAGGGAATATAAACACTACAGGAGGCATAGTTTGTTAGATGAGTCTTAAAAAGTCTGTAGTAGAATTATGATCCCTAAGGTAAGAATAGTGATAATAAACAACATTTGGGAAGTGCAGTGTGATGTTATATCAGGGAGGGGCTATGCAGAGCATATTTGGCAGGTCATTGAGAAATGTGTAAATGAAAGAAAGAAAATTTATTACAGATTTGTTGATTGAAAAAAAGCAGATGATATGATGAATAGGTGTGAATAAAGGAATTTGGGAATTGGTTCCCAAATAGCACAGCGGCAAGCACCCCTGTATTTCTAAAATGCTAAGCAAGTGCAGCCATGAAACAAATGTAAGAAGAACATTCTGTGCTGGAAATAATAAATCATGTGTACAAATGAATGGAATACATAGAAAGTGATTTCAAGATTGAGTAGGATAAGATCACGTGATGTCCCCTTCATTTATAGGGTGAGTGCACAAGAAACGCTTGTGGTTATAATAGAGATGTGTTGGCTGAGAATCTGAATGACTGGCAGTGAAGATTAGTTTGTATGATGCAATGAGAAGTGTGGATCTGCATATTAACAGTATGCATCAAACTCAGGGAAAATAGAGAAAATGTTTGTATGTTATCTTTAATATTGAAAATTGATACATTTGTATACCTTGGTAGAATGCTTGTTAAAGATGGTAAAATGGCTGGAGAAATCTTAAGATGGGAAATGCCCCTAGGAAGCTAGTATGTCATATGTCATGATTCTGAGTCCTTGAATTAAATGCAGGATATGAATGAATGAATGAATGAATGAATGAATGAATGAATGAATGAATGAATGAATGAATGAATTAATGAATGAATGAATGAATGAATGAATAAATATTCTGAAGAATGAATGTTTGTCAAAAAAGCAAAAATGGCTGTAAATAAGAAAGTGCTTATGCTGACTTTTTTACATAGAATTGAGAACTGGTGTATCAGACAGACCTACAGTTACGTTAAATGAAATGGGGAATGGAGTACTTAAGAAAGGTGTTTAGGAAAATTAGGAGACATGAGGTCAACAATGAAAGATTGACAACTGACGTGGACTGAGTACAAAAATGAGTGAACTACAGCAGTAATGAACATTATTATCAGAATTCAGAATTTTGATTAAATTTTGGTCTAATCTTTCATTAAAAACTAAAACCAAAAAGACAGAAGTACTGTATATAAGATTACAGCCACAAATTGCAATGTCAACTGAACAATTCACATGGTATATACATTATACCGAGTACAATAATGTTTACCGAGTGTTAACTTGGTTTGTGCTTCTAGTATAAAAGCAGCAGAAAGATATTTAGTCATAGTTGCTAATCTGCCAAAACCGGAAAGATGTGTGGCATAATAATCTTTTGTCCTATCCAGAAATAAATCCAATAAAGGATCTTTATGTTTATTCCTGATACTATCCTAAAAAGTGCATTCCAACAGCACATGTTCAATGAATTTAATTGTCCCCATTGCACATAGACATATTCTCAAGTTCTACAGGATTGCGTTCAATTGGCCTTGGATGACAATAATGGGGAGACAATTAAGTCCAGCAACAGAAAAAAAGTTCTATATCCGGGTTCAATTAACATATGCAAATGACCCCATTCAGCACTTTAATGAAGAACAATTTGCTTTCCTGTCTGTTACTTGGAAATCAATAATAAGCAGTTTCTAATCTGCCTTTTGGTTTCCATGAAATTATAACTATCTAGGTAGAATAAGGATAAGCCAGTTGAACTTCCCTTCTGTGAAGAACTGACATATTTCTTGAGGGATTATGTATTATATACACAAAAATGTGAAATCACAGCTACCAGTTCTTTAGCTGGTATTGGCCTTCATATGCATTGAGTTCTCCCTAAGAACTTAGGATGTCATAATGTATCAGCATAGTATATGAGTAGATCAAGCAGTGTGGCCTTCTGTAATTGACAGATGTTGTTTTTCTAACTGTCATCCAAGATTGTTGGTATGGCACCATGTGCAGATAACCACTGGGACCATCAGGGACAGTTTATGCCATAATCCACGCGTGCCAGAGGCGGCACTCAGAGCCCTCTTTGTGGGCACGCGTGCCGTCGCCCCAGCCCTGCCACCCCCTCCTCATCAGCAGCCCCCCCAGAGGAGAGTCGCCCCCGGGCACGGAGCAGCACAGCCAAGCACATGGCAGCTGGGCAGCAGGGACAAGACTCTGCCCTCGTGCCCCGTCACGCGCAGATGATGCTGTGGGGCGCGGATGGAGGGCGTGTCCACCATGGCGCTGCAGGGCCGCCTGAGTGATCTACGGTGGACCGTGGAGGCGATGGATGGCCTGGCAGGTGGGGCAGGATGGAGCGGGCGGGGCAGAGCGATGGCGGGGGGCGGGGCGGTTTTTAGGCACTCGGTCTCTAAAAGGTTCGCCATCACTGCCATAATCTTTCAACTTTGATTTTCAGTTCTTAATATATTCTGGTCTTCTTTAATTCTTTGTCTTCTATTCTACTAATCTCTGGTATTGCCACAGCAATTATCCACACTTTCTTCTTTTCAACCACACCACAAATCTGATGTGTTATGCGCCAAGACTTAAATCAGATTGTATTTGGAAATCCTACAAAATTTTAACTTGCTCATTTTGAACTATTTTTCCCCACCAATTTTTTGTTACTGCCACATTATAATTTTTACAGATGTTCCAATGAATCATTTTGGTGACTATGTTATGTTGTTTATAATCAGTCTCTGCGGTATTCTTGCACAGCCTGAATATGTGATCTACTGTTATTATTATAGATGTTCACACAGTCAGCCAGGTGTTTAAACTGGATTTGGCATTTTTATCTACCTGTAGAGTCCTTCCCAAAGACCTGTGATAGACATATGTTGTTGTTTGATGGTGTTAAAGATATTGTCACAGGAGGTAAGCTGTCCCAAGTAAAGCTGCCTTTTGCAATTGACTGATGGTGACTTTTGTCAATGCTGATGATGTTCAAGTTGTGCTCCAGATGTTTTGCAATTGCATCCAAGATTAGGCCTGTCACTATTGGTACTATCTTTGCTTTCTTTTGCCATAATCTTTCTACTTCTATTTGCAGTCTTTATATTTTGTAATTTTTCTCCAATTCCTTCTCTTCTCTTCTCTTCTCTTCTCTTCTCTTCTCTTCTCTTCTCTTCTCTTCTCTTCTCTTCTCTTCTCTTCTCTTCTCTTCTCTTCTCTTCTCTTCTCTTCTCTTCTCCTATCTCCAAGTAGTGTCACAACTACTATCCAGACTTTTTTTTGTCTTTCTTATCAACAATTATTAAGCCTGGGGTGTTATGTGTTGTTGTTGTTGTTATTATTATTATTATTATTATTATTATTATTATTATTATTATTATTATTATTATTATTATTATTATTATTATTATTATTATTATTATTATTATTATTATTATTATTATTATTATTATTATTATTATTATTATATTAAATCATGAGTTGCCCAGAGTCATTTGTTGAGATGGGTGGCTGTAGAAATCAATCAATCAATCAAACAAATACATATTGGTTACAATTTTTCTGGCTTATTGCCAAAAGTCACACGATTGCAATAGTATAACCTTCTGACTTTTAAAGGGGTCTAAAAACCTGTTCTTCTATTTGTTTTATCTTTAATGGATTCTGATTAATTTATGGTTTTGTAAGTACTCATTTTTGCAGTTAGAAAGGGAGAGAGTGAATAAGAATGAAATATTAAAGGACACAAATAGGGTTTTTTCGCTTTAAAAATTGAGAGAGAGAAAGACAGAGAGAGAGAGAGAGAGAGAGAGAGAGGAAATCTTAAGAACAAATACAGATATTTTAAACATTTACAATTTATATTTTATCTCAACAGACACTTGCATTATGAAGTTAATCTATTACGACATAGATTTGTTAATATAGCTTGAAAATAGCCAAATGTGGATAAACCAGTCAATCCTTAACTGAAAAGTCATTTAAGATTCTTTCCTGCAATTTCCCACATTGGGAAATACTATTGATTTGAAGAAAGATGTACTAGAGTTTTCCAATGCAATCCTGATATCTGATTTAAAAAGCAAATGAGTACTGCAACAGTTTGTACCTTTTAGAATTAAGCTTTCAGAACGGTCATAAGGCAAACAGAACGCCTTGTTTATTGTTGCAGGGGACAAAATCTTGGCATGAAATGTGGACATTCCAGAAGCACTCTTAAAAGAATTTGTGCACTTCTTCAGTAGCATCTGCTGTCACTAGGTAGAATTTAACGTAATTAGAGCCCAGACTTGGTGTCTCTTTTTTTAAGATGCCATTGCCTGCAAACCCAGTATTCATTTTACAGAGCAAAGTGGAAATATGAATACCAGCATCACAGAAGCTATTTGGCTACCAATTTCTCTCCAAGCAATGCCATCTTTCAGTCAACAAGGTAAGATGTCTTAGAAAGAAAGGAAGCCAGACCTCATAGATTTCACCATTTCTAATGGACTGTTCATACGAAAGTTGCTTTTTCCATACTACACATAGAGATCATATTTGGAAGGATGATGGGGAAGTTGTGAGTGGGTGGTTTCTCTTATTGTGCTTTGTGAGATCAATATTTCTGCCTGATGAAATGTTAACTCTGCAGTCCCTAAGATTCAAGGTCAGCTTAGGGAGACGGTTTTGCTAAGCAACAGAAATTATGCTTTTAAAAATAACCAATTGTATAATTCCGTTTCTAGAAACACAGTAAAACCGTTCCACAATTAAGTAAAATAATTACTCCAGAACAGTATTGTACAGGCCATTCTAAACCTTGCAGGATATTTTTTCCTTCTTTGGATGGAATAATCTCACTACTATCACAATCATTTCTAATAATGGTTTTGAATTGGAGGACTATGACCATAGTGGTCCTTCAGAGCCTTGAGGATGACAGGGAGCAAAACTCAAGGCATTCATTGCCTATTAAAGTCCCAAATGCCAAACTAGACAAAAAGGGGATCCAAATGTTTGCCCTCTTTCTGGGACAAAGCTTTGGATGCTGGTGGGTGGTGTATAGCTCTAGGCTGCAGGATTGCCATAAAGGATATGCATCACGCCCCTAAACAATTGTTCCAGTGTCCACATCTGCCTTTTAAAGCATTGCATCAATATTTTCCATGCAACCCTTTTTGCTCTTAATTGTACTCCATCTATCTCACTATAAAATCCTCTTGGCTAGTTATTAACTAGGCTCTGCTATGATTTTGAGGATTGATCTATAAAGCATGCGCTTGATCCCACTTTAAAAAAAATAAGATTTTTGCAGCCGGCACACAAAACTGGAGCTGCTACAGCCATTTTATGCTCATTTAGAAAGCAATAAAACACTGAAAGGGAAGGAGACTGAAGCTTCAGGACTTTCATTACCCAATTCCTTTTCTCCTGATCAGCTGATTTTGGAAGCTGGTGCATGAAGAGAGCAGAGTCCACTGAAATACATTTCAATTTTTTTGCCCTAGTAGGGCTGCATCTAAACCAGCCACCGAACCCACGAAACCACTTGATTCTGAATCTTTTTAGCCCTATAAAATTTATTCTGATTCATCAAGGTTGGAACTTCCATGGATTTATTATCTAAAATCTCATTGACCTAATCCTGTAGCCTTCTGCATACTATGCAGGCTTTCTAACACTAATATTCTACAGCAAAGAGAATGCCAGAAACATGGTATTTTCCTAGCACCACCCAGTCTGGGTTTAAATATCAGAATGATACTAAAACGCAGCAAAATGTTGACTTGGTGTCTCTTTGCTGTGCCAAATGATCCTCTGGTTCTTGCACTAGTTTGTCCCTGCATTACCATAAACAGCAGAAAATGTGAATGCCACACAAACCTACGCCTTAATATCTCTCTCATCTTAAATCCTGAATGTCTTTTACATCTAATCAGTCTCAGGTAATTGGCATATTGATATAGGATTTCTATTCTACAATTAATCCAGCCTTTTGCATATCATCTACCCAATATCTTATAATCGGAATTCAAAATATTTGTCTTTTTTCTTAGACTAAGTTCTATAAATACAAAAAAAAAAACACCTGCAGAACAGAAGTCAGCAGAGAGCTGTGTTCTTCAAATTCATAAGAGTGTGGAAGGAAGGAAGGAAGGAAGGAAGGAAGGAAGGAAGGAAGGAAGGAAGGAAGGAAGGAAGGAAGGAAGGAAGGAAGATTAAGCTTTATAATGTCATTGTTTACATAATTTTAATTAATTTCCATTGAGTATTGATGTCCATTTTTCAGCTAGAAATATATTCTTTAAAGCATTTATTAAATGACTCTTCAGTGATTTAACTGACAGTTAAGCAGAGAACAGCTGGGATAATCTATTAAAGCATGCCTAAGAATCAAGACTCAAAGTTTGTTTGCCCTTAATTTTTTCAAAGTGCATTATTGAATTATAAGTGCACTTGCACCAGCTCTTTCACAAAAGTACCAATCACCTCCTTATAAAACATATTGTCATTTCAATAGCACTGGGGCACTAAAACTACACAAAGCTTTCCAATTAATAGAAATTGTCTTAAAAAAACCCACTAAAATGAAAGCAGCCATTCTCATGGAAAAGAAGCACAGTCATATACTTGGCTATAGTCAACATTTCTTTCAAATGAAGATGATGGGCGTTTGTTTATCCTTCCCTCTCCAAGAGGAAGTATATCAACCAAAAAAAGGACAAAAAAAAGACACTGAGACAAAACTGCACATTAAGATTTTAATTTAAATAGGAAGGCAATATATCATACCATAATGGAGAAGACTGTAATTAAGTGACTTGTACTGTCCACATGCTCAGCCTGCTCTCCCAATGCTTAATATTAATGAATAGCTTCATGAGTTCCTCCTCTGCTTTATGTAGATTCCCCATTTGTAAAGAAGAGTTAGAGAAGATAATCTTCCAATAGAGAATATAAGACGAACCATACCATAGATATTCATCTTTCTAACGGGCCATATATGGCCCCTCGCCTTAGGTTTTTTTTTTTTCCCAGCCTTCTGGATTTCTACAGCCCCCAAAATAAAACAGCTGTGTGTTTCATAATAAATTCACATGTAAATTAAACATAAATAATACATTCATATATTGGACTGCGCACCCTTTATTTTTACTTGCATCACAGTCTAAAAACTAATCAGTTTCATTCTTTTTTTTCAAACAGCAGATATTTTTAAATGATAAATATTAAATCTAAGTTGTATTGTGTTCTCTTATGGTAGCATGATCCTAGATCATTCATGTTTTTGTTTGGCAAATAGACAACGAACGGGTTAATTTTGGCAAAGATCCAGCCTTCAGGTCCAAGGTTGCACACAGCATTAAGATCAACACCATCATTGTACAGTACATTGTGCTCAGAAATAGCCAGTAACCAGAGAAGATGTTTCCAAAACCTGTGAGATATGTTCCTAAGGGCGGATCTCAGGCTAGTAGTCCAGCAATTGAATTATCTGAATGAACAAAATGTTCACGAAAGCTTCTAAAATATTCATGTATTTTAAAGATTTAACACGTGAAGAAATATTACAGTTACCTACTAGTTCAGAAGATAACTACTAGATCTCACTTGAATAAACTGGCTTAAACATAGACATTGGTTCAAATCTGGGCCTGTGGCTTTAGATAATCTTCTTCTTTCTAATAAAAGTTCCATTTTAATGTCAGGGGAGTCTGAAGAAAGTGGTGGCATCTCAGATTCACACATTCTTGGATAATAGTTTTTATTGTTATTTTTGATGTCATTGTTATTCCCCTTCCCATTTGATTTTTAACCTGAGTATACAATGAAAGCAGGCTTAATCATGCTGCTGAATTAATAAATTGAGGAATGGGTGAAAACAGTGGGGCCATGTCTGGTTTCCTGGATATTCCATCAGCTTTCATATTTTTAATGTCATTGATTGTGGGCACTTTTCTAAAAGACCAAGTTTGCAGCTGGAGAATTGATGCTACCTTTGGTAAGAAGAATGGCTAAGGATAATGTGTTCTTAAGCCAATGTCCACTACAACCAATTCAGAAATGGCAGGCTTTGCCTCAGTTACTCATCCCCTGGTCACCCAAAGTAGATTGTTGATAATGTATTCCCACTGGCTTACTTCTGAAGATTATTTATGTCCTGATGCTTGGAAAGGGCTGGGAATTGGTATTCTGGGTACTATATATTATTCTACTCACTACCTGCTCACTTCCATACTCATTCAACATTTTGAACTTAACAGTCATCATCAACTTGGTGTTCTCCAGATGTCTTGAACTACCACTGCCATAATCACCAGACAATAAGGCATATTTTGGGAGAACTAGCATATTTGGGGGAGGGGAGGACATTTATAAAAGTGGCAGTATATAACTTCCAACTACAATTCTAGATGCTGGTTTTAGTATTAAAGCCCTTGCACAGTTACCTATTTACATTCTCTCACAAGTAAGTTCCCTGTGAACAGTTACATGTACAGTATTGCAAGTTATGTACATATGTGGTTACAGCCCAAAGGATTTAGGATTATTTATGAGACCTCCCCACTTCTTTAAAATCTAGTAAGTCTCCCTTCAAAGATGAGGTCCAGGATGACTAGAAAGAAGACACAACTTTTTGTGGGTCTTATTTTGGGCAACTTGTGAATCTTTGATATGAATGCAGGCAAAGATTTTAAAGAGTGATTGGGAGAAAAATTACCAAAATATTTCTCTATTTGTATTGACTACAGTCAACAATAAAAAATAACTCCAATATATATTCCCCTGGCCTTTACAAATAGGATTTATGCTAAATCCACTAACATCTGAGTTTTTCTGATGAAAATCTACAAAACACTCTTTCATATGTGCCCTCATCCTCCAGAAATCTACAAAAATGCCTCAGACCTGCTGCCAACAGTACTAGTTACAGATTTGTTTGTGTTTTTCTTCATATGCAAATTCTTTTGATGTAATATTAAAGTCCCTGCATCCCAGGAAATGTCTGGGTTAAAGAAAGAAAGAGACTTTAAAGACTGAAATTTACATTCACCAGGTACATACATATAATACAAATCTTCCATATGCTGAGACATTGAGAGCATAAATGATTACACAAATGTGTACATTATCAAAAAGAAAAAAGAAAAGAAAAGAAAAAAACAGCCAACCCTCTATAGGAACAAAAAAGGGAAAAAATAAAAATATTGTAGAGGACTGAATATGTAGCAATTTGCTCATATTGCTTGCTATTTATGGATGAAGCATCACATCAAATAAACAGACCTGATTACGTGAAAAGATTTCCCCATTCCTTCCTCCCCATTTCCCCCCATCAGCCAATAATAACAATAGCAATAACAGTTAGGCTTATATACTACATCATAGTGTTTTACAGCCCTCCCTAAGTGGTTCACAGAGTCAGTGTATTGCCCCCAACAATCTGGGTCCTCATTTTACCGACATCGGAAAGATGGAAGGCTGAGTCAACCTTGAGCTAGTCAGGATTAAACTCCTGGCTATGGGCAGAGTTAGCCTGCAATACTGCATTCTAACACTGTGCCACCACAGCTCATGCTTGGCATAGCAGAGTGGCCTGTAGAGATCTACAAGTTAAATCCTCACACCTGCATAAAAGCCAATGGGCAACCTCATTCATTTTTCAACTCTGACGAAATTAGGTTTCCTTGAGATCCTTGGAGGAAAGTTAGCTATATATCTAAAATAAATTCAATGAAGTCTGCTCCTGAGGGCCTGTAACTCTCTGACACAAATTTGTGGAGAGAGGGCCCAGTAGGTGTTTGGGATGAGATTGCAGGAATCCATTTTACAAATGGCATCTTATTTTTTGGTGGACAGAGTTGCTGTCTATTTTGCAAAAGAGTTCATTTACTCTCTCCAGGTGTGGGTTTTTATTAGACGATGTCTTTGATACATGAAATACAAAGAGGGATGCTATGTGTTAAATCAAACAATCAAATAAACAGGAATGAGGTACCTTAAAGGCAGATGCCCTGATCAAGCAAGGAACAATCAAGTTTATAGCGGTGGGGCCTCACCATTCATTAATCTTGGAAAGTTCAAAACTAATTTTTCCTAACAGAAGCTGCCCAACTGACATAGACAAGCAGAGAGGGCGTGCCTCAGTTTCCATCCTACAACAAAAAGGTGAGGTGGACCTCTAAGAAATGAGGCTTCCTGCTTATGGAATGGGTTGCTCCTCGAAGTCAAGATGGCTATTAATATTAATATTCCACACAGCCTTTCAGGAAATATTGTGGTTTGGGTTGAATTAATATAGGAAGGGATGACTATGTGATGATGAATTATTTCTGTCGTTTGATTATTGATGTTCTGCATTTTAGGATATTTAGACTATAAGCCTCCTGGAATTCATTGACTAAAGGAGCATTAAGGTTTGCAGAAATCAATCGATCGATCGATCAATCAATCAATCCTGCACTCAGACATTATAGATTTAGTTCTGCAACCTCAGAAGAAAACCCAAACTGCAAGTCATGGCAGCAATGCCAAGTTCTGGCCCTCCCTAGGCTGAAAACCCAGTCCCCCTTCTTTCTTTCTTTCTTTCTTTCTTTCTTTCTTTCTTTCTTTCTTTCTTTCTTTCTTTCTTTCTTTCTTTCTTTCTTTCTTTCTTTCTTTCTTTCTTTCTTTCTTTCTTTCTTTCTTTCTTTCTTTCTTTCTTTCTTTCTTTCTTTCTCTTTTCCATCACATCTTTATTAAATCTCAAAGTCAAATGTTAATATACAAACTAGAATTAAAGGGGAAAGGGAATAACAAAGCAAATAAAAAGTGATAAAATAGATATGCGTCAAACAATTTTATAACCAATATAATCTCTGACTTCCTTTTAATCCAGAGAAATAACAGTACAATAGCCTCTCTCTCTAAATTTAAACAAGTAATATTCTTTAAAATATTTTAAAGTACTAATCATCAACATTCTAAAAAAAAAAGCCCTTTTCTGCTTTCCAACAGTGCTGGAGCCACAGGCAGTGCTGGAACCACAGAAGTGTTTGAAATGGTATAGGACAGGGGTAGGCAACCTTGGCTCTTTTATGACTCGTGGACTTCAACTCCCATGGCTGGCTGAGGAATTCTGGGAGTTGAAGTCCACGAGTCATAAAAGAGCCAAGGTTGCCTACCCCCGGTATAGGATTTCCTGCTTGAGCAGACTAGAAGACCCCCAAACTTTGTCCCTTCCAACTTTGTTATTCTGATATGCTTGAAAAATCAGATCCTTTACCTGGATTGCAGGCCTAGTAAAACCACACCAGATTGGTGGAAAGGACTAAGACTTATTTGTAAATAAAAGTTTGTTCAGAAGCAAGTTCTAATGGGCAAACCCCCTCTTTGGAATCAAGCCCTTTTTATACACTTTTTAGCAGTGTGCTTCACTATATACCAATCATGGGAAACAACATCATACATGCATTCTCACTATGGAGAACGATGTTACTGTAACTATTTAGATCAACTAAAAGCAGAAAGGTATACTAAAGCTTTCGCCTTATCGATGATATTTCTACACTAACAAAAACTCCAAAGTCAGTTGGTATCAGGGCTTAGCTATCACCTTAACAAGCAGGCATTCCTAAGTACAAAGGCAGGTGGTCTGGTTTATACTACCAATAGGAACAAAATACCATAGCTATAGCTCTGTGCTAAATAATAAGCAGTGCATGAACTGAAGTGGTTGATCAATACATACAATACATAAATAAAAAGATGGATTGAAATGGGCTGAAACGGGCATCAAGAGAGAACCCTCCCCTCTCCTCAAGCAACTTTTCTGGCTCACCCCAGGTAAGGAGGAGGCATCGAGGGGGACTCCAGCAGGAGGCCTCCATGTAGGAGTAAGTTGTAGGAGACAGAAATGTACAACTTGAGAAGTGATCTTTCCAGTGCACCCTGAGAAGCAGGCAATGTTCCTATTGCTTAGCTACCCAGCTGTCACTACACCCACATGTTTTTTTCTTTTAACTCACGGCCCCCTTCTCATTAAAGGGCCCATAAGGAGCCATTTTATTTTGCTGTCCTCCTGAGTGCACTTTTCTCTCTTTGTTACACAAACACAAATTGGAAAACCTTCGCCAAGTCGGGTGCCATTGTTACTGAATCCAGAGGCCCACTGCTCTGAAAATGGCGAGCATATCAGTGGCCAAATATGATTTTGTCAGCTCCAAGGAACCAAGAACAACACAAGGAATTACTTCAAAGTAGTTTCTTTATTGTTGCTCGCTGATAGACAGAAATCCTGCCAGACTAAAGTATTTATCTGCATAACTACTAGATATGCCCTGCGAATTGCCGCCCACTTTTATCCCTTTCCAGCATATCGAAGAATCCAAACTTTTTTTCTCTTTGCTCACTGGGACAGACTCTCTCCCTTGCTACTCGGGCCTACAATCCCCCCTCCCATATCTGTTGTGTACCATGGAAAAGTGTCCCCCAGAACAGCCTTTCCTAAGATCTTATAAATCTGCGGTTCATTAAAAATTCAACCTGGTTTGTAAACAGGAGAAAAATTACAGCATGAAGATTTCTGCAGACTAATGTACCTAAAAGACTAACAGATTTATTACGGCTTTTTCTCCCAACTGCAGGCCACTTCATCAAATGCATATTTTTATCCATATCCATATGGAGTGTATCCTACTATTTACTGTTATTATTTTTATTTTAGCCCTATCTTTCTATCCATTTGACAGAATACGTGTATATCTTTATATTTAGGTCCTAAGGCAAAGGGTGTGTGTGTGTAATAAAAGGAGATGTCAAAGAGAAACGAAGTGGAAGGGGCCTAAACAAATGAGTATGTACAGCACTAAATTTCAGATAAACTCTTCTTCTCTGGAACCCCTAGTACCATTTTATTTCCTGGTTCTTTTTTAGATCTAGCTCCAGCACAGACTGATTTCCTGCCACACACATTCCCTCCTACCTCTGCCAGATGGTGGAAAAATGATAAATTATATCTACCCATTGCCTATACTTTTTTGGACACTGGAACGGAACCATGATCATCAACTACCCTTTTTTAAGGCCTTAAATGGCATTGACACAGGAATTCATTCTGGACTTTCCATTTATGTATTTAAGAATCCAGAAGAGATTCAGTGCAGTATCTTAACCAGCCTCTCCAAAACCCTTTATTCTCTCAAACAATGGTATCCATATAGGGAGGGCCTAAACTAACAAGGTGGTGGTAGCACTGCAAGGCAACCCCTGCTCCCTTTTGTATATGCATCACATACATATTCAAAAGTGGTGCATTTGTAACATTCCATCCGATGATTTTCACATACATACTCATATACAAAATGTTGCTCTCAAATAATTGTATCTATGGGATTTTAATGCTTAGGATTAGCTCGAGCTAATAAATAAATTAATAGTGAAGACTAGTATAGAAGGGTATAAAAACAGGATGATAAGGAAGCAATAAAATACAGATTACAGAACACTGGTTTGATGAGAACTTCAATAGCTTCTAGTATAAAATAAGCTGGCTAAATGGTGGTATTCTAGCCTTTCCCAACCTGATATTCTCTAGAACTGTTCACAAACTCTAGAATCCATAGCCACCACTGCAATAAGATGGGGCAGATGTTACAAAGGCCAAGTATCATGAAAGTAATGGGATGATGCTATTCTTCAGTCATTCCCACAAATTTTGAGATATTAGTCTCAAAACAGCTACATAGCTAATCAGTTCCAGTTTACTAATCTAGCTTGTGGGCATCCTTCACTTGCTCCAAATTTTAATGTTCAGGTCTTCAACTCCTCAAATTGCTTAGAATAGTGGAAATTGATGTCCTGAAGACATCAAGCTTGTGAGAAACTGCACTACTCCAATGCCTATTGTATTGCTACAGATTCAGAGTTTAAACATACTCACGGCAACCATCAATCAGTGCATCTTCCTGCACCATCTTCAAATGTCAATGTATAGATTCTGGCAATGCCTTGGGCAGGAGTAGGCAACCTGGGCTCTTTTATGACTCGTGGACTTCAACTCCCAGAATTCCTGAGCCAGCCATGCTGGCTCAGGAATTCTGGGAGTTGAAGTCCACGAGTCATAAAAGAGCCAAGATTGCCTACCCCTGGCCTTCGGGAACAAAGATTGCTCTTCTTTGGATAGTAAGCAGTGGTGGGATTCAGCCAGTTCGCACCACTTCGGCAGAACTGGTAGCTAATTTTTTGTTGCCCAGGCCCAGAATAGACTTCCGGAAGCAGCATCCACACAGAGAACCGGTTGTTCACATATTTGAATCCCACCACTGCTAGTAAGGCTAGCTCTCAGAACACCTTATCAGTGGTTTTACAAATGGTTCACAATATACTAAGTTCCACAATACTTATATGTCATTGGTCTAAGGGAGGTAACTGGTAAAACATGAGTTTGGCCTAATAAGCAGGAGACATGGAACCAGAAAAAAGGTATGATAATATAATACTCCAATATAAGAAATTGCAGATAAATCGGATTTTTCATCCATTCAACCTGCGACTGCTTTCAAGATTTTCTGGTAGAAAATATTTGGAAAGGCAAGGAATGGAATTTGAGACCTTCTGGATGCAAAAATGTACTCAATCATCGAACCCTCTGAAGTCTCATTTCTATGGTCTCTTCATTTATCAGCTGCCTAGCTCACAGGGAATAGCAAGCATGCTATTTTCTCTGAAGGCTGCAGTAAGCTTAAAAGCCTAACAAATGAGTCCGTCTTGACTTCTGGACACTGCCTGGGCTAGTCCCTGCAGTTTTCTTGGCAAGATTTTCAGAAGTATTTTGCCCTTGCCTCATTCCTAGCAGTGAGAGAGAATGACTGGCCCAGAGTCACCCAGCTGCCTTTGTGCTTAAGGTAGGACTAGAACTCACCATCTCCTGGTTTCTATCCTGGTGCTTTAACCAAACTGGATCATGCTTGGAATTAATTTCCCCCAGTCCCACCCCAATCTATGTTTATCTTCGAGGTGCCACAGAATTTTTCCAGTCTTAAAAAGAATAGTTAATTTTCGATAAACTGAGCCCAAAATTTATGTTGCTAAATGACACGTTTGTTAAGGGAATTTTGCCCCATTTTATGACCTTTCTTGCCACCGTTATTCAGTGCATCACTACAGTTGATAAGTTAGTAACCCGGTTTTTAAGTGAATCCGGTTTACCCATCGACTTTGCTGGTCCAGAAGGTCGCATGACCTTGAGACACAGCAACGGTCATAAATATGAACCAGTTGCCAAGCGTCTGGATTTCGATCACATGATCATGGCGGAGTGCTGCAAAGGGTTGTAACTGTGAAAAAGGGTCATAAGCCACTTTTTTCTGTGCCGTTGTAACTTCAAATGGTCACCAAACTAAGTGTTGTAAATCGAGGACTACCTATATTTTTTTTAAAAAAAATCACAGCAACTGATGTAGATGTGTCCACTTATTCAGCGTGCTGAGCCATTAAAATAAACACGCTGAAAGAATTAATTAGACATTGGAATAAAATACCACTGGGATGGCCATGGCTATCCTTGGCCATGATGAACAGACGGCCCATCATTTTCCAGGCTAAAAGATGGCAAAGCTTTGGGAAAACAGGTCTTAGCAATGGCAGATGATATATTATAAAGACAGTCTTTGATCGGATGAATTCTAATGCCGTCAGTGGCAGGCTATGCACAGACAGCCCAGAGAGAACAATCGCACTGATATTTTCATGGAGCTGCAGCAATTCAACTGAGGTTTTTTAGCTCAACTGCTTTATCATAATACTCTGAGACAAGTACCTCCCCCACACAAAAATCAATGCTTAGGGGCCTACATCTATCACAACTTCCACAAAAACCTCTGGGTGAAGGCGGTTGCTCTAATTGCCTGGCTTCCTGACGCAGCTTACGGGCACCCAACGCTGTACAGTGACATTAAAATAGATTTTCCGCCCTTTGCTCAATGCATCATCCACAGCTAAGAAAATAAATCAACCCTTCAATTTAGCGCTGTTAGTATTATAGAGAAATCAGTCTGATAGTACACTATGGCTCTCCTCCTCCCATTTTAAGGATTTCCAAACTCTGATTCAGAAGAAAGGAACTCCAGGATCACAGTCTGTGATCAAACTCCACGTAGTTGGCTAGATTGAGCAGGCAACAACAATTGGATTTCAGGAAAGTATCATTAACTCTAGTCGGGGGTAAATATAGTAACTTGGAAACCATAAGAATAAATGCCCAAGTTCAGTTGTAGTGAGTATCCCCCAAAGACATCCTGCTGCACCTCACAAGAGTTACTGTCCCAAGGGGACCTCACTTTAGCATTCTTTAAAGAAACAGCCGATTTTCATTTTATGGGATCCGTGAAGACTCTTGACGGCCTAGCTGAGAATGGGGATTACTTCAAGCATTACAATATTTGGCAGAGTTGAAGAAGCTCTATTGCTTCCTTTTACAAGATTTAAGCTACTCATAACATCTCATTTGATTGATGTGGGTTTGCTCATGAAAATTATTTTTATTGTTACTATTAAACATTTTGGGTGAACTGTAATGCTTCCAGATAGGCTAAATGCACCAATTCCTGATCCCCAAATCAGCCTGTTCCCTTTAAGGTTGTCAGGGTGCTGATGTCATGGCCCCGTTGGATCCTGATTTGGAGGAGGAGGAGGAGGAGGTGTCAGAACCGGGACCATCCAATGGGGATGGCATATCTCCCCTGGAATGTCCAGAGAGTCCAGGGGCTGAGGATGAAGCTGTCCCAGAACTCTCTGGATTTGGGGGAAGTGGTCAACCAGATAAGTTGAATGCAGGGTAGGATCTGCTGCACATGGACAGCGTAGATGAGAGACAACAGATCCCCTCTGACAAGAAACAGCTGCCTCCCCACACGATTTGTGGGTGTGGAGAGTAGAGCAGAGGGAAGCTCAGAGGAGGTCAGTGAGGCTACTCGCAAGAAGGCTGCCCCACCCCTCCTCACAAGAAACACCTGGCCGGAGGTGGGTCCGTTCATCAGGAACAACTATTTGTCTTGGCACACACTCCTCTGACTTTTGAAAACCTTGACTCGTGGACTTCAACTTGTGTTTCAGCCTTTGGATTTGCTTATCTTGCTTTATGGACTCTGACTCTGGATTGTGGCTTACGAACATTGCTTTGCAAACTCTGCACCTGGTTTGTGGATTTAGCCTTTCTTTCTGTTTGGGGGCTTGGTTCTGGTGACTATTGAGCCCAGCTGGTGGGACTGGGTTACACTGACTGTGAGTGGTTGTTTTGTGGGGAAAAGTGGAGTGGAGGTTTACCAATACCATAGAAGGCCAACTGTCAGTTGAACAGTTGACCTCAGCAACAGTAACTAAAGGGGCATCTTATTTTCAGGCCCACCCAGGGATGTAAAAGGACTTATAACAACATTAACCCACTAATGTATTTAAGTGATCAACCTAATATTTGGAGCCTGAGATCAGCTTGAGCCAAAACTATTCCGTTTTGCCTTGCAGAGGATTTCCCCCACATTGCCAGAAAGAAAACAACAAGTGTGTGTGTGTGTGTGTGTGTGTGTGTGTGTATGGAAGTGTAGGGAGGAAACGTTCTTGTTGAAACAATAATTTGGGGTTCCTGTAAGATAGCAGAGGAGCATTACAGTGAGAGGCATATCTTGACCTAAAGTCTGAAGCTTATTGGTGTGTGAATGATTTGATACCTCTGCAATCTTGTGATTATTGTTGAAACTATACACAAAATAATAAATAAGCAACTCTACCCCCTTTGAATGCTTATACTTGTTTTTGGCAGATATCCCACTTGCACCTTTCTTCTGCACAAAATAAATATTTGCAAACTCTACTTTCAGTGTGTGTTGATTGGCTGCTAAGCACGCTGGGCCAATGAGCCCATTTAAGAGGCAACACTTTGACCCTCACTGAAGTTCCATGCCCAAATGATGTTAACTAATGTGGGGCATGTGCTGCATATATTTTAAAGGAAGGGCAGAAAAGATCGCTTAGTAAAGATCAGTCAATCAGTCCCTTCAAAATACTTCTTTGACCACCCATGCAAACCAAATTCTTGGTTAACCAGGTGTTAACCAGGTGTTAACCAAGTACAAAGGGATCAAAAAGGTCATCCTATTGCCTCAAAAAGCCCACTGGTTCATTCTTTATAATTTCCATTAAAGTATAATGTAGCTTATTTTCTTTTAACTTAGCAGAAAAATAAACTATGGTAGAAAAGCAATGCCTTAATTCATGTGGAAACCCATTTTCTGGATCAAATAACCACTGAGCCAGTGGTGTCCGTAAGCCATGTGTGTCAAAATCTGAAAAATGGTCAGTGTGGTCCATGTGCATAAACATCATACACACGTGCCAAAAAAAAAGAAAAAAAAGATGGAGTTTAGTTCCTGATGTTCCCATATGCCGTCTTGTAGATTCACTGAGCCATTAATTTTACTGAGGGATCTGGAGCCAATGACTATCCTCATTCTAATCTTTCTCATAGGACTATTATAGGGGGGGAAATGGCATTGGTAAGCAGGGAATCTTGACTTTGTTGTAGGAAAGCTGGGGTTAAAATAAAAGCTGTAAACAAAACACATTTTTCCACCCCTGCATCAATGGCAGTAAAATAAAATTCCTGCCATCAACAGGAGAAGCTAGGGAGAGTGCATTAGAAATATGTTTTTCAGTTCATAGGCTGAGGAAGGGAGAGGAAACGTTCTACCCAATCAGCTGAGATAATGCTTTAGGGGAATCTAAGACATTGCGGGATTTTGAGGAAAGTGCTTTGAGTGCCCAGGTTAGAGTCTCTGATAATACATTATGATGAATTGTTAATAACTGGGCACTTATAATAAATGGAAATACACACTTCAGTGTCAAGTATTCCATTGGCTGAAAATAATTCATCGCTCTCCTTCCATTTTCCCAACAACAAAGCTCTGCTTTTCCCCAATGGAAAGATCACGTGATGGACAATAGGTGCTATTGAGAGATGGCTTCTGCTGTTCACTAAACTTAAAAACAACTCTAGCCATGATGGCTGAAACTCAACAAAGGGCTGCACTGTAAGACTGACATTCCTGCTATTGCATGTTTCTCCTTCACCTTTGCTCCTCTGCCACAATTCCGAAATCTTTAACTTCATCATTAGACTAACTGCTACTTGAGCATGTTGTCTGAATCCCAAGGGTAGTTGCTCTTAGCAATGGATAAGGAGAATCAACAAGCTCCATAAACCATTACTTCAAGTTGGATTTAGCCATTAGGATTAATCTTACTTTTTCTCTCTCTGATTATCATGGCAAGATAATTATATTTAGTATTATTGATGTGCTTGTTACCAGAGAGTAGTACAAATCATGGTACATGCTAATTACAAAATGCCACCTAATAAAATTAGTTCACAACTTAATAACCAAACAATAAAAACAGGTATTTACAACTAAGACAAACCCAACACAACAACCATACATTATGATATAGCAGAGTGCACATACATACATAATTAATATAAAGAAATACTAACCTTGAAACTGCCAGCATTAATGGTAAAATAAATAACCCCCTCATTAACCTGCTAGTTCAGGGTTTTTCAACCTCAGCAAATTTAAGATGGGTGGATTTCAACTTACGGAATTCCCCAGCCAGAATTCCACATACAAATTTAAATTTGCTGAGGGTGAGAAACGTTGCGCTGGTCAATTAAAAAAATAATAATTTCAGTGCTTTTAAGGGCCCTCAGAAAGAAGATCCGGCCCACCAGTGGAGGAAAGGACAGAATTGATTCCAGAATTGCAAGACTGGGTTCCTGGTAGTCTGAAACCTGAACAATGTGATCCCGGAATGGTGAATGGAAAAAAGACCCTGACCAGGCTCCAAGTCAAACAGAGAGCCATCGAAGGGCCCTGTGGTATTACAAGACATGGGAATAAAGTGGAAAATCCAAAACTGCACAAATGGCAATCTTCTGGATTAGGATCTGAGGAAGAAAGAGAAAGTTGGAGTCCCTGCCAGGAGACTAGTGTAGCAATACAGGTAGTCCTCGACTTACGACAATTGAGCCCAAAATTTCTCTTGCTAAGCAAGACAGTTGTTAAGTGAATTTTGCCCCATTTTACAACCTTTCCGGCCACAGTTGTTAAGTCAACCACTGCAGCTGTTCAGTTAGTCACACGGTCGTTCAGCGAATCTTGGCTTCCCCATTGACTTTGCTCGTGAGAAGTTTGCAAAAGGGGATCACATGAAGCCAGGACACTGCAACTGTCGTAAGTATGAACCAGTTGAAGTTATGCTGCAACAGTCATAAGTGTGAATAATATCCATAGGTCACTTTTTTTTGGTGCTGTTGTAACTTCAAGTGGTCACTAAACAGACTGTTGTAAGTCAAGGACTGCCTGTATAAATTTGAAACAACAAAAACAGGTACTGATAAAGTTGGAATCTTTCCATTAAAAGCCCCTCACTGATGTACTTTCACTGAAGGATCAATAAAAGAGCAGAAACTCAGCTGATCATCAACCAAGACCCAGAGTCTGTAGGTAAAGTGAACAGGACGGTCCAGCAAAGCCTCTTTTGCATTTTTCCCCAAAAGAAGCATGTTACTAGGTTAGGTATACTACTCCTTAATCCATGCCCATTATTGGATTTGTAGATGGTGATTGTAGCAAGGAGTTCACTGAGGTTAGGTCTGTGTGCTTTATTTTACTCTTTTCATATTAGCTTTTTTTTTAAGATGAGGGGAAAAATGGTGAACCTTTGGGGCTTGGCGTGTCATAAATTCAGAAAATGCCTAAAACGATTTTTATGGCATGTCATCACCCATGGATCAAGTGAAACAATCGTCTATCTCCCCATCCCCAATCTAGACTGCCTTGAATAGCTGCACTGTGGGGCAGTGCCAATGTTGGCCTGAAGGCCTCAACTTCTTCCCTAGTATCACCGCTGCCACTTGAAAAGAGGACCTTGCACCATTCCCCAAAGGGTGCAAGCCTTGGGGAACAGCACGATTGTCCCCATGGTCCTGAGCGCCTCAGGATCTGCCATGTGCTGCTTACCTTCAGGTGATGTCTTCTGTGGCCTGCCCAAGGCTGCTCTGGCCTCCGTTCTTGAAGCAGCTTTGGAGAAAGCTCCTCCACAGCCTCTGCAGCCTCCAAAAACCACACAAAAGCATGCCCCATTTTCTGACAATTTTCAGAGGCTTCAGAGGCCTGGAAGACCACCTAAGAAGGGGCGTGCTTTCAAGAATAGTTTTTGGGTGTTAATGAACACTGGTGGCTGCCCAAAATGGCATGGTGCGTCAACTTTAACGTGCATGTCATAGGATCACCATCACTGGCTTAAGCCCCACAATCTTAAAATAGCTTATTATTAGTGAAAGCCTTCCATGATTCCCCTTTTGAGGCTGCAAAAGAACTACAAGCCTTTGAGACTTTCTTTTCATAATTTGAAATGATTAAACACAGCAGTTGATCATAGTGCAGAGAAGAAATGAATTGGACTTCAATTCCACTAACAGCTTGGCCTTGTAAGAGCTAGATCAGCTGTTCAGAGTCACATTTGAAAGTATTTGTAGTAGGACTCTGAAGAAGGCAGTCAGGAAGCACTGTAAGTGTCCATGAATAACAAGAAGCACATTGCCAAAGGAATAATCAAAATAAAGGATGCGGTTCCAATTATCTCTATAGCATCGCTTTGTCTCTTTCATTTAGTAACCTAAGCAGAGGGTATTTTGGAGTGCCTCATAATCCACAACGGCAAAATTTTGCAAGCAGACAAACTGTTGCAATGGTCCATTGTCAGTATTTCTTCGCCAATTAACTTCATACAAAATATTACATATACATCTGTTTCTTACTGAAGTGTGGACTCGGTGAGCCACAAATTCTCCACCTGGACCCGCACGAAAGTTGTTAGCAGTGGAAACACAAAGGGAACAAGGCAAAAGCAAAAGCAAATGAAGGAGGAATCAAACAATGGTTGGGAAGAAATCTCCTGACATTTATTTTGTCTCTGATGGTTATTGTGATCTCTCATAATGTAGCTCCTGTTGCGTTTGTTCTTGTCATCCTTCCTGGTATGTGTACAGAATCAACTCTTGAGAGCTTATCTCATGTTTTTGTTCATGGGAACAGTTAGCAAACCGTGTAACATTTGTCTTCACATGAATTCTGAATACACAAAGACCGGTTGTTCCAACCTTTGGAAACCAGATGGAAACAAATTTTTTGAACAGGAAAACTGTGCAGAATTGTTTCCTTCCTGATTTTAATGCGAGCAGAAAGAAGTCCAAATAAAGTCAGTGGAAAAGGCTCCCAAGTAAAAGTGGGGAGGAGTTGCTTCTTAGTCAGGGTTCCTGGAGCTGTGCTGAAAGTAATCTATCTGTACTAAATTGTCATAGCCATGGAAAATGTTGGGTTAAGCTTCTCTTTGTGATATTCAGTCAAGAATAACTTGGTAAGTCATATCAACAGAAGACACCTTCTGTTTATATGACTTATCAAGTTACTTTTATTGAATATCTTATGTAGTCAATTTTAAGATAGATAGAATGTATCGTAACATAAAATAACATTTAATATTAATATTTATTATCTTAAAATTTTAATATTTTTATCTTGCTTTTACAACAAGCTGTCTTATAAGTTGTCTAGAGTCACCTCTAAGAGAAATAAGTGGTATATATAAATTTAGTTAAATGATAAATTGTGATCTCACATAAAATTTGTTTCATCTTGATGACTACAATCATGAAACGCTCCATCCCGCATCTATGCATGTTCCCTCGGTCTGAGGCACCTAAGAAGTGTCTCTTTCCTCTTCTCTGTATGTTTAAATAATGACAAATGTGAGAAATATAAGAAAGTAAATTTGTCAAAATGAATAAGGAAAATTACCTTTACAGTATGAAAATATATTAAAGATGTTTAGCATAAAAAGTTTAGTCAAGAAGTATTTCCTCTTTCTTCCCCAGTCTGTACTTTTCAAATATTTGAAGGATGGGTTGATTTTTGCTGCTTACTACAACCAGATACTTTTACCTCTTACCTTTACCTTCTTCATATCTCATCTTAATACCACTGAAAGAAGACAAAGGGAAAGCAGAGAAATGAAATTCTCCCAGTTATTAAGGGAGTCAGTCAGAGCTCACAGATACAGTAAAAAAAAAGTTTATTTCCAAAATGCATTATATAGCTTGAAAGCCTTCTGGTTTAAATCCCTACTGAGGGCATGAATGCTTATACCATCCTAGATTAATGTTTGCCCTGTTTTTCCTGGAACACTTCCAATGATGGAGCACCCACTGATCAAATTCTCATGGTCAGGAAATTTCTCCTTATTTTAAGTTTGGATCACACTCTGTAAACTCTTAGCCAATTGATTTTTATAATAAAATGAAGGAACGGGAAAAGATAATGATAATTTTATATATTACACACACACAAAACAACAACAACAACAACATGTATATATGTATATGTAAGTATGTATGTTTGTATGTTTATCCTGCCTTTATTTTTCCAAATAACGTATGGCAGTGAATATATCAAACGCACTTTCCTCCTCCTTTTTTACCCATAACAACAATCCTGTGAAGTGAGTTGGGCTGAGAAAGAGTGACTAGCCCAGGAGTAGGCAACCTTGGCTCTTTTATGACTCGTGGACTTCAACTCCCAGAATTCCTGAGCCAGTCATGCTGAGGGGAAAGGGAGAGCTTCCAAGCTGAGCCATGCTGGCTCAGGAATTCTGGGAGTTGAAGTCCACGAGTCATAAAAGAGCCAAGGTTGCCTACCCCTGGACTAGCCCAAAGTCACCCAGCTGGCTTTCATGGCTAAGGAGGGACTTGAACACACAGTCTCTTGCTTTCTAGCCTGGTGCCTTAACCAGTAGACCATACTGGTTCTTTGCAATTTCTTTCCCCAAAAAACTAGACCAAATTACACATAATTTTTGTTTCTTCAAGAACCCTCATACTCTCCATGGTAGAGAGATTTGTTCTGGCAGTTCAATCAAGAGGGCTAATTTGTGTCAAGGATTATGACTGAATTTCATCTAACCTTTTGAGCTGGTGGGGAAAAGGTTGATGAATGTCGGGAGGGGGGGAGGTCATCCTCGTGCTATTTATTAATGGTATTTTTATATTGATTACATTATTTTTATATAATGTTTGGGGGATCGCTGTACTATCTGAAGGGGTTGTTGAGCTGAAGTGTTTGGGGACCCCTGATTTAAACAGACTTGTAAAAAGAAAAAGAAAAACACAGAGAATGTTCATATTTCCCCCCCTCCCTCTTTTGATTAAGTGAGATTTGCTTCAATACATGTATTAGAACTTTACATTCCTAAACAGAAGTTGTGAAAGAATTTCCCCCTTTGCTACTCTTTTGAGGCAACCATCACTGTACTTCAAATACAAGGCATTGGTTTACTGCTGGGTTAATATTGGCACATAGCAAACAGCAGAAGACAGGATTATCCTGCTGTGCTGTTTACGGCTCACAAAGAAACCAGGTGCTGTGTAGAAACTGGAAAATTTCTGCATGATACATATTTTATGGCAAACAACGGCAAGATAATCATGACTCCTTGTTTTTTATTATTAGTACACCAAAATGCATGTTGGGTTCCTAAATGATCTATGTTGGACTTCATCTCTGTTTCAGTAGTGCAGAAGCTTAAGATTAAATAACTATGACCTTTCTTAGTAACCTGAAGATTGTATCAAAGAGAGAAGAAAATTAGCAGACCTAAAGTATATAAGGTGGACACTGCGTAAAGCTTCTTTCTCTCACATGCAATTCTGGGCCTGCGTTACTAAGCACCTTTTTATACACCTGATCTCTATTCAAAATTCAGCTTCTAATCTCAAAATAAGAGGACTATCAAGTAAAAAGATGACAATGCTCCTTATGATAGAGAAGCAAATATTTGGAAATTGGGTTCTATTCAGCTGATCCAATGGATTTATTTCTACTATTAAACCCTATACCTGCTTGCAATACAGCACTATATTCAATTAAAACAACACTCGACTTCGCCATTTGATCCAAATGCATTAGTAGCAACTAAAACCCATAAATTACTATCAATACTGAAATGTGTTTTGGAAGTTTCTAAATTTATAATATTTTAATAAACTAGAAATACACTGCCAGATACTAGCTATTTGTAAAAACTTTGAAATAAAGAGTTGCAATAAGACATCTTAAAGCCAGAAGCACCATTGATTTCTTAACTACATTAATTCAATGAAAAATTCTTTTCCACATGTATTGGATCCCCCAGAGAATGTTAAAAAAGATTGGCTGCAAATATAAACAGGTGACTGGATATTTACTCGTAGGATATTGTCCAATATTAACCCATTTTGGTTTAATATCCATAAGTTTATACTATAAGCACATAGATCAATGAAGTGTAGAGATATAAAAATTGTCTTGAACTAGAACTAAAAACTTACAACTTATCAGTATATTATTGCTTTATTGGATGGGTTAGGGCACGGGTCGGCAACCCGCGGCTCCGGAGCCGCATGCGGCTCTTTGATGCCTTACCTGCGGCTCCGGAGCCTCCTCCGCCATTTTGGCGGGCGCGCGCGCGCATGCGCGGGCGGGTGCGGGGGGGTGCGCGTGCGCAGGTGCGCATGCGCGAACGGCGCACGCGCATGCGCGAACGGCGCGCGCATGCGCGAACGGCATGCGCGGGTGCGCGGGTGCGCATGCGTGGGTGCGCGGGTGCACGCGCATGCGCGAACGGGGCCGCGCGCATGCGCAGGTGCGCGGGTGCGCATGCGCGGGTCCGCGGGCGCGCGCGCATGCGCGAACGGGGCCGCGCGGGTCCGCGGGCGCGCGCGCATGCGCGAACGGGGCCGCGCGGGTCCGCGGGCGCGCGCGCATGCGCGAACGCGCGGCTCCCAGCGTTTTTTTTTTTTAAGCTAAATGGGTCCGTGCGGCTCATCCGAAGTTTCGGATGGCCGACCCATGGGTTAGGGGCAACCAAAAGATGATGCTTCAAAGTTGTAAAGACAGTGCAGTCCCAAATGGGCAGCTTAAGATTGACAGCATGTTTATTCTCTTTCTATGAACTTCTTGGCTTTGAATGCAAAGATTGATCAGTCTTATTCCATATAGTCAGATTTTAATGATGAGGCTGCATTATTTCCTAGAGGTATCATATATTTTTCTTGTTTCCTATTTTTTTATCTTTTTCTTTTCTTTGCCTTTGTACAGGTAGTCCTCGACTTATAACAGTTCATTTAGTGACCGTTCAAAGTTACAATGGCACTGAACAAAGTGACTTATGACCATTTTTCACGCTTATGACCGTTGCAGCATCCCCCCCATGGTCACGTGATTTACATTCGAATGCTTGACGACTGACTCACATTTATGACGGTTGCAGTGTCCCAAGGTGATGTGATCACCTTTTGTGACCTTCTGACAAGCAAAGTCAATGGGGAAGCCAGTTTCACTTAACAACCGTGTTACTAACTTAACAAGTGCAGTGAATCACCTAATAGATATGGCAAGAAAAGTCATAAAATGGAGCAAAACTCACTTAACAAATGTCTCACTTAGCAACATAAATGTTAGGCTTAATTATGGTGGTAAGTCGAGGACTAGCTGTATTTGTTCTCCCCCCCCTTTTTTTTTTTTACACATTAAACCTTTATTTTATTTTATTTGTTTTAAAAACTTGCTAGTTCTGTTTAGTCCTCATAGAAATTTCTGCTGTTTTCTTTTCTACAGTATAGCCTGTCACTTATGGCTGTGAGAATAATTTTACTTAAATAAAGCATTCTTGACTTTGGTTTTGAGTCGTCAGCAGGGTTTTGAGTCCGTGCGTGTGTGTGTGAATGCATATGTGTCTCTGTTCCTTGTAATGAACTCAAAACATGTTTGAGCAAAACGTATGACACTAGTAAGAAAGTGGCATCAAATTCTTCCATAAAATCAAGAGAGCGGTGGAATTTTGCGAGAGGAGTTGAATTGTAGCGAATGGTATGCATTCTAATAGCAATCGTACAAATTAGGTAGGATAAGTAGTAAATTTAAATTCGAATCAGACCGCCATTGAAAGAGAGCTTTAATGGAGACATCACTACTTCCATTTTGGATGGACAACAATAGACTATGTCCCACAGAATCTGAAGAATTTTTCTGCATGCAGTTGGACCTATCGAGCTGTGTTTTTCAAAATGGGCCATGATAACTGTAATAAGTAGCTGTAGGAACTGATTGCATCAGGAACCAGATTCAGGCTTTTTGTATTTGAGGCATTAGACATAGCTTTGAAAACAGCAGACACAAATCTCTCATCAAAACAGTTTTGGTGACCATGCTGTGATGGCTTGTGTCTACAAAGGGGGCGGTGGTGAACTGGACCACAGTAAAGAAGCCATTTCCCATGCGGGAGGGAGCACATTTCAAGGAGGGGCGGGGGAGAGACAAGACACAGCATCGGCCAGAGCTGAGTTAGAGACAGAGGAAGAGATTTAGGATAGACACGACTTAGAATCTCCTGGGGTACATCTATTAGGATTACAGTAGTCTAGATTTAGATTGGCAAGATTCTGTCTATATGATGTGAGCAAATACAGGTAATCCTCAACTTACAACAGTTTGTTTAGTGACCATTTGGAAGTTGCAGCAGCATTGGGAAAAAATGACATGATCATTTTTCACACTTAGGACCATTGTGACATTCCCAGGGTCACGTGATCAAAGTTCAGCCGCTTGGCAACTGATTCATATTGATGACTGTTGCAGTGTCTCAGGGGTCCTGTGATCACCTTTTAATAATAATAATAATAAAGTTGGAAGGGACCTTGGAGGTCATCGAGTCCAACCCCCTGCTCAGGCAGGAAACCCTATACCATTTCAGACAAATGGCTGTCCAGTCTCTTCTTAAAAACTTCCAGTGTTGGAGCATTCACCGCTTCTGGAGGCAGGTTGTTCCACTGGTTAATGTTCTAACTGTCAGGAAGTTTCTCCTCAGTTCCAGGTTGCTTCTTTCCTTGACTAGTTTCCATCCATTGCTTCTTATCCTGCTTTCAGGCGCCTTGGAAAATAGCTTCACTCCCTCTTTCGTTGTGGCAACCCCTGAGATATTGGATCTGCTATCATCTGTCACCCCCTGTCCTTCTTTTCATTAAACTATACATACCCAATTCCAGCAAACGTTCTTGATATGCTTTACCTCCAGTCCCGTAATCAGCTTTGTTGGCCCTTCTCCTGCACTCTTTTCTAGAGTCTCAACATCTTTTTTACATCGTGGTGACCAAAACTTGGATGCAGTATTCCAAGTGTGGCCTTACCAAGGCATTGTAAAGTGGTATTAAATACTTCACGTGATCTTGATTCTATCCCTCTGTTAATGCAGCCCATCACTGTGTTGGCTTTTTTGGCAGCTGCAGCACACTGCTGGCTCATATTTAAGTGATTGTCCACTAGGACTCCGAGATCCCTCTCACAGTTACTACTATTGAGCAAGGTACCCCCTATACTATACCTGTACATTTGGTTTTTCTTGCCTAAATGTAGAACCTTACTTTTTTCACCATTGAATTTCATTTTGTTAGATAGCGCCCAATCTTCAAGTCTGTCCAGGTCCTCCTGTATCTTAAGCCTGTCTTCTGGAGTGTTTGCTATTCCTGCCAGCTTGGTGTCATCCGCAAATTTGATGAGTTCCCCATCTATCCCCTCGTCCAAATCGTTGATGAAGATGTTGAAGAGCACTGGCCCCAGACAGAGCCCTGGGGCACCCCACTGCACACTTCCCTCCATGTAGATGCGGTTCCATTGAGGACCACACGCTGAGTACGGCCGGTCAGCCAGCTACGAATCCATCTGGTGGTGATGCTGTCTAACCCACATTTTTCTATTTATCAAGTAGTAGGTTGTGATCTACTTTATCAAATGCCTTACTGAAGTCCAAGTAAATTATATCCACAGCATTCCTCTGATCCACTAATTTTGTCACTTGGTCAAAGAATGCAATAAGGTTTGTCTGGCATGATCTGTTTTTGACAAACCCATGTTGGCTTTTAGTAGTGATTTTGTTTGCCTCTAGGTGTTCGCTGATTCGTTGTTTGATTATCTTTTCCAGAATCTTCCCAGGTATTGAGGTCAGGCTGATAGGTCTGTAATTTCCTGGGTCCATTTTTTTCCCTTTTTTGAAGATGGGAACTACATCAGCTCTTTTCCAGTCCTCCGGTAATTCCCCAGTGCTCCAGGATCTTTGAAAAATATAGTTCAATGGTTCTGAGATCACATCTGCCAGTTCCTTGAGAACCCTGGGGTGTAATCCATCTGGTCCTGGTGATTTGAACTCGTCTAGGCTGGACAGGTGCTCACTTACCGTTTTCTTGCCTATCTTAACTTGCATTTCTATTCTGTTTTTTATGGCACTATTTTTGGTAGGTTGGTCTGTTTTTTCCCTTTGTGTAAAGACAGATGCAAAAAATGAGTTAAATAGTTCTGCTTTCTCCCTGTTGCTTGTCACCTTTTTGCCACTTTCACCCACTAGTGGACCAATCATTTCCTTCACTTTTTTCTTGTTTTTTACATGTTGAAAGAAGCTTTTTTTGTTATTTTTGACTTTGGTCGCAAGCCTTAGTTCATTATGAGCCTTAGCTTTCCTCACTTCATCTTTGCAGGCTCGGGCTATTTGCTGATATTCTGTCTTAGTTTATGTGCCCCTCTTTCCACTTTCTATACTTGTCCCTTTTATCTTTCAATTTATCAGAGAGTTCTTTATGCAGCCATGCTGGTTTCTTTTGAGAGCTGTAATTTTTCCTCTTTGTTGGTATTGTGCTAGACTGGGCTTTTATTATCTCACTTTTCAAAATTTCCCAAGCTTCTTGAGTTGTTTTCCCCTTGAGGATTCTCATCCATGGAATCCTTCCCAAACCCTCTCTAATGTTTATTGAAATTAGCTCTCTTAAAGTCCAAGACTCTAGTTTGACTGTGTTCTATTGCTTGTGCTTCCATAATGTTGAATTCCAATATTGCATGATCACTTCCTCCCAAGGTTCCTGTGGCTTCAACACCTTCTATCATTTCATCCCTGTTAGTGAGAATTAGATCCAAAATGGCTAATCCCCTAGTTCCCTTCTCTACTTTTTGGGAGACAAAGTTGTCTGCTAGGTTTGCAAGGAATCTGTTTGATCTTCCACTTGGTGCAGAGTTTGTCTCCCAGTTGATGTCAGGGTAGTTAAAGTCCCCCATTACTATTGTGATGTGCTTCCTACATACCTTAGTTAGCTGACTAGCAAAAAGTTCATCTATTTCCTCTGTTTGGTTGGGTGGCCTGTAGTATACACCTATGGCAATGTCATTTTCCCCCCCTTTTATATTGACCCAAATGCATTCAAGACAGTTTTCATCATTGTTGTGCTCTAGTTCTGTAGAGATGTAGTTATTTCTTACATATAGAGCAACTCCACCTCCTCTTTTATTTGGTCTGTTTCTTTTAAATAATTTAAATCCCTCTAGCCTTGTGTTCCATTTGTGGGTTTCATCCCACCATGTTTCCGTAATGGCAACAATATCATATCTGCCCTCATTAGCCTGAATTTCTAATTCACCCTGTTTGCTGTTCATACTCTGTGCATTGGTATATAGACATTTGAGTCCTTTATGACTGACCCTGTGTTTACTTTCTACGTAACCTGTGTGGTGCCTGAGTTCCCCTATTGTCTTACCACCTATTTGGTTAGTGCACTTTGTGTGGCACTTGCTATTAGAAGCTTGATTTTGCTTGACAGCAAGGTTGATATTCTTGTCCACACACACATCTATGTTACATGCACTGATAACCCTATAATTGTTAGATTGCCGGGGACAGGGATGTTCTGTATCAATTAACTCACTGTCCCCGCTGTTTAGTTTAAATATTCCTCCAGAAAATCTGTGAATTTATAGCTGAGTAACTCAGTCCCTTTCTTTGATGGATGCAAACCATCTCTTTTGTACATTTTTTCATTAGACCAGCTACAGACATCGTGACTAATATATCCAAAGCCTTCCCCTTTACACCACTCCTTTAGCCACATATTGAATTCTGCTATACGCTGGCCTTTTCCATTTTGCTCCTTATACACTGGTAAAACCTCTGAAAAAGTAAGCCTACAGCCTATTCTGCTAAGTTCCTGCCCCAAGCTCTGGAAATCATTCTGCACAGAGAGTACATCTTTTTGGGACAGATCGTTAGTGCCAAGATGTACAATAGCCTCCACATCACAGTCCTTGCTGGCATTTTTGATTATTTTAGAAATACGCTTCTTGTCCCTACTGGCAGTAGCACCTGGAAGACACCTGACCTCTTTTGAAACCTCTGTGTCCTTTCCTAAATTTACATCCCTTATAATTGAATCACCTACCAGAAGGTGGCTTCTCTTTTTGGATGCCTTTCTGTTCTTGCATGACTGATGTGTAATACCTGATTCACACTTCTCCCTGTCAAAAACAAGTTCTTCATCTCGGACCACGATCCCCTGCTTATTTGAGTTATCATCACAATTACTTTTACCTGCCTCCTTAATTTCCCTATTAAGGTCAGCAAGGGCACTGTATCTGTTGTGCAGGGACACAGCGAAAGCTTTGCGTTTATGGTTCACAGCTCTCACCCTGCCAGATCCCACGGTTGTCCACACTGCCCTTCTCCTGCAGGATCTTTGTGGTAGAGGGGGCTTTTGCGAGCTTCTGAATCTGGGAAGCCAGATTCACTTAACAAGTGTGGCAAAAAAAAGGTGGTAAATGGGGCAAAACTCATTTAACAAAGGTCTCACTGAGCCACAGAAATTTTGGGTAAGTCTACTTTTAAAAAATTGAACTTGGCTGGATTGTTTTTGGGTTGGGCCTGACACCAATCTCACCAGACTAAAACTATGGTATCCAACAGATAAATTCTGGAAGTGACTAGCTTGAATCTCTTCCTGTTTTGTGTGTTTGTTTTGTTTTTCTTTTCATGTTCAGACGCCTTATAAAGCCCCTAACTATCCTTTCTGAGTGTAATTTGCCCAATCCAGCCCTCTCCAGCCTTTCCTGTTGTCTGTGTGGCTCAGTCAGTGTCCTACTGCATGATTTGCCCTCAGACTGTGACTGAGGGTGGCTGGATTGCAAGGAGCACTTTGACAAATCTATTGATTCTTGTATTTCAATATCTCCCTTCCTTTTTCTTCCAAGGCATATTATGCTAGCGAGTGCCAAAAAGTTTTAACCTTTTATTTTTCTGTGGCTTCCATGGTGCCACTCAGATGTATAATCAATCCAAGACCTTCCCAAGGTGCTTTTGTCCCCATCCATTCCACTCACATGAGTAAAACATTGATCTCAAATTGCCATTGTTTTAAATTTTAAATTGTACGCCAATCTTCTTTTTTTTTTTTTTGCTACTCAGGCAATTACATATTCTACTTTTCATTTGCTAAATTTACATTTTTCCTTATATAGTTTACAAGGCAGTGCTCAAAGTTTTTCCAACATTGCTTTTTGCAGCAATGGTTTCTATTCCCCTGTGGATGTGCCCCAAATGAAGGCAGCATCATTACCTTAAGTGCTTTCTCAGGTGCAGGCCCTGGACTTCCTTGAGAAGTGCTTTCTCAGATATTTTTGAAAACCCAAAGCTCAGCCTTCAAAAGCAGTCTAGGTCTAGAAAAAATGCAAAATATGTACTGTTGTGTCCTGGGCCTTGCTGAGTCATTCAGCAAGGCTCAGGAACTCTGCAGATGGTTGCAGAGACCCAGGCAGACCATGTGTCTGCCCGGGACCCAGACAGGCTGTCTCCAGCCTCGCGCGCATGCGCGAGGCGGGAGAATGGCCTGCAATCATTGGTCGAGCATCCCCTTGCAAGGGGAGTATAAAAGGGCTTGTTGCCATTGTTCATTTGCTTCTGTTCAGTGAATGTACCAAATAAAGAAACATCTTTTGGACAAACTGCCTCGTCTCCATGTCTGCGGTGCGAACAGAACATGTACCTTGCTCGCCTACTGCAAGTCACATTAGGTGTTATACAGGAACTGGATATAGCTAGTCTACAGAAAAGAAGGACTAGGGGTGACATGCTAGCAGTATTCCAGTATTTGAGGGGCTGCCACAAAGAGGAGGGGGTCAACTTATTCTCCAAAGCACTAGAAGGCAAGACAAGAAACAATGGATGGAAACTGACCAGAGAGAGAAGCAACCTGGAATTAAGGAGAAACATCCTAACAGTGAGGACAATTAACCAGTGGAACAGCTTGCCTTCAGACGTTGTGGGTGCTTCATCACTGGAGGTTTTTAAGAAAAGACTGGACAGCCACCTGTCCCTTCCAGCGCTATTCTGATTATTATTATTACATTTTCCAAACTTTTGTGATGGGACAAAGAAAGTGTTACTTTTAAAACATTTGTACCTTCCTTAATTTTTATTTTAAGACAAATTGAATTTTGGTAGGGCCATGCATAATAAAATAATTCTGGTTGACGTTCTGAAATTTTTGTTTTTTATATTTTGTCCATGTTCTTCAGTGTGCAACTATACTCTGTCATTTAATAAACAAAAGCTGAGAACTCAGTACTACATACATTCACTTCATACAATGGAACTGCTTAAATATTCTAAAATAAGTTTTGAGAACTGTGAATTACAAGTTGTCCTTGACTTACGACAGTTCCTTTAGCGACCGTTTGAAGTTACAACAGCACTGAAAAAAGTGACTTATGACTGTTTTTCACACTTACAACCATTGCAGCATCCCCCATGGTCACGTGATCAAAATTCAGATGCTTAGCAACTGACTCGTATTTATGACGGTTGCAGGGTCATGTGATCACTTTTGCCACCTTCTGACAAGCAAAGTCAATGGGGAAACCAGATTCACTTAAAAATTGGGGTACTAATTTATCAAGTGCAGTGAATCACTTAACAAGTGTGACAAAAAAGTTTGTAAAATGGGGCAAAACTCACTTAACAACAGAAATGTTTGGCTCAGCTGTGGTCATAAGTTAAGAACTACCTGTAATTTTGGGAGTAGAGTAGTATAGAAATAAGAGGTTTAAATCCCATTTCTGGCTTGTGTATGTGTAAAGTATATAAGATATGCATGCTCAAATCCAATTTGTGTTTAACAGACATTCTGCTTTAAAGGATATATTTTCTTACATTGGTCAATTACACTGACCATTCATTAATAGTAATACAGATTATAGTGGGGGAGGGGGAGATGCCCTCAAGCCAGCTCCTGGGAATTGCTTGGACAAGTCCCTGCAGTTTTCTTGGCAGCATTTTGAAAGTGGTTTGACCTTGAGAGAGAGTGATTGGCCCAGGATCACCCAACTGGCTTCATGCCTAAATTGGGCCTACAAGTCACAGTGTCCCAGTTTCTAGCCTGATGCCTTAACCACTACAACAAATTGGCTCTTACTATAATTATAAAGATGCATTATAAAGACACTACTGGTACTATTATTGCCCCAAGTAGTAATAAATAGCAAAATTCCTTGGTAGATTTAAAAATGTTCATATACTAGGCGTTTTCCCCATTGCAGAAAAAGGAATGTTGTTTTTGCAGTTTTCTTTCAGTAAAAACAGCAGTTTTTACAAGCATTTGCTAGCCAGACCCGAGCCCGCAGCCGTGAAAATGAAAAGCTTGCAAGAAAATAAAATGCAACACACCATATGAAATGGGTGAGCAGCCTAAATTAAAAAAAAAAAAGAAAAGAAAAAAAGTGCACAATACAGAGGGGACGCCCGTTGCCATAGTAACTGACATTACAGCTTGCTCCTGATAATTAATGGAGTCTTTTGCTATTACAGTATTCCTGAAATTTCACTTTCCCTCTGTGCTGCACTGCAGATTGTGGTATCGTTTTCCCCCCTTCATAAATATTTCATCGCCACAGACTGCTGTGTTTCATCATCACCCGTCCACTACACTCAGCCTAATAGCCCCTTGCAGGATTCCTGTGGCCCTGTTGGACCAGCAGTGTTCATTTTCTCCTTTTACCCCTGCCGTCTTTATCTGTATTTAATTCCCCAGCTCTTCTTTTGTGGTGTACAGTTCTGTTGCAGCTGTGTGTCTTTCAACTCAGCTCTCTTAAACATCATGTTAACGTGGTCATTCGGGTTTTGTTGACTTGCTGAAAACAAACAAGCGTAATAAAATTCTGCCAGCACTTAAAGGGCTGGAGACAGCAACTGATGATGGATAAGTCTGAGAAGTGGCCCTAACGAGGTTTTCAAATGTTGATGACGTGATTCCATTCTACCTACAGTTAGTCCTCTGCTTACAACCGTTCCTTTAGGGACCGTTCAAAGTTACAACGGCACTGGGAAAAAGGGACCTATGACCATTTTTCACACGTTATGATTGTTGTAGCATCCCCAGGGTCATGTGATCAAAATTCAGACCCTTGGCAACTGACTCATATTTATGACGGTTGCAGTGTCCCGGGATCGAGTGATCACCTTTTGCCACTTTCTGACCAGCAAAGTCAATGGGGAAGCCAGATTCACTTAACAACAATGTCACTAACTTAGCAATTGCAGTGATTCACTTTAACAACTGTAGCGAGAAAGGTCATAAAATGGGGCAAAATTCACTTAACAAATGTCCCACTTAGCAAGAGAAATTTTGAGCTCGATTGTGGTTAAGGACTACCCGCATTTGTTTGCACACACTTTCCAGCACACACTGCTGGAAAAATCCGTCTTTGGGATTGCTTAGAATCTTCTCTAGCTTGTGAATTTTATGCACACATTCCCCTGAATCCAAAATAGTGTTTGGAAGAGTTGCTAAATATACTTTTTAAGTTTTTTTTTTTTTTTAAATCCCACTTTTCTTGATATATGCTTTTTCTATACAACTTTCCCAATGCGGTCTGCCTTGTTGTTTTGTTTTCTGTTTTGCAATTCTTAAACTGTTTAAAATTTCTCCCGACTCCCCTCCAAGCCTGCAGCCTCTTTACACAGAAAGTGGTTTATTTTGGTTGGTTATTTGGGTTATTTTTCTTTCATTGAAATCCATGCTGGATTTCTTTTCCACGCCTGCCAACTGATAGGATTTTGCAGAAGCTCTCAGCCAACATAATCCGATATGTTTAAGTAAAGTAAAATCTCTTTTGAGTCAAGCTTGATTCCTGGTGTCTTTTTTTGGCAAGAATATGGGAGTGAATTGCCATTGCCTTCTGTAGGATTCATTCCCTTGGTATTCCCTGGATTTCCCCCCCCCCATCCGCATAGCTTTGATCTTGACTCCAGGAATCATGAAAAATATAGAGATGGGCCAGCATGGTCTAGTCAGGGGTAGGCAACCTTGGCTCTTTTATGACTCGTGGACTTCAACTACCAGAATTCCTGAGCCAGCATGGCTGGCTCAGGAATTCTGGGAGTTGAAGTCCACGAGTCATAAAAGAGCCAAGGTTGCCTACCTCTGGTCTAGGTAAGACAACTTGTTCATCTCTGTTTTAGAGGACTGTAGCATTATTCTTCCCTTCTCTTCTCTTCCCTTCCCTTCCCTTCCCTTCCCTTCTCTTCCCTTTTTTTATTTTTCTTATATTGTCATAAAACATACATAACATACATAAGATATAATGTAATGATACATTATATTATTTGTACAGTATTGGCTAAAGAGGGCAAACACTGTAATGTTTAGATAATTTTAATTTTTAATTTAAGACCAGAGTTTCTTAAATGTTTTTCTCTCAGGACCCTTTTCCATTTTTAAAAAAAATTAGGGAGGACCTCAAAGGAGCTTTTGTTTGTATGGTTGATGTTTATCATATTTACCATATTAAAAAATGGAATTGATGCATTTGCTGCCGCTACCCCTTCTCGTGATTATTTGATGGGCTATTAATATTGTATCGTTTTTCAACATAAGCTGGCAAATAATTTTGATTTCACAGGCCCCTGAGAAGGTCTTAAGGGGCACCCAGGGGTTCCTAGAATCACACTTTAAGAAACATTGACTTACACCATTATTGAAGATTTTTTTTTAAAAAAGAGAGAAATATTGTATCAATATTTGTTATGATTTAAAAGTGAATCGTAAGGAGCGTAAGATTTTAAGCTTTTTCATCTAGAACTGAATATAACATTTTAAAAAAAAACACTGCAGATTGCATCAAAGTATTTGTTATGCAATAAAGGTTTCGGTATTAAGCCGATAACTTCGTACCAAGGTCTCCACTGTATTGCTGCCCAATATCATTTTCCCTGTTGAAAAGAAAGAAAGAAAAGCAACTTTGACAACAGTTAAATTACAAAGAAAAAAAAATAGGGAGAGCCAAAGAAAGAACAAAGCTATTTGTTTTCTAACCTCCACTGTCTAGCACTTCAGTAGCATTGCCTTCTAGTTCGACCCTGTTAGGTGGGCCAACTCTTGAAATCCAGAATTCTAACACTTGTGCAGCCTCCTTAAAACAGTGTCGATGCAACAGGATACAACTACTGCTAATTATGGCTCTTCCAATAGGCTTGGGAATCCAAGGGAGCCTGCAAGATGGTTACACTGTGTGTGTAGGATTCCGCTCCATTCTCCCACGGTCTTATTTATGCTTGCATTTAAATTTATTTGTAATTGTTGCTTTATATTTGCTTTAATTGGTTCTATTGCTGTACACCGTCTAGAATCATGATTGTGAGATGGGTGGCTACGTAAATAAATAAATAATCTAAAGCCTGCCCATTTCTACACTCGATTCCGGCAGCCACACATTAAGATCCAATGATGGGAATCTTAAAGAGAACAAAATAACTTCTAGATACAAAACAACGTAAGATACCAAATATAATCAGAACCTTTACTTAAAATGTTATAGACCCTACAAAAAAAATAATAGATCACTTTAGATCAGGGGTCCCCAACCCCTGATCTGTGGATCGGCACTGGCCCGTGGCATGCCAGAAACTGGGTGTGATGGTTCCGATGGATGAAACTCTTCAAAAGAACTTCGAGGCATTGTTTACCTTAAAGAATCTTTATTTTGAGTAGCATAACTTCGGCACTGCATAATTGAAGCCAAAAACTGAATTTCCCTCCCCTGAGCAAATAGTATCAAAGCACAATTCCCTCCTACAATTAACTGTCATAAATCACATTCCCCAATTAGCTTGAAACATGGGTCTTCTCTCCAGTTCTCCAGCCCGCCAATTCCTTATCAGCTCTGGTTACAATAACATTGTTTTCTCACGCTACGTCTAGTGTTATTATGTCTAGCTGGATTCTCGTTCACATCCCCCCTCCCAGCATCATCTAAGTCTAAAAGTAAAAGGTAAAAGATGGCTACATTTCCCTTTGTTTTCAATGCAAAAACATCCGATGTTAGCGTTGACACTGGACCGCACATACAAGCGAAGCCCCGACCACAGGATGCAGGCAGCACATGAAACCACATCCCCTCCGGTCCACGGAAAAATCTCTCTCCCTAATGCCCAAAAGGCTGGTGGGGGCGCTGGTTTAGATGGTGTTGAGAACAGGCTCTTAGCTTGTTTCCACATATGCTTTAACTTTCATAATTTCTCTTAGGTCAATTTAATATTCATTTCCTGTGAAACATTAATCTGTAACACGACACAACTGCTGAATTGCACCCATCTCCCTTAAGCATAGCAACCATTCCTGGGGGCTGACTTTACAGTACATCATACCGTGCAAAGGGAGCGTTTCGGTTGGATGATTCATTGTTTTTAAAATCCATGCCTGGCCTTTCGTACAAACCTGCTGGTTAGGGAAAACTTTCGTAAGCACAATGAAATGTCCAAACATGGCATGTGTGAGAAAGTAAGAGTGAAAAGTTAAATGACAGTTTCATTTTGCATCCTTTGTCCAGTACAAAGAAAAATTTAAACGAAGGAAACAAGTGGAGGAAGAGGGACTGGCTTTATCAGTTGGTTGCTTCTTTCAATTTTTTCTGCTACTCAATTTTTACTGCTATTCAATTCTTTTTTAAATCCTTTTTTAAAAAAACAGCAACCCAAAAGTCTTCAATACTTTTTATCTTACAAAGCTTTACACGCTGCTGTTCAACACAGTTGGTTTACTAAAACAAAATGATGCATAAATAAAATATAACGAATAGAATGTTAAAAATAGAAAATGCATTAATGTGCATTTGAAAGTCTGAAATGATAGCAAACACCTTTTACCTATTTGCCAAACATCAAACACTGTTGGCAATGGTTGGTCTCTCTGGGAAAGGAATTCCACAAATATAATGTCTTCCTGGAGAAGATTTCTCCTTCCTTCCTTCCTTCCTTCCTTCCTTCCTTCCTTCCTTCCTTCCTTCCTTCCTTCCTTCCTTCCTTCCTTCCTTCCTTCCTCCCTCCCTCCCTCCCTCCCTCCCTCTCTCCCTCCTTTTCTAGTTGCAACCTATATTATCTCAGATAGCAGGAAAACCTAGACGTTTCACAAATGACCTCACGGCAAATAGGTCAGTTTTTAAGGTACTTGGATCTTTCAGAGATAAACATAAACATACAATGGCATATGCTCCGCACTAATTAGTCCAGTCTAAATGTCAGGTAAATGCATTTTAATTTAACTGAAGTTTCTCACAGATGCTCCAAGACAGCCATGCTCATTCTCTCTCTCTCTCTGTCTCTCTCTCTCTCTCTCTCTCTCTCTCTCTCTCTCTCTCTCTCTCTCTCTCTCTCTCTCTCTTTTTTATCACGATGTAAAAAAAATGTTGAGACTCTAGAAAGGGTACAGAGAAGAGCAACAAAGATGATTAGGGGACTGGAGGCTAAAACATATAAGGAACGATTGCTGGAATTGGGAATGTCTAGTTTAATGAATAGAAGGACGAAGGGAGACATGATAGCAGTGTTCCAATATCTCAGGGGCTGCCACAAAGAAGAGGGAGTCAAGCTATTCTCCAAAGCGCCTGAAGGCAAGACAAGAAGCAACGGATGGAAACTAACCAAAGAGAGAAGCAACCTAGAACTAAGGAGAAATTTCCTGACAGTTAGAACAATTAATCAGTGGAACAACCTGCCTCCAGAAGCTGTGAATGCTCCAACACTGGAAGTTTTTAAGAAGAGACTGGACAGCCATTTGTCTGAAATCAGCAGGGGGTTGGATTAGAAGATCTCCAAGGTCCCTTCCAACTTTTTATTATTATTATTATTATTATTATTATTATTATTATTATTATTATTATTATTATTATTATTATTATTATTATTATTATTATTATTATTGAGGATCATCGCACAGTCAGCCAGATGTTCAGACTGGATTTGGCATTTTTGTCTACCTTACCAAGGATCTGGGATAGGCAGATGTGGATATTATTATTATTATTATTATTATTATTATTATTATTATTATTATTATTATTATTATTATTATTATTATTATTATTATTATTATTATTATTATTATTATTATTATTATTATTATGTATAATACATTGTAGTAAATTTCCTAACGTTGAGAACAATCAACCAATGGAATGGCTTGCTTTCAGATGTTGTGGGTGCCCCATCACTAGAGGCTTTCAAGAAGAGACTGGACAGCCATTTGTCTGAAATGGTATAGGGCCTTCTGCTTGAACAGAGAGTTGGACTAGATGACCTCCAAGGTCCCTTCCAACTCTGTTATTCCCTGTTCTATGCTCTAGTAGGCCACAATAAGAATAAACAGCCTATTATAGTCCTGAGCAGAGTAAACTGATGAAACATACAGTTTTATGCCTATTTGACCTCTAGATCCAAATATATTTTCACATTCCAAATACAATATCTTAAATGTAACCCCATTCAGAATGGGCTGAATATCTTCCCTCTAAAGCAGAGGTCACCAACCTTTGTCGGTTGGTGGACTGGAGGAAAAGGGAGGGGGAAGCATTTTACATGGATGCACGTGCGTGCGCACGGGGCCGCAAGTATACGCATGCTGCAAATGGGGCGGGGCTAGTGCCCACATGATACTCACTAGCCCTGCCCCGTTCTTGCGTGGCGCAGCACCTTGTTTCTCAGAAATAAAACAAGCCACCTGGGTTCTACTAATTTTCTAACCCTCTCCAGGCCTGGATGAACACCCAGGTTTAAAGTGTTTTCTGAAAGGCCAGCACGATCAGCTGTTCTGAACTCTGGTAGTAAAAAAGGGTTCCAGAGGGCAGGTGCCATGAAAGAGAAGGCTGTCATGTTTTCTGTGTCTCACTTGGTGGCATTCTTCAATTGTCAGGCGCTTAAAGATGCCCCTCTTGCCAGATGTAACAGGGCAGGTAGAGACAATCGGAGATAGGTGTACTGTACCTCTCTCCAAGGTGTAATGATGCCTAGAGGGCATCAGATCAGAAAAGGCTGATTTAAGTTTTTAGTCCAACCCAGAATCCTTAAAGGTT
The DNA here is from genome assembly GCA_023970755.1 of Azemiops feae. Taxonomy (NCBI): domain Eukaryota; kingdom Metazoa; phylum Chordata; class Lepidosauria; order Squamata; family Viperidae; genus Azemiops; species Azemiops feae. Next base: position 1,471,355 of record JALGBA010004090.1, on the reverse strand, counting down.
CAGCTGCAGCTGCAAGCTAGATCTCTCTCCCTCATCTCCCAGTTCACAAGTCAGCTGTAAGGATCTTCAAGCCCTGCGATCTCCTCATAAGAAGCAGCCATCTGGAGTGTAGTAGGGTGATCTCTCGGTTTCTCTTTGTCCGGAGAGACTCCGCTGGCCCTGGCTTGTCGTCTGGCCATTGGTCTATGCCAGAACATTGTCTTTGCCCTCTTGGAGATGTCGTATTTTGCCAGAGTGCTCATCTGGAAGCTTTTCTTGTCCTTTCTTTTTTCCTTTTAACTTTTCTTTCTTACTTCTTTTTCTTTTTCTTCTTTAAATTTGTATTAATAAAAAATAATACAAGAAAGAATGAAAGGAAGGAAGGGAGGGAGGGAGGGAGGGAGAGAGAGAGAGAGAGAGAGAGAGAGAAATTATTGGTCCCTCAATAATCATGGATGTTGCCTAGAGGATTGATATTAGAGGTGTTTAAAACAATAATATATTCATATGAGTGTAGATTAAAAACACGGAGTCAATAAATGCCATGCTTTCCTATTGTTACAGTTTTGAGAAGAGCTGTGAACAAGTTACAGGACCGGAGAAATTGAATTTCAACATTGCAAATTCTTGGGTGATGTTGGGCTGGTTTAGTCTTTCTCAGTCCAGTCTTCCTTGCAGGGCTGTTGTAGAGAACAGTAGGAAAAAGTAAATGCTACTGAGGCTAACATGAACTCTTGGGAAAAAGGTGGGATATGTGCCTGGAAAATATAAATATAAATAAATATAAATTATAAATATAAATACAGGAGGACCAAATAATTAGTCAGAATGCTACCATTCTTTTATGATAGATGTTATTTTGCTAAATAAAACAGCTAAGGCCACAACTTGTTGGGGAGACCAACGAAATGAAAGATTTAAAGTTTTCAATGGAGGAAGAGAGAAAAACCGCTTTTTGGCTTTTGGCTTGTGAGCTAAAAATAACATGATGATGATTTTTTAACACGTTTCCTTTGAACTTTCAGTTATATAGGAGCTGAATTTTGTAAAGTAGAAATATTCTTTAGCAATAACTGTGTCACATGAAGTTCTACCCTGAGGGGTTTGACAAAGATGCATATTCCTCAGGTGGCCACTTTTACACATCTATTAATTCAAAAGAGCTGCTTTGCTTGATTAAGAGCAGTTGTTAGCTTTTTTTAAAAAAAATGTTAAATCAAGTATTCCTTTTCAACCCATTCTCTCTGCTTCGTATTTCTCTCCATGTTCCATTAGTCAATTTAGCCGTTTACAAATTTTTTTTGCCCACCAAATCTTTTTTATTTATCCCATTACTCCCCTAGCATTTTTCCCACAGGTAAATAGATTGAAGCTGATAACAGCTGGAACATCTTGGGTGTTATAAAGGTGTTTCTAATGCATCCTGATTTACATTTTAACTGGGTTTAATTGGGTTTTAACATGGGAGTTTTACTTTTTTCCCCCTGAGCTGCCTTAACTGTTGTTTATTAGCAAAAGTGTGAGGTATAGATCTCATAAACAAACAGGTTGGTGGTCCTTTCTGGCTCTGTGCACCATTCTGATATTTGACCCCTCTTCCTTCTGCCCCCCCCCCACCCCAGGCTAAGCCTCTCTGGTGGGGCTCCCCCAAGACGAGAGAGTCGCAATGGTATTTGAGATGAGAGAGTCGCAAACTACAGAAATTGGGGTGACTGGAAGAAAGAGGAGTCATGCAACAGCTTCTATTGCAAAAGAGCTATGGTGGCGCAGTGGTTAGAATGCAGTATTGCAGACTAACTCTGCCAACTGCCAGCAGTTCGATCCTGACTGGCTCAAGGTTGACTCAGCATTCCATCCATCCGAGGTCAGGAAAATGAGGACCCAGATTGTTGGGGGCAACATGCTGACTGCTTAGAGAGGGCTGCAAAGCACTGTGAAGTGATACTGTATGTAAGTCTAAGTGCTATTGCTATTTCCCAAAGGTGGTTTTTCAAAAGGCAACTGGACTTTCTTTGTTTTTCCTTGAAGACATTTCGCTACTTATCCAAGAAATTTCTTCCGAACTGGATGAGAAGCAAAATGTCTTCAAGGAAAAACAAAGAAAGTCCAGTTGTCTTTTGAAAAGCCACTTTTGGGATAACCGTTACCTGGATGACTGAGAATCTTCATAGAGAACAGCTTCTTTCCTACCACTGCAGCAGCAGGCTTGATTTCACACACAGACACACAACCCTTAGGAAGTGTCTCCTAGACAAGCCATATTTGCACTGTGCCTTTGTTGTCCCAACTTTATCAAAATATGCAGCAGGGGCAACCTACCCCCTTTCTGGACCTCAACCTTCCCAGATGTTGACTACAATCTTTAGCTACCAAAAAGGTGGTAGTTCCTAGAAAATTAATAATTTTACAGCCAGGATTATTAAAAAAAAAAAAGTAGGAAAAATACATTGTCATCACGAGCAGAATCCTGCTTTGCTAACCTGGTTTTTAAATTGTTATTTAAAAAATAAAATAGCTTTGCTGTGCTTCTCAGAGGCTTAGCTCACCTATTTTATTTTTTTAAGGAAAACTTCCCACCATAGTCCATCAATTTTCGGCTAACGTTTGGCAGCTCCAGGGATTGCAAAACTGGTAGGGGGTCGACCACCTGGATCACTACTCATATACAGTGCATACACACCATTGCTTTCCCATCCATCAAGTGTAAGGGTGTGTTCTGAATCGGTATTGCAGCATATATGGAAACGAATCTTATTAACAAAATAACAGAACAGAATAACAAAATAACAGAGTTGGAAGGGACCTTGGAGGTCTTCTAGTCCAACCCCATGCTCAACAGGAAACCCTGTACCATTTTAGACAAATGGTTGTCTAATCTCTTCTTAAAAACCTCCAGTATTGGAGCACCCACAATTTCTGGAGGCAAGTCATCCCACTGATTAATTGTTCTAACTATCAGGAAATTTCTCCTTAGTTCTAGGTTGTTCTTTCTATCCTTAGTCACATGCAGTTCCTCTGAAATTTACACCCAAGTCAGGGAATCCCCGGGAAATTTTTATTATCTTAACACATGAAAGGAAATGAGTTTGCTTGCAGATGTTTCCACTGGAGAGAGAAAGGGAGAGAGGGAGGACCAAATATATCTTCTCTGAGTAACCTTACTCCCCTTGGTACTGCAAGCCTAATTCAGACTGGAGATCCTTCCTTTATGAGTAATAAAAAAAGTTGTTGTGAGACTGCAGGTTATCTATTAAAAGTTAAGCGTAATTAGTCCCAGAGTTGCTGTATGCTCAAATTGTGAAGATTTAGCAGAATGTCAGGAGAACCTCTCAATACAAGGAGTCAAACTGTACTTATTTCAAGCTAAAAAAATAATTGGACACTTGGACTTCTTGAAGTGATGACAATTAACCTAATCCCAAATGTGGGCCTACAATAACATTTTGACAAATGTAGCTTTCATTAATTGATCATATCGGGGCATAAAATAGAATTAGAATTAAAATAGCTGAATCACATAAAAACAGGGAGAAGGAAAGGAAGGGAGGGAGGGAGGGAGGAAGGAAGGAAGGAAGGAAGGAAGGAAGGAAGGAAGGAAGGAAGGAAGGAAGGAAGGAAGGAAGGAAGGAAGGAAGGAAGGAAGGAAATGAAACAGAGCATGTTGCAAAAGTTTAACATTTTCCCTAGATATTTTAAGTCACTAATGGAAATGGATATAATAAGATAGAATACAAATGTATTCAGAATAATCAAATTGGCAACAGTACTCTCTAAATATTTTACTTTTTTTGATGAAATACAGTAATGGTTACAGATAGAGAAAATAACTCTAATGCAAACAAAATGGATTATAAATTTGGATGGCAAAGAGAATAGAACTAGCCCATAATAAAATCTAACTGAATTCAATTTTTGAAATATATGATTGCAATTTGGATATGTGAAGGTTAATGGAGCTATGATTAGTTTAATGGTAAGAGAAGTATCTCCTTTAATGTCCCATAATGGCTAGGAAACGGTCAGAATCTCATCTAAAATGTCTAAAAATGGAAACTATACATTTAGATACATAACATATCTTTATACTAACTATGCTGGAAATAAAGTTGATGTCTCAGTCATATTTCACTGGGGCTATAACATATGGAATTGTGGCTATAACTTCTACATTAACTGATCTTCATCCTGTAATATACATACATTGAGATAGTTCATTTGTCCCCCCCCAGCTGTAAAGTCTCATTCAGAAGATCCTGGAAAGCATTTAGGAGCACAGTAACATCCTAGTCAGTTGCTATATCAGATGTTCTAAATCCCTGGACATTTTTCCTACTTAATTCTTGGATCTCAGAAACATTGCTAAGTAGTTGCATGTTTTAATAAAAGGACTCTAAAGGCATTAATGAGATCAGTATGTTCCTACAAGCATTTGGTTACTATCCTTAAAAAGGCAGAAGTGGTAGCAGATGCATTATAAAAGAAATCAAAAGGTAGAACAACCATCTGTGGTAGGGGAAAAAAAACAATTTGCCAATAGATTTTTGCCTGCAATGCAACACTTAAACTTAAGTCCATGATAAAGTTAATAATCCCATATCATCACCCTTGCAGCCCCATCTCTATACTGAAGGATGTCGCGATTCCAGATTAACTATCATCAACAAAAAGTTGTGGATTATGCTACAAACACAACAGTGAAGCAAAAATTGGCATGGAAAGCTTCACAATGCTTTTCATGAATGCTGGAAATTGAAAACACTGGATTATCATTTTTGAGCATCCAAGAGGCTGTTGTGACACACAACTTAGAAGGAGAAAATGTGAAGTTGAGTAACATGTTAACTGCATCAGTGAACACACACACACACCCCGCCCAATATTTACTGATTCATGCCCAATGCTCTGATTCTCTCTGCTTTCTCCTCAGGGCCCAGAATAAAAACATTGAGCACTTCATGAGGTACCAGATAACAAGAGAGAAAACAGGAATGCCCTGAAGAAGATATCCTTTAAAGGCATAGAAGGGGAAAAGAGAATGCAAACAACATCAGCCTATGCATCACCTAATTTTTTTTTTGCAAAAAACAAGAAGAAGAAATTAAGGTTGTGAAATCCTTTCAGCTATTTATGTCACAGTCCACCAGAAATTATGTTTAAATTATTTGACCTGCTAAAGGTGAAGTGTTTCCTTGGTAACTGTCACAGATTCCAAAATCATCTTTTATTAAGTGTGAAAGTAACCTGTACCGAAGAGCAAAAGTGGCTCACATGGACTAGAGGTTAAATTCTCCACCTAACAGATGCCCAGAAGCTGAGCGGTCACCCACAAATCGGTTTGACCAACCACCCACCCACCCTCTCAGAAATTAAAATAAGAAAAAATATAGAGACTTTTTTCTTGTAGCTTTATAACAAGTTATCCATATTTAGGCTTCTAGCATAAAATTAGTTTCTAAGCAGGGTTGGGGGCCAAAGATACCTCCCCACTTCCCTCTCTTCGTATACAAGAAACACAGTATAAAAGTGAATCTTATTTCAGCCATGATGATGAGGTAGCATCTTCCATGAGACTTCGAAAGAATGGGCCAGAAGATCAGGAGAAACTATACAGGCAGTCCTTGATTTACGATCACAACTGGAACCAGAATTTCCATTGCTAAGCAAGGTTGTTAAGGGAATCACATGGTATTTAAGTGAACCCAGCTTCCCCTGTTGACTTGTCAAAAGTCAGCTGGGAAGGTTGCAAATGACAATCACAAGACCCTGGGATGCTGTAATCTTTGTAAATATATGCTGGTTGCCAAGCACCCCTATTTTGATCATGTGATTGGGAAGATGCTGTGACCATCATAAATGCAAGAACCGGCCATAAGTCACTTTTTTCAGTGACTTATGAACACTCAGTGACTTTGAACACTGAGCGAATTGCTGTAAGTCGAGGACTACCTGTACAGCTTTTATTAATTTATTCATCCAATTTATATGGCCATCCATGTCACAAAACAAGTGACTCTGGGCAATGTACAACAGAATTAAAGCAATTAATAAATACTGTAGCTAAAATAGATACTGTACTGATGGATACCTCAGACTAACACCAGTCACATCTGCCCAGTGGTGGGATTCAAATACCTACCTCCGAGGCCTAGAATGGACTTCTGGAAGTGACATCAATGCACTTCCTGTGGGCTGTTTTAGGCCTGGGAGGCCTCCTCCAGGCCTAGAACGGACTTCTGGACGTGACATCAATGCACTTCTGGCGGGCCATTCTAGGCCTGGGAGACCTCCTCCAGGCCTCCGAGGCCTAGAACGGACTTCCAGAAGCAGCATGGGTTCAGCCAGTTCTCCGAACTCAACAAAATTTAACTACCGGTTCTACCAAATCCCACCACTGCATCTGCCAAACCGCATTGGACCAGGGTGCCAGATTATGGTCTATTCCTTTCACACGACAATACAACCTCAAAAATGGCCCTCATTCCCTGAAGGCCCTAGCCTAGGACAACTACCCACGGCAGTGGGAAAACCTGCCTGAAGGCAGGGGGTGCTCTCAGGACCGTATGGGTTGGAAACATGCGGAAGAGGCCTTCATCCTGCATTGGATAGACAATGGCTAAAATGATGATGATGAATGATGAGATACTGTACTATTATTAAAAAAATAAAATCTATAAAAACAGAGTTAAAACAAGAACAAAATAATAGGCAAAAGTGTGTTAATACAGGCAGCCCTTGTCTTATGACCACAGTTGAGCCCCAGATTTCTGTTGCTAAGTGAGACATTTGTTAAGTGAATTTTATGACCTTTCTTGCCACAGCTGTTAAGTGGATCACTGCAGTCGTTAAGTAATCACACAGTTGTGAAGTGAATCTGGCTTCCCCATTGACTTTGCTAGGTCAGAAGGTTACAAAGGGTGGTCACATGACTCCGGGACACTGCAACCATCATAAATATGAACCAGTTGCCAAGCATCAGAATTTTGTTCACGTGACCACAGGGATGCTGCACTGGTTCTAAGTGCGAAAAATGGCCATAAGTCACTTTTTTCAGTGCTGTTGTATGTTTGAACAGTCCCTAAATGAACTGTTGTGAGTCAAGGATTACCTGTAGTGACAGAGTCACCTCAGTACAGTAGTTCACTGCTCCCCTGGGGGCCCCAGGCCTAGTGGCACAATCGGGTTTTGAGGGTCCTGCCAATGATCAAATGTGAGGGAGGGAGGGAGGGGTAAGGATATTCTACAATGCAGGTGGCACAGTGGAAAAGGCCCATCACCCAGCATCCTCAGCAGTGTCCTTCAAACAATAAGGGCAAAGATGAAGGCCTCAGAGGAAACTTCGACAACTTTGTGTGATGCCCCAGCATTTGCTGTGTCAGTTGGTTTCCTCCTTTGATTCTGAGCAATTATATTTGGGCTGCAGGTTGATAGGGAGTGTGAAGTTACACCTCCTTAAAAGTGGCATCATGAGTCTTGTGAGGTGTTTATTTAAGGATTATGTTCACATACTTGCATCTGTTTAATATATGCACTTGTTATCTCCTTGGTACTTTTGAAAGACTTTTGCGATTCATTCTTGGGTATACCTGCCTCTACAGAATGGAGCTTTGAGAAGCTGCACCTGACTGAGAATCACTTAGATCTGGAGTGGATTCTGGGAGTGGGAGTGGGAGAAATGGTGGGTGTATTTGTTAATAGTTTAGAAAGTATGGTATGATCCTCTTTAAAAGATGATTCCATACTCCTGCCCATTTAATGCGTTGAAAGAAAAATCAGGTCCAGTTCCAAGCCGGCTGGAAATAAAATGGAGGCCAGCTGGTTAAGAAAGAAGGTTCTTTTTTATTGATGAGAGAACCAGCAACAGCATGCAGTTCTGGGACAAAATGGAGTTGAGAGTGGGTGGGTTTTTATACCTTATTTGGGCTTTGTATTTGAGATACCTGTTGTGAAATGTACTTTGACCTGTGCTTGAGTGTGCCCTTTTGGTATTCTAATTATTGTTGCCTGACTCTCATTGTGGCTTGTCCTGTCCTTGGAGCTGGGGGGGGGAATGTAGATTTTAGGAGTCTTTGTTTTTCTATTCCCCTCAGCTCCAGCCTTCTGGGGGAGCTGTGGCTGAAGGCGTTTTGCTTATGAATAGTATGGCCCCAGTCTTTCTGAATGGATTAAAAAAAAAAATCTCCATTTCTAAAGATTAGCCTCCTCAGGTTTCTGCCTTTGTTAAGATTTTTTTTTCTCCATTTCTCCTTCAGGAGAAATATTCTATCCTGCCTCTTTTTAATATTCCCCAAAATATTTCATTTTCTCGGGGGGATGGGAGGGTGCTGACTTCCTACAAATGCATATCTCAAGGCAGCTTTGCAGCCTTGTGGCAGCCCCAAGTCTTACCAGACTACGGGTAGTACAAACTTACAACAGCTTGTTTAGTGACCATTTGAAGTTACCATGGCACTGGAAAAAATGACATATGACTGTTTTTCACACTTATGACCTTTGCAGCATGCCCATGGTCATGTAATTAAAATTCAGATGCTTGGCAACTGACACCTATCGATGACGACTGCAGTGTCCTGGAGTCATGAGATCCCCTTTTGAGAACGTCCGGCAAGCAAAGTCAATGGGGAAGCCAGACTCACTTAACAATCATGTTACTAACTTAAGAACTGCAGTGATTCACTTAACTGTGGCAAGAAAGGTCGTAAAATGGGACAAAACTCACCTAGCAACTGTCTCACTTAGCAACAGAAATTTTGGGCTCAATTGTGGTCGTAAGTCAAGAACTACCTGGATACTGACTTTCAGGTGAGGAGTCATAAGATCACAAAAGGCTACACCAAACCTTCAGCTGTTTGTGCCCCCCAAGTAAACTGGCTGGAAGCAAAGCCAACTTAAAACATCCCTTTCCCGATTTCCAGTCTTTCCTCCTTTTTGGCCCAAGTGATAGTCAGATGATCTGTCCAAACCAGAGAGAGCTCAGGTCCCAATTGGTGGATTCCCCTGCCTCTTTGCCCTCCCTCTCAGGCCAGGAAAGCAAGGGTCAATTGATTGGTGGATATGGTTTTTGAGGAGAGGTGAGAAAACTGCTCTGGCCCCGCCCTCTTCAACTTTATTCCTCTCAAGATGAGGTTAAGCCCATGCCTATTAACCCTCCAGAAAACCTCTAAAACATGGTTTTTCCAACAATCCATGGTTTTCAGGTCCCTATGGGGAGCCTGCAAAATGGCTGCATTGAGCTTTGGATGTTTTTTCCCCCTGAAATCTTGGTTTTTATGTTTAATTGTTTTTTAATGGTTGCTATATTTGTTTTTAATTGTTGGTTGGTTGGAGGCCACTCAGAGTCCGATTAGTGAGATGTGTGGCTATATACTTTGGCTAAATAAATAAAAACCTCGGCAAAGAACAGTTTTGCATTTCTTCCTGGTATCTGGGAGAGAAAGAAAAAAAAATGGCAGAACATGTCACTGAGTTGAGAGACAAAAGCAGCCAACATTTTACCTGAAAGTGCTGAACCAGCTTAAAAAAGGAAGGAAGGAAGGAAGGAAGGAAGGAAGGAAGGAAGGAAGGAAGGAAGGAAGGAAGGAAGGAAGGAAGGAAGGAAGGAAGGAAGGAAGGAAGGAGGTATGTAAGTTAGTTCTTAATTCTGGAACTGAACCTGCTAAGAAGCAACCCCCCAAAATGTGGCTTTCATGTGAGATGGCCCAGTATGAAATGGCCAGCAAAGGATGTAGAACCAGAAAAGTCAGGTTGTCTATAGTCAACTTCTCTGTAGTCTATGGGCAGGCTGAAGATATCATTCATTTTCCTTCCAACATCTGCACCATTGTGGTGACGCAGTGGTTAGAATGCAGTACTGCAGGCTACTTCTGCTGACTGCCGGCTGCCAGCAGTTTGGCAGTTCGATTCTCACTGGGCTCAAGGTTGACTCAGCCTTGTTCAGAACAGGGCTACGGAATGGGCAGGTGAGCGTGAGCATGCGCGCAGCTCCACTTTTGCATGCAGCAGGTGAGCACATGTGCGTGTGCACAGTGCCATTTGTGTTAGCGGCAGGCGCATATGCCTGCTGTTTACGCAAATGGAACTGCGTGCATACACGCACTTGCCCACTTCTTGCATGGAACCATCCCTTCTCCTCTTTCCTGCAGGTCCCCAAAGCTGGAAAGATTGGAGATTGCTCTTTTAGTGAGCCACCCTATACCTATATATGGCTTCTAGCCCACTGTAATGGACTAGAAAATGTAATGAGTTCATTATAAGAAAGCAACCTCCAGACATGGGTGCTCCCCACACCCAAAGGGAGGGAGTTATAGTATATTGTTGTCCAAGAAGACTGTGGCCTGATCTGGGTGTGTGGAGGGGGGGAACCTTTCTTTTGAAATCAGCTGGGAAGATGGCTGCGAAGGCCTGCAGCTGAAACAATGCAAGGCTTTCCTCCTTGTTGGGAATGAATTCTCTGGATCTCACCTGAGGAGATGACCCAAGACAATGAAAAGGTTTGTGCACAAACCTTTCACATCGCAGGCAGGCAGAGGATGTCATAAAGTTTGAATAAACATTTATTTACTGTCGGATAAAACACAAAAGGTGGCTTTATGGCAAAGAAATCTGCTGCCCCTAATGTGGATTTTGAAATCACAGACATCCAGCAACTTTGAGCTATTGCAGCCTTGCTAGAGTCATTTGTCTTTCGGAACAATATATTGCTTCCTTCTTTCCTTGTAGCACTAATCTATTCTGTTGTCATGACAACCAACTCAAGTTCAGGTGCCTTTCCCCCCCCCCAACCCCTTTTCCTCTAAAGTTATTACACTGCTGGCTTCTTGTTGTTGTTATTGTTGTTATTATTATTAAACTGCATGGACTAATAACTGGCTAGGACTGGCTAAAGTTAACCACTAGCAATACTTCATTTATCAGGACTGATGGAGCTAGAGACACAATAATGGTGGACATCATGCAGACAGCAAGTTAGCTGTGCAGATGCCCAGGAATTATCTGCAACAAACTATGTCTTTAAATCAAAGATACAGAACAATGACTATGTGCAAATCCACACAGCCTCCTTGCCCAGGGCATGACAGCCTTCTAATAATTTCCAAAGAATATATCTGCATGCTGCTATCTTTGTCTCATCATCCATGCATAGCTGAGACAGCCGGAGGATGGCTTTAGGTGCTTTGCTTTATGCAAAATGTGTTTCCTTTTATCTCAACTTCAGATCTGCCTATGCAGTCAATTTAGAGCACACTGAAGCACGTGAAGGTGGCAGCCTGAAGTCATATTTATTGTGTCTTAGAATGCTGCACATTAAACCTAATGTCAGACCAACCGCAGCTTGGTTTTTTAGACAAGAAAGACCCTCGACTCCATTCAGATCAAAAGATAGACTTTACTAAAAGCCAAGTGGAACACAATGTAGCAAAGCCAGAACTCTCGCGCCAAAACTTCCCGGTTAACTTTCCCCAGTCCATTCCACCCCTCTGCTAGTCCCCCATGGTCCAGTTGTAGTTGAATAAATTGTTTTAGGAACGGTCTCTTCAACAGCGGGCTGGTTGTTAAGCTGTTACATTCCTTTCCCAGGGCTTTGATCTTGAGATGGTGCCTCTGGAAGGAACAATGAGTTGCCAACTTTCCTCTCCCCCTCCCGTGCCGCTCCCTCCCCCCATAGCTCATGGCAGACTGGCAGCTAATAAATGCGAAGCTCAGCATATGATGGCAGTTCTGACACCTATATAGACAGGACCAAGCATCGACCTGTTCCATGCGTTTAGTATGCTATGGGGGCTGCTAGAGTTATAAGAGTAGCATGGTTTCCTGCCCTATCCATAATGGGAGGATAGTCTGTGGCCCAAGTCTCATCATTCTTATCCCACATGGCAAAGGATGATAGGACCTTGCAATATTTGGAAAATCCCTGCTTTGTCATCCCCTGTATATCTCCTTGATATGATCATGGAATAGTTATTTGGCTCTATCGAAATGGAATCAAATGGAAGCAGAAGATATCATCTTTTAGATAGATAGATAACCTTTATTGTCATTTTTATGGCACAAAAAACGGGCACATTTATGGCACATTGTGGGCCCAATGGCACACATTAAAAATGAAATTTAGTTGCTTGCTCTCAAAGTGTGCACATACATAACCCACATTTAAACATACTATATACAACATATATATAGACCTACATCCTTACCTATAAGTAACATATAAATATTAATCACTGACCATCCTGAATACATACGGAAGGAGGAAATTTTAGAGTTCACAAGGTTAATACTCTATGGCAGAGGTCCCCAACCTTTTGGGCACCAGGGACTGGTTCCATGGAGAGAGGTTTTTCCGCAGACCAGAGGGTGCGTGGTTTTGTGTGCTGCCTGCATCCTGCAGATGGAACTTTACTTGTTTGTGCAGCCCAGTTGCTGGCATGCTGTAACCCGGTACCGGTCCACGGACTGGGGGTTGGGGACCCCTGCTCTATGAAATGAAACTGTGACTGAATCTGGATGTTCTGCTTCGGATATCGCAGAACCTCCTCCCAGAAGGTAACAAGGAAAACAGGTCATGAAGAGGATGTGTAGTGTCCCAGACAATCTTACGGACCCTGCTCAAGCAACGCTATTTTCCAAAGCTATTTTCCAAGGCGCCTGAAGGCAGGACAAGAAGCAACGGATAGAAACTAATCAAGGAGAGAAGCAACCTGGAACTAAGGAGAAACTTCCTGACAGTTAGAACAATTAACCAGTGGAACAACCTGCCTCCAGAAGCGGTGAATGCTCCAACACTGGAAGTTTTTAAGAAGAGACTGGACAGCCATTTGTCTGAAATGGTATAGGGTTTCCTGCCTGAGCAGGGGGTTGGACTAGATGACCTCCAAGGTCCCTTCCAACTTTATTGTTATTGTTATTGTTGTTGTTGTTGTTGTTGTTATTATTGTTGTTATTATTGTTATTATTATTATTATTATTATTATTATTATTATTATTATTATTATTATTATTATTATTATTATTATTATTATTATTATTATTATTATTATTATTATTATTATTATCCTAACGCTTATAAGCTATGTGCTGGATGGAAGGGAGGGAACTGCCAATAATCTTTTCTGCCATCCTCACCACTCTCTGCACCACCTTCCTGTCTGATTTTTGTTAAAAATCCATATAAAAACATGCCTGAGCATATGGAGACAGCAATGTAGCTGTGTGTAGCATAGAACTGAAGTTTCTAAAACAAACATTTCAACTTCAGTGGAATGATGGAATTTGGGATGCTATGATGAGGCACACATATATCCAGTAAAGGTAATCAAGAATGGACAAAGATATTATAATAGCATGCTTTCCATTTATTTCTGATATGGATGCCATTCAAATTTCTAATTATAATCCAATCAACCAACCAAGGGATGTAATTAGTGAATTCCCCTTTTCTTTTAAATAAAGATGGACAAACCTGTCAATTCCTATTTATCTTACTTTCTCGTTTTTTTTCCTGACCCAAATTCATTTTGTCTTACTTCTTTAACAATTGTAATCTACAAATTGGACCCCAAAATCTATTTTCTGGAAATGTCCACTGCATATTCTGTTTCAAGGCTATTCTGGCACTTTCTTCAGTCAATTCACTTGATCCACATTGAGGATCAAGTATACATTGTATTGCATTCAGAACAGAGGCCAGCCAGCAGAAACACCAGTTCCAACACCACAGAAATGATTGGAATAAGGAACAAAAAAATAGAAATTTCAATTCTAAACTTAAACAGTACTTTTAAAATGTGTTTTTACCAAGTCAGGCTATTGGTTAATTTAGCTTAGCCTAATCTATACCCAGTCTATGTTTTAGGTTGCAACTATCATAAAAATCAGCCAGCATGACCAAGATACAGAGTTGCATATTCCTTGTCTATCCTGACCAGTGATAGGAAATTTTCATCCAAATTTTAAGATGCCAAGAATTAAATCTGGGACTTTGTGCATGTGCTCTCTGAATGAATTACAAGATTGTTTGACTTCTATGGACCAAAGCTACAGAGCTTTTAATACGAGATAAATGGGAGATGAGGTTCCATACAGGCTATTGTTCGATTGAATACTTATTATAATCTTAATCTTTTTTCAACGCAAAACAGTATTTGAATCATCTTTGGAGTCCACATTACTTATAATAATAATAATAAAGTTGGAAGGGACCTTGGAGGTCATCTAGTCCAACCTCCTGCTCAGGCAGAAAACACTATACCATTTCAGACAAATGGCTGTCCAGTCTCTTCTTAAAAACTTCCAGTGTTGCAGCATTAACAGCTTCTGGAGGCAGGTTGTTCCACTGATCAATTGTTCTAACTGTCAGGAAATTTCTCCTTAGTTCTAGGTTGCTTCTCTCTTTGTTTAGTTTCCATCCATTGCTTCTTGTTCTGCCTTCAAGTGCTTTGGAGAATAGCTTGACTCCCTCTTCTTTGTGGCAGCCCCTGAGATATTGGAACACTGCTGTCATGTCCCCCCTCGTCCTTCTCTTCTGTAGACTAGCAACCGCTCCTTATATGTTTTAGCCTCCAGTCCTCTAATCATCTTTGTTGCTTTTCTCTGTACTCTTTCTAGAGTCTCAACATCTTTTTTATATTGTGGTGACCAAACTGGATGCAGTATTCCAAGTGTGGCCTTACCAAGGCATTGTAAAGTGGTATTAACACTTCATTAACACTTGATTCTGTCCCTCTGTTAATGCAGCCTAGCACTGTGTTGGCTTTTTTGGCAGCTGCAGCACACTGCTGGCTCATATTTAAGTGATTGTCCACTAGGACTCCGAGATCCCTCTCACAGTTACTACTATTGAGCAAGTTACCACCTATACTATACCTGTGCCTTTGTTTTTTCTTGCCTAAATGTAGAACCTTACTTTTTTCACCATTGAATTTCATTTTATTAGATAGTACCCAATCTGTCTGTCAAGATCTTCCTGTATCTTAAGCCTATCTTCTGGAGTGTTGGCTATTCCTGCCAGCTTGGTGAGTTCCCCATCTATCCCCTCATCCAAATCATTGATGAAGATGTTGAAGAGTGCAGGGCCCAGAACAGAGCCCTGGGGCACCCCACTACACACTTCCCTCCATGTAGATGCAGTTCCATTGAGGATCACACGCTGAGTACGGCCAATCAGCCAGCTACGAATCCATCTGGTGATGATGCTGTCTAATCCACATTTTTCTATCTTATCAAGTAGTAGGTTGTGGTCTACTTTATCAAATGCCTTACTGAAGTCCAAGTAAATTATATCCAAAGCAGTCCTCTGGCCCACTAATTTTGTCACCTCGTCAAATAATGCAATAAGATTTGTCTGGCACGATCTATTTTTGACAAACCCATGTTGGCTTTTGGTAACTTTGTCTACCTCTAGGTGTTCGCTGATTCGTTGCTTGATTATCTTTTCCAACATCTTTCCAGGTATTGAGGTCAGGCTGATAGACTGTAGTTTTCTGGATCCATTTTTTTTCCTTTTTTGAAGATGGGAACTACTTCAGCTCTTTTCCAGTCCTCTGGTAGTTCCCCAGTGCTCCAGGATCTTTGAAAGATATAGTTCAGTGGTTCTGAGATCACATCTGTCAGTTCCTTCAGAACCTTGGGGTGTAGTCCATCTGGTCCTGGTGATTTGAACTTGTCTAGGGTGGACAGGTGCTCACTTACCATTTTCTTGCCTATCTTAACTTGTGTTTCTAATCTGTTTTTGATAGGTTGGACTGTTTTTTTCCCTTTGTGTAAATATGGATGCAAAAAACAAGTTGAGTAGGTCTACTTTCTCCCTGTTGCTTGTCACCTTCTTGCCACTTTCTCCCACTAATGGACCAATCATTTCTTTAACTTTTTTCTTGTTTTTTACATGCTGAAAGAAGCTTTTTTTGTTATTTTTGACTTTTGTTACAAGCCTTAGTTCATTCTGAGTCTTATCTTTCCTCACTTCATCTTTGCAGGCCCAGACTATTTGCTGATATTCTGCCTTAGTTATGTGCCCCTCTTTCCACTTTTTATACTTGCCCTTTTTGTCTTTCAATTTCACTTATCAAAAGTTTAATTGCTCTGTTGTTTCAAATTGCTTTAATATCCCCTTTCCTGGTCATTATTATTATTTCTTTAATAATAACTCATCTGAGAATGAAGATGTTAGTTTGTTGAAATAATTATATCACTCCCCTTTTGAGGAGGAGATACTGTGATACTTGGCTTTATTTTCTTTACGCTAGCTGTGGGAGTAGACCTCATAAGCCACCTGGCTTAAACTAATTACGTTTTACAGCAAAATTGTCAAATTCTGACCCAAACACAAGTGGCAAAAATCCAGTCGTGCTTATATAGTACTGATGATGAGTAAGATGGCCTCATTTAGCCTTTTAGAAAGTTGTAAACTGAATGGTGGCCTCTGCCCTGTCAAAAATGTATTTATGTCTTGGAATTAATGTTATGTATTTTGTACCTAACCTTGTGCTCATTTGGGATTTTGCTTCCTGGTCACAAGCTTAATCCTCAGCATTTGTTGGTGACAAGAACTTTCTGGTAAGCAATTGTGGGTAATGAAGGAAAAAGTTTGAGAAGCACTGTTTTAATCTGCCTTAAATCAAACTTCTCCAGTTAATGGAGCCCATAGAGCTTGTTTCCACAGGTTGGTCTCCATTCTACAGAGAGGAGTACAAGAGAGGCATCAAAAATGCTCTTTCCCCAACCGTAGTGCTCTCCAAATGGCAATATGGGCCTAGCTCTTCTTACAATATGAGATAATAAATATTATGGATGGATCTCTAGTAAATTCTCCGAACGGTCACAAACATGGCCAGCCTACCAGACAGGGAATACCCTTTTTTGTTAAGTTTGTTCTTTCACTTGTCTTCATAGTTTCGAGATTCTAGCTCCTGATATGAAGCAATATGTTTCCTGAAAGACTGAGCGTACTAAGGCCCAGGTGGCAGTTGCTTGATTCCTGATGCAGTCTTGTTCCCGCACAGTGGGCAGAAGACCTTGTAGAAAGCCAGAGTGGAACTGTTGAGATCTGTGAATATATGCGGCTAACAGGTTCTTTTCTTCTAACTCAACATGCGCTGATGCAAGTGGGAAGATAAGAACTGCAACATTAAAGGCCATGCAATAGTCCTCCCCTATTTCCAGGATTTTGCTGCTGAATTGAAAGGCTGTTTTGTTCACAAAACTGTATGCGTTGTTCATTTATTTGGTGTCCTATACTACAAAACCAAAATACATCTGTATCTTCTATTTAAATATTTGAGATGTGTGGATACTCAGAAGTTTTAAATCAAAGGATTGCAGTTACACTGTGAGTACACATCAACAATCTCTACCACCTCTCTCTCTCACACACACACACACACTCATTCATTCATTCATACACACAAAAGATGCCCATCCATCTTATTTATAAAAAAAGAAAAGGAATTGTACAATCAGAAATTTCTTACATGCAAATGACATTTCCCTACTTACATCAAGAACTAAAGCGGGGCACACTGCAAAACTATTCTATATTTTTGAAGAAAACCCCCCAGCAGTTATTATATTACAAGAACAAAACAGTTTCCAGGGAAACTGCAACCTGCAGCAAAACAACAAAGAAATTTAGGGGGGAAATGGCACACAGAGTGAGAAAGAACATTAATTGGATGAATTAGGGGAGTGTATCCTGTGGTTTATGAGTGAATCAGATGTTGCATTACTTAGAAATATCTTACGGTAGATTGACCTTAGAATTGCCGACTTGGTCAATGCACTTCCCCATTACTCAACAGTTTTGATTCTATAGTAAATTTGTGCAGCACACGTTTCATATCGAAATTATATTTCTACATTATCCCATCTTGTAATATTTTAAGGTTACCTAGAAGTTACTTAAAGAGGACAATCCTCTGATCAGCAGCCACCATAACTGAGGCTGGCTTACTCTGCTACATATCTCTCTGGTTGATTCTCAGAGGGAAAAAAAAAGGAAAAATTGATTCCCAGAGAAAACTGCAGCATTTTCATTTAATTGAAATATTTGAAAAATACTGCACTGCATTTCTGTGAAAAACCACTAAAGAAACACCAAGCATTGCCATTATCTATGTTTGCACACTTAACAATGATATTGCTATTTGCATCTGTATATGTTTTTATTTCAGAACACAATACATTATGGCTAGGTGGAAAATGTGGTAAGAGAGAGATTTACTTTACTGACCACAAACACCATACATTTTACCACAGTACAATCAACAGGAGTGTAGATATATAAATATTCCTTATGCACAACAGCAAGCTTTGGAACAATTATAATAGCAAAGCATCAATTGATAAGAATATTTGTAGCTCAGAGTTGAAATGAGGGGTCCTTGGTGCTCTCTGAGCTTGGTTGTTTTCTTGCAGACGTTTCATTACCCAAACTAGGTAACGTCATCAGTGCTGAGCATGATGATGAAATGTCTGCAAGAAAACTTCCAAGCTCAGAGAACACCAAGGACCTCTCAAAGAATTAACTCCAAGCTTAGGACATGCCATGGTAGAGACTACTAGAAGAGAGGCAATTTCCCTATCATGTCCTCTAAATGTATAGTTAAGTGGGCAATACATTTGCCATGATATGGCTAAAAATCGGTGACTTGTTTCGCCTGATTTTAATAAATGTGCATTGGGTTCTGGCTTCCTCCATCCAGAAGAAAAGAAGGAAGTCATAAGTCAACTACAAACAAGGAATAGCTTCCTTTTCTGGCTTCTTTTGAACAGATCATTTCATGTCACTCATACCTGCTGGTCTGAAGAGCCAGCAGTCACAAATGATTGAATTTACTATTAATTCTAAGTTTAGGTACATATGATGTCACCTAGTCAGTGGAGCTTAATTCTGAGTTTTCTGAATTTCTGAAATATATCTTTCTTAACCTTTGGCCCAGATGTGCAAATTTATCACACACACTCAGCCCACATGCTTCAGTTTGGGGTATGGATACAGGCTGTGCTGAATTAAATTGTGCTGCTGATTTAGGGAAGGAAAAAATACAGATATTGCTTCTGATCCTTGGGAGGAAAAGCTGAATTGTACCTGCTGGGGAAAAAATAGGGCCAATTCAAATCAATGTCCAGAATCTTTCTTTGTCATGACAACATTTAGTTGCTCTACTTTTTAAATGATCTATCAGGAATGCTAGCTGGGAATAAAATATATACTGATTCTAGAAATAAAGATTGTTCTTTAATAAAGATTTTCTTTTTTGACAAGTATAATGTTTAAGAATTTCCTAGAGGTTCTGATAAAGCTCCCTCTTTTGTTCCTAGAAATGAAGGGGAGGAAGGAATCAAATGTTCTTGCAACCACTGATAGTTAAAGTGTTCTAAAAACAGATTCCTCAAAGACCTTTGAAGCAAACTTGGAAAAGTAACAGGATCTGGAAAAAAGAGGAAGCCCTTTTCAATTAAATTGTCCAATTTTTGAAAAGGGAGTTCAAAGTCTCAGCTAGGAAGAACTGTCATAAAGTATTTTGTTTATTTTGGAACACCAGGACGCTGTCTCAAAGCAACAGTAAAAGGCTGAACATTTGTAATCAACAACAAAAAACAACCCTGATTTTTCGATTGCATGAGTGAAGTTCTTTTCCTGAGATACCAGAAATATATTCCTCTGACATTTTTCTTCACTTGCCTCTTTCAAAGCTGATTCACAAAGCCCACATTTGAAGTAGCAGTCTTCCCACTGAAATATTTGACTCCTTGGGATTAATACAAGGTCTTGTAAAAGCTCTCCCCCCAAGAATAACTGCAATCCTTACATTAATTCTATAGGGCAGGCTATTATAAATAACCCCCTCACATTCCAACATTGTATATGCTAAGTTGGGGGAATAGGTTGAACCTTGTGGAAGCCAGTCCAGCACTATGGAACAAGTTCTTGATGGAGAAGATATCTGAGATAGAATAGAATAGAATAGAATAGAATAGAATAGAATAGAATAGAATAGAATAGAATAGAATAGAATAGAATAGAATAGAATAGAATAGAATAGAATAGAATAGAATAGAATAGAATAGAATAGAATAGAATAGAATAGAATAATTGGAAGGCACCTTGGAGGCTCAGGCAGGAAACCTGAGAAATTGTTGTCCAATCTCTTCTTAAAAACCTCCAGTGTTGGAGCACCAACAACGTTTGGATACTTGAGCATTGTCCCAAATCATTTTACTTCCTGAGCTGAAGAAGATGGTGTTCATCCTACCACCATTCTACGTGGAGGTGAATGGTCAGACAGCTGAAATACTGACGGTGGGACAGAAACCTCCATTGCACTGGGTCACTAGGCCAGTGACCAACACCTTTCAATAGCCCAGTGTTGTTCTCTGCACCTACAGCCTTTGCATCCAGTGGTAGCCACTTCATCTGTTTAACACAATTAGCTCAACCACAATTAGCAAATGACACTAATTCTCAATGAGTTACCAATATGATGTCTAATTCCATCATGATCGTAATGGCATTGGTCAGTGATGCATATGCCCCAGATACCCAAACACAGTCATACATTGTAGTTATCAATCCATTTTCCTGTTGTTTGTCTACACTCTGTTTTAGGCAGAAATTGTATCAGGGTTTATAAGGACCAGCCTTCCCAAGACAACTTCCATATAACGACCCATTTCCGGCAAGGGCAGTATATCAGGTAGATAGGATTATTAGTAGGCTAATAATAAATTGGTATGACTGGAGACTGTGAAGAAGGAATAAATTGCAATGATGCCATAGCAAATCTTTCTGAATCTTAGAGACTGATTTCAAAATTATCTGAATAATCCCAAGAATCAAAGAAGAAATGTTCAGGGATGGAAACAACGGATAATAACAGTATTCTCAAAGCTGCACGTAACAAATGGCCAGATATTCCCCTACTGGGAGACAGGAAGAGTTTGAGTTTTTTCCCCCCAGGGGTAACTGGAGAGACAGGCCCTGGTGAGGAATCCAAGGAAAAAACAGGCTGACCCTCTATGCAGCCGGATCACAGACAAGATGAAGAAGTTGGGATTGAAAGCATTAGGCCAAAATGCGCTAAGCATCTTCACCTTTTCACAGCAGCAGCATTCTTAAATGCAAGTCCCATTCTGAAATTCTGAAGTACTGTGGTCCCCTGGCTGATGGTTTGGTACAGCAATGTAAACACCTTTATTAATAATATATAACAGTGATAATTAAGAATGAGATATTCCAGCCATGCCAGCTAATTATATACCATTTATCAAAGTGGCATCTTGAAATCATCTTTAGCTTTACATAATAAGAGAGCCATAGCTTACATTATTAATATGGAGACACACAATATGGGCCACTACTAATTTGATCTTTGTTTCTTTTAGCCACTTAAGAATAGATCAATGGTCCAATTAATCCAGGGATGGATAGTCTTCTCTGATTCTCTTTTATGATCATTGCAGCCTCTCCCTTGTTATGAATGTGTAAACAATTCCACACCAGTTGTAAGTATGCATTCAAATTTGCAGAAAGATGTCATATTTAACTTTGTGTGACAGACTCCTCAGACTCTGAGACGAAGGGATTTGAACAAGCAAGTTGCCAATCTCAGAAGCCAGCAGTCAATCACCCCTAGGATATGTTGGCAACTTCAAAGTCAAACTAAGGCAATATCCTTGGTTCCTCCATGCCAATGCACATAAGTGAGCCCTACTTGCATCTGGCATATTTAAGAACCTTGCCAGTGATGGGCTCTTTGTTGGAAACATCTCACCATTTCTCCGTCCTTGCTTCATGCTCTGCTCTAAGAGTAAGAGCGATGACTTTGATGGAGATCCATCACTCTGGCTTAACTCTATCAAGGAGATTTTCCTCAATCTCTACACCTGAGAGCCCCTCTGTGAAGGAGATGGGCAGTTAAGAAGTTTCAGATAGATAGACAGACAGACCAACAGACATAGACAGACAGATAGATAAATAATGTGATAGACAGACAGACAAATTCTGCCCTTCAATTCTGGTTGGATGTCTAACCTCTCTGGCAGGATTCTTGGTCTGTCATGGACCGTGTTTGCTTCTTTGTTGTTGTCATAATCCACTTCCTTGAAATTGTCAAGGAATATTTTGTTACAGGTTCCTTTTGTATTGTACAGTTGTGTCTTAACCTCAAATCATCTGGGAAAGTTTGAACTTGTATATCAAACTCATAAAACAAATAGCCAGATATTATGGACACACTACTACATATAAGAACTAGTAGTCAACATGTAATCAAACCAGCAAGATATTTATTAGTGTTAGTAGCAACTGCTACATTATTTATCTTTTTTACAGAAAGGTTTTCCACATAATGTGATTTTTTTTTAATAGAAATAAGGACTTTAAAAAAAAAAAAAAAAAAGAACCCAGAAATTCAAAGTTGAAAAGTCAAAATCTTCCATCCACTCCAAATTCCTCTACTACCGATTTCTGAATGGCTTGATGGATATTGGTTATTTCCTTCTGAGTCAGGGTCCTTTCCAAGTGCCGGTAAGTGATCTTGTAACAATGGCTGACCCTTTTTGTCCTAGGGAAACAACAACAACAACAACAAAATCAGTTCCTGGTGTTAATTTGTACAAAATTATACATATTTGGAAGGAGAAAAGAAACAAGTTTATCCTTGAAGTTATTTTATGCTTTTCTTGCCGCAGTGTTTAATTATATTTTTCAAGTTACCAATACAATGGATGGAGTCAGACTTAATCCCTTTTTGTAATGAATAATTAACCTCTCCAGAGGAAAAAGAAAACTCCAGTTGAGTTCTGGTTGTTTTTCAAATGGGACACCATATTGCTTGTTCATATTTTCTCCTTCTTTCCTGTCCAATGCAAATTCTTGCACCAGACACATATATCCTCCTGAAGATATGCTAGCATGAAGACAATTCACATGTAAAGAGTCTGAGTAGAGGAGACAGCTTGTTGGAGGCTGCACTGAAGTACTATTACCACAAGAAATGTATACATTTCCTAGAGACAACCATAATCTTTGGTGACCTGTTTGACATAGTTCATATTGCTCAAACATCTACAACTAACAGCCCCCTGTAGAATAACAAATTATTCTAAATAGAGATTTACCTATAGCAGTGGTAGGCAACCATGGCTCTTTTATGACTCGTGGACTTCAACTCCCAGAATTCCTCAGCCAGCATGGCTCAGCTTGGAAACCTCCCTTTCCCCTCAGCATGGCTGGCTCATGAATTCTGGGAGTTGAAGTCCACAAGTCATAAAAGAGCCAAGGTTGCCTACCCCTGACCTATAGGAAGGCAGAATAAGAATGTGCATATTCTAAGGACCAAGTAAATCATAGCTGTTACAGCTGAGATCAGGCTGAAGCTCCTCTAAGTTGCTCAATGACAAATAAAACAAAAAGGTGGGTGGCAGGAGGCTGAGAGTCCTATACGTTTTTGTGAAGTAAATGCTTTGTTTAACATATAATTCTCACAAGAGAGAGTTTTGAAATTGTTTTTGAAGGAACATCTATTTATTGATGCATCCATATGCAGCTGTCCCAAAGGGGGAAAAAAAGGCAAGTATATATGTAGGCATGTATTTATAAATAAGACTCATATGGCTATCCAGCTTGTCAAATACAATGGTGGGTGGTTCACAGCAATAATAGAAACAAAGACAATAAAACCAAGAAAGCCAGGTGACTTATCCACAATCTTCCATCCATCAAACCATAGTCTTCAGGTTTCAATCTCACCTCATCACGGTGCCTGGAAGACTCATAGTACAGGAACGCATCTTCATTAGTAATACCTAAAGAGACTGAATGGCCATCTGTTTGGAGTGTTATAAGCTGAGTTAGGCAATCTGGACCATGAGAAGCATATGCTGCCCCCAGTAATTTATTAGCCCTCTGAAACCACATCATGTCATTCAACAGGAAAATTACTGATTGCCATCGGTATGGGTTTTCATTTTTCTTACCCCAAAGAAGAGTCAAAGTGGAAGTGTTTTGCTAAAAAGGTTGCCTACTCCTGCTGTAAGGAAAGGTCTTCCTCCATCACCAAGAAGCTAATTGAGATTGCTTTTAACTCTATCACTGGGTTCATCCTTTGCACAAAACTATAATTTGTTTAACCATGGTTTAATAGCGATAAACCAGAACTGTTTGTTTGCTTATGCTAGCCATTAGTATGGTTTACAAACGATAATAGTCAATTTCATACAATGTGCTAAGCCAAAACCAAATAAACCATGTTACCATTTAGATTCAGTCCAAAGCCAATCAGTGATTTTAATATCTCATTTTCTACTCTTTAATCGAATCAGTATTATTTATATTTTTATCTTCCCCCCCAAAAGCTGTCATTTATATTGAATGCTTTACTTCTTTAAAAAAAAACCAATGCATCTCTCATTAATTATCTGCTCACGAGTTAAATCTCTTATTGTGACACCCATTCTTAGAAGTTTTACTCTCTAGTATGTCTATTACTACTACTACTACTATTATTATTATTATTATTATTATTATTATTATTATTATTATTATTATTATTATTATTATTATTATTATTATTATTATTATTATTATTATTATTATGGATCATCGCACAGTCAGCCAGATGTTTAGACTGGATTTGGCATTTTGTCTACCTGTCGAGTCCTTATCAAGGACCTGGGATAGGCAGATGTGGATGTTTGATGTTATTACAGATATTGTCGCAGGATGGAAGCAGTTCCTAGTAAGGCCGCCTTTTGCAATTGACTAATAGCAAATTTGTCAATGCCAATGGTGTTCAAGTGGTGCTCCAGTTGTTTTGGGATTGCACCCAAGGCGCCTATTACTATTGGTACTACCCTTGCTTGCTTTTGCCACAGTCTTTCTATTTCTATTTGTAGGTCTTTGTATTTTGTTATCTTCTCCAGTTCTTTCTCGTCTATTCTGCTGTCTCCAGGCACTGCCACGTCCACTATCCAGACTTTTTTGTCTTTCTTATCGACAATTGTTAAGTCCGGGGTGTTATGTTGCAGGTGCTTGTCTGTTTGAATTCTGAAGTCCCAGAACAGTTTAACTTTATCATTTTCTATGACTTTCTCTATTTTATGATCCCACCAGTTCTTGCTTACAGGCAAATGATATTTCTTGCAGATCTTCCAATGCACCATTGTTGCTACTTTGTCATGCCGCTGCTTGTAGTCAGTCTGTGCGATCTTCTTGCAGCAGCTTACCAGGTGGTCCACTGTTTTTTCAGCGTGTTTGCATAGGCGGCACTTACTGTCTGTTGCTGTCTTCTCAATTTTGACTTTATAGGCATTTGTCCTTAAGGCTTGGTCTTGTGCAGTCAGAATTAGTCCCTCGGTCTTTTTCTTCAATTTTCCTGTTCTTAGCCATTGCCAGGTCTTGTTATTATCTGCTTTCCCATCTATTTTTTTTAATGTACTGGCCATGTAGTGCTTTGTCTTCCCATGCCTCTATTCTGTTCTTCATTTGGTCTTTCTTGTAGGCCAGTTTGGTTTCTCCAGTAGTCAGTTAGCCTTCCTGATATACTAATTTCAGTGCATCTTCATCACTGTCCTTCAGATATTCTTCCAAAGCCATTTTTTCTTCTTCAACCATCTGATGTACTTGCAGCATTCCACGCCCACCTATTTGCCTTGGTAGATAAAGTCTGTCAATGTCACTGCGTGGATGAAGGGCATGATTCATTGTCATTATTTTTCTGATCTTCCTATCCATTGCTTTTAGTTCTGCTTGAGTCCAGTCCACTATTCCAGCTGTGTATCTAATGACTGGAATTGCCCAGGTGTTGATTGCCTTTATGGTATTTCCTCCATCATCATCATCGTCATCGTCATCGTCATCATCATCATCATCATCATCATCATCATCATTATTATTATTATTATTATTATTATTATTATTATTATTATTATTATTATTATTATTATTATTATTATTATTATTATTATTATTATTATTATTATTATTATTATTATTATTATTATTATTAAATTTATTTGCCCCGGTCTAACCTCGGGGCAACTCTGGGCAGTTTATTACATTAAAAGCTATAAAACCATAGCACATAAATATTATAAAAACAATAAAAATAGCATTACAATCAGAGAAAGGTTACAGTTAAAAGATGTGGAATGGGATTGCCAGGGGGGGAGGTGAGATCTTCTCTTAATCCATCAACCACCTCCAGCGTGATGTTTCCCTGTTGGGGCCCCAAGCCAATAGGCATTAGGTCCTTGTGGAAGGTGAGAAGGGTGGGAAAGAAAGGTCACTTCGGGGGGGGGGAAAGACGGTGACGGTGGTGGTGGTAAGATTTTCCCAAAGAGTAGGAGCCACGGCAGAAAGGCCTCTTCTCCTGGACCCCGCCAGCTGGATCTTTTTTGGCTGACCAGGCCTGCAGCATGCCTCTTCTGACGATGCAGGTGGGGCGGGCCAGTCCCATTGGGGTGAGATGGGTAAGATGGTTTCTTAAGTAACTTGGACCCATGCCTGTCTATGAATGTCTATCATTCCTCATTCCCTTTTTTACCCCTTCTAAGATATTTAAGCACCTGTGAAAGGACTGGGCAGTTACAAGAGGCATGCTGGTTCAACTGTTTTACAGAAAAGAATAATATTTCATAACACTGTACGGCTCGTAGCACTACTTTAAGAAACAAACAAAAGCCACAGTCCAACTTCAAAAACAACAACCAAGCAAGGAAAAAAAAAAATAGCAAGCATGCCTTGGGCAGTGAAAACTCTGCAGAACTACTTCAGTAAGATCTCTCTGCACTGCTATTGTTTGTGAACTACCTGTATCCAGGTTGAATCTCTTATTCTTGGCAACCAGTACTGGCAATAATCTCAGAAGCCCAAGCAACTGCACCAAGGTCATGTTGTAAATAATGGTATTTTGTACGACACTGGTCTTTAATTACTAGATGTTGACTCCCAACTACATCATGGTATTTCTTGAGCTGGACACTTTGAAGCAGAAAAAAAAACAGAGAAACTATAAGAGAGAAAACAAATAACAGGCAGGAAAAAACCCCGAATCATTTAAACGTTGGCCAATATTTCATTAACATTAGTTTTGGAAACAAACAGTATCATGGACAAAGGAGAAGCAAAACTAAATGGATCTGACATGATAATGGCTTTCAGCCTTTGTCTCAAATAATTCACTTATCTCAAACAGATCCAAATCTATAACTTACAATCAAGCTTGAGCTCAAACAACAAGTCCCACTTGACTTCATGTGTGTGTATGTTTTAAAAGAATTCTGCCTTTAATAATAGTACTAGTCCATTTTTTTCATACTGGGGAAAATAGACCTTCAGGTGCCTGTTGTTCAACAGTTGAAATAATGAAAGGCCTACCCTAACCCCACTGGACAAGAACCATAGAAACCAAGATGACTCCTGGTTTTTAAACCAAAGACTCTGGGAATGCACTAATTCATTTAGCTTGGGAAATTAGAAAGCTTAAACGTAACCACGAATGTTGTGTGCCTTTAAAAAATTTCATCCATCTGTTACAGCAGGGGTCCCCAATCCCCGGGTTGCAGATCAGCAGTGGTCCATGGCGCACCAGAAACTGGGCCACGCAAACCAGTGAAGCATCATCTGCACATGCGCGGGAAGCAGGCAGCGTGCGAAACCACACCCTCTCAGATTTGCAGAAAAGACTCTCTCTACAGAACCGGTCCCTGGTGCCCAAAAGGTTGGGGGCTGCTGTTCTACAATAAAGAGCCTGTGATATTTTAAAAAGTATTATCACATATTCTCTTAGGGATCATCACAGTCCATTGACCCTGATCTGCTAAAGCTTATATTGTAATAAATGTGTTAAGTTTTAGTGGACTGTAATTCAGAAACATTTATAAAATAATAAGCCCACTACTGCTTAAGGTGTCATAAGATTCCTTAGTTTTGCTGCAAAGGACCAAAAACAAATCTAATATAGTAGGTTTTGTCCTTAAAATTAAGATTAGTGTTGATTGTGTTGCTCTGTAAAACATCATGTTTATTGATCATGTTATACCAGTAAAAATAAGAATGAGAAAAAAGGTTTAGGGAATCTTAAAATTTAACAGATTTATTATGGCACAAGTTTTAGTGAACTAGCAATCACTTCATCAGTTACATAACATACTATATGTATAATTGAAGTAGTTAAAATATATAATTGGCCCCATATTCCATGAAATGAAAGTCTATAATATGATAAATTGACTAAGTCTTTAAGGTGTCAGAAAACTCTTTTCTATATTTTCATTAAAATGTTATTCCTTAATTGTCTAAGGGAAATGACCACAACTGGGACTGTTGTGACTGCTAAGTGGCACAGTCATGTGATATTTCACTTAATGACTGCTTTGCAGAAATGCTGATGGAAATTAAGGCCATAATCCGAAGACTACAGGTAAATGGAGGTGGTGTTAGATTGTGGGAGGCTCCATATACCGCACCTAACGCTGAATTTGAGAAGGACACTGTTAGGGTTTCTCACTATTAGCCATGTTGGCTGGGCTTCCTGTGTAATTTTGCAACAACCCATAGATTAGAAGTCCTACAAATACGACCAGAGGTTCAGTACATTTCCCTAATTAGTCACAAGATCAACCAGAACTAATAACGAAGAACTAATGGTGCCTTTTGCTGCAAAAATATTTCAGTGATACCATAAAAACTAATCAATTAATAAACTTTTGTGGATTACAATCCACTTGAGTAGTTGTGTAGAAATTTTCCTGTGAGAAGACTTTGATTATGTGTGGTTGTGGAGAATGGGACAGGAATAGTAAAAGGAGAAAACAGGGGGAAATAAAATCTGGTTGGCAGTGCAGGTAAGGACAATTATCTGTGGATAGGAGTGCCTGAAACACTAACCTGTATTCTTTTATATTGCTCCTATCAGAAAGATGCAGAATTGCAATTAGTAATACCCCATCTACTCAGGATTTTCAGGCCACTCGCATCCTTTTATTTACATTATCTACCATTTATTTACATTACCATCATGTAATCAATGTGATCTTATTTTTCTTCATGTGTCTGAGGTTTTTTTTTTGTTTTTTTTTGCTATTCACAAAATATATTATGCCTTGGCACACCTGTTCTATCATTATTGGTTTTTTACTGTGGTTTTTGTTTGCTGTCTCAAACTTTTTTTCCTTTTCTGTTTTTGAGTCAGATTACAAGGACCGTAATAAAGTTGTCTTGTCTTGTCTCGGGACACATTTTAAAGCTGACAATGACAGCTCTTGGCTCTACGCCAAAAGGTGACAAGATGACCAAGGTTCATGTAATGCTCCACAATCAATGAAAATATCATGTAAAGCAAAATGCCAACCGACAGAGCATCACTACAATGATGTAATTTATTCTTATTGATATCCAGCAGTTTTAGGGGGGAAAACCCCAGGATGAAATATGCAATAACACATAGAAAGCACACGCATCTATGTGGGAACAAGGGGTTTGTGTTCCAGCACTGAACCTGTGAATTTAACTGATGCCTGATAGACATAATTGTACAGAAAATACAGGGAAGCACTCATAAATGGGCTCTGTAAATACGGATATGACCTTCAGGGCTCCACCTCTAACATCCTAATAAATGGCCCTGGATTAATATGAGATAAGATCACTGAAGTCATTCACACCATGAATGTGTGTTACTTGCACTCTTCTGGAGGTAACAGTTCAAGTGACTGATCTGGCAGGGAATGAAAGTGACCCGAAAAGCATGCAGCCTCCAGAGTGATTTAAAGAAAAAAGTCTATATATGACATTCCTGTATCTTATGTGTTCTGAGAAAATAGACATAAGATATTGAGCAGCATAGACAATTCTGAAGATGTAGTGTCAAAATGCCACAAAACCTTTATGTATTATGCATCCTGTCTCCTATCAATCTAAAATATGCATTTGAATGAAAAACAGCAAAATTCTTCTTCTAGAAAGACTTTATGGAGCATAGGGGAATCAATTTTTCTTGAATGTCTCATCTTGTTCCCTTCTAATTATCCACTACAAGGTTAAAATCTTGAAGTTAGAACATTCTTATAAACCTGTTTAATTTTAACCATCTGGGTAAAGGGTTTTAAATGGAAATTATCCTAAAGCTTAAATTTGTTATTCTCTGACTTGGCTGAGGTTTTCTGGGTGCTGTTTTAAATTTTTATGCTGCCTGCTTTTCAAAAAAATCCATATATAATTGTTTGATGTTTCTGAACATTTAGATCTGTTCAAATCCCAAAATTTTGAACGATCAGTAAAATGTTCTATATTAATTATATTATACTTCTTCCTGGTGAGGTGAAGGGAGTATTGTATATACATTCACACTATGTTTCAAAAATATAAAGAAATGTTTTAACAAATATGCAGTAAGACTCAAATTACTTCCAATTTTCTTAAAAAGTATTATTATTAATCTTAATACTACCCTCAGATGGAATTGCAGACAAAAGCAGGTGGTTACCAATGCCAAATATGCTGCTTTGCTAAATTTTCAGTTCTCTATATTCTAGAGAAAATATGTTTAAACTGGTAGATCCATTCTCAGGAAATCTTGTACAACAATGCAGCCATCTGCTGGCCTTGGTCATTGAGGCTTTTCATCTGAAATATTTCTTGAAAAAACAGAAATTCACAGACACAGTAGCAGTCTTTAATCAACACAAAGGAGAAATGAAATAAAATGACATCCTATTCATATCTTTCTAATTAATTCTAATATTATGGAAGAAGCACATTTCTTCCCTTTATCACATCCATCATATTATGGTTAGCTGGGACAAGTTAAAAAGGAAGAGTAATGGAAATCACCTTAGAACTTCAAATTTAGCTTCAAAATAATACTATTTGGTATTGGGATACCAAATCTGCTACTATTTTATATAAAACAGAATATATAACTGGACTAGTTTGGAGATAAGTAGGATGTGTATTCTATTAACAGCTGAGATTATCTCCAGGTTATTTTCAGACTTGTGCGATCGGGTCTTCCTCTCCAACGTTTTTCAGGGACACCCCCCACCCATTTTTTTAAAAGGCCTGAAATAAATGCGTATCCATTTTAATCTGTGGAAGCATAAAGAAATAATTGTTTTATAATATCTTTAGATTAACCAAGTTTATCATATTATGTATGTCTCAGTTCAACAAATTTGGAAAATAGTCAACTAGATGGTGTAATTCCAAGGAAACATCAGTATGTTTAACAATGCCTTACATAAACGTAAATATGTAAGGGTGTACTTAATAGTGATTATGTATTCTTTGTAACGAAAAGCAAGATATTTTAAATAAATAAATATACAAATAGTACAGTGGTGAGATCCTATGACAGCTCAGTGTATATTGTGAAGAGTATAACAGAGAGTCCTACGCATTACCCAGTGTTTAAGAACTGAACTGAGTCTGGGTAGAGCACGTTAAAACCCAGCTTTATTGTAGAATGTCAATGGGTGACATTCTACAAGTAACTTCTCACAGAGTTATTGTTAAGGAGGTAAATGAAATATTAAAAAATATTTTTAAAAGTGCATTGATGATGTTACCTAGTTCTGTAATGAAACATCTGCAGGAAAACAACCCAGCCCAGAGAGCACCAAGGACCCCACAGTTCAACCCTCAGCTACACATATTCTCTTCTATCAATATTTAAAAAGAAGGAAAGATCTCCACATAAGCTGTCCTGAGATCCTATACATAAATCAAGCCAGCAAGGCATAAATCAATCGTGCAAGGGAAAGTACTTCTGGGCAAACAATTACTAGGCATACCCAGTTACAGATGAATCTGCAAATTTCAGTACCTGATGGAACTAAATTTAATTTTGCCAAAAGCAAAAATAATAGCAATGGGGTTAATTAGGATTAACATTTTATTAGGAATTCCTTTTAAAATGATGATACTGGGTTTTACACTGAAACATAGGAGAAATTAAAATAAATCCTGAATGTAATACTCAAACCAAAAAATTATAAATAATTATCTGAAAGCCTCTCCCCCATCCCTATGGCCCCATTACATGTTAACACTAAAGGATACTAGTATACTATTAAAATTACTGTCAGATTAAAAAATGTATTCCATTAATGAATGAACAAGAGACCGTATAAAAGAATTTTATAATAAATTTCCTTTACTTCATGGAAGCAGGTATATGTGACAGCATGCAGAAAAGTTCCCATTAAAATTTCATTAATCATTTCATTAATATTCTGGAAAACAAAGTTTCCACATTGTTCTGGACCACTAAAGTATGCTGTGAGCTAACCTTCAAAATATTATGTTCTGCAAACAATCTCTTTTTCTTATTATCAAAATCTGTAACCATGGTTGCCACAAAAATAAACAAGATGCAGTGTTGTTGGCAAGAGATAAATCAGGAAACACTTAAGAAGGATTTAGAAGTGATAAGGAACTTGACTAGCAATGTCAACCTCGTGATGAATTCTCCTTCTTCTCTCCTTAATGTGCAGAAAGAGAAAATATATGACATGATGTAATAGATGTGTGTGGTGCTCTCTGCATGCCACACTGCAGGGAATTACTCCAAGTTACAGGAGAAGATTGGAAGTGAATGAAACAGTGAGCAGGTCATTTTGGCTTGTTGTCATAATTAAATACAGTATATGCAGATATATTTAGCTTCATGCAACGTGGCCAGAAGGGGGGACAAATCCAAACTGTATAACAATTTCAATACATAATTTGAAAATAAATTACCTAATTCCTGTAAGTGAACAAAATGACAAACATACTGAAGAAGTCTTGAGTCCACTTCTTAGCCATGCTTGGTGCCTTTGTCCATGCATATATCATAATGGCTTCATAGTCTATCATACGGCATCTTGTTTCTAGCATAGTTATTTCAACATTTATACATGCAACAATACTGTGTAAGATTGTACATTGGTTATGAATTATAATATTGCAATGCCACACCTGACTGTGCATATATTTCATTGCACAAAGGCTCACTGATCAAGCAAGGAGACTATACACCAGAACACCACTATTTTACATTCTATTTAGGAATAACATATCCCAAACTGCCTACATTCATGAATAACGTAACAGCTAGTAAGTTTTCTGCCCCCAAAAGGAAATGCTTAAATAGGACAGAGATATACATAATGCATGTGTTAATTTATAGGGGTCAAAATAGCTGCTATGAATCAACTATATGCAATAGCTGCTCTGGACACTTAAGCATCTGTAACATCCCTAGAGGAAATTCCTTTTCAGAAAAACCATCAAAAATATTAAAAATGGCTGAAATATTCAAAGATCATCAAGCAAAAATGCTGAATTTTCAGAAATATCAGATAAGAACAACTGAAATGTCAATGTTCTTTTATGTAATTGCATAAATTCTTCAGGAATGAGAACAATGCAATTGTGTTTATTTTTTTAAAGTGGAAAATTGAAAGCCCAAAGCTTTGCATATCCCACAATTTTGTCTAGTGCCTGAAAGGATTACCAAGTTCTAATCTAAAATGTAAATAGAGTACATTTACTATAGTAGGAAAAACTATGCACCATATTTATGTCTATATTTATGTCCTAATTCTTAGGTAAGTTCAAGATCGCTGCTATCCCTTCATAATGTTCTTTACTTTTCACAGGGACTTTGATGAATAACTTACTGACCACACCATGGACTCAAATAGAGAATTGTCTTCTTTAAAGTAGGACATATCTAGATAAATAGTTCTTTTTTCACCTGGGAACTTCAATTTGTTCACAAACAAACTGGCAGAATGAATGATGGGAAATGATAGGATTAAAGGACAAGATTCTAAGCAATTTTAAATTATCAAAATATTAGCAAAAAGCAGAAGGTGATAGAAAGGAACAAGATGCAGTAGAGCTTCTACTATGAAGAGTTTTTGAAAGTGAATCTTGGTGTTTTTTAGATGACTGAACAGCACATAGGAGTGCTACACTTCTGTGGATAACACATGGGAGGAGGTACATGCAAGCTGGCAGGAAGAATGATATTACTGGAAAAGAAACACTGGTCATGAACGAGAATGTGGAAAGTGGCCAACTGGTGGCCACTTTTGGAAAGACTGCTGGTCACGTCATCAAATCAGTTAAGTGCAAAAATGGGAAGTGCAAGTTTAAAAAGAGTTTATGGTATCTCTTTGTACAGGGAAAAATAATATATTCCATTTTTAAAATAAACATTTACAGATCATTATTTTTAAGAAGTCCTATGACATTTTGAAACATTTCCAGTCATTTTATTTTTAGTGAATAAAAAGAACTTGAGCTGGAAAGATAGGTTAGAAAAAGAGCGAGCACAAGAGATGGGGGAGAATACAGTCATCTGAAAATAAAGGTGGGCACTTTCTTACTAAGTTGAGGAGTACCTGTAAAATAAATATAAATGAGGGAATCAATCAGAAGCAAGAATACCTGCATTATCTCCTTGTGGCAAATGAATGCCTATACCAGTGGTGGCGAACCTATGGTACGCGTGCCAGAGGCGGCACTCGAAGCCCTCTCTGTGGGCACACGCACCGTTGCCCCAGCCCCACCTCCTCCCACGGCCCCTCCTCACCAGTTCTCCAGAGGAGAGTTGCCCCCGGGCACGACCCACGCAATGCTGAGCAGCCAAGGACATGGTAGCCGAGCAGTGGGGACAAGACTCCGCCCTTGCACCCCATCGCACGCAGATGATGCTGCAGGGCATGGGCAGAGGACGTGGCCACCATGGCGCTGTTGGGCTGCCTGGGTGATCTGTGGCGGGCCGTGGAGGTGGTGGGTGGTCCAGCGGGCACAGCGGAGCGGGGACAGGGGTGGGGTGGTGGTTTTTGGGCACTCGGTCTCTAAAAGGTTTGCCATCACTGGCCTATACAATGAGCAAAATACCACAAGTGGTTGGCAAGTTAAAAAAAAACCTGTATAATATTGATAACACAATAAAAAAAGCAAGATGGCAAGGATTATCATTATCATCGTAAGTAACTACTCTGAAAAATCAATGGCGGTGACATCTTTCTATGCATACAACTGGTACAGACAAAAGGTGTGAAAGGATAAAAAACAGATAACTGAATGACAATAGGAGATCATCATCCTGAGGCAGATAAACAAGAGCAAGATTTCCTGCTCCCCTCCCTCTGCACAGCCATTTTGGGTGCAGGAATGTGTGCAATTATGAATAGGTACATAAATTAATAATGATTTTACATCAAGCAGTCTTTTATATAATATCATTACTGCATCTATGCTAAGTAATCTTCATAGTGACTATTTTTTCTAGCTATCCTGTAATGACTGTATTGTATTTAATATAATCCGAGATCAGGCTTGCAGCAACATTTTTCTTTGGATTTTGTACTACAGGCTTGGGGTTGGTATAAAATCAATTAACTGAGCATATATTTTTTGGTGTGTAACACCAAGATTGCTTCATAGTACAGATGATTATATAATTTATAGGGTTTATCACAGATACTATCATAAAACTAAACACAAAAATGTATGTATTTGGGGAAAGTTGTATATGACCATATCTTGGGCAGGTTGCATGCTAATGCATATATATAAAATGCATTACTGTGCAAAATTACAAATACATTTTTGAACTAATACCTTGCAAACTAAAAACACAACTTTGGTGAAGCCTGAGCGAAAAAAGAAGGATGATGTCAAAGACTGTACTACGGGGGGCTTGGTGCTGTCTGAGCTTTGTTGTTTTCTTGGTAATGTTTCTTTACCAAGTTAGGTAACATCACCAGTGTTAGTAGGGAAGGGGCTTTGCTCTCGTTTTATGTACTAGTGACTTACCCTGTCAGTGGTTGGGAGTGGCTTTGGTGGTTCCTTGATTGGGCTATTATTTACTGTTAGCTTGTTTGTCTGAGTTGGTGATTCCTTGATTAGGGTATTGTTTGCATCCTGATTTTTGGTCTAATGTTAACACTCTTGGTGTTAATCTCTGCTCTCCTGGGTGAGGAGATGTTTTGGTCTTTTAGTTTCCTTTTTGGCTTTTTAATGACTCCTCTCCAGCAGGATCCTTGCCTACTGCAGTCTAATATCATTTCACCACCAGCAAAAACCATTTTATTTCTGCAGGATTTTCACGTCTGATGAGATGTTAAGATCCAATTATTCTAAAGCTGCTTTATGCTTGTGTTTTACTGGGCAATACTATTGTGTTTGTCTTCCTATGAGCTGCCCTGAAATTATTTATTGAAGGCTGTCTTCAAATTTTTAAATCGAACAAACAAATGAAACGATCACTCCTGTTTGCATTTTTACCTACTGGCTTCTTATTATGAAACAAAATGCTCCCATTCCAATACCATCCAAGCTATAAAAGAAAATATTAGAGTGTTAACATCTAGCCAGGTTTACCTTTCTCCAGGGAACTCCTGGGGAAGTGTGTTTGTTTCTGTTTCTGTTCCACATTAAAAACACTTTTTAGCATCTGTCCTCATTGTTCAACATTTTGATTTGATTTTTAAACATTGTACCTTTATATTTACCTTATAATTCAAACCATTGTGCAGACTAAGAGCCTCCAAAGATTTTTTAAATCCAATTTTCAGATAGGTTAAACCAGTAGGCTGGCCCCAATATATATGTGTAAGTTCCTAATATTGGCATTTACCAAAACGAGAGCAAATGAATTAAAGAAAACTATAGGAAAGGAATCTATGCGACACAGCACTCTAAGTAAAAAGTCATGCTAAATATATATTCTTTTCCTAGCGCAGATAATTTCCATATAATGCCGATTTTCTATTCCTTTTTTCCTCTGAACCCATAATTTAATACCTGCCTCAGTGACTGTAAAATAATAATTACAAATATACATTCAGTTTGCAAACAAATTTGATATACACATGAGGTAGATTAAAGAATTATGTTCCTCTTTAGAGTTTTCAAAATGCAAAGGCATAGTCATAAAAAACAAAGTAGCACTGTAACATATGTAATTTTCTACAAGTAGACAAAATGTAAAAAGAACATGAATAAAAGAGAATTCAGTAAGACAAGTAATGTTAATTAAGCTGTGCTTGAATCCACTAATACTTTTACAAATTTCAAGAACAAGGAAATTAGTGGAATGGTGGATTTTAGCTGTCTGATAGGGTATCTAAATGAGGTATGAATTAAATAGTACCTACAGATGTTAAGTTTTCCACTGTATGTCCATATGACATATCCACCATCAAGTAAAATAATTAAAAAAAATAAAATTAAACTGATATAAATTACTGTGACCTCATGTAAGATTTCAAGACTATTTAAAAAAGAGATTGTTTCAATAAAGCGGGACTATCACACATATAGAGGTTTGAGCACTTAAGTCAACAAAGAAAAAAGATACCCTTTTAATTCTAATGGTATCAATTTCTTAGAGTTTGAAAATGCAAAAGTAAGGTACACAAAAGGCCATCAAGCATCCGACTCACTACAATGCATGGTGAATCATTTGTGTGAAATAATTTATTTCCACGCACACACAATTTCTCAGTCTCAGCAGGAATCACTAATGCTATAAGATGCACACAAATGCATTTTCCCATGTCGTATTAATTTTGTAAATTGCAGATGTCCATCAGAAGATTTTATCACTGTCTATATTTTGTAAACATTATTTAATAAAATTCAGATAGATGTTTTGAATATATTCTTTCAAATGCTCACCGAACACAATGTTATATTTCTCTTGCACTTGGATATTTCTGTTTTTTATCTTTTATCATCTTTTTGCAATTTTAATACCACATTATAGTTGGCATGAAATCGTTTGTGGATACTACTTGATTTACCTCATTCATTTATCATACAGTCTAAGGATTACCTTTATCCTTATTGCAAAAATTCAATCAAGCATACGTAGCACCTTATTGCCTATTTAAACTCTTATTTCAGATTTCATTAAGTCTTTATAGCCAGTGTGGGCAACCTATGGCCCATATTGTCAGTCTATTGATCTCTGATCTCTGGCTGTGCTGACTTAATCTAATCCATTTGGGGATCAAACATATATTGTATCTGAAGGGCTACAAGTTGCCTAACACAGCTATGTAAGATACAAAAATCCTGAAAAATATTCTAAGAGGGACGAGAGGACAGAAATTAGGGGAAGCGTTCTCAAGATTGCAAAAGAGAAGGAAAATTCTCAAAACCCAAGGAAAAGAACCAAAAATGGAAGATTGGAGCAAACGGATAATTTCTGTGGTAGACAGAAATAAACAATAGAATCCCTATGGTATCGTGACTGATGCTATTTAACTTGTTTATAAATGATTTGGAATTCATGGTTAATAAGAGGTAGGCAAAGTTGTAGATTTGCTAGGTAATGGATCATTTTAACGATTTTACTGATAAATTATAACAGAATAACATAATAAGAGATCTTGGAGGCCTTCTAGTCCAACCCCCCCCCTGCTAAAACAGGAAACCCTATACCATTTCAGACAATGATTGTCCAATTTCTTCTTAAAAATCTCCAACTTCTGGAGGCAGGTTGTTCCACTGATTAATTGTTCTACATATTATAAGTATTTACATACAGCTATATAAACAGTGTATATTAGAACACTGCACAAAAATAATGTAGATAAGAGAATATCAAAATTATTATGGGAAGCATTTTCTTCATGAAGGAAGTGGGTAGGAGTTAGGTTTGTTTGTTTGTTTAGTAAAAAATGAATACTAAGGAAGGATATAATAAAGATCTATATAATTATGAGAGGAGATACAGAAAACAGGGTGATATTATCTTTCTTGAATCAAGAAAACTAAAATGGTTTGCAAAAACCTACAAACAAATGGAAAAGAATAAAATGAAATAATTTCTTTTCCACTTCCCATTCATACAGCTATAGGTTTCTTGCTAGTTGTTAAGTAGAACAGAATAGATGGATGATAGTTTAAAAAGAGTCAACTATCCATGATTAAAAGCAATATACTTAATTCATCAAAGATCACAGATAGCTGTATGATATTCTACTTGTACATTTCTGGAAGAGCACATTGCTCTTATGTTTCTGGATATCAAATATTTGCAGGACCAATTAAAAGTCATCGCAAAGCACAGATAAGAGAATAAAAGTGCTAACATGCATTTTGAAATTTTCAAATTCCTCTGCAAGCTTCTTTCCTAGGGGCTCTTGTTTCTCTACTTGCTTCTTCAACAGGTTTTGGTTACTGTTTTGTTGTATTCTAGTTTGCTGGTTTCTATCTATGACGGAGTTATATCCACGGGGCAGTTCAAATCATCCCCTTGTATAGTTTGTATATCCATGTTTATAGTGGACAAAGCTCTCTGTGATCCTTTAGGTTGATAGATGCTATAAAACTGTCATTTATTTTTTTATTATTACCTTTATTATTTTGACAAAAACACTGTTCAAAAAAATACAGTGAACAGGGCTATTGTGCACAGTTCAAGCAGAAGTACTAGTGGATGGTAAATGATTTAACACGTTGGTGAATAAGCCAACATTTCCTTACAGAGGGAAATGTAGATCCAAGTTATTTGCCAGCAAAAATCCACTGTTTAGGTGGCTGGGATTTTAGACAATACAGGTAATCCTCAATTTACAACCATTTGTTCGAAATTATGACATTGAAAAAAGTGACTTATGACCGTTTTTCATACTTACGACCATTGCAACATCCCCATGGTCACATGATCAAATTGGTTAATATTTATGATGGTTGCAGTGTCCCGGAGTCATGTGATCACCTTTTGCGATCTTCTGACAAGCAAAGTCAATGAGGAAGTCAGATTCACTTAACAACCTTGTTACTAACTTAACAACTGCAGTGATTCAACTGACAACTGTGGCAAGAAACGTTGTAAAATGGGGCAAAACTCACTTAACAATTCTCTCGCTTAGCAACAGCAATTTTGGGCTCAATTGTGGTCATAA
The DNA here is from genome assembly GCA_023970755.1 of Azemiops feae. NCBI lineage: Eukaryota > Metazoa > Chordata > Lepidosauria > Squamata > Viperidae > Azemiops > Azemiops feae. Next base: position 1,431,464 of record JALGBA010004090.1, on the reverse strand, counting down.
TTCGAGGACTACCTGTATCCACTGAGGATACAAAAAGATCGGATGGAAGAATACAGTATGAGATGCATTGATTGAAATGAAAGGCTCAGCCCACTTTTAAATATTAATACTAGGTCCACAGCCATGAAGACGGCTTTTGGTCACCAAGGCATTCTGAATTCCTTTTTTCAAGATTCTGCTAATTTTGTTATGATTTTAAAAAGGTATGGTTCTGATCACTTTATGGAATGAGTTATGTGTTAAATTAAAAGCCTCAGTTTCCTGAGAGTAGGGGATTGCAAAAAAAAAAAAAAAAGCCTGGGGCCTATATATGATTCACAGACTGTGGGTGCTCCCATCTGAGGGATACCTGGGTTACCTACTTATATGAGACTTTTCCAGCCGCCCTAAATCTTGCTTCAAAGCCATTGTCAAGTGGAAGAGCTGCTGAGCTGTGTTTGTGCTCATACAAATCCTTTTGTATGAAGTTACTCAAAAGCCAAAAATGCCTGACCTTGGAAACGAATATGGATCTGGCTTGGCTAATACTTGGAAGAGAGACTACAAGGGATATAACATCCCAGAAGACAATGGTGGCAAACCAAAGAAACCAGATGGATGTAGTCACCAGGAGTGAATCGCTCACAGATGATTCCTTTAAAACAGGTAATCTAGCCTGTCTGCTGCTAGTGACATCCTCTGATGTTGTGACATACAGCTCAGTTTGCACAAAAAACATTTGGTACACCCATTTCTTAAAAAAACGCAAAGCACTGAGCCTGATGTACCAAGATTGCAAATCAAGAGAAGGTTTAGAATAGATGAAGCATTACCAAAGGAATCTTTCTTGCTTTAATCTGAAATAGATTTTCACATGTAGCCGTCGGTGCTGTCTAGTGTCTTTATAAATATTGACATAACCTTAAACCTTCCCCAATGCTCTGTTGGGGAGTTTAGCATTCTTGTGATGTAAATTCTCACACATACTGGCTAGGGATTTATTCTAGAACTATCTTTAGAATAATCGAGGGGATGGGTGTTATAAAACTGTGCTTAGTCCTTCTCTGTCTATTACACCGTTGAACCCTGCACAAACATTAGCTAATTAGCAACACTTTTCATAATGCCCACGAGAAAGAAGTCAATAGCAATTTATTGAGTCAGACAGGTTAATATAGAAATACTACTGTGCATTTGAAAAGTGTCTTTAAAAACCTGGCCTAATGGGCTCTCTTGTTGTTGAGCCTACAGATATTTAAAATTATAAACAACATCCTGTGAATCCTAAAAAATAAACTTTGGTCATCAAAGATATTTGGGTTTTTCTTCCAGAATATAATTATGAGGACTAAGGATTATATTCAGATAAGTTATAAATTTGATTTAGAGTTGCATAGTTCTTTATATGTACTCATTTTTAGCCAAATAACTGCTGTGCTTTCAATAGGAGTACTTTTATATTGTGGAATATTGCTTTCTCCATACAGTGCCCTGATCCCATCCAGTCCAATTCCTCATTCTATGACTGAAATCATGGGTCTTTGGAGGCAGGAAAATACAAGTCTGAGCAAAACCAAAATGCAGAAGAGAATATTGCGTCCTACCGTGGTCCTAAAATTGAAACAAGGACAAAATGTTCATAGCTGCCCAAAATGCATTGGACACAAGTTATCATGTTTCAAAGCAATGCTTATCAGGCTTAGCTGGGGATAAAACTCTTGAAGATATAGAAATTATGGGGAAACCTCCCCCGTCTGGGATGTCTATCTGAGCTAGTTGCAATTTAATTGCTGAAGAAAAAAGCAGTCTTGGGTCATGGAAAAATGCCTGTAAGAAGAACTATATTTTCCACACATAATGTTCATTCTTATATTGAGTAAGAATATAATATTAGGTCAGGGGAAGGCATTTTAAGGTATGGTAGCTGCATCATATTGCAAAGCCAATGATAATTTCCCCCCTTCAGAGGAAGAAATTGATGTATCTTGCTACTTTGGGCTCCTATCTTATGAAAAATAATATTGGATTCTCTTTGATGTACATCCTGAATGGCTGAGGAAAACAGCAGAGAGCCAATTATCCATCCCTAAACCTCACCCGTTTAAAGTCAGGGTATGGTCCTGGGGCACATTAGGACCAAGTCAACGTAAGACCACCATTATAACCTTACTGACGTTCTATGTGCTTTGCCATTACTGTTCCATTTTTTTCTGGCATATCATACCATCTGCTGCAAAAACTATTCCAATATGCCAAGCAGAATAGATTATACATTCAAATGATGACTTACCAGCAGGAGGTATGAACGAAAGAAAAAAGAGAGAGAGAGAGTGAGACCGTGAAGCATTTGATGGCTTAAGACTGTGTTTTACAAGGTTTTACTGAAATACAAACAGATTTGACATAATCATAGATACAAGGAGGGGAACTCAGGAAATGTTTTTAAAAAAATAAACCAAAGCCTTGTGGGAAATAGGGTTCTATTCCATAAATATAGCTACCATTTTGTTGCCTTATGTTGCACCCATGCACATACAATAGCAGCTGGGGTGTGTCAGCTGTTGGAGGAGCACCCAGCCTCTCCTCAATAGAGGCCGGAGCTGACATTTGAACATCAGCGGAGTATGCACAGCCAACAAGATTTTTAGGGTGATTGATGGCACTTTTCAAATCCTGCCATGGCGGATTTAAATCACGATGCTGTGATTCAGCTTGCTTTCTTAATCTACTCCAAAAATCATTTTACAGAATATCCTTCATTTTATCACCCTGCCAATGACAAGAGTACAGACATGAATGTTGTGGCATCATTTCAATACTTTAAAAATCCACTTGCAAAGGCCACATGAAAAAGCCTCTTCCAAATCCCAAAAAACCTTTAATCAGATATGAGCTGCATATTAGAGTTAAATCTGCATTTCATTTACTACAGTCCAGGATTTCTAACAGCTGAATTAAGAGGATGGAAGGTCTCTTCATTTTTATGACTTTAAAAAGTCATAAAACCCAAAATCAGACATCCTTGCTGATCATTCAGTGATCTCCCAAATCTTTATCTTGCATATATAGAACTATTTTTATTTCTATGTATTTCTGTAAGCTGCCCCTAAAATAAAATGACAGAAATGTTTTCTAGATCAGGAATAAATTAGAACTGCTGTGAGGGGTGTGATTGGAATGGCTCTGCTGGCAATGTTCCAGAGAAACTACTTGGTGCTAATCTGCATTTATTTCATGAAAATGTACAACCGCAGTAACGTTATATTGTCAGCAGAAACAAAAGTCTATTAACATCTGATAACTGTGTTATTAAAATACGCTTCACAAAACACACTACCACAAATCAGTACTGTGTTAAGAGTTAGCCAAGACTCATACTCAAAAAGTCTGGTGAATATATTTTGTCAAGTTACTTTTGTATCATCAGTTAGCAGCTGCAGATAGTTCCTCTGCAAAATTCTGGATAAATATTATCAAATATATTTATTTATCAAAATGGATGTAAAAAGAACTGGGATTATTTATGGTAAAAAATTTACTTTGCAATAGGAATCAGAATAGATAATATATTCAGAAGGCTTGGGGGGGGGGGAAATATTTACTTTAGCTATTTTACTCTAAGCTTCCCAGTATAAGAACAATTTTAAAAAAAACCTTCATTCTCCTATCAATGAAGGAGAATATCTGTAGCTCAGGGTTGAAATGAGGGGTCCTTGGTGCTCTCTGAGCTTGCTTGTTTTCTTGCAGACGTTTCATTACCCTAACTAGGTAACATCATCAGTGCTTGGAAGGAATGCTGTTTGCTGTCAGTTTATATTCTGGTGTCTTGCCTGTCTGTCTGGGTGAGTGGGTGAGTGGGAGCGGTCTTAGGGATTCTTTGGTTGGGCTGTTTACTAATGGCTCTCTGGCAGTTTCTTGATTGTGGTATTGCTTACTTGATTGTTGGTCCGAAGGTGACCTTGGAGTTAATCTATGCTGATCTGAGTGCTGATTACTGGTGGAGAGATGCTGGAGTCTTTTTCTCTTTTGGGCTGGTTGACTGTCTCTTTTGCATAATTTATAGATGTTGTTAATGTCTATGTGTCTATTGATGGCTGATTTGTCAGAGTGCCAGGCTTCTAGAAATTCCCTGGCATTTTTGGATTTGGCCTGGTCTAGGATTGTCACATTTTCCCAATTGAAACTATGGTTAAATCTGTCTATATGTTGTAAAATAAAAGAATTTTCGTCATGCCTTTTGACTGCCAGTTGGTATTCATGGATGCATTCTGCCAGTCTTCTGTTTGTCCTACACAGTGGTTGTTGCAGTTCTTACATTGTATGTTGTAGATGACTCCTGTTTTTTTTTTCTTCTGGGGTTGCTGGGTCTTTGGGTTTACTTAGGATGTTTTGAAGGGCTTTAGTTGGCTTATGTGCTACGCTGATTCCATGTTTCAAAAAGTCCCTGACCACTCAACTCAATACAGCACAAACAATACAAACCCTAAAAAGAATTACACTGCCATATATCAAGAACATCTCAGAAACTGCAAATAGACTACTACAACCACATGGAATCAGCGTAGTATTAATTTGCCATTCTGTAGTATTACAATACAGATGTAAGATTCAGTTTTCTAGTCTGCTACGTTTCTCTGTATGAAATTGAAATTGCTTGTGGGTGGGCAAAGAGAGGACTGTCTGTTAACAGTCTCTACAAGAATCTGAATTACTAACTGTCAAAGCAAATTGGCAGTAGATAAAAGTCAATGGAATTCAAGGCTGGATTTAAGTCTCTTGTGGGTGCGAAGGAATTCAAGACTGATAATGCACTTGACCCCTCCCTCAGGCTCAGCCTAGTCATCTCCTACAGATGAGTACAGTATTATTTCCTCTAGCAATTAGTATTAAAAGACACTGGTGGTAGAATATAGTCATGGTAAGTCATCTGAGATCATGGTTATTGTTGCTATAGCTTGTGAAAGCTAGATCCATTTCATTTGTGTGTCATCTTGGATAGTCTCAGGTTTTAGTATTATAAGAAAAGGAGAATACTCTATTTTACCCATACCATGAATGACTGTATTAGTGTCTATGATGTTCTCTTTGAGGTATCTTTTTTTTCTCTAGACTAAAAAAAATTCCAATTGTCTTTTTAAAAAACAAAACAAAACACACCAGAATATTCATGGACTGGCTAAGACAACTTGCTAGGTACTGTGTGATTCACTTAATATGAAAATTACCCAACCCCCGAACTGTACTTCTTATACATATATAGGCTAAAGACATAAGAGAGAGGGAAAAAATAAGAGACTCAGATTCAGAGTATGTGCTTCACGGTACATTAACTTTTTGTATGCTAAATTGAACAAAGCAGTTCAACTACCTTCCTGCTTAAAGGACATACAAAGAAATACTTTATCAATTCAATTAGTTTTTAATGCATACAGTTGAGATGATTTTATTCCTTAAGGAAGTTATTAAAACACAAGATCCATTGTACATTTCAGGGACATTTTGTCAAACATCTAGAATTTACTTTGGAATTAGTCAGGGGCTTTGCGTTTGAAGTCTGCAAATGAATGTAAATCAGGTTCAGAACGAGTATATTAAAATGATTATAACAAGTAGTTCAAATACTAATTGAAATCCACTTAATCTCCATTTTGTTTCATGCCTCTTGTCTTTGCTGAAACGTTATGGTAATTCTTGTCAGCTCCTGGTGGTTTTATGGACAGTCCATGAAGTAATAGTAAATAAATGCAGGTAGTTTGCCACTGTTTTCTTTCACAATGTTCTTAACTTTTCAATCTAGCCTACTGTCCTGGCTTTCTTTGGTACTTTCCCAGCCAAGTATAACCCCATTTAACTTCTACCTAAAGAAGGCCAGCCAGATACCACCATTTGCTGACACATTTATATGCACAGACTACTATAATTGTTCAGTTAAAAAAATATCAGCTTCATATATTTTCTAAAAAATGAGCATATTAGCAGATTTCTCTGCTTTTATCATATATTTGTAACCAAAGTGCCAAAATGTATTAATCTTTGCTTCTGCTAGAGAATTTGAGGGAAACTTCAAAGATTTTTCAGCCCTATGGAAAAGGAGAATGAGCCGTCAAATCTTTGTGAAATTAATAATTTTAAGAGATAATACAGATGGCACACCTACATTAAATCATAATTAAAATGAGTAATTTATGTCATGTGGAGTACAGTTAGTGTTGATGCAAATGCAGCAATCAGCCGTGGCTAAATCAACAAAAGGATGATAGAAGGAAAGGATGAAAGAAGAGGAAATGGTTGGTTCAAACTCAATCTCTTAATCACAAATAAGAGGTCGGCAATATAACATGTGCAGTAAGCCCAATCTTACTTCATTCCAGGGTGCAACAGATAAAACATGCGCTTCTAAACACTTAACAGCTCAACCTGAAGAAAAAACACCATTTAAGCCCTGGAAGAGGCTAGATAAGCTATGATTTAGTAATACATAACAATATCAGTATGTTCAGTATTTTCTCCCTCCGTTCTATAATTCTATAAAGCATCTCTGAGGCATCATCCAGTTGGATTTCTGTAATGTATTCGGTATAAGTGATGCTGATAAAGTATCGGTGTTATCACTTATTCAAAAACCTAATCGATCTGAGATTAGCTTCCTAGGAGAAAGTGCTAGTGATATACTGTGAAACAGCTTCCCCCTGAACATGAGACTGGCTTCTTCAATAATAGTTTTCCAGATCAGGGGTCTTCAAATTTGGCAACTTCAAGACTTGTGGACTTCAATTCCCAGAATTCCTCAGCCAGCCTAGTTTGAAGACCCCTGTTCTAGACAATGGTGAGTTTTTCATAATGACCTAATAATAGTGTCTCCACTATTATTAACAGTTTAGTTTTTTTATTGAAATTGGCTTACATTTTGTTATTATTTGGATGGGCTTGTTTGGGGATATTACCATGGATGTTTTAATTTTTCATGGCGTGCATGCTTTCTACTTTAGCAAGCCATGATGAGTCTTGAAAGTTCTGGTGGCATACAATTTCAAGATAGATAGAACAAGAGATGTACACACAGGGAAATACATTCATACATACTTATATATTGGATGGAGAATTTACGGTTTTCCAAATGTTGTTCTGCTATAATTCTTAGAATCTACCCACATGGCCAATAGTGAAGGAAGCTGCGAGTTTAAATTCAACATTTGAAAAGCAACAAGATCTTCACTTCTGAATAAAAGTCCTTACTGAGCATGTTAGATTGATGGTGTTCATGATAATATGTAGTCTGGGTTATATGAAACAAAAACAAACAAACTGAAAACCCGAAAGTAGCCTTCGAGGATGAATTATTTTAGCTCTGTTTCAGTGCAGGCTATTCAGCAACTACAGAGGATAAATGAATCCCTGAAGCACTGCAAAACTTCTGCAGTAAAAATGTAAATGGATTATGTCCCCTATTAATATCTCACTAAACAGCCACACTTTAGAAGCAATCATTTATTTGTTGCTCACAACATAAAAGCTAAATGATATTTTCATCATGAATCATTTGGTTGCTCTAAGATTAGTGTAGAAAGGGAGCTGGACTAACTCAGTGCTCTCCTAAGAGAGAATAAAATATTTAGACCATCTTGTAAGCAGGTTTTCAGATGTCACTCTTTCCTACCCATCCACTCCAGAACCAATTTACAAAGTAGTTGATCTTCTTGCCTGTGTGACGCTAGACTAGACTTCCAATATTAATCTAACGGGACATAAAGAGGATTGCTTTCTTTTTTCTTTCTATTTTTTTTTTTATGACAGTCTTTTCAAAGACATATGTACAAACAACGAAAAATTGTCCTAGAAATTCAAATTATACCTTATTGATTAAGGGCCAGGGTTCACTGAGTCAGCAAACAGGGAGAGCAAGAGGAATTTGGCAGGAGAGTTCAACTGAGAAGAGAAGAGGGAGAAGGCAGAAGAACCAACGAGGTTGCGGATGATGACTGTTTTGGATTGTCAATTGTGTGCAAAGGAAGCATTGTTTACTGCTGACCTAACTGAGGAAGGTTCAGGGGATACGTAAAGAAGATAATTCTCCAGAAAGTAAACTCACTGAGTGAGCAAAGAAGGAAATCCACAGCAGCAAGCAGGAAAGTCCAAGAGAAAGCACATGGAGATGAGAGAATTATTTTTATGACCTGCGCAGGATGCAGCATGATTGTTTTCCTCCCTAAAGATGGCAGGAACTACAGATAGACCTCAACATACAACCATTCATTTAGCAACTGTTACAATGGCATTGAAAAAAATAATTTACAACCAGTCCTCACACTGACAATCACTGCAGCATGCCCACAGTTGTGTGATCAAAATTTGACAAAATTTGACAAAACAGCATGTATTTACAATGGATGCGTATCTTGGGGGGGGTCACGTGATTGCTATTTGCAACCTTCCCAGCTGGCTCCCAACAAGCAAAGTCATTTGGGAAGCTGGATTCACTTAACAACTGTGGCAAAAAGGGTCATAAAATTGAGTGTGCCTCATTTAATAACCTCTTTGCTTAGCAATGGAAATTCTGATCCCAATTTTTACATAGGTTGAGGACAACCTGTATATACGTTACAGGTTTAAGTTCAAGAAAATTATGAGGTGAGAAGAATGAACTTGAAACAAAACTTTCCCCACCCCCAACTTATTAATAACATAGAGAATTCTTAAATGGGGCAAAATAAGCATTTCCAGAGAGACAGCAAGAAGTTTCCCGGAAGATACATGAAAGCCAGGGAGAAGGGATCAAAAGATGAAGGAATGTGAGGGATGAAAAGATGAAGCCCAAACTTGTCCAGAATAGCTTTAAATTCTGGGGTTACAGAATAGATTCTTGGGTTCACTGTTGATGATGCTTCTGGACTCCTGATGACAAACAGTTCCCAAAATCCTTGGGGAACCAAGGAAGAGGATTCTACAGGCTCTGCAAAGGATGGATTCCTGCCTCTCCTCTAAAGAGCAGGAACCCTTAGATGTTGGTGATTGGAGATTCTATTCTGAAGGACCAATGTGATGACAAGATAATCTGTAAAGGGAAATATGCTTTCCTCAGCATATGTGAGAGAGATGTGAGAGAAACACTCCCAACCTTCTTTAAACTCAGGTACAAGCATCCCTTTCTGTTGATCAATAAAAGAGTACATGATCCAGCTAGACAGAAAGTGACCATGAAGTGCTGGGGCAAAAAGGCAAAAGATCTGGGGGCATAGATATCTTCCTGCTCATGGAAATGGCTCTGGAAGAGAAATAGGAATATTCTACTGGTACCCAACAACTGCAGTGGGGAAATTTATATTATTTGATAAAGGTGTAAAGTTATAAGATGAGGGACTCTTGGAAAGAGAAGGGCTGCACCTCAGCAAAACTGCAAAGGATATGGGCTAATTTACAGGATGTGTCTAAAATCCAGGAACATAAGTCCTGACGGAATTAAATTTGGGAAAGTTGTGGCTACTTCATTGCTGCTGATTGCTGCTGCAGTCGTACAATCTTTATTTTCAATGTTCCATGACAATTTCCCAGCCAGTCTCGCAATACCTTGCTTCCTCCCTCACCCAGTAGCAACCACTTATCTGCCGGAAGAGAAGGGAAGGGAAAGGGAGGAACCCCCTGGCTCATGCATCTCCAACCTGTGCCACTCCGTGTGCCTTCCTTGAGCTGTACTGCTCCCACACCTTCTCCAACCCACACACCTATTGCAAGCATCATACATCCTCTGACCTGTGCTGTCCACCAAAAGGCCTTCCTGACCCACATGGCAGCTCTTACATATTCCTGGGTGCCTTTGCTGACTTGTGCCCCTCCCATGTGCCTTCTCCAATCCCTGTGATACCTATTCAGCACTCCCACTACCCACCCCACACACTCTTCCCAACCATGCTGCCACCCAGCAGGTTGTTTCTGACCTGTATGGCACCTTTTGTGCACTCACAAACATTCCTAGGCTTCCCAGCCAACAACCCCACACACACACACAACATCTCTGAATGGTGCAACACCTCTGACACACTTCTAAATCCCATGCATTCTTCTTGACTCTTGCCACCCTGACACACCTTAGTTGACCTACACAGCATCTCTTACACACACCTGTGACCCTCCCAAAAAAGGAAGGGGAACAAACACGGAGGGAGGGAGGGAGGGAGGGAGGGAGGGAGGAAGGAAGGAAGGAAGGAAGGAAGGAAGGAAGGAAGGAAGGAAGGAAGGAAGGAAGGAAGGAGGGAAGGAAGGAAGGAAGGAAGGAAGGAAGGAAGGAAGGAAGGTTGATGTTCCCTACCAGCTTCCCACAAGAAAACTCAATGAGGAAGCTGGCAGGAAGTCAAAAGTCGGTCCTGTTCCCCCTGCTTTTATGCCTGCCTGGGGTCATTCTTATCTGCTGAAGTAAGAAAATATCTCTGAAATGATGACCCAACAGTGTCTAGTAGAACATAAACTTGGCTGCTTCATCTTCATTGAATTGAAAAATACCAATACACGGATGTGGAGTGAAATGGCATAGATGTATAATGGGAAATGCTGCCAATTAAGTTATTAAACACTCATTCTTCAATAAGAGTCTGCCTGCATATGCATAATTAAAAGTACAGTGCAATAAGTGTAGGCACATATAAATCTCAAACTCCAACACCTTTATGCAGCTGTCTGCTCTACAATTTTTGATGTGTTGATCATTAAGCTCTGCACGGAACTGAATTTAACTTTAATTTAAAAGATATAAACTCCCCTGCGATGTGTAGGTCTAATGTGGCTTCATATATTTTAAGTCTTTCTGAAAAAGTAGCAAAAAAAAAAAGCCATGATGGCAATCAGCTAAAGTGATATGCAACCAACTTTAGTCACTGTCCTGTACTTTTCCTTACTTGCATGTAAAAGTATTATTATGAATACTGCTACTGCCTCTTTCAGGATTTTATCTTCCTGCTTCTCTTGGGAAAAGCATTACCCTCAGATATCATCTGCCTGTCACATACAGAAGATGTGTTGATGCTTTCCATTGTCATTCTCTGTAAAGGAATATCAAGCTAACCGTGAACAAGAAATGCAAGAACAGTTAGGTAAACACCTACTTAGAAGAAAGAGACTCATCACCCTGTCTTGAATTTTACCAAAAGAGAAGGCAGACAGAAATTGTTAGACTTCAAGATTCTCCTACTATACTCTAACCAGAGGTGGGGAACGATCACCCCTTTATGACTTGTGGACTTTATGACTACCCTACACCCGAGATGGGGAACGAATGGTCCATCATTCGTTGGTGGTCCAGGAATGGCCATGCTCAGGAATTCTGGGAGCTGAAGTCCACAAGTCATAAAAGGGCCATCATTTCCCACCCGTGCCCTACACCAGGGCCTTTCAACCAGTGGTACGGGTACCACCTGTGGAACATTGGCACCTGGCAGGTGGTACACAACCATCCTAGAAAAGTGGTAGCGGGGGAGGGGAATGAGCTGAACCGGTGGCAGCACCACATAAGCCTGAGCGAGAGATGGCTGGAGCTGCAGGGCTGTCAGGGCTCAGCAGAAGCACCAGGATCAGTGCCGCTTTCCAGCTGATCGGCGCTTCTTCGGGGCTGTCAGGGCTCAGTGGAAGTGCCAGGATCAGCGCCAGGCTCCAGCTGGAGCTCGGTGCTGATCCTGATGCTTCTGCTAAGCCCTGAAGAAGCACCAATCAGCTGGAAAGCAGCACTGATCCTGGCGCTTCTGCTGAGCCCAGAAGAAGCGCCGATCAGCTGGAATGTTGCAGCATCTCCAGGGTCTTGTGATTTACATTCAGATGCTTGGCAACTGATTCATATTTATGACGGTCACAGTGTCATGTGAAGTGACAAAAACCTGCTGCAACCACCCAGCAGACGGGGGGAATAAAAACCAAACACCCCCCACACCCCACCCCTGCTGCCAGTCCTCAACAGAAATGCTCACAACAATGGAAACCTCGGACAGGAGGAAGAGCGCCGCCGGGCGGGCAGGCAGGCAGGTGTCTTGCTCGGCTGTGGCTTGGGGGGCACTTTTTTCAATGCCATTGTAACTTCGAACAGTCACTAAACGAACTGTTGTAAGTCGAGGACTACCTGTACTTTATCACTTTTTTCCTTTTTTTTTTTTTTGGTCATCAAGTTTTTGACACCTTGCTAGGCGACTGGTAGTACTCGAATGTTGCCATATCCTAAAAGTGGTACAATGGGTGAAAAGGTTGAAAAGCCCTGCCCTACACCAATAAAGCAGAATTCCCATAGTACTTATAGTATCAGTTTCCTGGCTTGGCCTACTTTTACATTCTCCTTTAAAGAAGAAAAGACAAGAATGGCAGATGTATAACCACATATACTGGCATTTCAGTAAAGATGTCAGCAGTTACTTTCTTATCAGCTATGATAGAATCGGTTAATGACTTAGGGAAAGTGGAGAAGACTTGTTTGAGGTCCTGAAGGCTGAATTGGCTATGACTAGAAAGTTAGATTACATCCATAAGTTAGTGGCTTTCCCTTGCTGCCTTAGGGTAGCTGAGTTAAATGAGTCAATGGATGTTCATGATTGGATTGTCTATCAATTTAAATTTTTACAGAAAGAAACCACGAAGAGGCCCAGTTTTGATCAGCACATTGGTTATTAACTCTCTTCCCCAACAGCTACAATATGTCTTAATGGGTAATATTGATGTAACATGTAAAATGGATTATCTACAGTTACTCGCTTATCTAAGAGAGTTTTAAAAAATATTTTAAATATTACTTTCATAATATTTTAATATTCTAAAGTTGTCATACAACTTTAATAATAACAGCATTATTGTTAATATAAAAATTTTAAGAACTAAGAAAATTGACTGTGGAATGTCATGATCTGTAGACATTTTACAATGTTAATTGTCCCGGACTGTGATTTTTGTAATGTTTTATTGTCTGATTCATTATGTTTTATTACCTTGTTTTATATGTTCTTTAGTCTACTTGAAGCACAAAGCCAATTCAAAGTGAGCACATTTGCTAATAATGCTTGCTTTATGCATTTGCCATGATTCCATACAAATTTAACAATACAGCATCAGTGAAGTCAAGAGCCATTTCTTAGAAAAGACAATGTTTCTTTTATCTCATGTCATATAAAAGAAGGGTGGATTTATTTTCTATTGCCTCAGAGTACAGGATCAGAACCAATAGAATAAAACTACAAGGAAGTAGGGTACAACTAGGTATCTGGAGGAACTTCCTGACCATATAAGCTTTCAGCCAATAGAATAGGCTGCCACAATGAGCCATCCTTTGCTGGAAGCCAGACTGTCATGTGTCAGAGAAGTTCAAGTGGTTCCTACACCAAACAGGGGACTCAATTAGGCAACCTCTAAAGCTCCTTCCAATTCTATGATTTGACGAATTCTTTGTTTTGGTTTAGTCTTGCTTTTGATCCTCTTTTATTTAAAAGAGGCTTTCAGAAGTTGTCATATGGATTATAAACTCCTAATTTTACCTTGTATGAATCACACAAAGGCTACATAAATGCATGTATACCCAAATTAGGCAAAAAAGAAACTTGTCAACATTCAAGCTGTTTATAAATTACAGGATCAGACCAGAGCTCACACAATAGCAACAGCAATAGTACTTAGACTTATATACTGCTTCACAGTGCTTTACAGCACTCTCTAAGCGGTTTAGAGAGTCAGCATATTGCCCCCAATACTCTGGATCCTCATTTTATCAGCCTCAGAAGGATGAAAGGCTGAGTCAACCTTGAACCGGTCAGGATCGAACTCCTGGAAGTGGGCAGAGTCAGCCTGCAATATTGCATTTTAACCACTGAGCCACCACAGCTCAAAAAATAAAAAGAAGCAGTATTTTACAAATCTTGTTTACTTCTGCCTTTATGTGTAACCGATTAGAATCTGGAACGGAGAGATTAATGCATGGCAGTTTTGTCAATGTAACAGAATTTGGCCTCAACTAATATATTTCTATAAAAGGGGAAAAAATCACCCAGAAGGTATTCTAAAGCATGCAAGTCATATTATCAGTTAGGGCAAAGCCATGATGAGTTATATCCTTCCTTGATACTGCAACTGCAATTTTATTTGCCAATATCCTTAATGGGGTTCAGAATGATTCAGACTCTCACTGCAGGCAACTGAGTGAAAATGGAGATTATGAATAGATAAAGAAAAGTCATATCCAAAATAAGAGAGAAATTAAGTAAGCTATGAGTTCATTTTTATGCCACATTTAAAAGACAACACTCAATGAAGTAAGATGCAACACTGTCAGAAAAAAAACGTCAGCAGTGCTTTAAGTTTTCAACAGAAAAATTCTAAAATTAATTTAGTACAGCATCAGTGATATTTTCCATCAACTTTATTTTTAGATAAAGTCTGTAGGTTGAAGATCTAAAACTATAGTTAACTTGGAAAAGGCATATATATGCTGGTTTGTATCACTTGTAAAGAGCTTGTACTTCAAACCTTTTCAAGTTTTCATTTTTGACTCCATTTCAGAACACAAGGAATTATTACAGATTGTCTATCAGGACATTTTCTACCTGAGAATGATGGAGAATCAATCCAAGAGAGAATAAAACTTCTCATCTAATTCCCCATGTTCTAACATGACATTCTTAATGACTTTCTATCAAGATGTCCTGAGATTTCTTTCCAACAACTATATATTCACAGCCCTTCTGTGAAAATCTTATTTGCTGTGCAGCCATCCTTTGAATGTTCACTTAATTTGGAGCCCCGGCTTTTTCTTTGGCTGGAGACCGGTGATTAGTATTTAGAAAGGAAGCAGAAACTGTGCACACATTAAGAAACTGATATATTGCCCAAATGATTGAAATGGAAATGTAATTATCATTCATTTATAAGAAAGGAAATCTGTTTCAATTCAATAATGTGAGGTTTTCAAGCACAATTGACAGACAGATAGACTAACATTCTCCTACAGAATTCTTTGGTACCAAGCATAACTCATTCCTTCTTCAGTGTTGGCAAGTTGCCTAAGACCTGATGCAGCAAAGGACCCCTAGATCATGATCAAAGCATCTTGCCACCTGTATGTTTGACACATGGTATGAAATTCTCATTGTAAATGCAAGCATTTAGATGCCTCCAGACATAATGACACACACCAGAGTCACTGACCAAGTTGGATGCTTTCATCATTTGCTGATCCCCCAAGGATATCTTTGACACTCATGTAGGCCAAAAAGTTGCACATATGATTCACTTGTCCTTAGAAAGTTCTTCCAGAAGTATGGAAGGTCATCCAGAAATGAATTGATGGTGAGTCATAGCTTCAGCCTATTTTTGCATTAATCTCATTTTTAGCCTTTTCTGATAGCTGAGTGATGAATTATGACTGACATGAGAAAAAGAAGGTGAGACAAGGTGACACAGGTCTCAGTCAAGGTTAAAGGGCCTCAGATTCCTGGATGTTGTTTTGAGAAGGCTTTTTTTGTAACTTCTTGCAGAATTTTACACTGCAGTCTTGGAGTGTTTTTGACAGAACGCCACTCTTGGAAGATTCATTATTGCCCCAAGTCTTCTTCATTTCCAGTCTTTATTCCTCTTTGCAAAGGATTTCAGAAATGTATTTTGAGCAGGACATGTTATACTTCTAGATCTACATGCTGTGAGGAGAACTATGTGATATGAAGTGGGGACATTTGTGATATTTATATACCATAAGTCAAGAATGACTGTTTATTAATAAGAAGAAGAACTCTTATCCAACTGCTTCTGTTATCCCTTTTAGCTGATTTGACTGAATTACTTTTTTAGATTTGGCACATGACAAATTGGATGGCTTTGTTTATAAAATAAATAAGCATCAGTCTTTGGTGCTACATCTAGATTCCTCTCTCCCTATAGGCTCCGATAGCATTCAGTTGCAAAAGTATGAAAAAAAATATCAGAAAATCAAAATACAGAATGAATTCTTTTTCCATCATTGTATAACGCTAAATAATTGTGACATCTACAAAACATGAGTGCTTTTTAATGGAACAAGTAAATGCCTCAGTTGAGAAGTCCACGCTGCTGCTGAAGCTCTACTCTGTCTTAAAACAAAATCATTTGCTTTCAAATCAGAGTTAAGAGAATGGTATATTACATCCTCTTTGTTACTGGCTAATGTAGGTTATGGAAATGGAAGACTGAAATAAACATATATGACATCAGAGGTTTTCTTTACTATTTTATTCTATAAGGCAAAGTTACCTAAACTTTCTGAGCATAAGCTCCAAATTTTAAGCAATCTGCTTTAGACCCACCAAGCGACCATTCTCCAGTCCACAGTCAAACTATTAGGAATGAACTACAAACATACAACTATATTAAAATAACGAATCCCAATGTTATTAAATTAAAACCAAATAATGGACAATTTGTCTCCTTGTATACAGTATTATCTTAGGAACCACTGTCCAAGGTGGCAACTTTACACTCCCTAATGCTAGATCAGAAAATCACGTTGAAGACAAACTATATTTTCAATGTTTTCATGTACAATAAAAACAAAAGAAATTGCTTGAGACAAAATCATTGCAGCAGGAACAGGCACTTCTAGTTAAGCACGCAAGTGCAAGACCAAGTACACAGGAAGTCCCCTTTTCTGTAGGTGCAGACCTTAAAAAAAAAAAAAAAATCCTGGAAGCTTGCTATGACAGAACCTGAGAAATTTGCCATAAAATAGACAGAGATAGAAAGGACAACCTAATTTTTCTTATTTTATAGGATAAACATGTACCGAACCTTTCTTTCAAATAGTTTAGATTCTTCTTGTTCTTTTTTTTTTTTTTTTTAATAAAATCAGTCGTTGCCCTGAGATGAGTTGAACTACAGTCTCTATAATCTCCCAAGCCAGCAGGACACTGAGTCAATAGTGTAGAACAAAACATCTGGAGAGTATCAGATGAGAAAAGCTGCCACGGAGTCTCTGAGAACTGTGGCTATTTACAAAGCACTTCACAAAAATTAGCTTAGGAATTAGTGCTGGGATTTATTATGTGCTTTTTGCAGGCAGCAGTCCACTAAACAAAGCATTTTGAAGCAAGGGAAATGAATAGGGATTGTAAGCTCTTGTACATCCATCTAATTTGCCGGTACCTCCCTACTGGCTAATAGTATTTATATTTTTATAGTAGATAACTGGAAGGTTATTGCAACAGTTTAAAAGCATTAATGCAAATATGACCACGAGTCTAGAACATTAGACCAGTAAAATGCTTTGTAAATAGACATTGCAGATTTTTTTCTGAAGGGATTTGAAATTAGTTACCATTACAAGGGAATTCTGAAAAGTACATAAGTAGCTTTGACGGGCAAGGAATGTGTTTCTGGTCCCATTATAAACCTCTGATCTACATATTGGAATATTTTTACCGTAATCTATAGAAGTATTCTTCCATCACCTCTTTCAATGTCAAGCACCCTTATGCAACACACAAAGAATATATGTGCCAGCCTCATTTGCCTTTCTGTCTAGAGATTATTCAACATAAGCTTCTACAAGAAATCCCACTGTTTTGGAGTATATTAAGAGAGGCATCCAAGTTGCACCTTGGGACACAGGAGTGAGTCAGGAAAATCAGTGTCAGTAAAAACAAGTTTTATCATTATCTGATTAAACAATTATCACTTGTGAACTAATGAGTACAGAACATGAAATATTAATTCATACATTAATTAATACATTAACATGAAATATGAAATATTACAGGAAAAATTTCAAGCATAATCCCCAGCATTTTAACAGACTTCTTCTATGCGAGGCTGAATCTATTACCAGTCTTAATTGATAGGAGGAATGGTTTGGTTGGATGGTAATATTTAAAAATGTAAAACACTAAATCTTATAGTTAAAGTTAATTAAATTTTCATAAAATACTACTGGGCATTAGCCCCAAACTGAGTGTTTGAAAGGGATAGCTTCACTTGCTAGCACTCACTTATTTAAGATTACTTATACAATAACTTTCTAGGTTCCTATATGAATGAGCAACGTTAAAAAAAATATCAAAAGTGATTTTTAAGGTTCACTATTGTGCCCATCCAGAAATCAGATGTATTAAAACAACACATCTTAATGAAACAGTCATATTCATAATTTCCATCTTCCACTTTTAAAAAGTAATTGGTTCTAACATTCATATATTTAATATGCATGTGCTTATAATGTAAGATAAGCCATCATGAATGATCATATATTCAGTTAATTTATGGATTAATAGTGAATTAATTTTTATTAAAATAAATGATCATATGCAACTTTTACCTAGCTAAATCCAATATTCTAGTTGATTAGGTACATGTCCAAGTTAATGTTTAAACTATCAAGCATTAAGATACTGGAATAATATTTTCTTTAATAGAATTCTTTTCGTGTTAGGTTCTCAGGGTTTTTTCTGGGCCAGGTATAATTGATTAATTAAATATTATTTTTATATGTATGCACATATTGAAAACAGCATTAACCTATCTGATAACCTCAATAGCTGTAACTATTAGTCACCTAAACATGGTTAGAAAGGCATTTTCAAATTGGCCAAAATAGATTAACATTTTCAAATCTTTGGGGCATTTATTGCTCATATACAAGTAATTATACCTATGTACAGGGATATATATTGAATCACATGAGGTACACCTAGATGAAAATGCAATATGATTATGTTATTTTTACAATATGACATAGGATAAGCCATTGCTTGGATTTATCTCTAAATCAGAAATAACCGATTCTTCAAAGTTCTTTTAATCCCCACCCCTAATTTGTTTCTTTGGTTATTTTTAACAGCAAAAGCACACATTATCTCAACAAAGATTTTAAGCTTGCTTTTGTCTTATTGTGGGGACACTGGATGATTTGCATTATCATCCTCACCACCATCATCACCATTAAAATAAAAATACTCTTTTATGGGATTTATCAGTTTCTGAGTTTACACAGATTTATAATTTCTTATCTCTCCTCTGCCACTCTTAGAGATCTTATCCCCTTTAAAATTGGTGATTCACAATGCCTATTTTGTTCAATGTTTTTTCCCCCTTATTGGTATATTTTAGGCCTTAAAAGCACTTGGACCTCTTTGGAAAGGGTGAAATAAATGTTTTAAGACAAATAAAATAAAAAGTATAAATGAAGAATCAAAGAAAATAGCCTCTTTAACTCTTCGTTTGATCATCAACTCTCCTTTATGGTCCTATCCCTTGAGCTAGCCTCCTGCTACTTACTTCCACTTGACTTGAGAAACAACAGTTGGGAAGCTGCCTAGTTACAAGAGTAGGAAAGAAGAGCAGGAAAGCTAATGAAATATAAAGTGTCTCCTCATGGCAGTCAGTTTATTATGGCTGCATACAAATGTGTAAAGACTTGTCCTCCAATTTTACCAAAAGCCATTGGAAAAATATAGGTAGTCCTCAACTTACGACCACAACTGAGCCCAAAATTTATGTTGCTAAGTGAGACATTTGTTAAGTGGGTTTTGCCCCATTTATGACTTTTCTTGTCACAATTGTTTTGTGACAAGTTATTCCAGTTGTTTAAGTTAGTAACCTGGTTGTTAAGTGAATCTGATTTCCCTATTGACTTTGTTTGTCAGAAAGTCGCAAAAGCTGATGACATGACCCTGGGACACTGCAACTGTCATAAGTGTGAAAAAGGATCATAAGTCACTTTTTTAAGTGCCGTTGTAACTTTGAACAGTCACTAAACAAATTATTGTAAGTCAAGGACTACCTGTACACACATCATTCAAAAGGGTCCATAAAAGGATGTAGCTTTCCCCAAATGTACATGAATGTCTATGACAACATTCCTATCATTGTTTCTTTCTTCCCCTAAAGGTAATTGCAGGACATAAATTCTTGGATGCAAGGATCAGCATGGGAATTATGATAGTTAACAAATGTTATTATAAACAGCTAATTACTGTGGAAACTGGAGTAAAACAGTGCTATCACCTATCTATTTGCTTCTTCAAACATTTTCTCTCATCACGAATTTTATCACATCTCCTCTGATTAAAAGCCCAATACAGTTTACACTGTTTTTTTGTGGAAACAAATGATTTAGCTTATCCTCCTTACTACCATTTGCTGGGCTAGCATGTATGCCAATTTCCATTGTGGAAGTTAAAATAGACGACACAGTAGAAGAGAAACAGCCATTCTAAAATTGTCAGTATTCATGTCACACTGTTTTAAATGTGATAGGCTTCTGAAGAGTTAAAAAAAGATACACTAAAATATAGTTTCAATATCCATCTGCCCCTTGATTTATTTAGAGGATTTTGCTACAGAGTTTTAATTTAGAAATGGAAACAAAAATTTGCCAGACTGGAAATCTACATCTCAACCAAATCAAATTCTAGTATGAAGAAGAGAGTAATTTTCATCTTGATTTGGAGATTACATCATTTAATTTTCAAGCTATTCTAAACTGAGAGGGAATAAAAGGCCAAGAGTCAACCTCCTTTCCAGCAGGTGCCCAAATCTTCATATAAATTATTAGGTAGATAAAGAAATATTAGTAAATTAAAAGATTCAAAAAGCTCCTTGTTATATCCAAATGATACAAATTCCACACTGATTACTTTAGTGCCTGTTGGATTCTATTTTCACTTTCTTCTTTGGAGATTTGTTTGCTTTGCAAGTAAAATGTATTGAGAATGAACATACAAATGCTGAAAAATCAATGCTAAAAATCTGAACTGATTATGTTTTCATTTATGTGATTCTAACAGAAAATTGTGTTGCTTTCTTTCTTTTCATTTTTCTCTTCCATTCAATCGTGTCCAATTCTCAGAGACTGCCTGGACAAGTTTCTATAGTTTTCTTGGCAAGGTTTTTTCAGAAGTGGTTTGCCATTGCTTCCTTCCAGTGTCTGAGAAAGCATGACTGGCCCAAGTAATTTAGCTGGCATGGTGCCTAAGGTGAGAGTAGCACTCAAGGTCTTCTGGCTTCTAGTCTGATACCTTAGCCACTATACCAAACTAGCTCTCATTACTTTCTCACCTGGAACACAATTTTCTTTTTTCACTGCAAAACTGAAGCATAAGTTATTAGGATATTTGAAAAGAACAGCTTGTTAGAAATGTGGAAGGAGAAATGAAAACTAACATAAACCAATATTTTGAAAGCTAGGTATGAAAAAGTATTTAACAAATAATATTTGCCAGTATTCCATCCCACCGAGAAATATGTGAATTCAAAGTGGATATCTTTGTATTCTGAAACTAGATGCATCAAAATGTTTTACGAATCATCATCTACCTAACTAAACAATGATAGTCAATGGCTTTTCTTTTCCCAGTATTAATATTTGGGACCTTGAAAAAGGGCCTTCTTGGTGATGGCCCCTTCTTTATGAAACATTATTCCCCTTGAGGAATGGTTGTTCCCCATACTCCTGCTTTTCTGAAAGCCCCCCCCCCAAAAAACTTGGTTTTATCAGCGGGCCTGGGGATCACTGATGGAGATGGAGCCAATCAAGTGGTTATTTTGACTGGGTTATTGTTGCCACAGGAAGTGGGGTGGGGTTTTTATGGGTTTTTATTATATGACCATTTTATTTTATTTTTAAAATTTTTCCTCAGAAAAATAAGCCCAGAGTCAGCTTATTTAAATTTGATAGATAGATAGATAGATAGATAGATAGATAGATAGATAGGTAGGTAGGTAGGTAGGTAGGTAGGTAGGTAGGTAGGTAGGTAGGTAGGTAATTTGCTTCAGCCAGTTACAAATATGCAACTCTGCTTGTAGGAAGTAATCAAGCAAACCACTGAGATATAAAAAGAGATTTCATCAAAGATTATGTGATACAGCAAAAATAATATTTATTTAGTTGCTTGCTATATCATGTGGCATTTTTAAAGACTATTTGAGATGTTCCGATTTAAAAAAAATTCTTATATATTATACTACTGTCAGATCACTTCATTTCTGGATTAGACTTTTGTCTATTTCTTCCTATATATATTCTCTTGTACCTTTCTTCATACATGGAAAACATGGATGTGTGAAGGAGAATAACATGGGATAGTAAGTGATAAATGTACATAGCAATGTCACAACTCTAACTCTACTCCTGATACCTTTTATGCAATGTCATATCCCAAGTACAAAGGTCACAATACATCTTTCATTATTTTGGCATAATTGTGATTATGGATTAATGACTACGGTAGAAATGACTATTTGCCACGCCTCTCAACTCAAAGCCTAGCTTCCCATACACTAGATCAGGGGTCCCCAATCCCCAGGCCACGGCCCACTACCAGGCCTTAGCTCATTCAGAACCAGGCCATGGAAGTGGCAGGTGAGCGTGCGCAGCTCCACTTGCGCAAGCAATGGGTGAGCTGCACAAGCGCGCGTGCTCACTTACCACCCACATGTAACCATGCCCTCTCCCTCCCCCACCGGTCCACAAAGACGGAAAGGTTGAGGAATGCTGCACTAAATACTGCAAACTAAAAAGCAAATGAACTTTAAACAGTCCTCTTTCCCTATTCCTCTCTGTATTATTTGCCTCCTTCCAAAGTAGCTTTTCACCAATATAAAAGACCCCAAAGATTAGTGGTTTCTAAGATTAAACTCCCTGATAAGATATGAATGAAACATTATTGGGCAAGTTATTGTTTCTTATCTTTAAAAAAACCACCTTCATTAACGTAAGACAGATAAAATGAATCCAGGAGATATATTTAAAAGTTTGGCCGATTCAATTATATTCCCCTGAGGTAGTCATTTAAAATCATTTTCAATGACACTTATGTGAGTTGAACCTTTAATACACACATTAACTCACCATAAACAACAGATACACAATTTTCTTCACCCCTTTCTGAAATCTCTATGGGCACTACAATTTTTATTTGTAATGTCTCTGGAAAGCTAGAGAAGAATAATCTCAGCTACTTGAAGTGTACATAAAACAGTTTGCCACATGCCAAAGGTGGCTATGAGAAACCATTTAAAGGTGCCTATATTTAATAGAGTTAACATTAGTAGTGGACCTTTAACCCAAATATTCATGCTCATATATTTTCTTTCAGAGATGTAATTTTGAATAGGAGCTGTTTTACCAGATCCTGCATATCTGTTCATGAAAACGTCAGATTGCTCATTGGTCTCTGATTTTAATATCTTTGCTTAACAATGTCTGCACCTGAGCTTGCCCACAAGCAATTGAGCTGAGTTCTTCTACCATATCTTCCTCGGCAATCCTGCCATCATCATAAATTTATCAGCTCAAATACACTTTCTACTAAACTTGTGTTTATCTTGCTTAATAGCAATAGCAATAGCACTTAAATACCGCTTCATAGTGCTTTACAGCACTCTCTAAGCAGGTTTACAGAGTCAGCATATTGCCCCCAACAATCTGGATCCTCATTTCACTGACCTCAGAACGATGGAAGGCTGAGTCAAGCTTGAGCCAGTCAGGATCGAACTCCTAACAGTTAGCAGAGTTAGCCTGCAATATTGAATTCTAACCACTGCGCCACCAGAGCTAATCACCTTATTCTTCTAGTCCAGCCTTTCCTAATCTGGATATCCTCCTAGATGTATAGCTTTCAAAATGTAACATTTTCAGCTACTGGGAAATTTTCAGAGCTGAGATTCAGAGACCTGGAGGGCATCTGAGGCATGAAATATTCCTCTCTGCCTGACTCATCCATGGAAACGGTTGTGGCTCCCCTCCCCAATGCTCAATGTATTTTTTGTTGTTTTTAAATTTTTAGAACTTTAGAGTCACTTTACAAGTGAGTGGCAATTTATAATGATTATGAAATGTTTACCTCTATTTAGAATATTAGTAAATATTTGTAAACACTGATTACAAATACTTACCATGATATAGAAAACATTAGACTTACTTTGGATGTGTGAATACATCTATGAGCTTGACTTCTTCCACCATGTCTCCTCCAATAGATCGGATTAAATCATAGAAGTCATTTTCACAGTATTTTTCGGAAGGCAGCCAAAAGGATATATCATTGATTACAGGAGGGTATTTACTGAAAGGCTAAAAAATATACAGAGATTTAAAAAAAATGAAAACCAATGTTCTGAAGTAAGAGGTAAGTGAGAATATAATAAAAATAGGTAAATTCTTCAGTGATTGCTCTGAATATTAAGTCATTGTGTTTATTTACTACTTTTCATTATAATCATTATAAATTAATTACAACATAGGTTAAGCAGCTATAAAGTTACATTGTTAAAATAATATTGCATCTTGAAAACAGAATCTTTTACATTTAACTTTAAATAAAGTAATTTTAAAGCACATTTAGAGTATTTTCACCTAGCTTTACCACATTTCAGATTAGCTCTTCACATGCTGATGTTCAAAAACCAGTTTTCAGTTTGGTATGTGTTTAATATTCATAGATACAAAGACTATAGACATCACCACTGCTCCTAAGGTTAGTAGATTTTTAGTTAGTAAAACTAAGTAAGAAATTTAAAGAGAAACTTGAGAGCTTAAAAGTATGTGCAAAATGGAAAATATCTCAAACCAGAAATGAACACAATTTTGGTACGGAAGATTAATTTAATTTAATTAATAATTTAATTTAATTAATAATTTAATTTAATTATTCACTATAATATGACCACCCACTTCAGAAAACTCTAGGCAGTTTACAAAATCCATGGGGAAAAAATTAAAACCCACTAAACCAGCAGCCTGGACTCAAACAGATACAATCAGTAAATGAATGAATGAATGAATGAATGAATGAATGAATGAATGAATGAATGAATGAATGAATGAATGAATGAATGAATAAACAAACAAACACATACATATATACATACATATATACAACAGGGGCCCAATCAAGAAATCATACTCTATCATGCTCAAGGAACCAAGAATAAAATGAGTTACTTCACAGTAGTTTCTTTATTGTTCGCCTATGAACAGAAATCTTGCCAAACAAAAGTAGATGCTGTTCCTGAGGTTGAGGATTATGACAGAAAAGGCGTATTTATGTAATCAGACCCTATGTCATGAAGAGCTTTGTAGGTGGTGACACCTTGTGTTGCATATAAAGCAACTTGAATTGCATCCGGAAGACTACTGGCAACCAATGAAGCTCATGTAGCAGCAGTGACGTTACTGCTTGTGTCACTGCATTTTGTGCCAGCTATAGCATCTAGATGGTCTTCAAGGGCAGCCCCTTGCAGTAGTCCACTCATGAAGTGATCAATATTATGCTTTTCAGTTTCACTGTTACCATTCAGTTTTAAACACTGCCAATGGAGCCTGTGGATACCCAGAATAAAATCACCATCAACAGGAGCTTCATAGCGTGTGCATGCGTGATGAAGTATATCATACTGATAAACACCCATCATACAAGGGAAAGGAAATATTGTGTGTTATATTTTTCTTCTATTTTCCCCCGGTGTCATTTTGCCATTCCTAAATCACATTTTTAATATAATGATATTACAATATCGCAAATCAGTCATGGCTACCTGTTGCGGTCCAGTCACAGGAAAGATACTCTTTTAAGTCATAAAATCTATTCAAAAAAAGGACAGGAAATATTGCCTCTACTCAGATGAGCTTTCTGAAACTCCGATTTATTGAAAAACATTGTTAAATGTTCACACTCCTTACAGCATCACTAAACTTCTAGGATTAGAAAAGCACAGAAAAAGAAAAAAGCATGGAAAGGGGGGAAAGTAAAATGTCTTTAAAGGGCAAACATTCATGTACATGAAATTTTATTCTTTAGATTTAGGCAATCAGTGTTCACAAAACTGGAATTGGACATTTTAAAAATAATTCAAGTACCGGCTTCCAAACCTCTATCAATACAGTGACTCTGTACTACACAGAAGGCCGGGTTGTACATAACATAAATCCAGGCTTTGTTTAACCCAATTACACAGTTTGTTTAAACATCTGAACCCATGTCAAGGAACAATTTATGATTTATTTCTGGACAACAAATCTAAATCTAATGCCACCGTTTGAAGCTGGATTACAAATTTCATATACTTTCTTTAAAAAGAAAGACCCTGAAATACGCAAGCAAACAAACAAATCTCACAGCCTGCATGAACACACAGCTTCCATCAGTGCCTTGCAAACGCGCAAGTAAAAAACCCATGCTCTTCAATAAACAATTGTTTAGTACTGTTTAAACAAAAGCCCGCTCCCACATAAACAGGAGCACAACAGCCTTTTACTCCTGGGAAACTTAAGATCCATCTGGATACTGTAATAGACAGAGGCAAAACAAATCATAGTTGTCTTAATAAACTGGGATTAGCCTGTCTACAAACTAATATATTGTTAAACAAACCATACTAAAGCAGTATTGGCTTACAATGATGAGTAAACAAGGAATTATGGAACCCCCTAGTTTTCTCATCGTGTGCTAAGACAGAGGAAAATAGAACTTTAACTTTCATGGATATGGATGGATTGTTTTTGTTTTCTACTTCATCCTGTCCATCTTGGCTGGGTCCTCTAGCTAGAGAAAAAAGTTACCAATAAAAACTGAGGAGGTGTTTATTGGTAACTTTTTTCTCTAGCTAGAGGACCCAGCCAAGATGGACAGGATGAAGTAGAAAACAAAAACAACAAAAAAGTGCTTCCAGCCTGTCAAATCTATCTTGCAAATGATCCACCTCCACCCTACATTCATGTTAACATGTTTCCTCTTTTGTCCTGTGCCCTATTAAGTGATCCCCAGCTGCTTCAGCTGTAAACAATGTTTTTTAGTTTCCTTTTCTGCCCACAGCAGCTGATGCACTGCCTGATTAATACCATGTATTAACTCAATAGGAGAATATATATTATGCCTGGGAAATATTTTATGACAGAACAGTGGAAATCCTAAGTGAATACCTGATAAAGTAATAAACTTGTAAGAAGCGTAAATTTACAGTAAACTGATTTATACAGACCTGGCTGCACATGACGCAAACATTTTAATGAATATCTGATCCAGAATACTGTGAGAATTTCAAATTAACAACCCCACAGTGACTCCAATTGTGAATCACAAATGCTTATCTAACTTGTTACACGAATAAACTTGTCAAACAAATTCATTGCCTCTACCGTGCTTGCAAAACTCAAGCCTCGATAAAGCCATCACACATTTCTTGATAAAATACCAAAGTGTATGAATAAGCCTTTTGAACACCAATACAGCACGTTAAAGAGCCTCTACAGAAAATGCATGAGCACAAAGCTCATGTGAACTGTGTGACTTACGTTATCAGTATAAAACACTACTATGATTAGGACTGTATTTTTATGGCAAAAATGTTGTTTGTATGTATTTCCAAGTATGTTGTCCTGGAACATTACATATTTTATCCTGGAAATTAATTAAGTCAACCTTGAGCTGCGGTGGTGCTGTGGTTAGAATGCAGTATTAGAGGCTAACTCACTGCTCACTGCCAGCAGTTCGATCCTGACCAACTCAAGGTTGACTCCGTCTTCCATCCTTCTGAGATCGATAAAATGAGGACCTAGATTGTTGGGGCAATATGCTGACTCTGTAAACCGCTTAGAGAGGGATGTAAAGCACTATGAAGTGGTATATAAGTCTACGTGCTATTGCTATTACATGTTCTATTTATTCAAACTTATCCTATCTTCCCCTTGCTCCATGCAGCATTCAAGGTAAGGAATTAAATGGTATCATTAAAAAAAAAAGGGGAGGACTTAAATCAGACTAAGTGTGGTGGGAAAAAAGGATACCTTAATCAAACAGTGAAAACCAGCCAAAATGAAGGCCTACTTGGGTCTTCTGAGGTAAGAAGTTCCATTATCTAGGATGCTAAAGGTATACATATTTAGATTTTTATTAAAATGTGACATTAATAAAAAAAGCCAAGGATACAACTTAACTAATAGACATAAATTGGCTTACAGGAAAGCTTTAAAAATGTTATGAATCGTGCAATGACATAAAAGAAGAAGAAAATGTTTACTCACTGAAAACATAATAGAATACCGTAGACAAGAATGTCTTCATTCATATTTGAGAATTCATTACAAATGCATAATCCAGAGTGTGAATTTAGCACTTGTTAGTAACAGACTAACCAAAAGGTTCCCAGGAACCAAAACGTTCCTGTCTTGCCCCTAGAAGTACCTTAGGATCACTTTTTGATATTGTCCTTTTTCCTTCTTCTTTTATAGATCAATAAGCACTGAACATAATATTTTTAGAGGGAAACAGAGACTGAATCAACATTCATAGAAAATTTCCTTGTACTGAAAAATGTCAACACACACAATCTTCTGTCTTAAATTTATATCATATCAGAACAAAATTAATTGTCATTTTGCTTGATTAAGCAGAAATCTCCCACTGGTCATATAGAGCTAAACATATTTCTTCTTCCTTCCAATTATAATTATCAATCTATCTGGAGAAACATGATGTGTGATTTTGCATATATTTTACATATATTTTGTTACATACAAATTACTGCAAAAACAAACATGCAAACACAAACTGCATCAGTAAAAGCATCTCAATTCCCCAATTACTGAGCTAATGTAATCGTTTCACAGTCACTGAGGCAACTGCTGTATTTAAATATTTTGTTTTCTCCAGCTGACATAATTCGGTTCACTGCTCTGGACCTTGTTGCAACTGCAGTGAAATATGAATCAAAGGATAAGAAAATGTCCTGGCGTCTGTAAAGTTCCTAATATTTGGACAATTCTACACTTTGCAGTGTCACTAAATCTTTGTTCCCTAGGAGATTATTCTAAGGGTTAATATTCTGTTTTGCAACTGAATGGAGCTCAGCAGCGGTGGATGTGAATTATTAATTGGGATAATAATAACATACATATTGTGGGAGTAATGTCCCTGTAGCCCATGTGTAGGCTGCCATGCAGCTGAACCACATGGATGGAAACAGGACAAAGGAGAACTTTGAGCAATAATCCCATTGAAAACTCCTCCCAGTCACAAACGGCTTGGAAATTGTGCTCTATATCACGTACTCATATGTAAATAGGCAATCCCTCCTTCTTGCTTCCTGTACACACCCACATTTTGCTGAGCTAATAAAAGAGATTCCCTGACTTTTGTTCTGGGTCTCTCATCCCGAGGAAAAACTCTGCGTGGTGTTATTTCTTCACTGTTTCGGCTAAATTTCATGAGAGGCCCTCTGGACGCGGAAAAACCGCAACTGGTGACCCCGACGTGATCACTAATAAAGTGATACGTTCCTTCGACCTCCTACTACTCATCGCCCGGACGAGGCTTAGTGCACTTCAGATATCGTTGGTAAAGACGGCTATCTTTTCGTGAGTAATGGGGGGAAAATTTTCTAAGACGCAGGCCGTGCATCTGCAAGAACTTAGAGAATTAACGAAGTCTACAAATTTTATTCTCAAAAACAGCGGTAAATTATTGCCTGTTTTGAGTAAATCTGATTTGGTTAATTTATTATGTTATATTTGGGAAAAATATCCGGCATATCCGGAAAAGGGCTCACTTAAAGTGACTACATGGAGTAAATTAGGTATCTCTTTCCATGAGCATCCCAGAGCTCCTGCAAAAATGCTATCATCATGGCGAATTGTTCTGGAATGCCTCAAAGTCCATGAACAAGGGCTCACGGAGACATTGGGCTCTGTGACCCCCCCACCGCCTTACAAGAAACAAATTTCACAAGGCAATGAGGCATTTCCTCTTACCTCCCCCTCCTCACCATCTCCTCCATTTCCCCCCCCCTCAGTTCCTCTTTCTGCTGATCTTTCTATTGTTCCTCCTGCAGCTCCTCCCATGAGTGCTGTTGCTACTACCATGGCTGAAGTTCGAAGTCAGGGTTTGCTTGATGCTGACGAATTGTCTGAGTGTTCTGCATTTCCTGTCTCTTTTGTTCAAAATGCTGTGGGCGCTATAAAGGTCTTTTTGGTGCCCTAGCTGGCTCTTTCATTCCCACTTCCCCTCTGCCTGATTACGATCAGATAAAAATTGTCACCCCTAAATCATCTCCAGTTGGACCTTTTGCTTCTCCACAGCCATTGTACACCCCCATAAGGCAAATTTTAGAGGAACAATTGGGATGCTTTGAAACTTCAAGTGGCTGTTAAGTTTAACCCTGTCAGACAATGTCTGGTGGTGCTTTGTGTTGATGTGTGTTTTGTTTTATATATGTTTAACTCCTAGAATGTTACGCTTGGACTTGGAATGGTGAGAAAAATAGGAGATGGTTAAAGGGCCCTATAAAAACCACATGTTTGGTTGGAATCATCTCATGATTTTTCTCGCTTCTTGCAAGACAAGCCATATGTCTAAATAAATGTTGTTTTAATGGTATTTGTGTATATATGTCTATCTGTGTTGTTCTGTGTTATTTCCAAGACTTGGAAAAGGGTCAAAACCCTCTTTGATAACAACAAACAAAAAGGCCTTGAATAAAAATGGAAAACGTATGAAATGAAATATTTGTATGTGAAATGGTGTAAGCAAACAGAATGGAAGTGAATGAGTTAATTTGCTGGTGTAAATGTGTGTGTGTTAGCCCTCACCCCTCCACCCATCCCATGCTGTGAAAGGAACAGTAAAACTGTAGTTTTTATTGTTGTAAAATGGGAACGCAATAGCAAGAGTTTCCATGAGAAAAGTTTTATGGAAGATCTGTGAAAGAATTTATAGAAAATGCATATGAATTTTTTTAGTGGTGAGATTTTTGTAAAATTTCTTTTTCTTTCCCCCCCCTCCTGACTCTTTCATTTTTCGCTGGCTGTATTGCTTTAAGAGCGAAGGAAAAGCAGACAGAGGAGGGGGGGCAGTTGTTCGTTTTACCTATTTTTTTTCTCTCTCTTCTTCCTCTGCCTAGAAGTCTGGGTTGAGGAAGGGGGGTGGATGTGAAATTTAATGCCCACTCTTGCAGTTTCAGCTTGCAATTTTTTTTTACTCGAAAGAGGAGACAGTAATTGTTGGGCAATTCTTTTGCAAATTTTTGAGTTTAAAATTTTTTAGTTAGACATATACATCCATCAACCACAAGAAATGACTCTGAATTGTTTTGCTTAGATTTGTAAATGTTTTCCCTATTTAATGGAAATTTGTTTCATCTGAATGGAATTTGATTAAATTGGAACCCCAAAAATACAATCTAATTGGCTTTTTGAAATACAAAATGATTCAAGTATCTATGGATTGCAAGTTGCCTTGGAAAAGATACAGTTACACTTTATCTTTATTTAGGGCATAAAATGTTGCAATCTTATTCTGTTCCAGTTTTTGTTATAAACAAGAAATCAGGCAAATGGCGTTTCCTCCATGATTTACGTACAGTGAATGCTGTTTTACAACCTATGGGAGCACTGCAATACGGCCTCCCAAACCCAAATTTAATTCCAAAAGATTTTGACTTAATGATAATTGACTTAAAGGATTGTTTTTTTTCCATTCCTTTGCATCAACAGGATAAACATTTATTTGCTTTTACAGTGCCTGAGTTGAATAATTCTCAACCAACTCAGCGCTACCAATGGAAGGTTTTACCACAGGGCATGCTAAATAGCCCTACAATGTGTCAGTTTTTTGTTTTCCATGTTTTGCAACCATATCGGGACCTTCATCCCTCCTTTTTGGTTTACCATTACATGGATGATATTTTGGTCGCAGCACCAGGCCCAAAGGGTACTGTTTTTGCAACTTTGCCAACCCTCACAACAATTTTGCAAAAAGGAGGTTTGCACATTGCTCCTGACAAGGTCCAAACCTCCCCTCCTTTTCAATATTTGGGCCATAAATTATTGGCCTCCCATGCTGCACCACTTTTTCCCTTATTAAAATTACCACACCAACCAACTTTACTTCAATTACAGCAATATTTAGGTGCTATTAATTGGATTCGACCTTATATAGGTCTCACCACTTTTCAATTATCACCTCTTTTTTCAGCCTTAACCAAAGGCAAACATCCTGCAGATGTTATTCCACTGCAGGACAGTCATTTAAAAGTGATTCAATTGGTCAACCAAGCCCTACAAATTCAGTGGGTTGACCGAATGACCCCAAACATTCCCTTTTCTCTTTTATTGTGTAATACTATTTCTTTACCTACATGTGCTATTGTCCAAACTATTCCCTCCTTGCTGATTCTAGAATGGCTTCACCTCCCTCACACTCCTAGAAACACAATTAGTCAAAAACCTTTTCAATTTGCCTCTCTCATCTCTAAGGCTCGCCTTCGAGCAAAAGCCCTTGCAGGAATAGAACCTTCTGTCCTATATGTACCATGTTCTCTCACTACATGGGAAACCATCTATTCTAACTCTGAAGCCTTGCAGCTTGCTCTCACTGAGTGGCCTGGAAAGATATCCTGCCACCCTCCTGCTGATCCTCGCATTCAGCTCCTACAAAATATCCCTGTTTCATGGGATACCCAATTACAACGCTTTCCCATCCCACATGCTGTCACACTCTTTGCAGATGGCAGTAAACAATTTGGTGCTTGTGCCTGGTATATTCATGACCAATGGCACACAAAAATAACGCCACCCCAACGGTCTGCTCAGCGTGCGGAACTAGCCGCTGCCATTCTAGCTTTTCAAACATTTTCCACTCAACCTATAAATCTCATTCTTGACAGTCTCTATGTCACTCAAATTGTCACCACTATTTTTCAATCATACCTCTCTCCATCCCTGGACCCTGATTTAACTTCTTTATTTTCCACCCTACAAACTGTAATATCCAACAGGAAACATCCTTACTTTGTAACACACATAAGAAGCCACCAGCCTTTTCCTGGCTTCTTGCAAAAAGGAAATGATATTGCAGACGCTGCAGCCTCTGCTACCTGCCTCATGTCTCTTTCTCCTGTCTCCCCTTGGGACAGTCATGCTTATTTCCATCAAAATAAAAAAGCACTTGTGAAACAATTTGGACTAACCACTGCAGAAGCAACTGCTATTCTCCAGCAGTGTGCCACTTGCAGCAAGCAGGCTCACTCGCTCCCAATGGGGGTTAACCCCAGAGGAACCGAGTGCTGCCAAATCTGGCAAATGGATGTTACACAATATGCCCCATTTGCCCCATGGAAATATCTTCATGTTTCCATAGACACCTTCTCTGGCTTCATCATTGCAACCCCTCAACGGGGTGAAGCCACTAAGCATGTCATTAATCATTGTATTCGTTCATTTGCAACGTTGGGATGCCCAAAAGAACTTAAAACAGACAATGGTCCTGCTTACACAGGAGCAGCTTTTGCTGCCTTTTGTAATCAGTGGTCAATTGTTCACAAATTTGGAATACCTTACAACTCCCAGGGTCAAGCTCTGGTTGAACGTGCCAACCAGACGTTAAAACATGCGCTGGAAAAATATAATCAGACACAGGGGAAAACTCCCCCTAGCCTCCCAGCTTTGCAAAACAGGCTTAACCTGTGTTTATACACCATTAACTTCCTGAACCTGACGGGCACTCCTCCATCATCCGCAGCAACTCGTCACTTCTCTGCTTCTCCTGCTGCAGCAACATCCAAACCACTGGTGTACTTCAAACGTCTTCCTGACCCCACCTGGAAAGGCCCTGCTGAACTCATCACATGGGGACGAGGTTACGCCGCCATCCAAACCAACGGTGAGACTTTGTGGGTCCCTGGTCGACACATCCGTCCCTATCATTCCAAAACAAAAACAGAGGACCTTTCCCCATCTGACGTTAACAACTTGGGTTAACTGGTGAAACCATACCATGGCAAAACGAGTGATGTGCCTGGGTCTAGGACTGACACTGATAATGAAAGCCCTGATGTATAAGATGGATCTGAATCAAGGAATTCCTGAGCAGGGAGCATGGCAAGATAACACCTACATAAAAGACATTGGTCAACTGGCTGTGGCAATGAACAAGACAAATTGCTGGATGTGTATGCACATCCCACCACAAGGAACACAAGGTTTGATGGTGCAAGCAGTCCCTTTGAATAACGCCAGCTGGCTAACCTATGACAACACCACACAGCCCATTAAACGATTATCAAACAAGAAAGGGATGGTTCTAGCGATTGGTCATAGGTTGCAGGAAAAGGCAGAGATTTGTTTTGAATACAAACCTGGTGATAGTACAAACAGCATCAAATTAGGGGTTTATCCTTTTTGTAATAAAGTCATACAGATTACTTCCCAAATGACTCGTAACGGGACTAACCTCAATGGAACAGTAAAAATATTAAAGGAACAGATCCACAACTACACACAGTATCAATGTATATATCAGATGTATACTTGTAATACTGGAGTCCAATCTGAAGGAAGTTGCTCTCCACCATGCCCTGTTAACACCTCAGCCAATGACATGTTTCATAAGCAATGCGGACAATATAATGTTTCCAACAGCAAGGTCATGACATGTCGATGGATTTCCTCTATAGTCAAGTTGATTGAGTCATCAGATAACTCCACATTTCCTATAATTGATCATGGACTATGGTTTTTGTGTGGCCGACGAGCATATTCACATGTCCCACCAAGGTGGTCTGGCTGTTGTACCTTGGGATATGTATTACCATCTCTGCTGGTCTCTGACACCCTGCCTGTTGGACGTCTTCGCAATAGGAGGGAGGATATTAAGTCTCCATTAAATTTAAACTGGGGCGTTGCTATTGCTCGTGGGATGATACCACCACTAGGGATCGCTATGAACTATAGGGATCTGCATGCTTTAAATAATTGGACTGTTGTAATGTTTAATGATACCATTAATGCACTAAAATTAGTAACTAAGGAATTGACTGAGGTTAGAGAAGTAGTATTGCAAAATAGGTATGCCTTGGATTTTATGTTAGCTTCTAAAGGTGGCGTCTGTGCACTGATTCACTCCCATTGTTGTGTATACATCCATGACTACAAAATGAATATCACCCACACGATACTACACATGGAAGACATGATCAACAACAACCCCCTTCAGACCAACGGCCCAGATGCCCTGGACATATGGGGGGCATTGTGGTCCTGGTTACCGGACAGCTCTTGGCTGCGCTCTCTGATTCCTACAATAATAACCATAATCATTCTTCTGATCATGTTGTGTTGTTGCATTCAATGTCTTCCTTCCCTACTGCAGACATGTAAAGGTCTTTTACCTTCCCAAAGAAAAGATATGTTTATAGCCGAATGACAATCACTTTTAAGCCTTGAAGGCCTACGTATTGAAAAAACAAAAACAGAGGAGATGTGGGAGTAATGTCCCTGTAGCCCATGTGTAGGCTGCCATGCAGCTGAACCACATGGATGGAAACAGGACAAAGGAGAACTTTGAGCAATAATCCCATTGAAAACTCCTCCCAGTCACAAACGGCTTGGAAATTGTGCTCTATATCACGTACTCATATGTAAATAGGCAATCCCTCCTTCTTGCTTCCTGTACACACCCACATTTTGCTGAGCTAATAAAAGAGATTCCCTGACTTTTGTTCTGGGTCTCTCATCCCGAGGAAAAACTCTGCGTGGTGTTATTTCTTCACTGTTTCGGCTAAATTTCATGAGAGGCCCTCTGGACGCGGAAAAACCGCAACATATTCTATCCTTCCCATACAAAATGTATGCCAGTTTTGAAACTACAGGCAATAATTTCTCACATGGGGACTGCAT
Organism: Azemiops feae; assembly: GCA_023970755.1. Taxonomy (NCBI): domain Eukaryota; kingdom Metazoa; phylum Chordata; class Lepidosauria; order Squamata; family Viperidae; genus Azemiops; species Azemiops feae. Next base: position 1,395,844 of record JALGBA010004090.1, on the reverse strand, counting down.
TACAATCTTAGAGGAAGTCCATCTAACCTTTAAACATCCAACAATACTAGTAACTTTGGCCTCTTAGAAAATTAATTTATCTTCATAGTTCTCAAACATCTAGAGGGAAAAAACCCAACGCAAAAAAAATAATTGTAATGTATGGCCAGATATAACAATAAATTATAAGAATAATACATGGTGAGAATATAAGATGCCAATCAATAGTCTCTGGTATACAGAAACTTAAGGAATTATTTGCACATTTAGGTACAAAAATACCATGCTTTTGCTGCTAGAAGTGACACAATCAGATTTTAATTAAATAATCCATGTTTGTTAAATTAATGTGCAGGCCACAATTTATTTCCACAAATATAGTAAATTCTTGGAATTTTTAATACATTAAAATATAGCTAGACAAAATATTTTATATGTTAAGTATGTATTCTAGAATACATTTTGAAAATTTTAAAAACATATAGGTGGAAAAAATATAGTATTATAGCTTTTCTTTAAACAAAAAACAAAAATAAAACCCTTGCAAGACTTAGAGCAAAAATAGATTTGGCCATCGGTAAACAGGAAATCACCATATCAATTGTTTTAGCTCAACATTTTGAAAAAATATAAATATGAAAATGTTTCCCAAGCATGGATAGATTAAAAAATTGAAAGTATTAATATTAAAGGCAGCTGTCAAAAGTGCCCAAGTCTATTGTTCCTTTTACTTGCAGTTCCATTTCTTGGAATGCTAACATAATACCCGTATTCTTCAGTTCATTCCTCAACAGGAACCACTGTTATCTTCTCCAACAAAAGAAATGAAAAGGGGCTTGAAACCCCTTAGTAAAATAATTCAGAAAACTGAACAAAACTGGGCCAAATTATAAAACGTGTAGTGGCTAGAGAGACAAAAAAACCCGATTTCTGCTTCAGGTGGTGACCCAGGTTTTCAAAATAGGAATAGAGGTGCCTCTGGAAAGCCTAGGGTATTCCATCTTTTCTCCAGATATTTGTAGAATTAGTCTCAATACGCACCACATTGAGATTTCTAGCTGATTTCATACAGCTTTTACTATTAAATCTAGTAAATTTGATTGGGGCATGATTGGTAAAAGAACATAACATTTATTACATTTGACCAAAAATGGTCTTTCAGTAAGAACTTTATCCAGTTGGGGAGGGGGGTGGAGGAGTGCATTAATGAGAAAATTTGAAAATGCACAGGTGAAGTAACATGAATGACAATTGTATATCTGGCATCTCTATAAGAGTCACAATTGAATTAAGTTCACACTTTGCCTTGGGTGAACCACTTCAGTCACCTTGAGTGCTCAAATTGAATTTAAAGAGAGATTTATTTATGTATTGGATTTATGTATCACCCATCTCATCCAGAGGCGATTCTGGGCAGCTTACAAACATTAAAACCAGAAACATTAAAAGATATACCAATAATAACAGTTATACTAAAATTTATCATTAAAAGAGTAAAAGATGGGTGGGGGAGAGAAATGAGCATGAAGATCACGGAGGGGGAGGTGAGATTTTCTCTCAATCTACTAAGCACCTCCAGACTGAAACACACCTCCCCCCCCCAGGACTTGCTGGCAGAGCCAGGTCTTCAGATGATGTTTCAAAGGGCATCCAAAGAAAATACATAATAAATAAAATAAAACATGTAATGCTCTGACTTGCTTAAGTTGCAGCTTTCATAACATAAAACAGACAGCCTCTCTTTACTGTTCAAACTAATAAGGTGGTTTAGGACAATGTTTTCTGCTGTTAATTGTAAGAATTTTTACGAATTGGTTTATGGCTATCTGCATTTTTCTCTCTTTGTCCCTGCTTTTGTTAGTTGCAAGCTAATGTTTGTCTGTTGCAAGCTGACATGATACTGTATGTATTTGATATTGATGTATTGATATGTATTTCAATACCGGTAGTTAGAAATATTTCTGTATGTTCATACCCAGCCTCCATGCGTCTCTGACTTTAGAGGGATGATATGTGTGTCATAATCTGCAAAATCCGGCTTAGCCGTGACCCAGGGCACAATGATCAGTCCCCTCTAGTATACAAGGCTTAAGGCTACACACACACACATACTTTTATTTAATTTTTTTAAAAAAACAACATAAAAACAAAAAGAAGAAATAAAGCTTTAAAAAGGTAGAAGTAAAATAAAGGGGAAAAAAATATAAAACAAAACAGATATAAGGAAGTAGCTTCCAATATTCTTTACAGCAGTTCTAAGACTAATGTACTAGGTTTTTTTTAAAAACAACATGTCTTTACATTTATTTTTCCCTAGGCATCAATTCCCTTGATTTTTGAATTTTATTAGACTGCTTTTGTCCTCTTTTTAACCTTGTTTTTATTCTCTTTTACTATTTTATTTTATTTTATTCTTGAAGTATTTTATATGTGTTGTAAAACACATCAAGATGGCACAAAAACGCCTCAGATAAATAGATGCTACATTTTGCGATTATAATAAAAGCTAAGCTTTAAAATATAGTCATGTAAAAAAGTAAATACACCCAACTGATTTTATTTTACTCTTTCAACATATTTCAACATACAAATATTTGATCTCCATTTCAATAGTGCTAACAGATAAGGGGAATGTGATATAACAAATATCATGCACTGTTTACATTTTGTCGCACATTGTGTAACTTAAATAAACATAAATGCACATTTTGCATGTGAAAAAGTAAGTACAGCACTACATCTATCAATATCTCAAATACCTACAATTAGTATCAGATGCAGCAGAGCTAGTGCAAATGATTAGAACATTGAGAGGATCTAGGAGGAACCTGTCTTATTTAAACATTTAATTTGATTTGCTTTTGAAGTGTGTGGTGCCTAAATTGAAAACGTTCTCTAAGGTCCTCAGAAAAAAGATTATAGATGCCTATGAGCTTGGGACCATCAACAAGTGGAGAAGATATCAAATAACTGCCAATTTGTCCAGGCCAGGCATCCCAGCAAGTTCAGAATGAAGACAGATATTGAAAGAAATTTCTAAGAATCCCAGAAATTACCTATGTGACCTACAAGTATCTTGCCACATTAGAAAGAAACTGAAAAAAAATGAGATCTACACTGGAGGGCTGCCAGGAAGAAATCTTTGGTGTCCAGAAAAAACATCTGAACCAAGACTAAAAGTTTGTTCATGGCACCAGGATTTCTGGAACATTTTGCTCTGGACAAACAAGACCAAAACTGTATAGAACTATTTGATTATATCAGAAAATATGTTTGGCAAAACCCAAGGACAATACTTCACAAGAAGATCCTGATACCAACTGATACCAAGCATGGTGGTGAAAAATGTTATGATATGGGATCCACTATGAATTTGCTCTTTTCCATTAGGTAAGAAAAAATCAGTTAAAATTATATTAGAATATATACAAAATCTACTTTTTTGATTACAATTTATGAAATAAAAATCCTGCCGTGGAGTTGCACAAGTTTTATAATGCACTTGTTTATATTATGCACTAATGTATATTGTTTCACAGATTTTGCAAGATAATTATGAAGTTTCATTTTTCAGCTATTTTTCTTCTACTTGTTTTTCCTCCCAAATCCTTGCTAAGTTCAGGAAAAAGATTGTTCTGTCATCACTTTGGATTGGGCTAGAGTCACAATAGCGGTGATGACATAAAATCAATGTGTATGTTTTGCATATTGGGTCAGGATTTTCTTTTATTGAGGAATTTTTTTGGTGAAAGCTATTTTACGGTAAATTGAAAATTATTTCATGTGCTTCTTATCTCAAAATTGGATGGAAATAATATTTGGGGGTATAATTGGAGAGGACTCCAAGAACTAGAGTTCAGATGCTATTGGTTTCCCATCTTTGATTTAATATTTTGGACCATAGTACTATTGGTTTTGGTTATAGCAACCTTTATTGTCATTGGTATTTGGAAACAAACTCACGTGGATTATCACAGGGAATAAGATTAAATTCAGTGGCAGTATGGTAAATTAGATTATGGAAGTGGAGCAGAAAGAAAACAAATGCTAAGATAAAGTAGCAGCCAGGGAACTAGAGATCATCCCAGCAGCACACTTTGAACAAAACCTGAAGGCTGTTGAGTATTTTTCAGAAAAAAAATGTTTAGCTACTTTCAAGGTACACATAAAGAGAATATTTGACATGATAATAATGTATTCTGCTTTGGGCATTTGACTTGGACTCTTATGCATTTGATTTCTCTTTTGTCTCATTCTGTTCTTATAACAACCTTCCCACATTTCATATTTATATCCAATTATTTCTTCTGGAAATGCAGAACGATCTCACTTAATGACTGATAGATTGTAAAAATAAGCTCAATCATATAGGCAAATTGGTTCTGAAAGGCTGGAAAACTTAATATGGAAGCACAAGAAAGCATTTATTGAAATTTAACCTGCCTTACTCTTGAAGCATCGGAAGAACTAACAACAGTAAATACAACAATGGAGCAGGAGATGGAATGATATAAAACAATCTGTGAGAAATAAGTGCAACAATGAAAATTTAACCAAGAAGTAATGGTGAAGGCTCTAAACAATTTAGGAAGTGGACTAACCATTAAATGAAAGTACTCATCACATCGGATATACATATCAGATATTTTTTAATTTCTTTCTGCTGCATTGTATATCTCAATAATAAAAGTAGTAATCTTTGTAATAAAAAAATTAGGAATTAGCCATTTGCATTAGTTACAAGATTTGATATGAAATAATGCTATATTATTTATTGCCATCGGAGAACAAGTACTATGATAATTTAAAATGCCATTGAGACAAATAAGTTAATTGTCAATGGAATCTTTGCAATTATATAATTAGAGTCATTTTATGCAAATAAGACACCTGTAATTAAACTGATCAGAGTATTGAAGCACAACATAAGTAAAATCCAACTTTTGCTTCTACAGTTCAGTTATTAACATGCAATACTAGGAAAAGTTTTCCTCGCTGACTCTGGGACAGACCAAGGAGGGGGAACCACATACACTAGATCAGGGGTTCCCAACCGGGGGTACTCGCACCCCCTGGGGGTGTGAGACAATATTCCAGGGGGTGCAAAAACTTGGGTTTAGAAGTTTCAAAATTATAGTTTATATGCATAATTTGTTGCTGTTATTTCGAACTTTTGTAAGGGGTGCGAGAATATATCAGAAGCGTTCTAGAGGTGCGGGGTATAGAAAAGGTTGGGAACTGCTGCACTGGATGGATGAGTTTATCTTACTCTAACACATCGACACATTCAAAACAGTAGAACCACAAAAGTTCAAGGATTGAGGAAAGAATGGAACCTATAATGTAAAGCAAAGAAAGATACAACTTTGGGATTCATTGTTGTAATTTCTTTAGTTTATAACCAACTTCAAGACCCTCAAGTTAATACTGTTGATCTGCCAGCTTATTTCCATTTTACCATTCAGGAAAAAATGATGTGGGCTCTTCCACGTAACACCAATATGATGAATTAGGATGTAGAATTTTTCATTCAAAAAAGCCAACAACCCAGGGCCCGGTAGTGGGCCGCGGACCACAAGTTGGTGACCCCTGTACTATTGAACAGAGTAAGAATAACAGAATAACAGAGTTGAAGGGATTTTGGAGGTCTTCTAATTCAACTCCTGTTCAAGCAGGAGACCCTATACCATTCTGGACAACTAGCTGTCCAATCTCTTCTTAAAAACCTCCAGTGATGGAGCACCCATAACTTTTGGAGGCAAGCCTTTCCACTAATTAATTGTTCTCACTGTCAAGAAATTTTTCTTTAGTTCTTGATTGGATCTCTCCTTGATAAGTTTCCATACATTACTTCTTGTCCTGTCCTCAAGTGCTTTGGAGAATAGGTTAACCCGCTCCAATCACTGTATGGTTCACCTTGTACCTGTTTGTAGACAAAGGCTTAAAACCATAAAATCAACAATTAAATAAGTGAAATTTTGGACTGAGTAGGCAAAGTTAAAGCTACAGACTTGACTGCACAGATTTGAACGTTTTTGAAGCTTGGTTCGCAGCTAAATTCAAACAGCTATGTCATGCCAAAGAGGAAGTCTACAGGAAAAGAGATAAAATGTTGTACAATCAGGCCAGGAATGTATTAACAAGGGAGATCAGAGCTACTCTGAAAAGCTGAGGAATCAGCTCTCAACAAATGAACCAGCAAATGTGTGGAAAACTCTTAAAGATATCACTGGCTATTGCAAACCTTCTTCCCATGCTGAAGGGAATCAACAACTGGCAGATGACCTGAATATGTTTTACTGTAGGTTTGAGAGAAAACCACTGTCAACTATCGCCACCCTCTCCATCTCAGATACACCAATAACAGCCAAGTCTCCTACAACTGACTCCATCCCTCTGGGCCCCCCACCTCTGGTGATCACAGAAAAAGATGTGCAAGGTCTATTTCACAGACAAAAGCCTGGAAAACCACCAGGCCCAGACAAGGTAACTCCTTCTTGCTTGAAAATTTGTGCTGACCAATTGGCCCCCATCTTCACCCGTACCTTTAATAAATCTCTAGAGATGTTCCTTCTTGCTTCAAACTCTCTATTATAATCCCAGTGCCTAAGAAGAAACCCTCTATCAAGGAGCTGAAAGACTACAGACTGGTTGTTCTGACATCCATAGTTATGAAAACCTTTGAAAGGCTCGTGCTGGCTCACCATCACAGATCCGCTGTTAGACCCCTTGCAATTTGCCTACCGAGCAAACAGATTGGTAGATGATGTTGTAAATATGGCTCTGCACTACATCTTACAACATCTTGAATGTACAAGGACCTATGCAAGGGTCCTTTTTGTAGACTTCAGCTCAGCACATTCCGGATATTCTTCTCATTAAACTGACTCAGCTAGCTGTGCCTGACCACACTTGTAAGTGGATCATAAACTTTCTAACAGGTAGGAAGCAGCAGGTGAAGCTAGGCAAAATCACATCAGATACCTGTACAATTAGCACAGGTGCCTCCCAGGGTTATGTGCTCTCTCCACTACTCTTTTATCTTTTTCAACAACTGCTTCTCAAATGATCCCTCTGTTAAAGTATTGCAGATGATACAACAGTGATTGGTCTCATTTGAGACAATGATGAATCTGCATACAGATGGGAAGTTGAACAACTGGTCCTGTAGTGCAGTTGGAACAATATTGACTGAACACACTCAAAACTTTAGAGATGATAGTAGATTTTAGGAGAAGCCCTCCTATTCTACTACCTCTTACAATACTAGACAACACAGTATTAACAGTAAAGACCTTCAAGTTTCTAGGTTTTATAATATTTCAGGTCTTAAAATGGACACCTAACATCAAAAACGTTATCAAAAAAGCACAACAAAGAATGTTCTTCCTGCACCAACTCAGAAAGCTCAGACTGCCCAAGGAGTTGCTGATACAGTTCTACAAAGGAATCATTGAGTCTGTCATTTGCACCTCTATAACTGTCTGGTTTGGCACAGCAACCAAGCTAGACAGACACAGACTTCAGCGGATAGTTAGGACTGCAGAAAAAATAATTGCAACCAGCCTGCCTTCCATTGAGGACCTGTATACTGCACGAGCCAGAAAGAGGGCTGTGAAAATAGCTACAGACCCCTCACATCCTGGACATAAACTGTTTCAACTTCTTCCCTCAAGACAATGCTATAGAGCATTGCACGCCAAAACAACCAGACACAAAGAGTTTTTTCCTCCATGCTATCACTCTGCTAAACAATTTCCACAACTTTGTCTATGCCCTGGGATGTCAAACTAGTTAGTAAGACTGTTATTTATTATCCTTCTCATCTGTGCTATTATCTATTTCCTTAGCTTCTTATGACTATAACGTTGTTTGTATCTCATAATTTATGTTGATTGCTTATTTAGTATCCTATAACTGTCACTGAGTGTTGTACCTTATGATTTATGATGATTGTATTTTATGATCATGATTTATCACTTGTTGCTTGTATGTACACTGAGAGCTTATGCACCGAAGTCTAATTCCTTGTGTGCGTCCAATCACACTTGGCCAATAAAGAATTCTATTCTATTCCATTCCATTCCATTCTCTGTAATATCCCTTCAAATGGAAAACTGTTATCATGTCCTTCTTTTAGTCCTTCTATTATGCTCCCTTGGATACATTATGCAAAGACATGGCTCTCTGGAAAAGCCACTGAAAGAAAAGTGAAGAAGAGGACAACCAGTAGCAAGGTGGATGGATTCAGGTACAGTGGCAATGAATGCATCATTGGGAGACATTAAAAAGTAGGTTAGGGATAAAACATCATGAAGAAAATTTATCAATGTGGTCACTAGGAGTTGAAACCGACTCGATGGAACATAATCAGTTGATCAATTCATGATCCAATCAGTGATGTGCTCAAATATTCAATTTTGTAAACATTTCCTCTAATATATACAGATTTTAACTTGGAGGGAGTCACTTAAAAATTCATTTGAAAAAAATCTTGGAAATTTATTGCCTATATATCATTTAGATATTATAGAGCCGTGGTGGCGAACCTATGGCACGCGTGCCACAGGTGGCACGCAGAGCCCTCTGTGGGCATGCGTGCCATCGCCCCAGTCCTAGACCTTCAGCTGGGTTTTATAAAACCTTTTCGCTTTAGACCTCCACCACCGTGTACAAAAAAAAAAAGGTTCAATCAATCAATCAATTTCAACTTTTTGCAAAAAAAAAAAAAAAGATCTCGCAAAGTTGGAATTGATTGATTGAACATTTTAGTCCCACCCAGTCTGCCGTTACCATCGCAGCCACACCCACCCAATGGGCCACGCCCACCCAATTGGCCACGCCCACCCGGCACCCGATGATACATAAGTGGGTTTTGGGTTGCAGTTTGGGCACTCGATCTCTAAAAGGTTCGCCATCACTGTTATAGAGGAATGGAGTTAGCTGTATATTTTTAACACAAATGCCTGCTTAAGTATGTTAGTAACTTCCCTCAAAAGATTTTTTCATGCATGCAGATAATGTTTTCACTGAGAAGAATCTTAGAACTTGTTACTGTGGAATGGAAGGAATGCACATAACAAACTATTATCTACAAAAAAATTGAGTTCATTCATACACATTCTCAAATATTTCCACGTTTACAAAAACCAGACTTTTTGCACATATCCTCAATTACAATAGTCAATTAACCAATAATTCACATTGTGGGTTGTTCCTCATTATTTCAGGCATCCAAATTCAATTTACATACTAATGATGCATATTTGTTCTTAATAGATGTGCTGTTAAAAAGCAGAACACAATAAATTAAACTATTTAAGCATCATATTCCAGTCTGATGAAAATATCTGAGAATGCATATATTTTTCTTGTGAAATAATGTTAATGATAAACTGAAATGACAAACATGAACTACCATATAAAGAAAACCAGTTGAAGATTATTAGTACCACTCTGAGATAATAGTGACTGAAATGGCTGGTTTGAGCACATACAATCATTTTTCTCAGAGCCAGTTTTACCAGTGGTATTATGTACTCATTATATTCTGCAACACAAAGACAGATAAATTATATTATCTATTTTTAATGCAGGCCTATTTCCCTCGTGGTGTGGCTTACATAAACCCCACTGAAGTATAACCAGTAATTTTTCTCGTACTATATTTGGAATTGTTTGAACATAAATGCCCAACAATTTAATAGTTCATAGAAGTGAAGATGTTAATAAAACTGCAGAATTTGTTATAACCACAGATTTATAGGAAATACGTTATCTCATCCCTTTCTTTAGTTTTGCACCAGCTTCACACTTCATGGGACTATAGGAATGATAGCTGTGTGTTGCACTGCCTTCCTTGCTGTAACAGTGTTGGGCTTCTTCTGATGCCTCCTTCTTCTGGAGCTCATCAGATCATCAAATACCTCTCTCACCTGGAAAATGATATAGGTCTAACTTTCAAGTTATTTCATGACATCTGGCACTCTTTCCAACTTTGCAGATCTTGGTAGGGCTTCCATCTCCATGATAATGATGCTGTATACATCATGCTTTGATTTAATTTTACTTTTCATAATGTGCACTAAGATGAGAAATAGCCATCGCATATCCAGGAAAATTATCTCGCATATCCAAGAAAATTATTAACAATGATGCATTCATCTGCAGTTCTTTATTCCCCTTCTCATTATTCAAAGTACAAGAAAGAATAGCGTGTGGACTTGGATCAGCAGTATTACTGATATCCATGCCTGAGTGTTACATGCAGGCTCCACCAGGTAAGCAAACTGTTCCCATTAAGAAATCAGTTATATCATGTTTTTGAACTTGTACAGCTTTTCCCAAAGGTTGAGGGGTATAGTCACTGGTGGGATTCAGCCAGTTCGCACCAGTTCGGTAGAACTGGTAGCTAGTTTTTTGTTGCACAGGCCCAGAATGGAGTTCTGGAAGTGGCATCCACAGACAATCGGTTGTTCACATATTTGAATCCCACGACTGGGTATAGTGCAAGTCCACAGATTTTATTCACCTGATTTCTTTATTCTTTCGATGTCTAGCTGATGTCTCAACCCACCCTCCCTCTTGCAATTTTTCACACTGTTTAAGATGAGAGAGACTGATTGATTCCTTTTTGGGTTGCAAATGCTTTTCCACATGTGTATGAAATCAATTACTTCTTCATAGTCATTTGGTAGCCTGACCATACTTGGAAAACAACACACGTAAAGTAGCAACCTCTATGCCCTTTTCAGTTAATATTGATTAAATGAATAAAATTAGAGATGCATATTGAAACTCATGGAAAGCTGAGTTGGATTAGCCTACTACTTGAATATATTACTGTTTAAATGAGTTAATATGAGAGAAATTAGTAAATTCAGTCTCTGGTAACTGATGGGTTCTAAGCACCAAATTTTATATGAAATTAGTAGCTTCTTTCCCCCTGTAGTTGTCAAAGTTTGTGAACTGTCTACAAAGTCACTAAGGCTGAGAAAGAAAAGGCAGTATTTCAAAACATTACTAACAAAGAACAGATGGTTGTTTTATGCCTACCTGGAAAATGCTTACCTGGAAAAAGGGCAGTTAGATTCTTAGATTTGGATTCTGATAAAAAACAACCCACACAGATACCACCCTAATGAATTCACTCATAAATGAGAGCCAGAATTTTTGTTTATTCAGTGTCCAAGATTCAGAATCCTAATTTTTTATTTCTTGCCATAAAATATAATTAATGAAACTACAATCAATGAATAGTGCCTATTCTCCCACCTTCTCCAAAATGCCACAATAAATTATTCAAGCAAAATATCTGCATTATAGAACTTTAACCTGTCCTAAAAGTTTGTTTCTCCATTACTATAAGAACATCTACAATAATCTACCAGAGATATTATATTTTTGATATACTATTCTCTCAAGAAAGTTGTTAAACAACTGACTAAACGAAAGCAATATTTCCACAGAAATAAAATTCTAGATGATTTGCTATTAACAACTTTAATCTTACCTGGAAGTATATGCTCTGGTCAATGTGAAGCACATTAAACTGTTTCAGGAAACGTTCATCTTGGCTCCAGAAAAGGCGAATGTCAGGAATCCCATACAGGATCATGGCCAACCGCTCTAATCCCAGACCAAATGCCCATCCAATTTTGTTCTCAGCACCAGCTGCAGTTACAGAAAGAAAGAAAAAACAGGACATAAAAATAAACTATGAAGGAATGAAATGAGAGTATGTTAGCTAAATAATAGGTAGATTCCAGAATTAAATTAAATAAAATTGATGATTTGTAAAGAATGATTTAAAAAAAAAAAGTGAATCAGCATTCCATCTTTTACTTTATTCTATCATGGATTCCATTTTAATAGAGCTATCCTGTATTCCCTAATGTACACTGCATTTTCCCTGAAAATGAAAGTCCACTATGTCACGCAGAAGAACGTTTGGTAATAAATTCTGTTTCACTGTGTGTTGTGTGAAATATTTCCTTGCATCTGTTCTGAATCTCCTACTATTCAGCTTCATATGATGACTCTGAATTCTAGTCATAAGGATACAATAATCCCACTGCAAAGGTCATAAATGCAAGGATTGGTCATAAAACAGCTTTTTCATCGCTGCCACAACTAGAAATGGTTGTTAAACAAGGTAGTTGCTAAATAAGGACCTTCAACATCTTGTATTATTTTAAGACTTCAGACTTCATTATTAAAACCAAGTTGGTAGCCAATAATAATTGAATCATAAGTCCACATAAGAAATTAATAAAGATTTCTGTCTAATCTTAGAATTCTATCCTTATTTAATAAATCAACCAATAACTAATATATTAAGGCCTTATGGTAACCGAATCCCAAATTTCAGAGGTGGTACAAGTCTGTATATTGAAGTTTGTATATATTCCATAAATAATTTCCAAGTTGAATTAAATTCTGTATTAAACATATTCATCAAATACAAATTCATTTTGACATTTATGCATATTACAACAGATTAGTTTGCCATTCTTACATAGAGAATATTACATATGATTTCCAAAAAAAGACATAAAGTGTCCTAACGGATGTTATCACATACAATGCCAACTCACTATATTTTAAGGCTTAATTGTTTAGTGATAATTTTAATTGGTCTAAAAATACAAAGATAAAAAATTATTACAAACTAAGAAAAACACAAAAAAGAAAAAAAGGGTGAAAGGAAGAAAAAATATGTAAAAAAGGGAAAAATATAGAGAAATGACTTCCCCTTCATAAAAACAAGAGTAAACAATTTCAGTAACTTACTGCTTTGTCTAACATTCCAATCTAGATCTCTTCATCCCATAATTCATACTACTTGTTTCACTACTAAATGTGATTATTGCATTTATAAGAAATTTTATAAAATCAATTGTCTATTTTGGCAATCAGTATTGGAGTAATACACCAATGGTAAACCATTTCAAACCAGGTTTTTTGTTATATTTGTGATAAATTTAATATTTAACTTCTACTGATATTCCTGTTGTTGCATGTAAATTGTCCTGTTTAAGTTCTTCATCCATTTAATCATACCCTACACAATTTTCTATCAGTCAAATATACCTGGGCTTAGAAGACTAAGATATTTGAAAGTTGTAATCTTTTTTACATAAACTAACTATTGTTTTTGCATTTCCTATGTTTTTGTTTCGAACTATCCTTTAATAATCTGATGCCACCAGGAAATACAGTCAGGTTTATGCTTGCATTTTATATCAAATTATTTATAAGCAGTCCTTTTGCTAGAAACCCAAAGAAATGCTACATTAATTCTGGGGTTGGACAATTAGAAATGTTTATGAATGTAAAAATGCTCGATATTATTGAATTTTAGACCAAAAGTTAATATATTATGATATTCCACATGCAAAAAAGTTGTTTTAATAGTCTATTATGATTTAAAACTTTCAGTCACAAGAATAACATTAGGAATTTTTTTTTAAAATTATTTTATTAGATTTATATTCCACTTTTCCTCCAGAAGCTCAGGCAACCTCAAGTGTTTTACTTGACCCCAATTTCCCTCCCCCTTCCCGATTGGCTCCAGAAAATACTGTCAAACATACCGGTTTCAACTTTAATTGTTAATAATTGTTTTTAATCTCTGATTTTTTAAAAAAAAAGTATTTTACTTTAGTGATCAGACACATTAACTATTTAATTAAAAAAGGAGGGATGTAACCAAAGCAAATTAACTAAACGAAACCAAATTAAACCCTTTGCAATTCCTTTCTAAATAAAAACACAGGGACGCATATGGTATGTGCCAATTAACTCATCATGTACACACAGAACATAATAAGGTATAGCAATGTCCAGCAGGCTACCTAGCATATATGTAACATCAGAAAATCAAATATGCAATTTTGCAAATAACTTCAAAATAAGTTGCATTTGAAAAAAATGCACGACAGATAAATTGTCTGTCTTCCACAATTCTATCATCTCAGTGATTATGACAATTATAACAATTTTAATTCATCTTAGAAATTGTCTGAAATGATAAAGAGGCCATGGTGGCTTTTAAACCTCATACCTATTATCAAATTGTGTATTGCCTATTATTATCTAAATATATAATTGAAAGAGAACAAAAAAAGAATATGCCAGACAGCTATTAACTGCATGCTCCTTTCCCATCTAGTCTGAAAATTGTCAGCAAATCTCAAAAGAAAAGCACAACAGTATCTGATGACATTTGATCTCTGCTCATCACTGAAAGCCCACTTGAGCATCAATCACAATTAACAAGTGAAACACAGAGAAGTATCACCATTTAAAATAACTTAGATTGTCAACATTTTAGAGATCTTTATTTAGAAAAGAAAGTGAACTGCCAACTTTTCAATCAGTGCATTTCATATATTTTAATAGAAATAATGAACTCAATCCTACAAAACATATTAACTCTTTTATGTTGCCCTGTAAATCTGGTTCTCTCCACCCACAGACTTTTTACCTGGCTAAAATAACCCTTTAGGATGCTAAAGTTCACTTTGCTAGGGTCAGAACATATCTATCTAGTCTTCAGCAGCATATACAGTACATGTGATCAAATGACCATTTGGCATTTGGAAATCAAGACTCCTTTTTCCTGACATTACAATTATCAAGAAACCAGCAATTAATTTCCTATAGTTCAGTATGAAAAATGAGTGTATCTATCTATAGCTCTAAGAGATACCCTTTTTGTGGTTCTTGGTTTGCCCAAAACAATACAACTGACCATACTAAGCCAGGTTAAATATGATGGTGTGGATGGGACATCTTCTTCCATAGTACTGAGGAAGAAGAATCTTGTTACAGTTCTGTGTTAAACAGAAGTCTGTAACAATTTTGTAAGAATGGGACCTGAACCACTTGATAAAATAATATAAAATAAACATTACATAAAATTATCACATCTCCATGTCATTGCAAATATAGAAAGATTTAACTTTTCTTATCAAATAATAAGGTAAAGGTAGAACTATTGTTTATAAGACCTGGGAGTAAAAAACTGTTTCAAAAGTATTAAGGCAATTAGCCACTTCCCAATATGCAGATCATAGTGCTGCCAACAATTTTTCACTTTTTTCTTCTTCCTTGACTCAGCTTTAGCCTTGACCTTTCAAAACAGCTCAACAAACCATATTCAATATCTGAATAACAACCTAGTCCTACTTAACATAATTTTATGCATGAAAAGCAACATCCTTCATCAGAATTAGACTATTAATAAAAGTATATAAAATGGAGCTTCAGAGCGATCAATCAATTAAAGCTTCCTTTCCATAACTTCAAGTCATTACTGATGCCATATTAAATGCAAAAGGGTATGAGTATTCTTTATGCATGCCAGTCCTGTTCACTGAAGTTTACTGGTGACATGAATTGCATGTATTATGGTAAAATAAATAAATGTTAGAGAATATAGCAACAATAGCTTGGGAAGTGGGAAATCCTACCAATAGCCAGTCCTCTAAGGCAGACCAGATCAAAAAAACCAACTGCACAGGAAGCCTGGAACCATACTTCGTTAAAATATCCTATAACAATGGAATCTTGCAAGTCTGATTTTGATGTTCCTTCCCTCTCTTTTACTCCTTTAAGTCAGGGAAGCCTGAGTGATATCTTAATACTATCTTCCTTCCTAGAACTTATGGAATCTCCCTGGCTGTCTATTCCACCCCAAAGTGAAAACTTGGGCAAGAAAATAACCTATAATAGCATGGAGAAACTTGCTGTTTATGTTTTGGGGAAACCGGAAAGAGAGCAACATGAAAACCTTTGAGGAAAGGATTCTAGCAAATAGAGGAAATGTCTTGCACACAAAAGCTTTACATTTAATTTTCTTGGCATCTGGTCTTCTGAGTGTGGTTTATAGCATTCTGAGGTAGACCAGTAAACTACTTCTGGAAACCATGAGATGAAGGATTCCTGCTCCCTTGGGATACATGGATTTCTCCTTCCGAGACTGAACTGTCAGTTCATTAACTGCTAAGATCTAGCAAGTATAGGTGGCAGAGAATGTACTCCAAGCAACTGCACTGCCAAAAAATCCCTGACAAATAGAACACTCTCTGGGTAAGGTCTTGTGTAATCAGTTGCATCTTTGCAAGATCCACTACACTGTGTCCCTGAGGTGTGGCTTTGAGAACTTAGCTTTAAACTCCCTCAACTATAGAGGATGAATTGCTTGGTGGACTCCACCAGGGAGGACCCTGCCAAAAAAGGTTTTCCTTGATGGATACTTGAGTCCTGAACTTTGCTTTGGACTATTTATTTGGTCAGGCCATTTTTTTTAATCCTAAAAAGCAGAATTTAAAAAGCTGTAGCAGTGTATAGCTGTTGACCATTTAATGGCCTAGAAGCCCACTTCCAAGCTGAGCAACACTAAAAGCTCCAGAAAAGGGAGGGTCTGTTAAAGATTCCTCTGTTATAAAGTGCATATAATGTCTCTCTCCTTACTGACCTGGTGATTAACATTAGGAACAGCTGAAAAAAGGACTGACTATTATTCACAGTCCTAATAAGCTAGGGAGAAAGAAGGAAGAAATGATGTATGTGCATATATAAACCCATCCTGTATTTCGACAGCTGGCATGCAGCCTTTGACCTTTTGAACCGATGCTACCTTAGGGGTGGAAAAGACGATCTCCTCCGGTCTGCCAAAGATCTGATTTGGCACATGGCAGCTTCATTTTACAGTAATTTTGAGTCATTTGTCCTCAAAGGCAAAATTAAAAAAGTGTTCGGGTGCCTTAAGACGAATCTGTTTCATTTGTATCATGTATCAGAAACAAACATATTATATAAATAATGTTTAAATGGAACATCAAATCAGAGATATGTATCAATATTTATTAAGACAAAGGGCATCCTTTAAAACTTTATTGAAATGTAATGAACCTTTCTTTCTGTGCTTCAGTCCCAAAAAATGATGTAAATGTGGATAAAATGCAGGGTAGAAAAATCAACTGTATCTGTTAACCAATACAATTTTCACATTTATACTAGGACTGATTTTAACACAACCTTATTTAAACTTCACCGCTGAAGATACCCTTAGGCTATTTATAATGTATTTAACCAATGGATTGTTCTACCCCTCTGTGGTGTCTTAAATATTCCTTATTTGGCCTCATCTATTTTCATGTTGATTTAGTACTGGCTAAGAAACCTTGAGGTGAAGGTTACAGGAGGGCACAGAATGAAATTTGTGGCTGATGACTCTAGAGAACAACCCAGTTCATGTTTCAGTTAGCCCTAGAGGTGTGCCAAAACCATCATTTTCTCTTTCACCTCAGCTCAAAAATTGTTCTTTAGCTGTGAGAGAGCCAGACAAATCAAAGAAAATACAATTTAAACTCTGTTGCTGTTTGCAATGTCATTATCCTGTCCTTTCAAAACTCTACTTTAACCCGTATTACCAAAACTGCTGTTTTAAATACCAGGATTGCAATAACTAAAGACCTGTTTTCTGAACAAAACCATGCTTTGGGCCTTGTATATGGACAACTTAGACTTGTTGGATCAGGCCCACCTACTACAGGGGATGTGAAAGGTCCTTTAAATACAGTTGATCCAGAACTAAGCGGAACTATTTTTCTTTCAAATAGGAAGTTGCTTGGCTTATTTCTGATCCAGTACAAATATCGACATCATCCCCATCTGTTTATTGATCCATCTAATACCTGCCCCTTTCCTCCCACTTTTGACCCGAATTAATATGAAAGATTAGGAATCAGAGGTTAGAACACCATAGCAAGCAAAAGAAAGAAGTGGGGCGTGGGGAGACTTTGAAGATCTCTAAAATCATCTTCCAGCATTTGCTTATGTATCCTTTAGGAAATACATTTTCTCAAGGCCACTGTATGCAGTTGAAAATTCAGATGATGATGTGAACAAGTTTTAAGATTGTGTATATTTAAGGATTGTATGCTTATAAATATAATTATCTTTCTACATAGATACATAAAGTTAATGCAAGGAAAGATTTGGGGGGGGTTGAGATGAAAAATTATGGACCATGATTGTACAAAGATAATTTGATGATTGGGCTCTAGAGAAGTTTGAACTGCTTAGCTCAGTTTTCTAATATAATACCTATGAAGTACAGCTTGATAAACGGCAAGCAAGATGTTACTACCACTTTGATGTGGACACAATGGAGTTGATGAACCACCATTTTCTTCCGTTGCTGTTTTTTCCCCCCAATTAAGACTGACAGCAAATTAAATATATCTTTTCATGGCTTAAGACCAATAAGATTAGAAATTAGGTGAACTGAGTCTTCCTAGGCCACTTTCTCTGATTTGCATGAGAAAAGATGGCATCTATGTGAACTGCCAATCTTATTGATAGAAAAATATTCAGGTAATAATACAGGAAGCCAGCTAGTTATGATTTACCAGAGCAGCATAATAACAAATATGTCTAGATCCTAGTTCTGAAATCTTCCCTAAAGTTTTCCATTTTTTATATATATTTATACACAAGCATGCTTGGACACACACACACACACACAAACATGCAAAATGCAGACACCCGATTTGCTTCATCAATTCACACTGACTACTCCCTCTTATTTTTCTAGTCAAACATATCCTCTATGACAGAGGTCCCCAACTTATGGGCTGCGGGCCGCTACCGGGCCGCGGCCTCTTGGCCGATGGGCCGCATGAGTAACTGGGCAGTGCATGCGCATGTGCTCACCCCCCCCTCGTGCCACTGTTGCTGTATCACGTGGGCAGCGGCGTTGCCACGAACCTTGCGCGGGAGCAGCAGTGCCACAAGTGGCAGGTAGGCCGCAGTGTGATACTCGCGTGGAGGCGGCATTGCTGTGGGCCGCGGTACGATCCTCACACAGGGTGGTGCTGCGAGTCTCAAGCTGGGGTGGCATCGCTGCAGGCCGCGGTGCGATTCTCGCACAGGGACGATGGTACGAGCTTCGCGCCAGGGCTGCATCACTGTGGGCCACAGCGCGATCCTCGTGCTGGTGATAGCATTGCCGCGAGCCTGGCGGCAGCGGCACCATAAGCCTCACAGGTGCCGCTGTCACTGACAGCCTCGTGTGCATGCTTGCAGCTGTTTGTGAGGTGCGCATGCTCGCAGCCTGTTTGTACGTGCACGTGCACATGTAGCCACATTCATGTTTACGCATGCGCGCGTAAGGCGCCCTCTCTCACTGGGCCGCCAAGCCAAAAAGGTTGGAGACCCCTGCTCTATGATATTTCACTTCATTTCTCCAACCATCCGGTTTTCTATTTCCATCCTTCTCCAGTCAGCATTTGGTAGTCACTAACCTTGCTCTATCTGACTTTTTCTTGGGTTGCCAAAAAGGCTACTTCATATTCTTTGGACAGGCAAGAGAACCAACCACTCCGTGTTAGAGGAAATCAACCCTGAACGTTCACTGGAAGCAAGGCTCATGAAACAAAAATAATCATATATTGTACACATCATGAGAGCTGAAGCATCTATGGTAAAGGTGATCATGCTGACCAAGTTGGATGGAAGGAGAAGAAACCACCAGTGTATGAAGTGGATAGATGGAACATTGAATGTTACAGAAATGTACAGTGCTTTTATCCATACAATTACCAGGAATTAGTTACAATTCATTAGAGCCTAACAATAGTAAGAGGTTTCCCTTATAGGCTTGTCCACTATATTTTTGCAAAACTCACCTTCCGTTGTGTGGATGTAGTTGCAATATTATTCAGCTTGAGACTGTCAATCATTAATAAAACCCAGTGTGCTGGGTACCTGTCTTTCTATCTGTTGTAGAATGTGAATGTCTGTATGCATGTAAATGGATATATTTCCCTACATTTAATAGGCCGTATTAAATACATCCTATAAGACTTAAAAGTACAAGTCATCCAATGATGGTTATATAGTTGGGACTGCTTATTCTTGGGGTCAAAGATCCATCCATTTATTACACTGGTGGATCTTCAAACAAACAGCATTTATTATATCGTATTTGGAAAAGAGAGAGATTCTGTCACTCAAAATGAAAAAAAAAGCCTCTTTGCATACATAACAAATGCCTCAAGGTGATTGAAACAGCTTCCAGTTGCATCAAGAGCTGGGAGTGAGAATGCTGCAGTGTGTCAAAAAAAAAACACCCTCTTGCTTTTGGACAATATCTAGAGCATTTGGGACCCAGTCATAGCAAGATAATTGGGAATTAGACTGTGCACAACTTGCCAGGGGTCAAACCAGCTATATTATTGTTGTTGTTGTTGTTGTTGTTGTTGTTGTTGTTGTTGTTATTATTATTATTATTATTATTATTATTATTATTACCTAACTTTCCTCCAAAACCACTTCATGTCCCAAACAAAGAGGCTGGATTATGACTTTTCAGCAGAATGACAGAGCAAGTAAGACATAGAATATTTCTCTTTTGTCTCTTCTTCCTTCTTGCAGCTAGTGAGATTATGATTGTAACTGGGATTTCTCTGGCATCTTAGCAATACAAGAGGCAGAAAGATTTTGTCTTTTTCCTCGGTCCTTTTCAATAATCTTGGTAGAAAACAGTGGATCATAAATCCATCTTCGCAGGCTTCTGCATCATGAAAAGGAGACACAATCTGTCTAACATACTCCTTATAAGAGACTTGAAAGACAGTTAAGTACTAGCAAGCAGAAGTGTGGATCCCCATTATGGTGAGCGGATTTCCCCCAAAAAATCTCTAGGTACTGCAGGCAATTATTATCTTACTGTGTATTATTGGCCCAGCTATACAATTTAAAAGCCTTGCTATATTAAATCTCTGAACACAAAGCTAATGCTCTAAGGCTTTTATAAAGTCAACAAACACAGAATTAAAAGGTGGAAGAACAGTAAAAAATAATTCTATATTATAGCTGTGCAATTATAGCAATGAGAAAAAGAAGGGGAAATGTCAAGGTCATGGACTAATATTTGCTTGAGGTTGTGGCTTTTAGAATTCCCATTTTTCCCCCACAGGATTCTTTATAGTGAAACAGAGGCTGGAAAGATTTTGGTATTTTAAGATTTGCCTTCTGGAAAGCATGAGAGCCTACGTAGTTGAGCACCATGTGTAATCAACTTCAAAAATATATAAGTAGAAAATTCCGAGACAGTAACAGTTAACATGAAATGAACAAATCTATTGGATTTAGGATGGAGATATGAAAATATTCCATATTTATATATGCACACACCGTCACAAAAGTGTTCAGATTTTGCTTCATGAACACAACTTTTACTTGTTAAAGAAATCCAGTTTAATATTGCAATTGCACTGGGAGCTGATTTAGTAGCTCAATGGATGCTTCATTCTCTTTCCCCTCACAAATCTATTTTAGATCACTGTGGAACTTACTAAATAGATAAGGAGATGAGGAGGGGGAACACAGTGGTGTCTTTCCAAGTTGATGTGTGTCCTATGGAGCCTGGAGCCACATCTACAGCATGATATGTTTCTGGTCATAAGAAAATGGGTACTCCTGGAAGAATTTTATCATTCAGTCCCTGTCCACATTATTCCTGCTCTAAGGACTTTTTGTACCAAAAGAAGCAGGCAAATATGTGATAGGTTAGCCATGCTACTATGATCCTCTAAATTTAGTGTGTCTGTCAGGAACAGAAGTACGTAGTTTTATCTCTAGCTCTGAAGATAAGAGTAGGTTTCTAGAACACCTCTAATACTCATACGTAATTGTACAATGCATGGAATAGCGGAAAAATTATTTCTGAGAAAAAAACCTTGCCATCACTTAACATCCTTTCATTGATCTCCTTCTGTGGAAACAGAAGCATCCTTAAAAAATAACTGATCAAAGGCAAAGGCATTGTAAGTGGAATATGAGCTCCTTATTTATCCTAGATGTCTCCTTGGCAACTTCTAAATTAACAATTGGACCTAATGAATTCAGGGTTAAATAAAATTGATGAGGGGAAAACTGTATATCACAATATAATTGGAATACTTCCAACCATAAACTGGCAGCTTGTATAACAACATTAAATTTTTCAAAAATGTCGAAGCTGGCTTATGTTTTGAGAAAATTGAGCATAACTATGTGAACCAGTAAGCATTGCATCAGAACAGTTTGGGGATTATCGTTGGGCATCAACAAAAGCAATTAGGCAATTGATTAAGTCCTCTGCTAATCGTGAGCTTGGCTGACCAAATACACATGCAGATTTAGTTATAAAAAAAATCAAAACAACATCTGAGTTGGAGTCTTTTGGAATAAACATTCTATCTGTTGAAAAGGAATGGTAACCTGAAACTCTTATAGGATAATAAGAGCTGGGACTTATTCTATCTTGCTTGCTTGATTTTCAGTTAGGAATGACAATTTTATTGTCTGTCAAAACTTCTCATAACTAATGCTCGCCTTTTGGCTCCAAAAGCTCAATTATAACGTATACAGGAGAAGAATTTAAAGCAAAAGAAAACCTAATTTAGCCTATTGAGAAAGTTTTTCTGAATTCTATCTTTCAGAGAGTTATATATAAAATGTGAGATCATATGAGGCACCTGTTCTGTGCATGAAATAGCTAAGATACAATTAAAACAGAAGAAAGTATTTATTATTTAAAATTAAGAATGTGCAAAATCTACTATTCTAGTAACAAAACTGTTCGTCTTCCAGGACATATACTAAGCCAAGTATTCCAAGGGTGGTTTAATAGTTTTTCTGAAATTTCCTGAAATTAATCCTCCAAAGCAATATGAATCTTTGTAGATCCATTGCAAACTGTTTCTAGTTCAGATTAATTTCTAGAAAAACCACCCCACCACCCTCAGAATTGCTGGATTGATGTGGTCCAGAAGAAGAACCAAACATACTTATGTAAATTCACATACCTAGAAAGTATATGAATTACGTCATGTTTTTCTTCAAAGTAACCTCATTAGCAGTAATCTCGACACTCAGAAATACCAAAAACCAACCCCCTTTTTCACTCCCTTAAGCTCATCCTATCCAGTTTGCTGTTTCTTGCATTTTTGCGAAAGCTTAACAAAGATATTCTAAACTAATATAACAGACAAGATTTTTCTGTAAGTAGTTTGTATCATGTTTCTAAAGCAGTGATGGTGAACCTGTGACATTCAGGTCAAAGGCAACATGTGCCACAATATTTTGGGGACATGTTAGTGTTCACCAACATCCAACAGCTATTCTCAACAGCACATCCCATTCTTACACAAGAAGGAAGCTGCGGAGGCCATGCAAGAATAGGGTTTATTCTTACACAGTCTCTGGATCCTCTGAAAATGAGTTTGTTTACTAATATTTCATGTTTGCAATTATTTGACATTTCTTTCTATAATGCACAGCATCACATATGATTGGATCGGTTTTTAAAATAAATAAATAAATGAATATATAAAGAAATGTTTTTCTTTTGTCTGGGAGGGCAGTGACACTCCAGCAGTCAAGTTAGGTATTTTTCCAAATCAACTAAGAAATTTGCTTTCTCATTAAGTCACTGTGTGCTAAATAAGTCATTTTTCTTTCCTAGTGTCACTCATTAAGTTGTTTGTGATTCGGTGGATTATAGATCAACTGAGATCATTTCTATTCCATTACAAAGACATTACTAAATCACTACTAGCATGTATAATACTGCTTTTTGTCATAGGTCAATTAATATGAGGCCAAACAGCAGCCTCAGATGGGAAGACCTATGGAGCATAATTCCAAGCATGTTTATTCAGAAGAAAAATTTTCTGTGTTGAATTCCTCCTGGACTCTTTCCTGGGAAAGTATTATAGATTATGTTTTTAACATTCAACCCAATACTCCCCTTGTCTCAATTATACGCTCTTAAATTTATTTCATGGAACTGAGAGATAATGTTATAATGGAGAAAAAAAACCAGAGGCTATTAACTTTCTGCAACTTGGCGTTTTCCACAGTGTTTAGGATGGCAACTCCTCAAATGCTCATCTGGCTTGCATGAACCAAGTAACATGAGAGCTGCAAATTCACACATTCACAACTTCCTGTCTAAGGGGAAAAAAAGTATTAATTAGTTCTCATTATATGTTTATTCTCTTCTTCCTAGTTAGCTCTGAAAGGGGAGAGAAGGTTGCCTGTTGGGTATTAGAGAAACTCAGGAAGACAAATGTACCATCGCTGAGCACTTTTTATAAAATAAGTTTTTACCATATAAGCAAATTATTTAAGCATAAGTTTACAATATATTAACATAATTTGGCTTAGCTGTGTAAGATATATCAGGCTAGAATAAAAACTGCTTTCAGGCAATAATAATTGGGCTTGTATCATGCAAAAGCTGGCATTGACAAAATCAAATTACGAAACCCCTAAAAGCGTTTAATAATTGCAGAAACTAAGCTAACGCACTAATAAAATTAACATTAACGAACTAGGTCAATGCTGAAATAAAGCAAAGAGCACGATGTACAAAATGCTGCAACCGGCTGCTCCAGGACTCTATTCTGCCGTTCAACTTTCTCTCACAATCTGGTACTTTATATAGTAATGAATGGGTGTTATGTTGCTCTTTGACCTGTGTAACACAGGCATTAGTCATAGCACAATGTGCTGGGCTTCTCAGCAGGATTCCTGATTACAGTTGCAAATAGTCAAGTAGCTGCTTAGTATGGAATAGTTGAACTAGTAAATGGCTCTGAATCAATTGTCTAATATTATGCGAATTACAATGGTGAGAAAAGGATTTAGACTGCGCACCGGTGGATACTTAGGTTTCAGGACTTATGGGAAAAGGCCTGTGTTTGCTTTGTTGTAAGTAAAATCAAGAAATGTGCCTAACTGCTGGGTTTTTTAAAAAAACAAAACATATATCTTTCATAATTTCTTAAATATTTTGTTTGAGGAGAATTTTAGCCAATTGCCAATTGTAGTAATTAGGTGGCTAGTTTTTTATCTATCTATCTATCTATCTATCTATCTATCTATCTATCTATCTATCTATCTATCTATCTATCTATCTATCTATCTATCTATCTATCTATCTATCTATCTATCTATCTATCTATCTATCTATCTATCTATCTATCCATCCATCCATCCATCCATCCATCCATCCATCCATCCATCCATCCATCCATCCATCCATTTATTATTTCTGTTTATTATACTTCGTGAAGATTAGTTTTTGTTTTAAATCAAAGTTTTTCAGCACTAGGGTTGTATGCAGGACCAGCTATAATATCAGGGGCCACACAAATCTATGGTTTTCTGAATTATTTTTAAAATAGGAGGAGATCCCCAAGAATATGACTGTGGATGCATGTTTTTAAACCTGTCTGCTCTTCTGGAGAGTGGGAAAATTGTCACAGCCATCTTCTTTTAGGTAAATATGCCAAACCTTCCTTAATCCTAACTCAACCTACCTCAAGATCCTCAGAACTGAAGGTTGGTGTATGATTCTGAAGACTAACAACTTCTTTATTATAGAATGGCACTGTCTTTGTCTTTTATCCTTACTCATGTAAAACTAGTTTCCAACATCTTGGGTGCCCCCATATCCTCTAATTCAATCATTATGAAATCAGTTGAATAGGATGCCTCCTTTAACTCATTTTGTGTCTTACAGTATAATACTTTTTTGCTTTGAAGTTTCTGCCTGATTTTGCAAATATAATAATTCATTCTTAATCATGAAAATAAACACTTTTAAAAAGGTAGCATTTATCTTTATTAAATGGCTTCAGGAATATAGTCATGCCAATCTTTCATCATTAAGATTGCAGGTTTACCTGGAAGAAACACTTACTAAACTCAAAGAGCTAGAATTGTACTACATGTAAAAAAAGAGACAGAAGAAAAAGAGAAAAGGATACAAATTATTCTTGATCTGTATCTCATAAATTTCTTTAATCACACAGTGTAGCCTTTCAGTCTGACAGAAAAGATCATGCATATGAAAAAAAAAATCTAAACTTTTAATTAAAAATTGGGTTAAGAAAACTCTAACAATCATTACAACATAGAACAAATTATTCAGGCTTTCCATCATGAGGAGAAATAAAAAAATTAGAAAAAGGCTTCATAGGGAAATGAATCAAGAATGAAAGATTAAGTTCACAGAAAGAGTGCAAAAATGAGAGGGCAGTTATAAAAATACAGAAAAGGCTATGAATTTCAGTTTTTTTGAATTATGGAATCCTTTAAAAGAGTGCCTAACTATTATTACAGATTCTGGCACTAAACCTTTAAAGTTCTTTTAAAAAAAATAGCTATTCTTGCAGTGAAGGTCAATGCTACATTGCAGATGCTCCAGGAGAATTTCTGCTAAAAAAAAAAAATAGTTTGGATGAAGTCCATGTAACATTTTCTCTTTCTGCTAGTGATAGGTAAAATTGTTCTTTTTAAACAAGAGGGAAATCCCCCCAAAATTCCAAAAGGCTGAGTAGGGAACGGGGTCGTCTGAGTCACCTATAACGTTTGAGGAGATTGTGTGATTTCAGTATCATTTATATTTCAGCCTATGTTCTTGGAGAGGGAGAGAAAGGGGAGAAATCTCTTGTGATCTATAATGATATTTTGAACCTTTCCAGTATCTTTGTGGAAATCTAGGCAGAGTACTCTATTTCAGTGTTCCCCAACTTTTCAGGGTTGGCAGCCTGGGGGGGAAAGGGGGGGAAAGAAGGGGTGGTTTTGTGTGGGGGGGGTAAACACTTGTTGCTTGTACAGGTGGGGCTGTGAGTGCTCGTGCAAGTGGGGTCACAAGTGTATGTGATGCTCGTGTGAGTGGGACTGCAAATGCCAGCGACGCTCATGCGAGTGGGGACACGAATGCCCAGAACACTCGCATTAGTGAGGCCACTCACACCCGCAATGCTCGCAGTGACACTTAGGTGAGTGGGGTTGTGAGCATGCGTGTGTGTGCACACTGGCCAGCTACTCACACTGCCCGGTGGCCAATAGGCTGTGGCCCAGAAGTGGGCCATGGCCCACAGGTTGGGGCCCCCTGCTCTATTTGTAGCAGCCAGATGTGAGATTGATTTATCTTCCAAGAAGGAAAGGTTGAATCTTTTAGTCACTATTACTGAAGGGTGGTAGATGGTGGCAATGGTGAAATCATTTCAATTTCTGTATTTGGACTCTTTAATCTTGAGAAAGACAGCCCTGGATATGAGAATCCTGTATCTCTCACATGCCAGAATTAGAGGCTAGATGCCATATAAGGCCTTTTTTTTTTTTTTTTGAAGACAGGTGGTAGCATCAAGAACCACCAAGCCATTGTGGATGTAGTGATCCAAAGGTCTTCTGAAACAAAGAGGTTTCAGAGCTACACCTTTATATATTTCAGGCTTCAAATCTTACCTACACACTACTGAAATTCTCATTGTCATGACTTTTAACTAGGTGAAACGGTGTATCAAAACACAACAATTTTTGAACCAAAGTACCTCAAATGGGCTAACTTACAAATGTGACCCAGGACTCCCAAAGGAATGAAATTTGGGGAAGGTGTGGCTGCTTTAGTGCTACTGACTGCTGCCGCAGTCATGTTATCTTCATTTTCAATATTCCATGATAGGACAGGAAAGACAGGGTAGAGCAGGGCAGGGATTGAGTTTAATTTCCTGCCTGCCCCACTCAGAGTTCAGTTCATACTTGGCGGCAGTTGCCAGGGAGCTGAGGGCTTGCCTGAAGACAGGCTTCTTGGTTGTTTGGTCCTTCATAGGGCAGGGAGGCAGCTGCTTCGTGTCATTTCATTGGAGCTTCCCGGGTATTTAAAACATAGCTGGGGGAGGGAGTTGCAGTGCCCCTGTGATCATAAGGGTGGGCAGGCTGCCAAATGCCTGAATTTTCATCACATGAATGTGGGGGCGTTGCAATGGCCAAAATTTGGGGCACAGGTTGTAAGTCCATTCAGCACTGTCATAATTTTGAATAGTGGTAATTTTGAACTAATGGTCAGTAAGCAAAGGTTACCTGTAGAGAAGGCTATTAAACTGGAATTAAAAATGACAAGTCAAGGCAGTGATCCCGATAAGGACTTTTCACTGGATATAAAAAGAAGTTGGTTATTGTTTTGAAAATCAAAGTGGAAATAAAAATGATAAAGCAAGACAATGACCAGGACAATGTCTTTTATTGGGTTTGTAAAAGAGGTTTTAGCCTCTGTGAAGGGAAAAATAAAATCGAAGAGAGACCAAATCCTGTAACAACATTTGAATGAATTAAAGATCAAGACTAGTAGAAGTAAAAGGAAGAAATATAGAGTTGGCTTATTTGATCAAGATTAAAATAAGGCATATTTTTATGGTGCTCTAGTAGCCCTTTACGAATTTTGCTGACACCAGGACTGAGAAGCTGATAATTTTTGGGTTGCATATAGAGAGGGAATGGGATACGGAATGAAAAGATATCTGTTGGGATCTTACAGGTTGTGAAGAGTTGTTTTTACTTGTTGTAATGAAGATAGGTGGTCACTTCTTTAAATGCTTATTTTCTTCTTTTTCTTTCTTTGTGCTTTTTTTCTTTCTATTTTTTTCTCTCTGAGTTTAGTTTGTTTTTGCTTTTATTACTGTAATTAAAATCTTTAATAAAACTTCTGAAAAAAAGAACTGATCACGCACATAATCTTTAGTGGCATCATATATTATTTAAATAATTTTTGGTGCAAGCCATTTGGGGGTCTCAGGAAACAACCTACCATTAGGGGCATATCAAAGTACAGATACATTCAGATTCCCAATCAATGCATCTTTAATGACACCACAAGTATTCCTTGCACATTTGCCCATAACTATATTCTGTCAGTGTGCTGTAGTGCAGTCTTTCTTTCTGAGGATCCCTGAGGGTCCCCCAAGATCCTCATGAATGCAAGGTTATATGCCAGAGATTGAAAATATTTGCAAAAGTTAAAAACACTCTTCTCGTTATTTTTTTCTTAAAAATATATTTTTCATGAAAAATATTCTATTGATATTAGTATCTGATGCGTTTAATGTTCTTATTTTTACATTATTCAGTAAATATTCTATAATTGTGATCATTTTAATTTTTAATGCAATAAATATCAATAAATGCTAAACCACTTGCTAAACATTTCGTTTTCTCACATATTTTATTTTCATTGTATAACTCTGATAATATTCAGCAACTAATTCTGTATTCGTTGCAAAAATCCTGTGACGCAAGGCTATTCACTTTACCATGTTTTCTCTAAATCAACAAATTAACAATAAACTTTCTCACTTTCGCTTTTCCTAATGACTTGTTGAAGAGCAAAATCTGGTCTGCATACAGTCAGCATAAAGCTGCACACATTTTCCAGGGTTTTGCTCATTACCGCCTCTTTTACTCTTACAGGATCTACAATCTCTGCAGTTTTTGCATTCATCCTTGCTATCTTTAACTTTGATTAAAGAAAAATAAAAGTATTCTTCCAATGTTCGGACACAGATGCAGTTTTCATACACATATTAGATGACTTGCACAACCATTCCATAAGCAAGCTACATCCACATTTTAATATTAACATTCATATCTTAATATTTCTCCTGTTATAACTACATTTGCAACCTTCTTTTTCAGACTCTCACAGCATTTGTGACTTTCTTTTCATCATGAATTATGTATTCATAAGACCGATTTCATTTCTAACTTTTGGTATATCATATCATTCCCAAAACATGTCTAAAATATTTATTCCAGCACTTCCTCACTTCTATTTAATTTTAATCATTTCAACACTTTTATTTTCATTCTATTAATTCTTTTGGATAGTCTTTGTTGGAAATTACCATTGATAGTCATCAACAAAAGCTGATGAAAGAATACCTCCCACCTAATTCAGCCTATTAGTATAAGCTAACAAAACTATCTGAAAGAATTTTGATTTATCAAATTTGAAGC
The DNA here is from genome assembly GCA_023970755.1 of Azemiops feae. Classification (NCBI taxonomy): domain Eukaryota; kingdom Metazoa; phylum Chordata; class Lepidosauria; order Squamata; family Viperidae; genus Azemiops; species Azemiops feae. Next base: position 1,366,000 of record JALGBA010004090.1, on the reverse strand, counting down.
AGTAATTGGAGTTTACTGGAAGAGTTTAATGTAAGAGCTTTCTACGATCAAGTCAGAGATTGTGGGAGAAGAGGGGAATAAAATCGTCCCCAGATTGGTGAGAACTTTCTTGGCTTTTATAGCCATCACCTACAAGCCCAAAGAAAACAGTGGAAAAAAACCTGGAATTGAACTCCTTGGCAACATGTAAACATTACATTTTCTCTTACAGTGCAATGTATAAAATAGTATTTCACTATTAATAAGATGAAAAATTATCTGTATATATTGGAGGAAGAGAAATAAATACATATAAAGAAGAAGTGTACAAGAAAAGGATAGAGTAGTAAGACGTTTTGTTGTTGATTATTGATAAAATGCTGTAGCTCCCAGCATTTCTTGCTGGGAACTCTGGAGCCAGATTTTATACAAAGCTGAAGGTTACTAGATTTGTGAAAGCTGATCTACAAATACAAATTGTACTATAAAAGGTAAAAAAAATCAGATTACTGAATATTTTCATTACACAAATTCCTTTCACACCAAAAATTTAGATTTCATGGAAGAATATTCTACTTTAGCTTTTGTAATGTAATATTTTTTTATGTAAAAAAAATCAAGCAGGAAAACTCTAACAGTATGACAGTCCATCCATATGTTTTAGCATAGAATTCACAATTCTACTCTATTCCTTACCAGTTCTGCCACTTCATATATTTTCAAATTAGTCTGAAGAGCTAACACTAGAAGCATATGTCAGATTCTATAGTTGCATAATAAATGGATGGATGCACAAAATACAAATTCAGCCTGTACAATCAAACCCAATCCTTAATTATATAGATGGTGATTAAAATCACCACTATTTTCAATTCTATCATAGTAGGCGTACATTGTTCTTTGCAAATTAACAAATATCTCAAATATTTGGTTGGAACATGGCCAGTTAAATAGCAAAAGGCAAGCACACACACCTGTATAATTTGAATCTGATAGATTTGTTTTTTCCGGGATGACTAGATCAGGATCAAGCATTCTCATGAGATAAAGGAAAGTCTTGTTTCAGACTCTGATAGTAACAGCAACAGTGGCAGTGAAAAAAAAATGAACTGAAATCTTTATTTTTAACTGCCCAAGATAAAGAACGCATCTCATTACTTTTTCAGAATTACTTCATGTATTTTAGATGTTAAATGTAGCAAAATTATCAGCTAGTACTGAAAGGAATATTCCAGATGACAGTAATTTTCAGAACACAGAACTATAGAACAAAAGAAAACCTGTGATTTGTCTATTTCTTTGGCATTCATCGTTCCTTGAATTTTTGCCGCCATGTCAAATTCAGCTTACTCATTTTTGATCCTGCTCTGCAGGATAGGTCTGAGGCAGATTTATTCAAATTGATGATCTTACACACCTAGTTCTTCACCCATGAGTACATCCTTGCCTCCTGATCAGTACCTTTGGTGGACCAACCATTTCTGATTACATATTTGGCTTTTGTTGAATTTCCACTCTAAGAAGCACACTTCTTAAAAAACAAAACAGATCCCTCAGGTACCATGAAGCCATGAAATGGATGAAGCTCCACAAAATATATGACTCTAATTCAATGAACAGAGACCAAATAGCAGCTGAGACAGTCAAACTGAAGTCATAGTGATGTCTAAAAGATTTTAACTCTCTAGTGCCAGACACTGCCATATTCTTCTCTTAAAAATAGGTGAAGGTAAAGGTTTCCCTGTCAGTCATGCCTGACTCTAGAACACGGTGCTCATCTCCGTTTCTAGGCCATGGGAGCCAGTATTATCCTAAGACAATTTCTGTGGTCATGTGGCCAGCATGACTATATGCCAAAGCGGACCCAACGCTGTTACCTTCCCACTGAAGTGATACCTATTAATCTATCTGCTTATTAAGCTTGCAATTGCCTGCTTCAAACTGCTATGTGGGCAGGAGCTGCTCACTCTGTTGTGTGGAGCTTGGGTCTTAAACCGGGGCTGTCAATCTCCAGCTGACAAGCTCAGCGTCTTTAACCGCTGAGCCTCCGCCTCTTAAAAATACAGACCCAATAAATCTTTGCTATACAAAACTCAAACTGATATTCGTGATTCTACAGTGAAGCATTAAAGTTTGTATACTTTGCATTTATTTGCCCAGTATACACAGGTGTGCTGTACTTCTCTGGATGTATGTCTTCTTTGGAGATTATGTATACTGTACTTGGGATCAGTCGTAAATTTTCTATTAAGTGATTTGGCGACCCTCATGGTATTTTGTCTTCTTTTGTGGTCGGCCATGTCATTTTTTTTGTCTGCCTTTTAAAACCTTCCTTTCCTTGACCTCTCCTATTTAACTTTTACCAATGAAACATTTTGGTAAAGAACATAAAGGACTATATCCCGATGATACATAATAACTAGAGGCATTCAGGTGCCTAGGGCAAAACCCCAGGCACTGCACAATTTCAAGTAGAGATGGCCTCTGGACAGGTTAGGACATTACTGTGATATTTGTTATTTCCCTTTTAAACTTAATAAAAAAAAACACCATGAAGTTTTATATCCTCTGTCCAAATATAGCCAAATCTTCCACAGTATTTTCTTAGCATATCAGAAATCCATGAGAAGGTTCTTTTTAAAATACATGTACCACATGTGATTTCTTGGTTTATATCTCAGGCAGAGTATTTCTTCCTGGTGTGAATTTCTGTATCTTTGCATCTTCATCACATATCTTTACTGGTAGTCAACTTTAATGAACATTACTAAACATAAAGTTAGTAAATACGTTTTCTATAATAAACAATAATCAAAATTAACTTAGTTGTTGTAAAGATAACATTTTTAAAAAAAATTCTCAATGGCTCTTACTGACTTTAAAAAAGCATTTTAAATAAAAGCAACACTGGTACAAAGATATAAAGGTGAATCCAGCATTCAAAATTGCATGACGCTTAGAATACTTTTTTGTTGTTGTCATTCTTCTTCCTGCCTGCTGGCTCCTTCTCCAAACTGATCCCAGTCAGCCTTTGACTGCATTCTATGTGACAGACTTTAATGAAAGCTACCGTGTAACTTACTAGATTAGCATCTTCTCATGTAATCAGGATGCTATATGAAAATACTGTTGCCATAATAAGATATGACAGTCGTGGACACCTTACTGTAGATATCCCAACAAGCAAAAAGGGAACGGAATGGGGCACAGCCAACTCACCACGGTCAACTTGCCATGGCCAACTCACTGCAGCCAACTCACCACAGGACAATTTGTTGCAGGACAATTCAACATTTCAATTTAATTATTTAAAATAATAATTATTATTTTTTAAAAAAATATCATTCACATTTCATTTTGTCCCTCCCTTGGCATCCTTTCTTTAGTTATTCTATTCCACTATTTCTTCGTGACCATTTCACACACTTAGGACCATTGCAGCATCCCCACCAAAAAATCAAATGCTTGGCAACTGATTCCTATTTATGACGGCTGCAGTTGTCCAAGGGTTACGTGATCCCCTTTTGCGACCTTCTGACAAGCAAAGTCAATGGGGAAGCCAGAGTCACTTAACAACCAATTTACTAACTTAACAACTGCAGTGATTCACTTAACAACTGTGGCAAGAAAAGCCGTAAAATGGGGCAAAACTTACTTTAGCAACAGAAATGTGTGGTTCAATTGTGGTCGTAGGTAAAGGACTACCTGCATGCTTCCTACTGCAGGATGAGAACCCTTTTGTAACAAATAGAGTGGCTAAGTTCTTATCGGCCACTATCTCAATCAGAAAGAAAAAAAAACTAATTTTACCCTAATGCTGTTGATCTTGGTATCGATTCTCCGTTATTCTTTGGGTCCCCCCCCCTCTTTTTTAGGCTTTTATTCTCTTTTTGTCTTTACTTGTATGATATTTTCTTTGTATTTTATTCTCTTTTAATTGCTTTTTCTTTTTTTAACGGCTGGTCTTTTTCCGTATTTTCTGTTAAATAAAATAGCATATTCTTCTCTGGTTCAAGCTGATCATCTTAGAAAAGTAATTAGCAAGGACATGCGAAAAAAAATCTAGAATAATATAACTGTTTTTTTTAACATACTGAATACTGTGTAATGGACAAAAAAGAGTTATTGCTTAGTGACCAAGAGCACATGGGAAGCAGCTAATCAATACAGCTTTGAGTATAACCCCCCCCCATACACACAAAGAATGTAAGAAAGTAATTTACTCTGAAATTTATTGAGTAGAGTATCTCCCATTGTGTTTTGACCTTTTCTTCCTGCTGCTTCAAGCTGAGCAAATATTTGTAACTGATAACTCAATGATTTATCAGTTTGCTAAAGTACCTAGCAATTTCAGAATACAAGAATCTTTAAGACTATGCCTAATATTAATAGATGTTTTACACAGGAAGCCACTAAAGAGTTCACGGTCTTGCCACTTGTTATAAGATGTATTCCAATAAGAGGCAAATGTCTATTTTGTCTTATACTATAGCATTAACAAGGCAAACCGTGTGTTTCACAGCTGGAGTTATAAAGAATCTATCTCCTTGGGAAATTGGTTAAAAAATGTAACTTTTAAAAGACCCAAATGAAGAGATATTTATGGGAATGGAAAGTATTTCAAAAACACAAGCAGCAAAACTTCAAGAATTGAGGCTCTTAAGGGGTACTCTCACTTGATTTATATTTTGCAAAGTGGGCAAAGGAAAAGGTCTTTGTCTTTCAAAAGGTAACACTGATGCATATAGGCCAGTGGTGGCGAACCTATGGCACGGGTGCCAGAGGCGGCACTCAGAGCCCTCTCTGTGGGCATGCGCGCCGTTGCCCCAGTCCCAGGCCTTCAGCTGAGTTTTATAAAACCTTTTCGCTTTAGGCCTCCGCCGCCGTGTGCAAAAAAAAAAAAAAGGTTCAATCAGTCAATTTCAACTTCTCGCGGGGGAAAAAAAGATCTTGCAAAGTTGGAATTGATTGATTGAACTTTTTAGTCCCACCCAGTCTGCTGTTACCACCGCAGCCATGCCCACCCAATGGGCCACACCCACCCAATGGGCCACATCCACCTGGCACTCGACGATGCATAAGTGGGTTTTGGGTTGCAGTTTGGGCACTCAGATTCTAAAAGGTTCGCCATCACTGATATAGGCTAAGATAAAATTATTGTCTTTTTGCACATAACTGATACTGACTCCCCTTATCTTGTGGAACTTTTACTATGTCTACATTTTATCACAATATTCACACATTTTGCTTTTGTTAAAAAGGGTGTCAAAATTAATTTATCTTCATATCAGCCTGTGTTTATAAAGTATGGGGGTCTTAATTTTTTTACACTTTTCATGAACATTCACCAACAATCCATTGACTGGAGTGGGGTGGGATAGGGTGGGGTAGAACAGGGTAGAGAGTAATTGCATTCCACTTTAGTTCCTCCAGATCACTGCTGGAGGCTGAAATAGTTAGTTAGGGTCTATAGAAAGAGACTGGGTGACAAACAATCTGGAAGGAATTGGAGAAGCGGAGGCAATAGACGCAGAGGATCATTTGGTTTAGGAGAACTTACAATTCTCTAGAAATAGATGAATATATCTACTTAGGAATTTGTGGTAGTTTTCTGATTCTTTTCAGTTGTGCCAAGTCTCATGTTCATTCTTCATCGCCATCTCCATCCACTTTATGAGGCTGAATTTTAGTCTGAATTTCAGGCTATGCTTATGAAGGTTTCTTCCCCCTCCCCCCTTTGAATATTTTTGGGATTTGTAATAATTTGAAATCTTTATTTCTAAACGGTGTTATTTTGGGCAGAATGGTCTTCATTATAGCAGATGTGATCTGAGCAGGGAACTGTCTTTTCTTTTGATTTTTCTTTTTTTAAAAACTAATTTACAAGCTGCTGTGTTACCACGATTAAGCAACTCTCGAATTACCTCCTTTGGTACGGGATGTTTGTGTTTTAACACATAATGTTTAAAAGGATTTATTTGCATCACTTTCTGAAATATTAAAAAGATGGCAAGGGCTGAATCCTGTAGGGCCAGAAGATGGCATTACCTCAATTATTTCTATGTTTGTATTTTGATTTTTTTTTTTAATCACCAAAAAGGTAGGATGCAATACAGTATGAGGGGCCTCCTATTTTTGCATATTGAAGTTAGGGAGCAGATGCCAGGTGAAGGGCTCAAAAGGACAGACAGTGTGAGCAGTTACAAGTCATTATCCCAAAGCAGAGTGTGAAAAAACAGATGACTTATTGAAGAGGAGGTTTGGATCTTCGACCTTTTATCAAGCAATCCTTAGCATTTAGTAATGATATATAATAAAATGAAGGCGGTGAAAAATATTTAACAATATTTTAAATATTTAATTTAGCATGTAGTATTTAATAGAATGAAAATACTTAACAAAACAAAATATTTAGCAGAATAATTGCCTATTCAGCATAGTTCTTGATATCATGTATTTGCACTTCAAGAATTCTATGAGAAAAGTTAAACATAATGAAAAGGTAAGCCTATTCTATTGATTGGGGGGGGGGGGTTTGCAGTGGCGCAGTGGCTTAATGACACTGTAACTGCTGATCAGAAATGGTTTATACTTCAGTGGTGCGAGGCCAGCTCCCTGAGACAGAATGAGCTCCCATCACTTGATCCCTACCTTCAGCCCTCCCAGAAGTTTGAAAGTATGCCATATTGTGAGTAGATAAATGGGTACCATTTCGATGAGTAGGTCAATGGGTACCAACCTAGTTGCGTTTGTGTGTGCAAAGAGTGGAAGCCAGTTTGTGTGTGCAAAGAGTGGAAGTGGATAGGCATGCAAGCGCTGAATAGAATGAACTAGCAATTTAGCTTGTCAGAACTACGTTGTGTCTAGGACAGGGGTGTCAAACTCGCCACGTCACGTGACATGTCACGACCTATCGCGACTTTTTCTCCATTGCCGGAGCTGGGGTGAGCACGGTTTCGGCATGATGCATCCGGCCCGTGGGGCCGGCAGTTTGACAACACTGGTCTAGGATGTGTAAATTTCCCTGACATTGTATGGGAATAAATAAATCTATTGGTATTACCAAGTAAGACCATGTTGGGTTTAGAGAATGGCAACCACACATTTTTGAAAGTTGAGATAGAAAATCCATACAAACATATGCATATAGTCACATAACAAAATGATATGACAGCCAATTTGGTTTAATGATGAAGGTACTGGCCAAGAAACCAGGATACTGGGAGTTCTAGGCCTCTCGTAGGCATGAAAGCCAAATGGGTAACCAGTCATGCTCTCTCAGCCCAACCCACCTCGTAGGTTGTTGTTGTGGGATAAAATATAGGCAGGAACATTAGCTGCCTTGAGTTATATATTTTAAAAGACGGGATAAAAATCTAATGATAATACTTTTCAATCCTGCATTTCTTTTAACGATGCTTACATTCTGCTGTGTAAGCCATACTTTACGGCAGAACAACTAGTAACCATCCTGATTCATCTTCTAGTAGAAAGTTATTTGTATGGCCAAAGGCCTTCTCCTCATATAGCTTGAGGATCGATTTCATATGCTGTATTCTTTTGGAAAAAATGCTTATAAAATTACATTGTGAAAAAAACGTTAACAGGCCTTCCTTTCCCATACTTCCTTTAAAGTTCTCACTGAGTGCTACACACCATATTTATACTGTGCAGCCATATAGCTTAGTTTCCTAGAGGGAAAAGATACCATTTTTGTACAATGAAGAGGCAAAGAAAGAACACAGGGCAATAGTCCTATCTTAACTGCTTTGAATAATTTAGATAGAAGATATTTTGTTTTTAATAGTAGCATACAGCTATATTTTTCCTTCCTCTTATTCTTCATTAGAACATTTGTGCAGATGAATTTAAATGAATTTAAACTGACAGTTTTTGTGTATTTAACATCTCTAAATTCCTCTCCACTTGATCCAAAATTAACTCACAAAATAAATGCTAGTATTTCCTCTCCTTTCCTCTCTCAAATACATATAAATATATAAACAGAATCCGCCTGATTTTTATTTTTTTTTATCAGTTGAGTGCTAAGCTAGGACATTGACTGTGCTGATTAATGGTTTTTTATGCCTGTAGCTTTGTGTGTGAGCTTTCAGTGCATGTGAAGGCTCTATGCCTCAATGAACACTTTCCAAATTAATGAGTTTATATAACTGTTAAGAGGTTATTTCTTAAATAGCTCCTGCAATGCAATCTGTTCACCAGAAATGGTTAAATAACCTCACCTCCTCACGCTCCTCTTTTTATTAAGAAAAAGATTGAGGTTAAAAAAAAAAATCTAGTAATTACATCATGCAGCTATGAGTCCAATTAACAGTCTGCAATATGTCCTGCTTCTTTTATTCCCTTCTGACAACACCACAGGCAGCAGAAAATCTAATAATAAATAGGTGACTACTACTTAACACTTTGCAGTATTTCAGCACCTCCTCTCACTCTGGGCATTAATTCATTCTCTTCCTTGACTATTAGTGAGTATGCCTGGCAGCAGGAGTTTGCTATCAAGTGGCATCTGCAAGCACAGACAGAAGTTTTGGATCCCATTCCCTCTGCTTTGTTAGACACTTTCTGGTGTTGCAAAAGAGGGGCACACTAACTGAAAAATGGAGGATCATAAGAGGCAAGTCATTTGCTTCCTTGTAGCATGGAAAACTGACTTTGGTTGGCAATGGACTTTCTTCTGCATTTCAACTCACCTATTAGGTGCAATCACATTGATGACTTGACATGGCTTAAATATGCCTTGTTTCACTGAGTTCCAAGATCTCTTAGGAGAATACAAACGGAACAGCAAATATAATCCCTTCCTCTATGTAAGATGTGATTAAACATGTAATTAAAATGTTAAGATTGCTGCTCTGGGTGTGCACTGTCATTCTAGATTCATAAAATTAATTACTTTAACAAGAGAAAAGAGTATCTTTAAGCAAGTCTTTGATGCCCACTTTTCTTTAAATATCAAAATAATCAGAAATACGTATTAGATCCATACATGTGATTAAAATTATACTGTGATTGCAAGTTTACTACAAGTTTATCGCTTTTCAGGCCCATACATTTGGTCTGCACTTAGCCAATAAAATATGTCCAGTGGCTCAACTTGTACAATTGACCCCATGCTGAGATTCCAAACAGACCAAAATTATCTTTTGTTCTCTCCCCCCCCCCCACCTCAAAGCTTTATAATTCGCTATATTCACTGGCAGAACTAGTGGAAACTAGACTGAATCTTTATAATTCCAAAAAATATATCCATTAAATCAACAGAATCTACAGAGCTGATCAAGCATGGAAGAAGATGTACTGCTTGGTGATTGGGATGGCAGAACTGAAAAAAATAATGAGGAATGTGTAGTTAGACTATATGATCTAGGAAAAAGGAATTAAGCAAAATAATGATTTACAAGTTTCTGCCAATCCAATTATTTGTCCATTGATAATATATTCTTCAAACAATCCAAATGATGCCTGTATAGGTAGACATCAGCAAATGGAGTACAAAGTACACATTACTGGTGCAAGGAGGTGAAAAAACTTACTTTCATGAGCAAACATATAATAGGAAGCTAACTTTGAAACAAATTACAAACTGCTCATGTGTAAGTTCTAAGTCAAACTAAAGAAGAAAAACAAAGTCAGTCAGTTTCTATTATATGATCACAAGCATTTTCAAGAAGACCATCAGGAATTGTTTTGAAGTCCTGAATTTCATTGATAAGGAACCAGAGAAACTGGTTCAATGTGAGGAGAAATGTGAAAAGAGACTGCCAAAGATTAAGAATCAGATGAAAGCAAACTGGATATCAGAACAAATTGTCAAAATTGCTGAGGAGAAGTTAGAGCCAAGACAAACAAAGATCTCAGAAAGGAATCGAACAAAAAATTTCAGAAACCTGAAACGTATCACAACTTTTCCCCCACTGCCGGCAATGGGGTGGGTGTGGTTTCGGTGTGACGCATCCGGCCCGTGGGCCGGCAGTTTGACATGCCTGGTCTATAGCTTTGGATTGTTCAGATAATAGTCACTTGAAAACCTATCAGAACCAAATTATACCCTTATTTATAATCATTAATCTTCCAATTACATTTCTAAATATAGTAAACAAAAGCTATTTCATTTACTATGGTTTCTCCTCTTGTTCCAGCTCTAATATGCCTGCCAAACATCAAATTATCTGGTTAACAAGCCTTCTCAATTTTACATGAGCATCATGGTCTCAAATGACCGCTTCTTTTCAAGTATCCCTCAGAGCTTGTGTGAGAATTTGGCTTTAGGAAGTGAAATCAGCTAGGAAATGAGAAATATTTCCAAAATAATAATAATAATGTAAGCAAAACCCAGTTACCAAGTTTTCTCTGGGAAATATATATATGTTAACTTCTTGCAAGTCAATTACAGAAGTTCCTGATGCTCTCAGGGGAAAGAATAGGATGGATGGAAGAAAGTAAATTTCCCTCATACCAATAATCAACATAAAACTGCTGCTATTTAAAAATATATTAATACATTCCCACAGCTAATGGTAATATTTCTTTGTGAAAACTCTAAAGGGATTCTCTGGATTTCAAATGAAATGGAAAGATACATAAAAACCCATCTTCACACTTAAGTATTTACTTAGATGCTGAACATGGTACCATCCAAATTACAATTGGAAGGAAAGAATAGAAGGAAGGAACATAATTCAATTGTTTCTGCTACCTGTACATATTGTAACTTGGGAAAATAGGTAGATGAGTATTTAAATCTTCTCAGCTACAGAAATAGCAAGCTACTAACTGGAACATCTTCTCAGCTACAGAACATCTTCTCAGCTACAGAAATAGCCAGCTACTAACTGGAACATACACATATGCAGGTAGTCAGAATTGGCACCAGAATCCCTGTTGCTAAGCAAGGTAGTTGTTAAATGAATCATGCCCAATTGTATGACCTTTTTTCCCACAGTGATTTGTTAAGCAGTTGCTAAGTGAATCGTGCGATTGTTAAACAAATCTGGTTTCCCCCATTAACTTTCCTTGTTGGAAGTCGATTGGGAAGGTTGCAGATGGCGATCACATGTCCCTGGGACACTGCGACCATCATAAATACATGTCGGTTGTCAAGTGCTTGAATTTTGATCACATGACCATAGGGACGCTGTGACTATTGCAAGTGTGAGATCAGATGTAGGTGCCACTGTAACTTCAAATGCACTAAACAAATGATTGTAAATTGAGGACTTCCTATACTTGACAGCAACGGATAAGAATTCCTCTAAAGCTGATACTTGATGGCTAAAACAGTACCACTGTTAACCATTCTAGAATTACATTCATAGTAATCTATTTCCATGGGTGATGAAATATTGAAAGAGACTTTTAAAAGTTCTGAGGTGTAGAATTGCTCCTCTCCTCCTCCATTGAAAATTGCATCGATAACTTTTAACGTTGGTCAGAATTAAATCAAATACTAGATTAATAGTATATCCCACCATATACGGCTATTAGCTGTTGCGTAAATATATAAAAATAAAAGACAGTTTGATAAAGTATTTACTTCACATCTTATCTTAAGAAAAATTATTTCTGTTATAATTCTCTTTTAAACCACTTATTATAATCTTAATTCTATTTGGGTTTATACATGTATCCTAAGGAAATCTCTGTCCAGGAAACCTTTACCATTTTTAATTGCTAAGAACCCTACGTAGGACCCTCATATGGGTGGGGGGGGGCTGTTGGTGGAGAAAAGAAATAAGTATTAATTCAAAAGTGGGGAAAGTTGGTTAATCATTGTCTTTTTTCAGACACCCCATACCGGCATCAACAATTAAACTATTAATTTTGTAAAGGAATGCCTTTTCAAAATACACTGTTCTACATTCGAGTAAAAATACTTTTCTGACATTTATTTAATTTGACGGCTCACTAAATCAATTTATGATAAAAAAAATAAAAAGCAGCATGAGATAAATAATCAGCTTACCTCTCTTTGGGTAAGTTGTCCATCTTTCAAGAAAGTAGCTGCAAACAAATTAAAAGAACAGCACTAAAAGTTAAAGAAAATGCCTACTTCATTTTTCAAAACATTTAGGCTTGTCCTTGACAACATTCAGGCATGACTAGTTCTTGACACTGCTGAAAGGATTATTATTGCCAAATCTTTCAACAGCTAATTGGCCGTGCCATGCTTGGGGTATGCCAGAGTCTTAAATAAGCCTTTGAACTGACTGCGCTGAATGACAGAGTCAAAAAGGATATGTGATGGAACAAATCCGAACAAAATAAAGGGAACAATGTGGGCGCTTTGTGCAAAAGAGTTGCCAAATAAGTTGAGTTCATCTGTATTTAGTTCTGTTAAGCAGTTTGTGTTTTCTTGATTTTCTTTTAGACTATAAAAGGTTTATAGGGTCAACTTCACATGTAAAAAAGAAAAATGTATCTACACAATCACACTGTACGCCAATGTTGCTTTGTTATCTTAATCCTAAGTAAAATCACAAAGATATTATGATTTAGGTTTTTAAAACTTGCATTCAGAAAGTGACCGCAAAACTTGTTTATGAGCAAGCACTGCGTTTGGAAAGGCAATGAACAGTTAAAGAATACTGACAAAGTTGTTTACCCATGGTTAATGAAAAATGGTATTTGAAAGCATTTAAAAATCTGGTTTTATATTTTGTAAACCATGGTTTAGATCAACAGCTAGCAATCTGTTTTTCAGTCAAACTCCAATGTATAGAAAGGTCTGGAAAACTGCATTATAATGGTAATTGAGGGTAATAAAAGTGAAATCTGCCTAGTTTTAGTACAAAGTGCTTCCAGCCGCCACATGACACAAGCTATAATATATCAGGCTGAGTCATAAAGAAGGAAAAATTCTGGATCATTTCTGCTCTTTTTCCATCTGCCTCAGAGCCAAAAGGAAGACAATTTCCTGTGCATTTTACAGCAACACCACACTGATCAACCAGTGTGGGGAAAAGCCTGGTAGGCTTTTGCATGAATTTCAAAGGGCATGGACTCCTACAAATATACTAATTGAATTACATCTATAAAAATAAATTAAGTTTTCCCTACCCAATCCCAATTCTTAGAGTACTGGAAACCTGATGGGGTGAGTGGTTGGCAAGGTGAGTAAGGTTAAGGATGTTCTTTGCAAGTTCCATGTCTGGACAATACTGCTTTGGTCAGTAATGTGCAACTAGAGATAATGAGGACAAGCAGGCAAGGGGAAAATGCTGGCTGCATTTCAAATGGCTTCAAACTGGGCAAATGGCAGTAGGCTACTTGGCAGGCACCCTCTGAATTTGTAGTTAACTAACATTTAGTAGGCTCTGTCTGAAAATTTTTGACTAACTGCTATTTGGCAGGTACCCTACAAATATTTGTGTGCAGATATGCTGCAGAACTACCCCTTTTTCCCTTGGACAGGCATGAACAAAGGAGCATATAACAACTCAGATTCAGCTAGGCAGCTGAAAAGACAGATTGCCTTTAAAGGGGATTGGGAGTGTGGCTTCAAATGGAACGACTGGCAATCTGATGCAGCTCAATACCAAACATCACACTTCAAGTACATCAAGCCGAAAGAGGCAATTCTCACTCAAATAAGTTTAAACTGACAATAGAAACAACATAGTCATCCCCTATAATTAAATACTAGGTCAGTATCTCAAAAGTGACAGAAACATAAGTGGGGCTGCTGCAGGATACCGTTCAGCAAAATCAGTGGGGCCCCAGGTTTCTTTTGACAGCAACATCCCATGCAGCAAACATCCAGCCAAATTCAAAGCTCCCTGCATGCAATATGGGAACTGAAACAAATCTTAACAGAATGAAACCATGAAGTGTGTAGTTGTGACATCATCACAGGAACCCTCTGCAGCTATGAAGGAACAGATGGGGAAAAATGCTGCAGAAAACAAACAAACCAGCCCATAAAAAACCCACCAGCATTTTGAAAAATTAAGCCATCCTCTGAAATGGATGGCAAAAAAATTGGGATATAAACAAATACACAAAAATATGCACATAAACACACAGATATGGTATTCTCTAGCTAAGACATCGTTTTTAAAAACATGGTTCAGGGCACCACAGATCACGTAACCTAAGGCAAGAATAAGGAGGTATAAAGTATGGCTGTTGGTAATGTACTATGGGCGATGGCTAAAGCAGAAGTCACCATCTTTCAGGAGCCATTATCAAGCCTGATAAGAAATCCCATATTTTATAGAAATTTCCTACCTCCAATTTAATCAGATTTGAGGAAACAAGCTATGGTTTGTTTGCTTTTCATTCTGAGTTGTACTTAAATATTAATAACAGTTATCAGGATAACACACACATTTCCTTCCTTCCTTCCTTCCTTCCTTCCTTCCTTCCTTCCTTCCTTCCTTCCTTCCTTCCTTCCTTCCTTCCTTCCTTCCTTCCTTCCTTCCTTCCATTTTTGTGAGATAATGTTCATTCCCTTGCTACATAAATGTTAACATTTTGTTACTGTGAAGTTATACAGTTATTGATATATTGTTTGTGACTGTCCTCTTGTTGCTTTTGCAAATATAATGCATGCGTTCCTGGGCAACTGGTATTATCTCTTCATGCACACATAGGCAGTCAACACCTATATCTATATATTCACTTTCCTAAATGGAAGGAATACAAGTTTGTTAACCCCTATTGAGAACACCTATATTTCTAAAGTATATCTGATTTATTCTATTTTATTGCTCGTAACTATTATATCTGAAAATAAAAATCTCTCCAGATTGGAGAAAAGTTATTAAATTAGGCCTATAGATCTGAACTGTAAAACTAAGACTCACCACTAGATGGCAGCAAATATGGCAACTGGAAGTTGTTTGGATTTTTATAGCCCACATCTGGAAGCCCTAATTAAAGTTAAAATGCCAAATACAACCTAAATGTAAGTATAAACGAATCTATCTTCACATAAACATGCTGAGATTTTGGTTGGCAATGAGCAAAACTTAGACTCCTCGTGGATTATTTTATGAAAATACTGAAACACCAGGGCTTTTTAATTGATTGTGTGCTATCAAGTTGTTTTTGACTCCTAGCGACCAGAAAGATAGATTTTTCTCCATGTATGCTGCTATATATAAAAAAACAAGTGCCATTTGGAAGCCACAGTAAAAGTAAACTTTAGAGCAAAAAGAAGTACTGAAAACTGATGTTCAAAATGATGAAGAAATTAAAAAGACTGATCAAAATAAATACACCAAAAGAAAGACATGATAGAGGTGTAGAAAAATTGAACAAAAAAAAAAAACACGTTACTTTTTCTCCTGTGTACACTTTTGAGAACCAGTTTGATGTAGCGGATAAATGCATAGGTTAGAACCTGAAGACTTATAAATTCTAATCCTGCGTTGAACACAAAACCAGCCACTGTTTCACAAGAGACAAACCACTTTCAAAAATCTTGCCAAGAAAACTGCAGGAACTAATCCAGGCAGTTGATAAAGAGTCAAGACTGACTGAAGAAACATGCCCGCGTGGGTGCATATGGGCAAGCACGCAAGCACACACGCACACACACACACACACACAATTCTTAAAATTATCTAATCAGTGACTAGTGAGTTATTCAGGAAACACTAAAGAATTAACTTCTTAAAGTAATGTACAAACTGTGGATTCATGAATATCAATGCTGGGTATTATATTCATATGCTCTTTATGGGCTTCCTATGGGCATCAGGTTAATCACCCTGGGATCAAAATGCTGGATGAGGTACATATTTGGTTTGATTCAGTGGGACTGTATTTATCTCCTTATGTAAGCACACACATATGCTGTAGGATTTTTATTTGAAACTTCTGTATGAAATCTCTTTTCAAGTAATAGAGCAATTCATGCACTATTTTCAGGAGGCTTTAGAGTATGATGCTAAAAGCAGGATACAATTTCTACAAATAATATTACATTCAGCATATGTAACTGTGTCAGAAACTACCATTCCCATAAATAGAAACCAAACATGCTATTATATTATTTATCACATAAACTAGCACGGACTGCTCCAGTTCTACCGTACGTCAGCTATTTTTATGATGTTCCATTCTCACGAAGAATGTTAACCTTTATTATTAGCATTTTAATAAAGATGATATTATCATTTTAGCATGGTATACTCTTTTCCTTCTGAAATTTAGGAAACTTTTTCCTTTGATGTGCAAAAACTTTTTGGAGCAATCAAACAATATGGGTGATGCCCTTGATTAAAGTTGCAAGTGTTATGAAAGAAAAAAACACCAGAGATAGAAATGTAAGAGATGCAACATATTTTAAAGGTGTCTGTCTTTTCTCATGTATGTAACAAAACAAAGCCTTTATTGCACTTCAGTGTCTTTTATTGTTTGATATGTTGCTTTCTGACGCATCACCTATATTGAATGTATGTAATCATTTATTTCTGTACCCTATTTAAAGACTTGACCCACCTTAATAAATCTCTTTTGCTTTGCCTTAAGTATTTGTGGTTTGTATTGGGGGCCAAAGGTGAGTGAAAAGGCCATTTTGCAAAGATATTGTATGCTTGCCTCTCAAACTCACAGACTAGATTCTTTCCAGCTCCACGCCAACTGGGGTGCCTGAGTATTATCAACAACAATTTGGGGGCTCATCCAGGCATGTTAGTGTGGCACCTCTCAGGGCTCAGACTGGTTTGCCTCCATCACAGAACATATGACAGCCAGCACAGAGTGAGTTCACTCCTGCTACTTCAGAGGAGGCAGACAACTGAAAAGCCAGGATGGGATAAGCACTAGCTGATAGTCCCTTGGGAGAGAACACAAAGGTAAGAAAATGGGATGGGTCTGGAGTGGACTCCTGGGGAACCTGTTGGTCTAGTTTTGGAACCAGGGAAACCTGCCAACCCAACAGGAAATGACCAAAAGGAGAATGGTGCACAGGGAAATGGACTAAATACACTGGACACCTTTCACAGGAGGAGAGGAGTCGAAGTGGGGCTCCTTTGACTTGCAACTACTGGCAGCAAATTAAGCAGAACCATTCCCCCAAAATGGAGTCTTGGATATGGTGGGCTGATGTGGCTGAGCAACATGTTGCCCAGGTGATGGTTCAAAGGACGATGCTATCCACTCCTCTCCTTGATCTGCCACCCCTGTCCTACTTCTGAAGGGACAAGAATGACCTGTCTCCAATTTTGTGTTCTCCAGGGGGAGCTGTGGGAAGCAGAATGGGAGTATGGGATCTGCAATCATGCAAGTGCTCCCATATGTAGGACCCTTCGCCTGATGGAGAAACAGCTAACCAGCTTTGGTGAAGCAGATCACCATTGAGGGGGAATGTATGGGCATGGGGGAGGGATCTCAGGGATTATCCATTCTGGGAGAAAATAAACTAGACTGCAAATACTGGAATTACTAAAGTGTAATGAAAAGTTAGCACAACTGAAAACGCCCAACACTACCACAGGAGCAGCTGGACAGAATCATAATGAAAAGTTCCCCATTCTGGCCTTTTTTTTTTTTACCATAATTATCTTATTTAGAAAAATTCCTGCACACTTGGGTTGCTGGAAAACTCCTGGTCCAAACTGAATGAGTAAGAAACAAGTTATTTTTCTTAATAGAAACTGGCAGAGATTTTTGGATAATTATGGTAAAAAAAAATTGGCCAGAATGGGGAACTTTTCATTGTTACCAACTGAAACTTTTGAAACTACTGGGGCTACTGGCATTATTGGGCACAGTTTTCACATGGAATTTGCTCCTGCAATCCAGAAGCCAGTTGTAACACTATCTCTATTACAAGCATTTTCATAAAGCTGTAGACTAAGAAGCAGGATACCATTTCTATAACTAATATTACATTGAGTGTATATAACTAGAAACAATACCATTCCTTCAAACCAGAAGCCAAACATGGCCATTACATTATTTATCACATGCACTAGGACTGATGCTCCAATTCTACCTGTCAATTATTTTTATTATATGCCATTGTTCCTGTTTTAAGTTTATAAGTACTCTTAGAACCAACTTTGGTAAAAAGAAAACAGTTATTTTATGAAACAGGAACTGTTTGCATGCCACATTTATAGTACAACTACCTCCCCACAATTATATATGGGGAGACAAAATTGATCTCTCTCTCTCTCTCTCTCTCTCTCTCTCTCTCTCCTATGGGCAGCAGATTGGGTAAAAATATTTGCTGTAGGTTATTCAACTGTGATACCACAGGGAATTCGAGATGTGCTACATCTGGTGCCTACTCAGATTTTATGAGATAATTGCTCCCTAGCTCACGTAAAAACATGGCGCAATGGAAGGATTTGCTTTCTAAATTTAAAAAAACATGGATTGGGCAGGAACTGAATCAGTCATGCCTCAGCAGCGTATGCAGAATGGGGTGGTGGCAGCGGTGGTGGCGGATATATAAATAAGGAAGCAACAGCACTGGTGCAGTAAGAACTGGATTAATTTAAGTGTGATTAATTCTGTGTCAGATTAAAATGGATATTGCCAGCTGTATCACTTCCATTCTGCTGAATTATTTCTGCCTGTCACCTTTTTTTTTTTTTGCCTCTCTCCTAGAAGAAATGGCCCTCTGTGGTGGATAAACCTTCAGGAGAGTTAATTGTCACATACATGGGTTTAATCACATTGTCCGCAGTGCTCGGGGGCCTTCCCTTCAGTGATCCATGACTAATTGTTGTGGTAATTTTTCAATCATTAACAGGAGCGCATATGCTGCCGACAAATCCCCTGGCCCTCAGTAAACCCCGCTGGCGAGAGGAGATCACGCCTTCATAAAGGCCACCATTCCCTCCCCTCTAGGGCCATTATCCTTCCATTAATATCTTATAAGCACGTGCCCAGTTCTTTCAGACAGGAGGAGCGACTTCCATATAGTGACAGCACAGTTCTCTCTCCTCCCCAGGCCCTTTGATTTCTCAGGAAACCCAAGCTGGGGGTTTGTGGTGGGGGGAGGGAAGCTGAGACCAAAAGAGGAAGAAATTAAAACTCCATCTGGGACAACTTCGCTGAGGGCCTGTTCTGTATTCAGCTGGTCCCTCCTTCATCTGCCAGGGAGCTCCTGTGCTTCAGCTCGTGCCCTTTCTTTGAGCTTCAGCTGTATTAGAGATCTCCATGGCAACCGCTGGGGCTCATCTGCTGCACCAGACTGCAGCTTTCCTCTATTCTCAGCCTCCCCCCCCCCCGGCGTCAGACGACAGGCAACATGCGCTGGTGGGACAAGACCTGGCCTCGGGGAATCCTCCATCTGATCGAAGCCCCATTCTAATCACCGCATAATGCCAATGAACAAGAACACTTTACAAAAAGAAAAAAAAAGGAGAGGAAGAATGCTTTTTTTGTAGGATTCCCCCATTAACGTTTTAAACGATGGGAAAAGCGTTTCCCGATTCCTCGGCGAGCCCAAATGACCAGGAGAACACAAGGCAGCAAGGAGGATTCCTGCAATAATGACAGAGTTTTTTGAAACTTGGCCTTGTTGCAGAATTAGAAGCAAATAGGTATAAATTAGAGGGCTGGTGTCTGTTCCCGTTGAACAGATTGCTCCTTTAGCTCAGCTGTTCGTCACTGCTGTCTGGGGAGCTGGACGACCGGGGTTCCAGTCACCCCTGTGACTCCCCTCTGTCAATTACATTTATTCATTGGCATGCAGGCCAACCTGTGATACAGGAGGATCATGGCACCCTCTGCCGGTAAATAAGGATTCGTGAGCAAAAGACAGCTTATTTGTTTAGGCAGTAGGCATTTAGTTCCTGAGCATATTTCTGTGAGTTTATTTTTTTTTTTATTACATTATGTGAAAGGAATTGGCAGCTGTCTATGTTTAATCTATCCAGAGAAGAAACAGGGAAAGATCTATATTCATCACTATTAATAAAATATATTTGCAAATCAGAATAATAAAAAAAACCCTTCTCATTCTATAGTTTGAGTTATTGGAACAGTCTCCAATTTTGGCTTTGCTGAATTGGAGATTGAATAAAATACTAAGAAATTGTTTTTGTCTATTTATCTTCAAATAAATATAATATATACTTAGATGCTTCTGCGTAGAATAATAACTGGATGCATACATAGAATCAGTAGCTGATTATAAGCATTCCATATTTGCTTTCAGGCAAAACCTATTCAGACATTGATTTCCCAGAAACTGAGTTCTAATACTGAAAAATTGGAGGTATCTATACATGACAGCATATTTATGAATTATATTGTGCACTATAAAACACACACACAAAGATACACACAAACATATCCGTGTACAATTTAAAAGCCTCCTTCGGCAAAGTGCTGAGGATACTGGGTTCTCTGGAAGGCTTGGAACAATGTCTCAGGTTGTCTTTGTATGTGTGAATGCACAGCTGCTTGATTTGGCTTGCAGTTCCAGTGGAAATATTTTCAATCAGTGCCCAGATAACCTGAGAAAGCCTTCAAGAAGCCAGGCCAAGCTTTCCAGAGGTTGAGACTGCTTCAGCAACACAAAAGGATACTTTGCATATGCCAAAGGCCTTTAAAAACTCTTCAAATATTTTGCCTTGTATCTCTGCACAATACCCGGAGATGTAATTTTAAATATAAAATGCACTGTTTGATATCCTAAATTTGGGTGACCTAACTTACAGAAGAAAAATGCTCTCCATCCAGTTGCTATGGTCATACCATAGTGGAAAATGACATTAAGAGGAAGGGGGGAAAATCATGTTTGTAAGATGGGCAGCTATACACATTTGATAGATAAAATATTAAAAATATTAAAGATACTTGTTTCCTTGATAGAAGTCAATCCATCTAAGAATTTATTATTTTTGCCTAGATGTTTTTACAATTTTGGAAGTGGCTTTCCACTGCCTTCTTCCTAGGGCCAAGAGAGTGACTGGCCCAAGGTCACCAGCTGGCCTCATGCTTACATGGGACTAGAATTCGTGATCTCTCAGTTTCAAGCCTGGTGCCTTAACCATTTACACCAAACTGGCTCTCCTGTGACTGATATACAAGCTGTCCCTACATACGTTTTCTGGATATTTTGCTTTCATCAGCTTTTGCTTCAATAGCAATCTTAATGAATAAAGTGAAAACAAAAATAAAATAAATTATTGCATGGATATTCCAACAGCTGCTGGCATTTCAAAAATGAGGAGGAAATGAGGTGAGGCAGGTTGGTAACTTAGAACGTTCTCTTTCTGTCAGTTTGAAAAGCCAACAACATGAAATGTTTCTTGGTTAATTACCAAGGGTAATGAGATTTATTACTGAATTAGGTCAATTTTTCTGATGTGAAAATTATATATGTGGAGAAAAAAAAGATGGAAAAACCTGTAGCATCTTTCAGCAACCTTGTGGGATAGTATATAAATCACCAAGAATTACAGCTACTCGATTATAACTTACACAGGATCTGCGTCTTCACAGATCCCTGTTTCATTGTTTATGTTAGCATCAGAGAGATGGGACCAGAGATTAACCTCACTCTGCAATGAGTCAGAGCTTTCACAATGTGTGCAGTTAACTGAGCAGCTGCTATTCAACAGGCACTTTCTGAATAATTGTACCTGTCTGATATTTTTAACAGGTGGTGTCCAAATATTCTTGGTTAAAGTGCTATTTGGCAGGCATTCTCCAATATTTCCAGGCAAAATTGCTACAGCAAAACTACTACTTTCACTGTAAATACTGCAGGCATGGTACAGGAACATTCTTGGTTGGATGGGATGAAGACAGCATAAAGCAAAGGGCAGGTGCCACTGGCAACTGGAAAATTCTACCAAATAAGGAATTCTAAACCTACTACTGCATATGTGGGAAAAACTGAAAGGTTTAGGACTGAATGATAGATGGGATCTTAGGTAGCAGAGTACAAGGGAAAAAAATGCAAAGCAGCTCAGAAGTGCAGTATATGAAACTGGAAACATGGAAAATTGCTTGAAAGATTATTGTTGACTCTCCATTAGTTAATGACAGAAATATTCATCTTACTACTAACCTTGCCCAGCATTATATAGCCATAGAAAAATGTTTTCTAGGGCATTGGTTTAACTACTAACAAGTTACCTGAATAGTGTAAAGTGATTAATTCTTACTGAAGATTTACACTCCTTAAAGAGGAATGCCATTTTATGTTACAGTATTACAGTAATGCAACCATGGTGTATATACCTACAGGGTATAGTACTGCTTGGTTTTAAAGCCTGTCTATTTAACCTTTCCATGTTAACTTTGTAGTCTTATTTGGGTTAATATTCTATCTTGCTTGGGCACCGTAATTGCTTCATTTGATTATAGAACCATAGAATTGTAAGAAATCATTCAGGCTATCAAATACCACTCTCCATTCAATGCAAGCTTTACGATTAAAGTAACTACACCAGATGGGTATTGACTGCTTGTATACTTCGAATAAAGAGGAGAATAACATCTCTCTAGGTCAGGGGTGTCAAACTGCCGGCCCGCGGGCTGGACATCCGGAAGCCACGCCCACCCCATTGCCGGCAATGGCAAAACCGTCCCGATACGTTGCATGACATCACGTGACGTTGCGAGTTTGACATGTCTGCTCTAGGTTCTTCTTCTAACATCAAACTACTGTTATAGTTAGGAAATTATTACTATTATTGTTATTATTATTACTATTCAACTGGAATCTTCCTTCTTGCAACTTAAATCCATTATTTCTATGTCTTGCCCTCTTGGACATTAAAAATCAGCCCACAGCAATCTTCTTTGTTATATCCTTCTAAGTGCTTATAGAATATATCATATCACCCTTCAGTTTTCTTCTCTCAGGATTTTCCCAGTTCTTTCTAAGTCACAGGATTTAGTTTCTAGTTTGAACAGCCTTATTGCCATTGTCTGTTCTAACCTGACTAGGACCTTCTGAAAGCACAATGCCAAGATCTGGCCACAATGTGTAAGTTGGGGTTTCAATGAATAGACTTTTACCTCTCGTGATTTGAAAACTCTCGTTTCCCTTGATGCATCCTAAAACTGTATTTTGCTTTCTTGTGGCCATGCAACAATGATGTATGATATTCAGTATGTAATCAAGTATTATTCCAAGATTATTTTCATAAGTCACATGACCTTCTGGAAGCAAGTAAAAATATAGTTCTTCCAGAGGTCCTTTGAGGATTTACTGTATTTAGTAATGTCATTTTTGGCATTTTATATGGCATTCAGTAATGTGATATACAATATGAATGTATAGATATATTTGCAAGAAGCCAATATACTTATTGAAGCAAAAAGGGGCAAAATTCCTTTTGTATCTAATAGGAGTGTTCTGGTTGCTGTCCCAAAAAACCATGGTGATAGCACACAAAAAGTGGGCATCCTGAGTAGTTTTTCTCTGTGAATACAGAGATAAGCTAGATTGTCAGTTACACATTAGTAGGGGTGCATGGTATAAAGCCAAAGTATCTGGGTGGACGAGTTGAGTCTTGGGTGACAGAGTAACTTGCGCAATCAAGTGTTTGAGTGACATATAGACCATTCTTAGTTGGGAGTACCTCGGCTGGCAGGGCAAGATGGAAGACATTATCTACATCTTCCCTTAGTGTGGACATGTTTGTGGGCAACCAAATTTTGGAAAGGGAAAAAAATAGGAAAGATAGGTCTAATTGTGCAAAAGATACGTTAAACTTATACAAATACGTAGGCTCTGGGACAAGTAAATATTTGCATTAAATGGTCTGCTTACACAAGACCTTGGGGAAAAGTTAGGTTTTTGCTTAATTTGATTTTAACTTTTGCAACATCAATGTTTTGTCTGGAAAATGTGTATACAAAATAACTAAGGTCTTTGGAATTCTGGGGAGGCAAAGGTGAGGTAGACACAGAAACACCGACACCTTGATGCTTGCTTCCCTCTCCTTGTATCTAGTATCTAGATTCTGCCTCCCTACACTAAGTGGCTTCAGCACCAGTAGAGTTTCTTGTGTTCCTCAGCACTCAAATACCTTTCCCAAGTGTACTTGATCACTTGTTCATTACCCATGCTTAAGGTTGAAAGATCCCATCCCACCATCTTAGCCCCAGCAAATGTAACCCTTTCCTCTTTTGGCACAATGAAACCCACGTGAGATGAAAAACAACTGCTTCAAATTGCACCCACCACTTAGTTAAATCTACCCAAAAATATAGGCTATATGCTCCAGCATTCTCATGTTTTTTTTAATCCTGTTGTTTTTGGGAAACTTATTTTGCTCTGGACTATGGTAAAAGTTTACACTAATGGACTTTGAAAGAGTTTTTCTATTTGTGTGCTGACCTGCACTACCCAACTTGGCTTGTGTGTCTTACACAAGCCAAGTTCTTGAGGATCAGTGTATGAAATGCACAATCCCACTCTCCTTTTCAATAACTCTGTGTAACTTTCCCTTTTTCCTGGGGCCTGATTAACCTTCCTGTCTCCTATCTGCAAGCACTCAGGCAGATGGGGGCTAACTATAAATAATGGGCCAGGAGAACCAAGACATTGAGTTTGAAAGAACAAAGACCCAGCATGTCCTAAAAATAAATTCTTTCTAGGGAGTTAAGTTTCTTTTGCTTTCAAAGAACTCTACTTGCCTCTCAAGAGTGTTTTCACAACTTTCTTCACCTTCTAAATGTTTTTATGGCCGAGGTGAAAGTTTAACTGTTTGTAGAAAAGCATGTTTGGGTTAGGCCCTTTTAGTGTGACTTTTAAAATGACCCTTCAAAACCAAAAGGACCAATGTTTAGTTTCGTATAAACTAGCATGGTTGGTTTCATGCAGCTATATCTTACCTGGGACCAAATGCTTAAAAAACAATTGTAAGATTAAAAAAAAGGTCAAGTAACCTCATATGTCTGTTTTTACTGGGGAAAAAAAAACTTTTGTTCCACTTGAAAGGTGGACCTCACACATTTATTACCCATGTCACATTAAAAAAAAATCAATAAAACTTATAAGCTGCTTCAAATACTTAAAAGTTTTTTTCCATCCAAATAGCACCACTGAATTATTAACCAATTTTAAAGTGATGTCTCATTTTTCATGAGCACTTCAGACACAATTAGGTTATGCAATCTGGTGATTATATAAGAAGCACAAGTCAATGTTGGAGTCTGTATTACAATGAAGTTACAAAAAACAAAACAGAATAAATGTAAAAAGCTACTGCTATAGTTTTCTTTGTTTTGTTTTGAGCAATAAAATTATTGCAACATTATTATCTTGTATGTTCTGGCATTAAGGATTTGTATAATGTTTGTAACAATAAAGGATATTTGTAGTTCAGGGTTGAAATGAGGAATTCTTGGTGCTCTCAGAGCTTGGTTGCCAGCACTGATAATGCTACCTAGTTTGGATAATGAAACGTCTGCAAGAAAGCAACCAAGCTCAGAGAGCACCAAGGACCCCTCAGAATGTTTGTACGCCCGAAATAGTTGACATTCAACTGTTTTTTTCTAATTGTTAAAATAATTATGTAGCTTTCTCAGCTATGGAAAAGAGAAACTATCTCATTTCAGTTTACATACTTCGTACATACTTGATTTCTTTTCATTTTTTTTCTCTGTCTCGTTTTACAAAATTCTTCAAAGCTTTAACAAGCCTCTTTTGCAAATTCAATGTAAGACAATTATCCAGGTCACTCTCTTGGTTTGTTATTTGTGTATCCCTTTTAATTCTTAAGTCATCCATCAGTTTCTTTTGTACGGCTAATGTAGCATCTTTTCCCATAACATTCTTGTAGCCTCTCATTTTTATATCCACTTTCAGATCATTCCCAATCTTGTCCAGTAAAACTTGTTCCACAGCATCTTTTAAACACAATTTATCAGTAGAGGCAGACACTCTTGAAATTAACTTCTTGGTCCATTGTTCAAAAATATCCTTCAACGTGCATGGTTAAAATATTTTGCTCCATTCTGTATTAATAAGTCAAATGTAAATATTTTTCTCCTTTAATTGTAAATTTTAGTTCCTTCTAGTTCCCTCTAGTGTCCAACTTCAAAAGTCCCATCCTATCATATTTTTTAAGAATTCAAGAAAACAGTATTTTCCCACAGAAAGGATTCTTACAATTAATTCCAAAATATTATTTCAAAACTATCTGATTCTTAGTCTATTTGTAACTTTCCAAAATCCAAGTGATAGTCACAGTCTTGCTGGTTATTTAAAAACCTTTTTTTAAAAAAAATATCCTTAAACTTGCATTTAAAACTTTCTTTGCTAAGGATTGAAAAAAACTCGATTAGGAAAGGAACTATGTGAACCCAGTGTCCTTTTGAGGGTGCCAATTGTGGTTTGAGCAAAACTGAGTATTCTCTCATCATCCAGAGCCCTAAACCTGCTGAAAACTGTCTTGTAGCCTCCTTGTGAGGAGCAACTGTCTGGAGTACTTGTAGTCAATCTCAAGTTCTCTCCTTGTCTGGAGAGGAATTACAAAGACCTGTTCTACTCACTGGCTCTTTGTTCTGCTATGACGGTCGGCTCTGCTTTTAGCGAAGCTGCCTTCAGTTCGTCATTTTACCTGGAAGTCCACTGATTATAATAGTAATTTTGTAGGAGTTGCAATGTATTAAGAGTTATAACTGAGCAGATCTCTAAACCAAAAGAAAGGGATTATGTGAACGAGCCACTAAATAGTGCACAGCAGAGTGAATAAATATATAAATAATTTTCTCTGTAGGTCTAAGCTACCAAATAGCGTGGCTTTCTGGGGACCTGAAATAATGTATAGCCATACATGTGATTGGAAAATTTCTTTTATAAATGCTTTATTATTGCATTTCATGGCAGTTTTGTCCTTCGAAATCTGCCTGTTCTTCTAACACTCTGTTATGAGAGACTCCTACATATTCAGTTCTGTTCTGGATTTCTCAGTAGAACAGAAGTTAGAAAGAATAAAAGTTTGCGTCTTTTAATTCTTAGGCACTTTTTTTCCTATCCTACTGCAATCAGTAGGAGGGGACTGATATTAATTTTAGCTGTCTAAATTCTGTGCCAGTTCAAAGAGAAGGGGTGATTGTTAGAGCTTGCCCAACATTGAATTTCGCTGACATTAGAGAGAGCCGCTCTTGGAGACGGGCAGACTGTTTGAAGGAAACATCCAATATTGGTTTTCTCCCTTTGAGGTCATTCTCAAAAGGAGAAATCTTTATACATCCTATCATCCTTAGGGCACATGTCTGAATCTGTAGGACTGTAAAATAAATGCTGCATAAATCCTTATCCAGTTACTCATTTGTTCATTTCCTCTGGGTTTAAAATATGGACAATTCTGAAATATTAACTACAATGGCATGGAAATGAAAGATTTGAAATGTAAATCTTTTTTTCAGAACTTTGGATATGCACCTCTTTTAGATTCTATTTTAAGGAAAAATGTTTTGAATATAGTACTAAAATGTGGTGCTCTGTTGCCAAATTTTGGCAGTGCAGTCTTGGGAATTTGGGAGACTGCATTAATATAGCTAGGAGTCATGCTTTGAGATATACTTTAGATGTAATGGTACATATACTATTAGCTTATTCACAAGCAATACCTTCCACTGAGATCTTCAAATTATTAATAACAATGTTATTTCTTAAGCCCCAATAATATTCTTTGTAAACTGAAATGCTGCTGATTTATGAATATATAGATGATACATCTGTCATAATTGATTTATAATTCAAAGAAAAGGCAGATACTGGTTCATGTTTATACCGATTATATGAATATACACTCTAAGGCAAGGAATCTTTTGGGTTCCAAGAAACTAATTTTCTATTGATACCTTGTTTTGTGCTAAGGAACATTTCTTCCATTATTGTAATAAAGGTTATTTTAAAAGGCTCTGCATTAACTTGTTTTTCAAAACAGGTTCTGAGTGCCGTGAGAGCTAAGGATTCTTGTAAGTGATGGTACATGAAACATTTAGCTAATGAATTATTCCGAAAGGACAAGAAATGGAGGGAAATCTTTCCTGTGATTCACAGTAGTACGGATTTCCATAATCAGTGCTATTTGTAACTTTCTATAGCTGCAATATCGCAGTCGTACACATCATTGTTATTACAAAATAATTAAATATGTTATCAGTTCATGACAGAAGGCCCTCCCAAATAAAAAATTATATGAAGCACATATCAAAATTCATGCCTGATTATCTGTTGGGCACAGTTCTTTTGGTTCATGTAAATGCACTGGAAAGATGTGGTGAAACTGCAGATTTTTACTGAATTATTCAATTAATTGTTTTTGATGAAGTTCATCAGAAGCGGCTATAACTAGATGAAATACTGATTTCTGCACTGAATTGCTTATGGTATAAAATTTATTTATTTATTTGACCTTTATCCCAGATTTATTACTTTATATATAACTCAAGGTAGCAGACATACCTAATCCTTATTCTTCCTCCTATTTTTCAACAACAACCCTGTGAGGTGGACTGGGCTAAGAGAGAGTGATTGACCCAAAATGACCTAGCTGGCTTTCATATCTAAGGTAGGACTAGAAGTCCCAAACTCCTGGTTTCTAGCCTGGTGCCCTAACCACTACTAGACCAAACAGCTTGAATAAGACTTATTAAATTTATTAACCAAAGAAACACCCAAGTAGTAAAAAATTAATATACAAATAAAACTTATACTTGGCCAAATTCAGAAAACAGCACCACAAAAATCATAGTGATAAATATTCAGGGAATAAGATATGTAGTCAGTTACTAAAGAAAACTTGTCCCAAAAAAGGAAGCATCTTCACTATTCTTCCAGCAAAGGGAGACCAAGGAAATCAATCATTTCTTTGCATGGCTCTGTGTCCGTATCATTAGAAAAGAGAAGTTGAAGGAGCTGCACTGTCCAAACTAACTGTGTCAGATTGAGCTTAGCTGTTGTGACCCAAAAATGAGATGGGAAAAATTTAGGCCTCTAGTACCCTTGTCCATCATGGCTAATTACAATGTGGTCTACCCAGAAAAACACGTGAAAGTTTTATCTGGTCAGAATATAGCAGCTTGAGGAGTTAGGGACATGGATGGTTTTTATTTATATTAATTTTTATTTATACATCAAATTTAGAGACTGGCCATCTCATCCATAGAGGGCTTTGCCCATGTAACACCATCACTCTGAGAGCATTAGCTATCAGTTGGCTTTTGAGTGCAAAGAGGTGTTAAGTGTTACTTAAATTTCTACCTGATTCAGAATGCAGGTTTGTTCAGGACTGCATCATCTCTCCGTCTCCTTCCCTTGTGAGAAAAAAATCTGGAAGGGAAGGGTCCCCCTAAATCCCTACCCTTTCTTCCAAAGTTGAGATTGGCCCAACTTTCTTGGATTTTTGAAAACCAATTAAAATGTTTTTTTCCCAGCAAGCCTCTGATAGTGCTGCATATAGTCCTACTTACACAGGAAGAATGTTTTTGCTTTTGACTATGAGTTGTTTAACCCAATTTGGCAGTTGGGTTAATTGATGATATTGTTATTGTTTTGTAATAAAAAAAAAAAAACTCTATAACTGAATTTAAGTATGCAAGAGGCTCAGAATGATTGTTGTTGTTAGTTGCGAAGTCGTGTCCGACCCATCGCGACCCCATGGACAACGTCCCTCCAGGCCTTCCTGTCCTCTACCATCTTCTGGAGTCCATTTAAGCTCACGCCTACTGCTTCAGTGACTCCGTCCAGCCACCTCATTCTCTGTCGTCCCCTTCTTCTATTGCCCTCAATCTTTCCCAGCATTAGGCTCTTCTCCAGTGAGTCCTTCTTTCTCATTAGGTGGCCAAAGTACTTGAGTTTCAACTTCAGGATCTGGCCTTCTAAAGAGCAGTCAGGGTTGATCTCCTCTAGGAGTGATATAGAGCCAAGTAAATGAGAGGAAACCAGAAACAAAATGCACATTTGAAACATAGAGATGATACTGGAGAAGATACACAGAAACTGTTAGGAAAACATGAACTCAATTTAGGAAAACATGACAATGTGAGGGGAAAAAAAACCCTTAATCTCTTTGGTATAAAACAGGGGTAGGCAACCTTGGCTCTTTTATGACTCGTGGACTTTACTCCCAGAATTCCTGAGCCAGCATGGCTCAGGAATTCTGGGAGTTGAAGTCCACAAGTCATAAAAGAGCCAAGGTTGCCTACCCCCTGGTATAAGAGGAAAGGAAGGGTAAATACAGCCAGGGTTTCAAGATACTATTGTAGCCAAATCAACAAAGTAGAGTTGTAGGATTTCTTGTAGCATGTGTATCCTGACTGGGCCTATCTCAAAGGGTTGACATTAGAACTAAAAATATACTTCCATCCCTCATCAAAGAAACAAGCTGTGAGCCTTCAGGGGAGGGAAACAAAAGATACTTCTGAACAAAAGACAGGAGGGCTGACTCCTGAAGACCAGAGGGGATGCAGCTAGAAACAAAGAGTCATAATACAGTTAGTCCTCAATTTAATTAGTTAGCATAGTTAAGTCTTCAATTTATGACCTCAGCAACTGTTTGAAATCAGAACCTACCTGAAAAAGGGGACTTACAAACTGGATCTCAGTTCCTATAGTTGCCCCCCACTCACGGTCCTGTGATTGCACTTCAAGCATTTGGCCACACGACTGAATTTACGGCACCCTACAGTCATAAAAGATTGCATTTTATTAACAGTTTCATCAAAAACTGAAACCTACTTCAAGTTTTTGGCAAAACCGTGCCAAAACAAACAATGGGTTGGCTTAATAACCACAGTTTTCACTTAGGAACGGTGGCATTCATTTTATGACTGCTGCCCCCGCTTAACAGCTGCCAGGAAAAAAAAGCCATGTGACTTGCCCTGTTTTATGACTATTACAACCTATAAGTAAGGGCTCCATTATGGGTGTAACTCGAGGATTGCCTGTTATTGGTAACCTATTGGAACAGAAGCAAACATCCACTGATCAAAATCATTGATTTATGAAGTGTATTGTCTACTAGGAGCATAGATTATAAATGCAACAGAACAACTTCCAAGATTTATCAACTTCATTAATAATTACCTTTTTGTACTGATCTATTTGGATCCAAATGATACTGTTAAGAGCAGGTACAACTATCACCATGGTCTTTGAAACTATTGGAGGAAATCTCAGGAATCTGTCAGGCACAAACAACCAGACCCCACACGTACAGGGTTCAAGGTAACTACTTTATTATGTTCTGCCTATAATACAGGAATTTCCTACTCCTAAGAACAATTACATAAGACTTCAAAGAACATGCAGGAGGGGATGCTTGTTTGTCTGTGTGTGTGTGTGTGAGTCCTAGCTCTTTTGCAGTTGTGCAATGACTTCAGGCTAGCTCTGTGATGGGATTCAGCCAGTTCGCACCACTTCAGCAGAACCGGTAGCTAATTTTTTGTTGCCCAGGCCCAGAACGGACTTCCGGAAGCAGCACCCACACAGAGAACCGATTGTTCACATATCTGAATCCCACCACTGGGCTAGCTCCATGCTTGATCCCTTCTCCTTGGCAGGCTGGGGGCTTCCCAATGAAATGTGACACTTTATGTCTATTTGCTAATGCTCAGAGAATTGGCAATAAACAAGATTAATTTGCACTCTTTGATAAAGAGAGCAAACATGACTTAATAAGTATAACTGAGACTCAGAACACAGCAATGGAAAGATACAAATTGTTCAAAGGAACAAAAGCAATAAAAAGAAGGGCGGGCTTACACTGTATGTTTCCATAATACCTTCTCAGAAATCCAAATGAATTAACCTGCCAATACTATAGAAACTATCTTTGTTAAAATATGTGGAAGAATGAATAAAAGCCATACCGGTGTCCATTATAACCTGCTCAGTATGGAAGATGGAAATCGCAGAGCTTTTAAAGAGATATGAAGTAATCATGACGGGAGACTTCAATTACCTGGATATCTATTGGGAGACAAATTCTGCCAAGCATGTTGATTCCCAGAAATTCCTGATCTGTCTTTCTGACCACTTCTTCTTTCAGAGATAGAGGAAAGTACAGGTAGATTAACTATTTTTGACTTAGTACCCCAGCAGCATGGTAAACTCAGACAATGAAGTAGCTAAAACATTGAGATAAAGTGACTATGTACTGCTAAAGTCCTTAATATTAAGGAAAACTAAACTTGAATGGAGTAAAATGCATACCTTCAGGAAATCAGATCTTACTATAATATTAAATTTAATATAATATTAAAATATTAAATATATTAAATATTAAATGTAATATTTTAACATGAGTTTAATAAACATAACTTGGGTACATTAAAATAACTGATGATGTGGAAAAACAGGCATGTAACTGAGTCAAAAAGATAGTTGAATTATGGAAAAGTATTAGAAAGGATAACGTTATGACGCCTCATACACGTTGACAAAACTAGGGAAGCAAAAACTACTCCAATTTTATCCCTAACACTGTAGGGATAAATTCAGAATCTTGAAATTCCTATTATAATTTCCAAGATTGGTAGCACAGTGGTTAGAATGCACTATTACAGGCTAACTCCGCTCACAGTCTGGAGTTCGATTCTGACTGGCTCAAGGTTGACTGAGCTTTCCATCCTTCTGGGCTTGTAAAATGAGGGCCCAGATTGTTGGGGACAATATGCTGACATTTGTAAACTGCTCAGAGAGTGCTGTAAAGCACTACGGAGCAATATATAATAGCAATAGCTCTATTATTGTAATTGTTGACATTTAATTAAGCCAGCATTTCTCTGAATACTTTGAGAAACTTTTTCCCACATTTCTCTCCACCTGGGCCAGTTCACTATTAGTTTATTTTTTCATTCCCAACAAGCTTAATTACAGTATTTATAAGGGATTTGCCTAATGCTCTGCTTATAATTTTTATCTACATTATTATCCCGCTTTACCATTTCTAGGACTCTATAAATTAACCATTCTACTTGATTTGACCTCCCATTACCTTACTTTGCACACATTTTTCTTTAAATTGCTTCTACTTTTTAATCTTGCACAAACCTTTAATTCTACATTCAGAAGCCTGGTTTTATGCTAGATTCTAATTTGTTCATTAGTCAAGCAAAGAGATGTAAAAGGTGTGCTTCATAAAAAATCCAGCAATTAATGTCACACGAGAACCGTAAGTTTCAGAAATCTGTCCATTTTAATAAATAACTTCTTGGAAACATGTGTAATTGGATTGTCACACAATATAGGGCAATATTTGATCATCTTATGCAAACACACAGATTGTGAATGAAGATAAATTAATTATTCCAAAGACTACAAACTGGAGTGTACATAATGGATATGATAGAAAGTTTTCAACCAGAAATGCCGACATTCCTAAAACAATACATTTTTCTTTTAAGGCACATGCAAGCTCAACAAATGTAAACATGAAAAAAAAATGCATCTGTAACCTAAATATAGGCATAGAGACAAATTATAAGAAGGAGAAATCAAATGATGCATATGTTTCGAACACACTGTATGTGGGTGTAACTATGAGCAATGGACAGTGAGAGACCATAAACATTCACAGTTAGCACTGTCACTAGTCTAAGTATGCTATAAGGAATAGAGGTGGGCAGATTATAACTGGGCAAGGGCAAAAGGCTGGTAAAAAGAAGAGATTAGATGGAGAGAAATTAGATGTAAGTCCAAGTTTGGAATTATAGTAGATAAGGGAAATGAGTTTAGTATGATTGGAAAAGATTCCTTGAGTTATTTTTATTATTGAGTTGAACTGATGGAACATGAATGAATATACAAACACACTGCAATATGTTAATGCCAGATCCTTGCCAATTTGATTTCAGGTTTGAACACAGAGCAGAAACTGAATTGTTGTTGATTGCCTACAATGGTACCTCGATGGCCCAGGACATTCACTAGTTTAGGCTTTGTTATCATCAGCATGCTAATGGTAGCTTATTATTTAACTCTACTCTAGACCAGAGGTCCCCAACCTTTTGGGCACCAGGGACTGGTTCTGTGGAGAGAGGTTTTTCTGTGGACCGGACGGTGCGTGGTTTTGTGTGCTGCCTGCATCCTGCAAATGGGGCTTCGCTTGTTTGTGCGGACCAGTTGCTGGCATGCCGCGGCCCGGTACTGTTCCACGGACCGGGGGTTGGGGACCCCTGCTCTAGACTAAACAAAAGATGCAGTGGACATCCTGCTTCAGTATCTGGATAGATTCTGGATAGAGAGGCCCATTGGTTTGAAAGAGTAAAAGAGGCCATCTGTGTTAAAATTGAGCAGCCCTCTCTCAACAGAGAGGGAGAGATAAGACACCATCTATGTTCTGTCTGCAACACAGTCCTTTCAGCACTGTTCCAAGAAGGTTCCACACTCATTTGCACTCTGATTCGGGTGACCTTGAGGGCATAGATAAACCCCCAAGTGGCCTCAATGGCTCTCAGAGAGAGTGTGCGAATGACCAGATGATTGCAGAGAAATATGATCCTTCCATCCGCCCCACCATCATACCAAAACTGATGAAGTTTTCTGGATGAGAAGCGAAACATTTCAAGGAAAAAGAAAGTCCAGTTGCCTTTTAAAAAAGCACCTTTGAGACAACCATGACCTAGATGACTGACAATCTCATAGATATTCGGGGTCTGTAGTTTGTCAGAGACAAGATGGGCTGAACTAGGCTCAAGCTGAACTCCAGAATGATGGAGTGGCTGTTGTTCAGAAATCATGTGACTCTAAGCTAGACAGAACTTTGAGATAGGGGACTGGAGGCTAAAACATATCAAGAATGGTTGCTGGAATTGGGTATGTCTAGTTTAAAGAGAAGGACTAGGGTTGACAGGATAGCAGTGTTCCAATAACTCAGGGGTTGACACAAAGAAGAGGGAGTCAAGCTATTCTCCAAAGCGCCTGAAGGCAGGACAAGAAGCAACGGATGGAAAATAATCAAGGAGAGAAGCAACCTAGAACTAAGGAGAAACTTCCTGACAGTTAGAACAATTAACCAGTGGAACAACTTGCCTCCAGAAGTTGTGAATGCTCCAACACTGGAAGTTTTTAAGAAGAGACTGGACAGCCATTTGTCTGAAATGGTATAGGGTTTCCTGACTAAGCAGAGTATTGGACTAGAAGACCTCCAAGGTGCCTTTCAACTCTATTATTAATTATTATTATTATTATTATTATTATTATTATTATTATTATTATTATTATTATTATTATTATTATTATTATTATTATTATTATTATTATTATTATTATTATGTTACTGTTATTGTTAGCTATTCTCCAAAGCACCTGAGGGCAGGACAAGAAGCAATGGCTGGATCAAGGAAAGAAGCAACCTAGAACTAAGAAGAAATTTCCTGACAGCACAATTAATCAGTGGAACAACCTGCCTCCATAAGTTGTGAATGCTCCAACCCTGCAAGTTTTTAAGAAGAGAATGGACAACCATTTGTCTGAAATGGTATAGTGTTTCCTGACTAAGCAGAGGGTTGGACTAGAAGATCTCCAAGGTCCCTTCCAACTCTAATATACTATAGGCCAAGTCAAGAAATTAACACTGCAGAGATTCCAACAATACTAATTTACTGTTAAATTGTTTACTTTATTATTATGAGAACCAGATTGGTTTAGTGATAAAGGCACCAGGCTAGAAAGCAAGAAACTGTGAGTTCAAGTCCCGCCTTAGGCATGAAAGCCAGCTAGGTGACCTTGGGTGAGTCACTCTCTCTCAGCCCAACACAGCTCAGAGGGTTGTTGTTGGGAAAACAGGAAGAGAAAGGTGTGTTGGATGTTTGCCGCCTTGAGTTATTTATAAAAGTAATAAAGGTAGGATATAAATAATCAAATGAATAAAACATAAATTGTTGTCAGGTATGGGTAACAGAATTTTGAAACCCCTGCCCATGTTTCTCTCTGCCAGGTGTTTTATTAAACAAAATCAAGGTAGAATTACATTTCTTTCTCAGGTTTGCTTCAATCCCCGAAATGTGTCATCTTTTCTGCAAAGTCAGTCCTTAGCAGTCATTTCAGACCTTCTCAATGCAATGCCTAAATTCCTTACAGAAACAATGAAAGAGCAGCTTCATGATCTGGAACAGCAGGTAACAGGAAAACTCTGATTCAGGGGACACACTAGATTAGGGCTTCCTTGAAACCTTGTGGTAATCTGGGTATAGTAATTCATGCCCTCATCATGTCACACTTGGACAACTGTAATTCACTTGGGGCTGCTCTGAAGACTATAAACTTCAAAAAGCAGCAGATGGTCAAAAGCTAATTCAGCAGAATTATTCTATGGTACTGTGCTGATTATCTATAGGGTTTTTTTAAAAAAAGATTTGTGTTACATGCTTCTGTAATAATTTTTCAGCTTTCGGGTATGTTATATATTTAAACACAGAACTAAGGAGGGAAAACAATACTAATTTGCTAACTTTTGCTTCTACCCAAATGCTTTTTTGTATGACTGTATATCAAGTCAATGGTCAACCAAAGAAGAAGAAATAATTGCCAAGTGAATTAGAAGTTGTAAGCAGAGATATTTATGGCAGAGATATTTATAAGTCACTTTTTTTTTTCTGGGATTCATAACAACAATTTCAGAAACCCAGCTACTGTAATCATTATTTCACACATTTCATTTCCACATAGACCATAAAATAATTAACTCTCTAAAATGTATTAAACATGAACAATTTTTGGAATGGATTGTTTTACCTTTTAATTTGTTAAAAGTGCTGATGAGATTACTAAACTGTCACAGTTATCCAGCGTGCCTGGCTGAGGAATTCTGGGAGTTGAAGTCCACAAGTCATAAAAGGGCCAAGTTTGAAGACCCCTGCAATAATGAATACACCTTATCAGGGAGTCTCCATTGGAAATAACTAGAATATATAGGTAGTCCTCAACTTACGATTGTTCATTTAATGATGGCTCCAAGTTATGACAGCCTTAGAGAAAGCAACTTATGATTTGTAATCGCACTTACAATTGTTGCACCATCCTAGCGGTCACGATTGTAATTTGGGCACCTAGCAACTGGCTCGCATTCACAATTAGGTTGCAGTATCCTGTGGTCACAGTCACAATTTGTAATCTTTTTTGCCAATTTTCTCCAAAAAAACTGCCCATTGAGGAAGCTGGACTGACTTAATGACTACGTGAGTCACTTAACAACTGCAGTGATTCGTTTAACAGCCACAATGATTTGCTTAATAACTGTTGTAAAAATTATCGTAAAATTAGGAACAACTCAACCTACGGCCACAATTGTGGTCATAAATTGAGGATTAAAAGATTACCTGTATTTTTGTTTTTTTGAATGGTTCCCTCTCCCATGTCCTCCCTGGTATATTAAACAATTGCTACTCCAATAATTTGGGTCTACTGAACTTAAAAGAAAAGGCTTATTCCTGAATACAACATCATCAGTAAGATGTAAGGGCCATTGTCTCAATGGCATGACTGAATCAGATTTAGCCTGTTACAGCAGATGCTTCCTTTCCTGGCTTTCCAGCCTAGTCAGCTGAAAAGCTAAATTTGCCCATTTTATTATTGGAATGGTTCAATACACATTCAAATCTCCAGCTAGCTGAACTGAGCTACATGAACTCTTCCAAATTCAACAAAGCCTGCTATATCATCCTTGTTAAATCCCAAGCACAGCAGTATAATGTTCTGTTTCAAATTCCTGCAGTGTTATTGAGAAGTAATTACATTTTTCCCCACAGACATCTGATACTGGATTGGCACACAGGATATGCTACATACTTCATCTGCTGGATAGCTTCTGTACAACTCATAAGGCACCATCTGCAAAGAGGTACAAAGCTAGATGTGAAGGACAAAAAAAAAATCTCTTCACAAAGAAACATACTCTGAGGTTTGATACAGCCTTCAAAAAACTGCATTCTGATGGGTTCATCAATCCAGTAAATAAAACAAGTTAATATTAATCATGTTCCCTTTTAGCTACTAGTTATTACTTATTATGTACTGTGTGCAGGGAACATATCAACATTTTAAAACAAAGTTGGAAAATTGAGACGATTCTAAGGGTTGATATAGCCCATATCAAACACCATTTCCCAAAGCAATAGCTCTGATCATCCCTAATTTATATGATTACTCACAATGGAACAATTGACTAATTGAATATATCCAAATAGTCTTTTAAGCAAAACAATCCATGATAATAAGAAATATTATAGAACATCTGCTCAAGATACGAACATTAATCTGAGCAAATACCACTAACTATTTATTGCAAGCTTAAAAAGGAATAAAAACACCTCCAAGGAAGAATGTGGTCCAAAACCCACATTCTGAAACTCTTTCACTCAGTAAACCATAAATGTAACTAAAGCAGGGGTGTCAAACTGCCGGCCCGTGGGCCGGACACGTCATCAGGAAACCGTGCCCACCCCATTGCCGGCAATGGAGAAAAAGCTCCGATACGTCGCGCGACGTCGCAAGTTTGACATGTCTGAACTAAAGTATCACTAGAGGAAAAATAGAAGAGTGGCCATCTCTTGGGTATCTTGGGCTTGACTTGTGGCATACACGTCTATACATACATCCCTTACTGGATTCTTTGGAGTAAGCCCCATTGAGTAGAATGAAACTTATTTTTGTACATTTACTCTGGTTGTTACATATGGTGTTTTTGTTACATTTTTTACCTCAGTGGGAAAAGTTACTTTCTTCACAAAGAATATTAAGATTTATGAATGTAAAACAAACAAGAATATATTTTACTCTGCAATTCTTTCTAGATCACAGTATAGTGTTGCTCTGCATTGCTCATTGTAAAGTTCATGAGATAATATATGTTCTCCAAGACAGTATGAAAAGCATTCAATCCAAAAATCCAATGAGACAAAAAAAAAAAAAAAAACAGGAATGAGGTGGCTGTGACATCAATAACATTTTTTGCTTTTTCCTTTGTCCAACAATTCCTCAGCGGGAGACATGCTTCCACTAAAATGTCAGTAAAATCAAGGAAAGAGGGTTTTGAGGAAAAATGATACTACCTTTGGGAAAGCAAAGAATGAAAAGCTCCCTCAAGTTCCCAATTAAATACTCAAAACTAAATACATCAAAGCATATGGAAACCTCACTAGATTCTGAAATGTTCAAGGAGCAAACTAACTTCAGGGATAGATTTTTATATTTTATTCCCAAGATCCCACCATAACTATTCTGTTATGGCATTTTGACGAGAACAGGCCATCCGCTGCTACCCTTGAAGGCAAATGCATCCCAAATGTATTCTTTAAAATAACAATTACTTTTTCATTGTTAATACACTTGTAATTATTAAACTTAATTTCTAGTTTTAATACATATAATAATAAAAATATATTTTGCCCCTTTCTCATAACCTAGGAGTTTTGTTGTTAGTGTTTTTTTCATCAAGACAACAGATAAATTTTTAAACTGCCAGCTGGCTCAATAACAACTGAAAGCTATTTATTTTTAATGTTTATGAGAATCTGGCCATTTACTGAATACAATACTTCCTTGCATGTATAATTTTAAAATGTGTAAGGGTAGTTTTAAGTCAAGGACTATCTAAGAGGCTATCACATATAAGACAGAACACACTTGTTCTCTACTGAAATCAAAAGCTGGACAAGAATCAAGGAGATTGAGGATGAGTGAAATTGCCTGATGATAAAATACATTAAATAATGCAAGTGTATTTCTGGAAAAATAGCA
This sequence comes from Azemiops feae, assembly GCA_023970755.1. Lineage (NCBI taxonomy): Eukaryota > Metazoa > Chordata > Lepidosauria > Squamata > Viperidae > Azemiops > Azemiops feae. The sequence goes on along the minus strand of JALGBA010004090.1, from coordinate 1,326,369 downwards.
GACTCCCCTTCACTGGATCTTTTCAAATAGAGATTAGTTGAATATTTGTTGAGGCAGGGGAGGGGGGGGGGAATAACTAAGTTTTTAATCCATTCTTGTGCTGAAGAGAGGGTTGAACCAATGACTGATAGGATTTCTTCTTACATTTTATGATTTAATTATACACCTTAATGCTGTCAGCACTTATTGGTGATGGTAGTATTATACATCTGAGATTTTTAAATAAAATACTGTCTTGAAGGCAGATCTTTAGCAACACTTTTTAGCTTAAGTCAAATCATAATATAGCGTGCTAGAATTCTGTAGTTTTCCTATAGCTATACTATTCTATTAGGACATGCAAGTATATTTACACACTTCTGTGCAAACAATATAATCCATACATTATTCAATCATAAAGACAAAAAAATACTTCCTACCACTAGTGAATAATTCAGCCTGAGTGTTAGTTTTTAATTTACCAATTAATGTAGCAACCTCACCATTCAGAATCTATGTTTATTCTCTGTCTCTAAGTTGTTAACAACCACAGTTACTAATGGTGATCTGCAAATGTATATAAGAGCACAGCTGCAAATGAAGGCAGCATGCTGGGCTGTGAAACTGATTGTACTGGAAGTCTTTGCTAACAGAGATGTCAACAAAGCAAAAGGGATTTTCATACCTGAGTTAACTAGCTGCTGCTCCATGACCCCACAACCCAAGACCTCCATCCATTCTCCTTGAAAGTAGATCTCCATCTCAAAGGAAGGATGAGTAAATGGAAAATAGCAGTCCACCCATCTAATCTTGAGTCCTGGAGTGGTTAAAATAAAAGATATAAGCCAAAAAGAAAAGATGGGGTTGAATGATATATTGCTCTGCAGTATACCCTAAGAAAAGTTTACCTTTCTTTTAATGGCATCAATACCTGCAACCCATAAAAAGTAAATAGTCACATAATTGACAATACTTTGTGTGTAAGGTAACATATCTTGGATCTTGTGGAAGAGGTGGGGTAGGAGAAAGAGCTATGCCTTCTCTAATGGGAAAAAGCCTTTATGCAATTCAAGCACCCCTTAAAGACAAATCAGTTACTTGTTAAATTCCAGCAACTACATGGCTTGAGCTAAGAACATGGGCAAAACAGGTAATTTTGTTGTGATCAATAAACTGGAAATAACATCTCCCCAGAGATATAGATGATGTTTATATTATAATGGTTAATTGTTTTTATTAAACATATCTGTATGACTGCCCAGTTCATACACAGGTGGCTCTGGGCAGCTTACAACATTAAAATCCACAACATAAAAAATCATAACACTTGAACATCTCCGTCTCCATTCGGAGTCCTCAGGTCCACTGACAAAACCACGTCTTTAGAGCCTTTTGGAAAAGCCACAAGGTGAGGGTTAATTATACCTCCTGGGGAAGGATGTCCAATAGCAAAGGGCCACCCAAGAATGCTCTTTTTTGTAGTCCCACCAGATGTACATCCTTAATGGATGGGACCAACAACCTTCTCTGCCTTCCTATCCTAACCCCCTCCAAGAGCCTAAGAGCCCCTTACTCAGAGCCATCTTGTCAGGGTTCAGTTTTAGCCTGTTACACCCCATTCAACAGCCTTCAGGCACAATGAGAGGTCACAGAATCACTTAATTCATTATAGACAGAGATGTACACCCCATGATGGGGTGATCTCCCCCAGTGATTTTATGTAGACGTTAAACTTTCTTATAGGCAGATTTGGTGTCTCTGGTAATCAGCAAGCCTTCATAGTATACTAGCTTCAATGGCTCTTCTATACTGTCCTTCAGATATTCTTCCAATGTCCTTTTTTCTTCTTCAACTTTCAGTGTACTTGCAACCTATGCTCCTTGGTAAATAGAGTCTGTCAACATTACTGCATGGATGAAGGGCACGATTCATTGTTATTATTTTTCTGGTCTTCCTATCCAGGATTTCTACTTCAGCTTGAGCCCAGTCCACTATTTAAGCTATACATCTAATGGCTGGAACTGCTTAGATGTTAATCACCTCGATGGTATTATCACCACTGAGATTGGACTTTAGGATCTTCTCTCTTCTGATGTATTCACTATTAACCTTCTTCTTGACTTCAATGTGGCAGATATCCAGGCATTTATAGTGATCTTTTTCACTACAGATTCTTGATGTTATTTCCATAGGGCATCTTGATTCCTTCAGTTTTCACTATTTTTCCTATTAATGGTGAGGGTGGCACATTTGTCCAGTCCAAACTCCACTGCAATATCTTGGCTGCATATACAGACAGCATTGAGCAGCAATTCCATTTCAAATAGTGTTTTCCCACACAGCTTCAAATCATCCATGTAAAGGAGGTGGGATAGCCTGGCAGATGTTTTTTTGATGTTTGATAGCTATGGCCTCAGTTATTCAATACTGTATTGTTGACAGAGGCATCAATGCAATGACAAGCAGTAGTGGAGATAGTGTTGATAATGGTGTTTTTTTTTAACCTACTCTATTTTTTAAATTATTACCTAAAATATCTCTTTTACCAAATAAATTTCTTTGTAGCCCATTTTAAATTCCAAGCTCTTCTTTCCTAATTTGTGCCTCTGTATGAATATTACATAGAATGGTATGACAAATAAAAATTATCTATAAACACTGATATATGTTCCCACTTTATCTGTAACATGCTCTGTCAACCAAATGGCACAAGGAAATTTCTATGTACAGAAAGAAAGTTGGATAAATAGAAGGTATGAAAAACAGAACAACTTATTCTTTCCCTTGTGAGGTAAATGAAGCTGAGTGTCTCTCTCTTTCATGTCCTTCTCTTTTTTCAGATGAAGAGTTTCTTTTTAACCATGTAGTTTGTTTCATTTCAAAATGGCACGCATAACTTTCTTCTATTCTGACTTTAACTTAAGCAAAATTATTGTGACTGATGTACAACATGTTTCATGCCCAAATGAAGTATTCAAACCTGAGTATGTATGCTATGCTATGCTATGGCACACATCCAGTTTATAATGGCCCTGAAAAGCCATTAGAAACATCATCTGAAAAGGTCAAATATTTAAAACCATATTGAACTAATGGTAAATACTGTAGCCAGCATTGCATTCACTGTATGCAATTGAAAACAAAGAAACTATATCTACATCCTTAGAATCTTGGCTTTTTATATTTTGCTGAAAATATGGTTTTAAAGTATAATTTGAACATAAACTGACAATCTAAAAATGGGTAATCCCACGACACAGAACTAAAGGAAATATTTATCATCAAGTGCCCTATGTTCAATCTGACATTTATTTTCAGTTTATGTAACGTGAATAAAAAATAGTTGAGACTGGAGCTGACTATGAAAAGAAGAAACAACAAGTATGCATATACCACAAACAAAAAATTCTCAACAAAGAAAAATGAAGAAGTTGCTAACACCTTCTTGTGTAGGAGTTTAAATTAAAATGTTCTTTGCTAGATCTGTGATAAAAATATACCCCAACAATTTCAAATCTTGCCAACATCTTGCATGAATTCTAATGTTCATAGAAATTATTTATTTATATGTTATATTTTTGAAATATACTTTAAGAATAGTTTTGCTGGCTTAAATTCATCATGCTCGGCTTTCTAGTACATTTTCTTTATTCAAGTGCCCCCTTCTGATGTGAAGGACTGCAGCTCCCATAATTCCAAAATGATTTTTCTGAGAGTCAGAGATATATTGCTCTTAACAAAGGTATCAGACCACGCTAGCTAGTTATATGGTATTGCAACTTTAGTACGTTATTAATGTTTTTTTTAATTTACACTTCAGAATTGAATATGTATGTCCTCAACTATAAGTTAATCTGGAATATAAAACAATACATCAAAAATATAACAATATGTGCATTTATGCTTACTGGATTCAAATGGGTACGGTCATAAATCTTCATGCATTAACACCAGCATAATATCATTGAACTGTAGAAAGCAGTACTTTGTTATGAGAAAGGACTGCTGCTCATAGCTCTTCTTAAATACTTAGCTGAATATAATGATATCATTACAGGTAATCCTTATTTAATGACCACAATTAAGATGGCAACTTGGTTATTAAGTAAGCAGTCATTAAGTGAAACTGCAACTGTGTTTATGATCTTATTTTAGTTTTCCTTTGCTTTTCAGACCTGCAAAGGTTGCGGACAGTTGCTAACAGTCACTAAATGAGGTAGTTGCTAAACAAGGACTGTCAGCATAATGTGGTACATATCTGGATGTACCTATTGCTACTATGTGTTAATTGACATTCTGCTTCCAGGAACATATAATCTGGAGACATCACTAATGTGCAAATTTGAGATTAGTGTTCCTAAAGATTCTGCAGCAATTGCTACAGTAATTAGCTGATATCTATTGTTACTAGCTGATAGAGTGCATGATTCTGATAAATACATTGCAACCTTAGCAGAAGCCATTTGATTGATTTGTGAGGTACCTACCATCGCCAAAGAGATGAGCCACAAGTTTTGTGAGTGTCATTTTCAAATTGTATTCCACAAGCTTTGCTGCTTCCATGGTATGCATCTCTTGCTTATCTGATGTACGGTGTCCTTGTTCAAACAAGCAACAATTTTCTCCATCGCTGACATTGCTGAACAACTGTTTATTAAATAGAAGACAATTAGGAGCAATTAGCACTGTTTGTTCAAAGCATTTCACATACATGCTTGTGATAATCCTTACAAATAGAGTCTATGAAGGAGATTCCCCTTTTTTTTTTGCTTTAGATATATCAAATATGTTATTTGAACTTCAGTAACACTATAGAGTTTTCTTTTTTTAGAAATCAAGTCAATGTTTTCCCAATCTGCAGAAACTGACCTAAGCATCAATGCTTGCCTCGGGTCACTTAAGCAAGTATATTTCTAAGTTGAGATTTTAATTAGAGTTTTCCAGCTCACAGTTACATATCTAGCAACAGGCCTTCAACAAAATATCATATCTGTAACGGTATGTGGGAATGACCTTGGGAGACAGGGAGAAGAGATGCAGCCTAGGGAACCGTCAAGTAAAAAGCAACTTAGCCTGCAGCAGGAATGTGGCCGGGCAAACAACTGAGAAAGCACCCTTCCTAGTTCCTTGGGCTGAAACAAGAGGCAGGGGAGAGATGTACTTTCAGACTTGTAAGATTCTGTTAATGTTACCTTGCAATAAAGTACAATTAGCTCCTCTGGCTGTGCTTCTTACCTGCACTATCTTGTAAGGTTGATAATAGCTTTCCCCAATCAAGTGTCCTCCCCACTGATACGCCCACATCACCAAATGGATTCTAGGAATTGGGATACAGGAAGTCCTCGACTAAATTGAGCCCAAAATTTCTCTTGCTAAGAGAGACAGTTGTTAAGTAAGCTTTGCCCCAAATTCTTGCCGCAGTTGTTAAATTAGTAACAGCGTTGTTAAGTGAATCTGGCTTCCCTATTGACGTTGGCCACTCACACATTCCATTATGTAAGGTGACCAAAGAAAGAACAGCCATTCCAAGGTTTGCAGTCTTGAGTGAGCTCATATAGACATCCAATGTACCACAGGTGCACTAGGGGAATGCTCCAGAGGATAGTTGCCAAAGGTACAGGTAGCCCTGTATGACCACAATTGAGCCCAAAATTTCTGTGGTTAAGTGAGACATGTGTTAAGTGAGTTTTGCCCCATTTTACAACCTTTCCTGCCACAGTTGTTAACAGAATCACTGCAGTTGATTCTGTTAACTGATTCTGCAGTTAGTAACCCGGTTGTTAAGTGAATCTGGCTTCACCATTGACTTTGCTTGTCAGAAGGCTGCAAAAGGGGATCACATGACCTTGGGACACAGCAACGTTCATAAGTATGAACCGGTTGCCAAGCAACTGAATTTTGATCACATGATTATGGGAATGCTTCAAAGGTTGTAACAGTGAAAAATGGTCGTAAGTCACTTTTTTCAGTGCTGTTGTAACTTTGAACAGTCACTAAATGAACTGTTGTAAGTCAAGGACTATCTGTACTGGTGCTATTGCAAAGATAGTAACCAAAAGCAATTTCAATGTTTATAAATAATTTGATATAATCACCACTTTGGCACAATGGTGATATTTTTTCTTTTCATAAGATCATGTATATTTTTTTCAGATAATAATAGCAGTGACATCTATATACATATTATTGTTTAGGGTTTTGTAGTGATCTACAATTATTTCTCAAGATGAAACAACAATTTTAGCTTTATAATGTCAATTATTTAATCAATGAAATAATGAATTCTCCTTAAGGGCACCAATCATTCACCTCTACTAACTCAACATACCTACATTTGCTGTTTTCTAATATTTGGCTGATGAATCTAGCACATGTAATATGTCAATTTTCCTGTAAATGAGGAAGAATTCATAATTAAATCAATCTACTCAGTCCGAACCTAATGCAGAACAGCCTCCTAGCCGATGGATTAACAATGACAATCATGCACAACTTGTGCATGAAGAAGAATATTTCCTACCATTATAATCACTGTTTGACACAGACAAAAAATAAAAACCCTGTAAGATCACACCTGGCCCTCCACTGTCATTGAATGAGCAAGTACTCAAGTTGCTTTGTTAATAATAGAATACCTTCTGCTGCTTACAGCCAGAACTTTTAGTTTAGGAAGAAAACAACACAAATTACTTTGGACATGAAGCTACATCACTTTTCAGTGCAGTCACTGAATCTTTCAATCCAGAGCCCATCAAATATAGAAAGCTGAGCTTGTTTATATTATATGAATTCAGTCAGCAAACTCCAGTAGCTAGGCTTTCAGAAAGGGTGTGAACCATCTTTCAAAAGGGGTAATCCATTTTTTTAATTATTAACTCACAATATGTTAATAATATTTACTTCCAGTGTTCAGTATACCTTAGTTCAGAGGTCCCCAACCTTTTGGGCACCAGGGACCGGTTCCATGGAGAGAGGTTTTTCTGCGAACCGGAGGGTGCGTGGTTTTGTGTGCTACCTGCATCCCGCGGATCGGGCTTTGTTTGTTTGTGCGGACTGGTTGCTGGCATGTCGCGGCCCGGTAGTGGTCCATGGACCGGGGGTTGGGGACCCCTGCTTTAGTTGATTACCTGTCAAGGCAAACTGATAAAACTCAGTCCTGACTGATTTCTCATGCTGTAAACTCCTAATTTGGCTGAGATAGTTTTCCACTTCTATATGCCTTAAAATGTATTAGAAATGTTTACTGCAGTCATTTAGCTGTGCCCAAGAGCAAGGGCCTGAAAGCTATTGGAATTATCCTCACTCCCAGGGAGCTAAGTGTCTTATATTCTTGGGGTCTTCCCTTTTTTACGTTCAGAAGAAAAGAGATGCTGACACTAAGTGTTTAAATTCTGTGTATACTGTGAGGTCGATGGAAGCGAGGTAATCGTGCCTTCTGATGCTGGCCAGAATGGACCTTAGTGTCTGCATCTTGAATCTTTTGTAGACAAGATGCGAGTTTAGTCCTTTTAGATCGAGGATTGCTCTCCATCCCCCCGAAGGCTTTGGGACCACGAAGAGGATGGAATAGAATCCCCGATGTGTCTGGCCAGCCGGCACCGGCTCGATGGCCCTGATTACCAGCAAATGGTGGATGGCCTCGGTCAGAAGCTCCAACTTGGCTGGCTTTCTTGGCATAGGACAAGAGATGAAGCGGTCCCGTGGCCGGGACTGGAACTCTAGGACAAGGCCCCGCCTGACGGTGTTGAGCACCCAGGTGTCCGTGATGGTGGCTTCCCATTCCTGCGCAAATGCGGAAAGTCTGCCCCCAATGGGGAGGTCCGCCCTCAAGTCATTTATTTCTTCGAAAGGGACGGCCTCCCGCGCCTCGAAAGGGCCGCTTGTTGTGGAACTGCTGTCTAGGTCTGGGAGCTGGACGGTCCGGCTGTCGTCCAGGTCTGGGGAAAAAGGGGCGAGACGAAGGAGACCACTCTGTCCCCGAGCCCTGGCGGAAAGATGGCCTCCGCGGGTATGGAGCGGATCGTCTGTCCGGCTTTCTGCCGAGGTGGGACAACACCTTGCGCTTGTCCCTACCTTCAACGAGGTAAGGATCTAGTGCCTCTCCAAAGAGGTGTCCGTCCCTGTAGGGAGCGGATGCCAGGCGCCACTTGGATTTTAGATCCGCTCGCCATTGTCTCAGCCACAGAAGTCTGCGTGCCGCAATGTTAGCGGCTATGGATCTCGATGAGAACCTGGCGGCATGAAGTGAAGTGTCCGCCATGTACTCGGCCGCGGCTATCAACTTACCCAGATTCTGGTGTGCACGAACCTGGTCCGGGGGGGTCATGGCCTGGAGCTCCCTAAGCCAGAGGATGGATGTCCTGGCGAAAAAGGAGGTGGATGTGGACGCCTTCACTGACCATGCCGATGCTAGGTGAGACCTACGCAAGGAGAATTCAGATTTCTTATCCTCCGCCCTCAAGGCCTCAGCCATATCACCTGGCACGGTGGAGGAGGAAAGAATGGGAGTTAGAGATGCGTCCACCTTTGGGACCTCCAGGAGGTCCGACAGGACCGGGGCAACAGTACACAGTTTCCGCTCTGCTCCCCCTGGTGCTGGGAGAGTGCCTGGATTCCCCCATTGTTTGCGGATGGTCTCTAGAAAAAATGGGGGGCAAGGGATGTGCCTCTCCGTAACCGTAGGTTCGGAGAAGAGCGGCTTTGGGTCTTGGCTCGTGGAGGGAGACGGCTGTGCATCCTGCTCTGGGCTAATGTTAGCCGATGTGGTGGCCTTGAGCAGGAGCGATTTAAACAGACTCAGGTCAAAAAGGCCAACGAAAGGAGAGGGGTCTGGTGCCGACTCCTCGTCTTCCGACAATTGGAAGCCCACCGACCCATATTCCTCGGGGCCTGAGTCCCGACCTTGGGGGGAGTAGTCGGAATAAACCGATTCCGGATACTCCGGCATTGCCTCCTGTGATTGCAGTGGAACTGTGGCCCCCGGTCTAGGGTTCTGCAAGGAGGAGGCGGCCATGCCCTGGGCATATGCCTGGGCGAGTAACGCCTGGAGCTGTTCGGGCCCCACCCCTTGTGTCTCAGGGGGATGGAGGCCCGCCGCTGTGGGCGTGAATGTGGCCTCAGGAGCCGAGTGAACCCTTGCAGGGGGGGGCAATACCTGTGGGCTTAACCCACGGTCTGTAAACAGAGCCGTGCCCTGTATTGGTAGGCCCTGCGGAGACCAGGCCTGCTGAGCTGCTGGAGCAGGTGGGCCAAACAGCGGGATAGCAAGTGAGCTCTCCTGAGGGGCCAGGGGTACCTGTTCCCCCTCATTTAGCTGCTGAGCTCTGGAGAACTGCTTCTCAAGTGCAGTATGTCTCCTGCTAGCCTCCTTTTCAGCAGCCTTAGAGGTCCGCTTAGCAGAGATGGCCTTGGCCTTGGCCTTGGCCCTGATCTTTCCCGCTGCCTCCTGCTTGGAGGACCTGCGTTTGCTTGAAGCGGGAGTGCCGGGTGCGCCCTGCGCAGACTGAGGAACTGCGCTGTCAGCCATTATAGCCTGTGGCCAGTGGCCTTGGTGTATCCGGAGCAGGAGCCGAGCACCAGGCTAATGGTGCAACAGAGGTTGACGTGCCGTCAAGGCTCCGGGGCTGTGATCGCCTAAGCGCCCTTACGCCCCCGTTCAAGGCTCCAAACGGCTGACAATGCCCCCCAAGGCGCTGGGGCGCGCGGCTGGGCGTCTTGCAAGATATCTCTCAGTAGCGGTTGAACCGCAATCGGCGAGTGCCGGCACGCACTTTGGCCGATCAGTGGCGGCTATCACCTCAGTGATCTGTGCCTGCACACTCCTCTCCTTATGGTGGCGGCTGTCACCAGAGTGAACTGTGCCTGCACACGAAGCCTAGGTGGTGGCGGCGGTGCCAAGAGGCGTGCCAGCTCACGCTAATAGTGTCTGCCTGACTGAGCCTTGGGCTTGGATGCCCTGGGAAGGCGGATGCCGACCAGAATCTGGGTTAGCTGTGCCAGTGGAGGCCCTAATTAACTGGGCTGTAATGGCCGCCCTGTCCAGACACAAAATGGCTGCAGATTGACTGCGGCTGAGACAGCGTAGTGGTTTGCCTGGCGTGAGGGCCTAATCAGATTTTTGGACCCAAGTCCCAATAGCAGTCCTTTTATTCTTGCACACTTTTGGCCTGTCTGTGGCCTTGAATCAAAGGCTGACAGTTACTGGGCCTTCCCTGTGAGGCCGATGCATCTCAAAATGGCGGCCGCTGTTTGCGCGCCAAACTCCAGTCCGTTAGAGCCCGTCAGATCTTGGCTCCGACTGTGTGCAGGAGAGGTACAAAAACAGCTGTCCTGGCCCGGCTGAGGCTCCCAGGGGCCTGGTGCCTCTCCAAGGCTCGGGCTGAAGGATCTGTTAGAGCGTGGCTCCAAGCCGACGCTCAGCTGTTTGGCGGCCGCGGCGAGTTCGCCCGCCGCCGGCTGCTCCCAGGCAGCAAGAAATTGCCTCCGAAGCTTCTTTGCTGTGCTCAGCTGCTTCGCGGCAGCGCTGGGAACAGGGCAAAAACGAGCGGGCTGCGCGAGCCTAGGCTGTCCCTTCCTGCTCCCCCCTGCAGCCTCCGCTCAAGTTTAAATCTTCTCTCTTCGGCGGGCACGCCGATCGGCCCGCGAGCAGGCCCGGAGGCCGCCGCTCAGCTGTTCAGCGGGAGAGAGAAGGAAAGCCCGACGCTCAGCTGATTTATCGGCGATTTACGGGCTGTGAGTCTTTTTTCCCTGTTTTTGATCTGGGGGATGCTAGGAGGAGAATTCACCAATGGATAGATACAACCTGCCTTCAGAGTCAACACGCGTCCTGTTTGGGCTGAAGACTAAGTCGTGTCTGGGGAGCATCAGCCCAGCAGGAGGCGTATTAACTCTGACAGACTTAGTCTTATTGGGCAGGAAGATAGTCTAAACCCATTGGTGGATTCTCCATCTCATGCTGGAGAAGAGATGCTGACACTAAGTGTTTAAATTCTGTGTATACTGGTTTATCTCAAAAGGAATTCAACAATGAAAAGAGAACCTCCTTTATTCCATTACAACAGGGGTGTCAAACTGCTGGCCCACGGGCCGGATGCGTCACGCCAAAACCGCACCCACCCCATTGCCGGCAATGGGAAAAAGTCGCGATATCTCGTGACATGTCACGTGATGTCGTGAGTTTGACACCCGTGCATTACAAGTATTATCGATATCTTGAGTGCCCAAGATACGGTATATCGTGCTGAAACTTCAGCAATACAAAGATAAAAGAAACAATAATCTTATGGCATCAAAATGGTCTCCACCTGTATTACTCTATCAGCTTTTGCTGTCTCTCAAACACAAATCTGAAGTGCCATGAGGTGAAATTGCGACCCAACTAATATAAAACTGGAAAAGAAGAAAGAAAACCTCAATCCAAGATTGTACGTACAAAATAGAATTCCCCATTGGCCATTAAGCAGAATTAGTGCTCTATAGTGATCTCTTGGGCAACAGCCATGTGACAAACATGTGACATCTATGGAATGATGAACAAACTCAGTATCATGGTGCATTGTGATATTAAGATTGGCTTAACTACAGTTTCTACAAACCATCATCCCCTTCCATTTAAATCAAATCTGTAACTTGGTTCAAGGTATGGTTTCAGATGAAAGGAGAAGGACTTGCTCAAAAGCTAAAGCCTGCTTGCAATCGCCAATTCATGAAGTAGTCATGCAATCTAATTCATAAAATGCCAAGAAAAGTTTATTGGTGGAATTACATGCTCTTTCACATTTTCTCTTTCCTTCTCCCAAATACCATCTAATACAACAGCAGCATGTTTCTATTTCAATAATTGACAATAACAAGAAGGAAAAGGAAAATGCATCTGGCTGAGAAAAGTATCAAATTCCTATGATTTCCTACTTATCTGGATTTTCCTTAAAAGAATTCCATTCCCCACCTTCCTTCTCTACCTCTACTGACTTATCTCTATTATTGAATTTCTGCCACTTTCTGCATTGAGATTTTTTTATTTACTCAGTGATGTCGCACTAATGGGAATAATAGGTGATCGATACATTATCTGGTCTATTAATTTTAGATGTCTTATGTTATCAGTCAAAAGTTATCAGAATAATTATATCACATCCCCTTAGCAAAGCTTACCCAAAGTTTACAAAAGATTGGCATCACCTAAAACGAGTGTTTTTAGTCTGCAATATGCTATCACTCTTTGTGTTTCCAGTAGCCCCCTCTGGGGGAGAGACTAATACTGGTTGTATTTAATAAGAGATGGAGGGGGTTAGGTATACAGTCTTTCAAAGTTATATTTAAAAAAAAAAAAGTGATACATTGGGACAAATAACTCCATTGTTTAAAAGTCAGCCATTTAAAATTTGACTTCTACAACTGCTAGTCCAATTATTTTGGGAACATAATTCTTTCTGTTGTCAGGATTTAAAGCAAATTCCTGACAACATATCACAGCAGGTGGCAAAACCTGGTGCATCTTGAAAAGAGCTAAATAGAGATGGAAATGTTAAGTACTTAGATGGGAGCTTACTGGAAATCCAGGGTAACTGAATCTATTAGGAAGTTGAAAAAGATTCTAGAACACAGTGGCAAACCATTTATTTACTTGCCAATAAAACTTCATGGACATCTATATTTTCACCAGAAGTCAAGCTTGATTTGAGGGAGACTTTATTTTTGACTTATCTACAATCATTACTCTGTTGCAGCTTTGTCAGCAGGAAATAAAAACATTGAAGTTTATTATGTTTTGCAGCCTGGAACTTTCTCTACATTGGATGTAATTTCATACATGTTGATATAAGTTATCTAATCAAATCCCAGATTGTTACTGTGGGGTTCTTGATGTTCTTTGAGCTTGGTTGTTTACTTGCAGATATTTCAATACCCAAATTAGGTAACATCATCAGTGCTATTAAAGTTGTTCTGGTGCAATGGTTAGAATGCAGTTATTGCAGGCTAACTCTGCCCACTGCCAGGAGTTCGATCCTGACCAGCTCAAGGTTGACTCATCCCTCCATCCTTCCAAGGTCGGTAAAATGAGGACCCAGATTGTTGGGGGCAATATGCTGACTCTGTAAACCGCCTAGAGAGGGCTGTAAAGCACTGTGAAGCAGTATATAAGTCTAAGTGCTATTGCTAGTCCTAGACTAGCATGATGACTCATCATTTCAATCCTGAGCTACAAATATTCTCCTTTATTGATTGTCACTGTATTTACTATTGATTGGGTTAGACACATTACATGAAGAACTGGATTTTTAGCTGTAAAAGTCTGTAATGCTGGGATAGATGAAAGTGAAGAGGATAGCTAGCAGCAAAATTGTTTGATTATAGTAGCAAAGGGTGCACTATTGGAAGACATGAGGGACCAGGTTGGGGAGAGACCATTCTGGAGAATATCTACATGGTTGCTAAGTGATGATACCAGCTTGATATCATATTACTATCATCATCAACATCATCATCATCATCATCATCATCCCATAGCTGTATTTTCTGAGCTAAAAATGTTATGCTCCTTTTCACTTCCAAAAACAAAAGCTCCTCTTAAATGGGAAGAGAGGGAATCAATATAATTTATTAAGTTTCCAAAATATGAGAATATTTCTAAAGAAATATGAAATTCCAGATTACATGCTTTGTATGTCTCCTAGCCATCGTGGTGCAGTGGTTAAAGTGCAGTATTGCAGGCTAACCTTGCCCCCTGCCAGGAGTTCGATCTTGATGAGCTCAAGGTTGACTCAGCCTTCCATCCTTCTGAGGTCAGTAAAATGACCCAGATTGTTGGGGGCAATAGGCTGACTCTGTAAACTGCTTAGAATGCTGTAAAGCATTGTGAAGCGGTATATAAGTCTAAGTGGTATTGCTATACTCTCTCTCTCTCTCTCTCTCTCTCTGTGTATGCCACATTTCCCATTAAGAAACTGCACTGAAATTACACAAATCGCTGTGCCATTCGCCCTAACATTTTCAGAGAAAACTAATTTATTTGCTTAATTAAGAAATGTGCACATGTGTAGAGGCATTCAACTTGAGATGATAATACATTGAAGTAAAATTATTTATTACAAACAGACCAGAAAAAAAGAAATGGAGAGAAATGGGGGGGGGGGAGAGGAGAAGCATGCACAGGAATACATTCTGCTCCTTTCTTCTAATGTATTGCAGATGTATTTTTAGCTCTTCCTCCTCTCTTTAGTGATCTAATTTTGCACAAAAGAAAATAGAGATTGTAGAAGTTCAAAGAACAACAGAAAATCAGAGTGCTCTATAATATGCCAGAAGCATTAGGGAGAAAAACAAACTGGCAGCCAATACTGGGTTTTTCATAGCCTCCCTGTGTATTAAAGGCTATGATTCTGTTTCAATGTGGAAATGTATTCTAGAGTCGATGCATTATATTATTGCATATATCGCATATTTACTCATGAAACAGAATCTACCACAGAAGACATTTAACAACATAAGACTACCATGCTGAACAAGTCAAAGTTGTCTAGTTATTTATTTCAAGAAAATGCTGAAAGGAAGCAAATGTGCCAGTTATGAGTTGACTATTCCAGTTCATCTTCCCAACTATTGAGAGGTACCTTGTTTCAGGTACCAGTAGCAATGTAAATATTGACTAGTAGTCAGAAATAGGATTTTAGTTTAGTTCAGTTCAGTTCAGTTTAGTTTAGCAGTACCTCTTTTTATCCATCCTGTTTATATTAACTTCCTCATGCATGTATAATTGCATTTACTTAAGTGGAATGCTCTAGCAGAGGGCTTTTCAACCTGTGGTACGCGTACCATTTGTGGTACATTAACAAGTGGCAGATGGTACGCAGCCCTGCCGAGCCAAGTGTAGTGGGGGAGGGAATGAGCCAGCACAGGCAAGCACTTACAGTGAGAGAGTCCTCTGGAGCTGCAGAGTGGGTGGGGCGAGACAAAGGCCCCAGGCTCACTTCTGGCTCACCCTCCCCCATGAGAAAGGAGGAGGAGGGGGCAGAGACAGAGGCTATAAAAGGAGGCAGTTTGGGCAGGAGAGGGAGAGAGAGAAAAAGAAGCAGCCTTGGGAGGAGGCCGAGTCAGCTCTAGCTGCACCGAAGGAGGCGGGTGGGGGGGAGAGGAGAGGAGATCAAATCAAGCAGGCCGGCCGGCCATGAGCTGATTTGCAACTGCTGTGGCAGCCACCTGTGCTGGCAGCAGCAAACAGGCAAGAAATGCAGTGGGGGAGGGGTCACCGTCCAAAAGGAATGAAAAAAGGTAGCAATGGCTGGAGGTGAGGCACAGAGGAGGGAGGGAGGGAGATGGAGAGTGGAAGGATTCTTATGTGCTTTTGTGACTTTGAAGTTCTGGGATTTGTGCAATGTTGGCTTTGTGTTCTTAAGGAGTGTTTGGCAATTTCTATTTGGCTGATGGCTGATGTCTCGTGTTAGCTTCTATTGCTCTGCTATTGTTAGCTGTAAGTTTTGCTGCAAGGGATTTTGAAGTATTTTTCTCCTGAATGGATTTTGCCTGTAGATTTCTTTACTTATGAATGGAGCCATTTGGGGAGGCTGCCTTAGCCGGCAGCCAATACTTACTACTTTTTTTTTTCTTCCTTACTTTCCTTTCTAGCCAGTAGCTAATTCTTAAAGGGGAATGTGCCTTTTTAAGCTAGTTCACTCAGCAGTTTGTCTTTTCTGTTTCTGGAGGCTTTTCCTTGTTTGATGAATATATGGAAGAGAAAAAATATGGGGGGGGGGTTCAAATTCTTCCTTCAGAAGGAGGTGGGCATGAGAAAGAGGGAGGGAGGGAAGTCCCGCCTTAGCACTTGGCCACCAGCAGCCCTGCCATTGATTTTACTTGTCAAAAGGTTGCAAAAGGGGATCACATGACCCTGGGACACTGTGACCATCATAAATATGAATCAGTTGCCAAGCATCCAAATATACATCACATGACCCTGGGCATGCTGTAATGGTCATAAGTGTGGAAATGGTCATAAGTCATTTCAGTGCAATTGCAACTTTGAACAGGGTTTTTTTTTGGTCATCATGTTTTTGACACCTTGCTAGGTGGTACTCGAATATTGCCATATCCTAAAAGTGGTACAATCGGTGAAAAGGTTGAAAAGCCCTGTTCTAGCAGATGACTTAAGAGAAATTTCTCTGAGGCATAAGTATTCAGTTCAGTTCCCATTGATCCCATTTATTAATTCACTCTAGAGCAAAACAAAATAAGTAAAAAATACCAGTTGTCCTTCAAATTAGAATATCCTGTCTGTAATTCATTAAAGCAGCCACATCTGTTTCCAAGGCTTATTGGAAAAGCTGCAACAGAAAAAGAAGGCTGCAGGTAGTCATTTAATAGTGAAGAACTATGGGTTCCATCACCTGGGGCTTTTAGTAAAGAAAATATTAACAATAACCATGGGGGATAAAAGCAAAACATATAAAGAGAAGAGTCTGATAATAGTCTATCATTATCAAGAAGTATTCTTACATTCATCCAGTTCTGGCTCTTTTTTCTAGCCATCATGTAGTGTGAACATATGCCACATTAAGCTTCTTCACAGAAAAGTGAGGTATGATCCAAATAAATACATTTCTTGTCCTTTGAGAAACTGCCAAGAATAAGTCTTAGTCCAATGAGGAGACCAAACCAGTGTTAACATAAACTCAATGCAATCCAAGCAATACCATGGTTTTGAAACATGGAATGAGTCTCCTCATCATACGTTGTACAATTTACTGTATTGGATTTTTTTTTTACCATATTACCCTGGTCCTCACAAAAGTAACACATAAGCCAATTATACATTGACCCAATAACAATAAATAAAACAATAACAATAAAAAAGAAAGCGGGGGAGAGGGCAGCAATCCAAGCACCACTCTGGAGGAAGAGATACCACCTCCTTCATTCTCCTTTCTCTTCTCTTCTCTACCAGCGATTGCCTTCTCTCTGGTTCACGTCTCCCATCCTGTCCCCGCCCCACAGCTTTTACTCTGATTGTCAAATCAGTCTACTGAAAAATGGCCTAGGGAGAAATAAAAGACCCTATCCCCCATGCCTTGTTAGGAAACCAAAAGTGTTTAATGAAGGAGAAAAGCAACAACATAAAGAACAGCTGTTCCCAACATAAGCTAGCCAACAGGCTTATGTTTGTAATGTATTGTAAACTGGTAAATGCATGTTTAAAACTAATAATATAACTTAAGGGTAGCAATATATTGTTTCACCTCTAACTCTTTTAAAGCATCGGCTACACCCAAACTAATCATTAACTAAGTAAAGGAGGAAGCTTCCTGGAAAAATGCAGTGCCTAATCTGTAAGAGACAGTAGCCATGCAGATTTTAAGTGACTGCTATATGACCATGAAGTGCATCATGATAATACACTAAAGACATGCTTGATCATGACAGATCAAGATCCAAAGAGGATACGAGGACAATAGTTAATATCCAAAACTTCTGGATATGCATCAAAAATTTGCTTTTCAATTCTAACTACAAGCCTCTATGACTTAAGATATCCTTTGTAACTTCTAGGAATACCACTCATAAGAATTATACAATAAAAGATGGACAACCCATATAGTAATCTTTCATCAACAATAGATGGTCAAATGCTTTAAGAAATCTAAAATAGGACATCAACTACCCTCCTTCATTATTTCTCACCCAGGAAGCTTTAGCCACTGATCAAACTTAAGTTTTTTGCTTTGTTTTAAACCTTTATAACACTTTACCGAGTGGACCACATCACCGTGTATTTCTTGTCTTCAGAAAAGGAAAAGTCACTCCACTTACCAGACAAATATGTTCCAACCCTCAAATAATCAAGAGAGAAAGTAGAGGGTCTTTAAGTAAAGTAAGAGTCATACATTTTAAATGTTTCCAATATTTGAAATTTTTGTAGAAAGTGGAATCCCTCCATTTACTTTTCAAAACCCATACAGTAGCAATATAATTAAAACATATTTGCCCAGCCAAGTGCTTAACAAACTTGCCTCAGAATACATCAGGTGTTAACATACAGCAATAATAACTCAATCACTCTCAGGAGAGAAGTCATCTAATGAATGAACTTGGAAATAAGACAAAATGAGAGACGCTATGAACACTTCATTGGCATAAACTATTAGGACTATATGATCCAGGAGCACATGTTTCATGCAAATGTAGCCAATCAAGCCAAAACCAAGGCGTGATTCTATTAAAGAAATTAATAAGAAGGAAAAATATTTGTCCTCCAAGAAACAAATCATATTATAAGCACAGCCAATGTAATTTTCTATGTAATGGTTTTGTCACAAGACAGAAGCCGATTATCAGAGCAGTCAGCCCAGTATATATCAAACACTGTACATTCTATGTTTTATAATGCTGAGAAAGTTATTTCTCACATAGCATTTGCATACAGTATTACAAAATAAATGTAGTTCTAATTCTGGAGTAGAAGATTTTTAGACTTCCAAGTATTATTGACTCTTAGTTCCTCATCATGGCTATACTGGCTTAGATTGATACCGGTAGGAGGTGTAGTTTAGAAGCATCTAAAGATCACCAAAGGGATCTATGACAACTCACCGCGACCAACTCACCATGGCCACTCACCATGGCCAACTCGCCATGGCCAACTCGCTGCAGAGAACTTCCCGTGGCCAATTCACCACAGGATAACTTTCCACAGCCAAGTCACTGTGGGCCAACTTGCCACGGGACAAGAATTACATTTATACCAAAGAAATCGTGGGAAAGAATCATTAAAGAAAGGATGCTAAAGGAAGGACAAAAATTAAAATATTTTAAAAATTATTTTAACTAATAAAATTGAATTGTCGAATTGTCCCTCAGTTAAGTTGTCCCAGCGAGCTGATCAGGGCAAGCTGGCTGCAATGAGTTGTCCCATTCCATCACCAAAGATCACCTACTCCTGACTTCACTCATACATTTTAAGACTATAACTTGCCTAATATGGTAAACATATAAAATCCAATGCCAAATCGGAGTATTAGTTGAGAGGGTAACACTGATGGATTGTAAAAGTGGAGAAAGCTTTTCTAGATAATATTTTAATTCAAGCTTGTCTTAATGGTCAGACAAAAATCAGACTTACTTCATGGCTGGAGAAGAGTCGTACTCCTTCCATTTGATGGAAGATTGGATAATGGGTGCCATCAACCTGATCACGACGATAAACATCTCCCACAACCAAAAATGCATCAAGTCCAGCATGTATCAAATCCCATTGGTGGGCAGATGTGTGAGCTCTTAGCATGTGAGTATGATTTAAGTAGTAGTTGTCCCCTTTCTTCCTGCTTGGATGGTCTTGTGGAATAAGCAGTCTATCGAAGTTTTGTTCTACTGTGACCACAGGAGACAAATCATCATATACTGAAAACAGTGGGTTCCGAGAACGTACCAAGTACTGCTTGTAGAAGTGGTCTTTCACACGTTCCTTAATCAACCACAAAGGATGATTTCTTTGGTTGTGCAAGTTTCTCCCCACCTTGGAAAGGATTTTTGTGGTAACATTACTGTAGTTATCTGAGAGATATGTATGGCCAAAAAGTTCCACTGCGCTTGCAGGAAGAGCTCTGGCAGCAAAATCTGAAGATATATTTTTATAGCAGGCGTGGCTAAAACTGGCAGCTCTTTTTATCTGAAGTCCCCATGGCAAAACCACTTTGATGCAATGGATCACTTGTGTTACATTTCTGGATGTAGCCATTAGAGCGTCCTTCTTGTGCTGCTAGTAGCAGAAAATCAAACAGAGTAATTATTATTTCCTGAAATATAAAAATGAAAATCTTTAGCAAAAAAACATAATAGCAATAGCACTTAGACTTATACACCACTTCACAGTGCTTTACAGCCCTCTCTAAGCAGTTTACAGAGTCAGCATATTGCCCCCAACTATGTGGGTCCTCATTTTACTGACCTTGGCAGGATGAAAGTCAAGGATTTAACTCCTGGGTGTGGGCAGAGTTAGCCTGCAATACTGCATTCTAACCACTGTGCCATGGTTTCTCAAAAGAAATTTCAACAAACTTTCAAACAACTGCGTTTACAATTGAAATCTAAACTGATAAACCAGAAACTCCTGTTTCAAAATATGCCTTTCAATTCAGATCAATTCAACACCAAAAAGGCATCTTTGGATATTAACAGCTATGATTTATATATATATAATCTTTGTATATTGCCATCTTAAACTCATATACTTAAAAAAAAAATTCTTTCCTGTTGAAAATCTTAGCAAACAAAATTGAAATGCTAGGAAAAATGCTACCAAAGCAAGTCTGCCTGTTTTGTGATTTGCTCAACCTCTATGTGAGGAAAGAATTTCTACTAGTATAACAAATGTTAAAAACAAAATAATAAACATATGATAAATGTACTAAAACTGGGCAGTTACCAAGCTGCTTAGCAACCTGGGAACTATATATTCTATTTAGCATAGAAAAGGTTTGTGGGTGTAATGCTGTAAATATTGTAGTTAATGCTATATTAGATTGTCTAGATTACTATTCTACTAGCTGGTGTTCTTAAATATATTGGGCTGCAAATTCCCATCATCCCAGAACAACACTAGTATTGTTATTTAAGAAATCCAGAGGATGCAACATTGAGGTTTAAATACAATTTGATTAAAATGAAATATAACTATGTCACAAATGATTTATGAGTCATGTACAGTCTTCTGAGAACTGTCAAATTTCTGAAAAATCTCAGCATCATAAAAACTATCATTCTTAAGACACCATAAATAACATTAACAATTACCATTGAGTTATTTCTAGGAAAATACACTGGTTTATTTTCCCAAAAGAGAATCTTCCAAAAGAATCCTCTTTCTTTAGGAGCAGTGAGGCCCAGTGGTTAGAATGCAGTATTGCAGTCTGCCCACAGTCAAGAGTTCGATCCTTACCCGCTCAAGGTCAACTCAGCCTTCCATCCTTCCAAGGTCGGTAAAATGAGGACCCCGATTGTTGGGGGCAATATATGCTGACTCTGTAAACAGCTTAGAGAGGGCTGTAAAGCACTGTGAAGTGGTATATCAGTCTAAGTGCTACTGCTATTTACTAAGTCTGATGCTATATTCTTAACAGTTCAAAGTACAAACTACACAGAAATTGGCATTCTTGGAAAATGTAGTGCATACTAAGAAAATCCCAATGGGATCATGCCAAAAGTCATATTGGACAGAAATCTGGAATTTGTAGTTAAAACGCATTTGGAGACACCAAGCTGAGAACTCCAACATTCCCTTTCCATGATTGCCAATCAGATGGCTGTGAGAAACTCCTGAACACACAAAAGAGCCGTTTCTCACTCCACTATTGTCTGGAGATATATCTAATCCGTGAGATAATATACAGCAATAACCACTAACAGTTTTTCCTCTGTGTATTTGTTGAATCTTACATTAAAGCCATCCTAGTTGGAAGACATGGGATTACTACATCCTGTGGTATATTGTGTTAAGAACTAGATCTTGCAAGGAGAAAAAGGCAGAAGAATCAAATAATAGCTTCCACTATAAATAAGGCTTGTATCTTACCCTTGACAATTGTTGGATTTCCTCTTAACAGTGTTTTTAGTTCTTGTAATAACTAAAATTTATCACAGAGCTATATCCTTGAACACTACCTAGGTAATTTCTATTTCTACTCTTGGTCAGGAAAAGAATAATACAACCTGGGGGAGAAAAAGCTTTCTTTTATTCACTATATTTTGCTTCCTGTGGCAAAACAGCATTTATTTGGTTAGAAACACCATAAATCTTCTAAATTTATAATAGGGATGAATAAGAATATTTTAAAATCTCATCTCCACCATGCCAAAAAGATAAACTTTGGGTTCTTAAATAGAAATTATATTCTCCCTTAGAATTTATTTTCTTGGATGTGGGGGATAACTTATGTTAAAAAATATACTTACGTCTTCTGTTCTACTTTTTTTAATTAACACCACAGACCCTCAGTGCTGTATGTTTTCTTTCCATTCCACCATTGCTTTACTTATTTTGAAACAAGGCCAAGGAGGGCAAACTTGCTTGATGGAAATGCATTGTAACTGAAAAGCCGAGATAAGGAGAAGCAAAGCAAGAAAACACACTTCCTGCTTCCATATAAATTATGTAAAGGGACCAAAGTATGGAATTGATGATATTCTGAGTGACAGATAATACTGATCAATCCTGACAAGATAGATGGATCATCTGTCCAAGAAGATTGTGTTCAACCTATTCTAGAATATCTGAAGTCCTCCTAATGGATCATGTCCGTATTATCAAGTGGCCCTAGATCTAACTTTGTGCTGTCACTATGCTTTCCGAAGCATAGTTAGAGCAGTGAATTAAACAGTTTACCTGAAGCTAATTACCTTGGCGAGACAGATCCCATTTGGTCAGCTTAATCACAAGTAGTTTGTCACTACTTACAGTCAATTTCCAAACCAATATATTAATGCTTGTTTTTAAAGCTCTATGCAATGTGGGACATGGTAAGTTAAAGGAATACCTATTGCCATGTTAATTGTCCTGCTCATTAAAATAATTTGCTTTTCTCTGTATGCCATGTGAAAATATGAATGACAAAAAACAGAGAGGCAACCTTCCCTTTGTGTAGCTTATATCTAATTTATAGAATTTATTTGGAGGGGGACAATCAGCTAACTGCTATTCTTTATCAATGCCAGAACTTTTCACTTTCCTAGGAGTTTAAAATGTCTTGTTTTTGCTTTTTACCGTTCCAAGTCAGAACTTGTTTAAACTGATGGGTATTTTTAATTATCACATCATATTCTATTTTAATTTACTGATTTTATAATAAACCAGCCTGACAACCATTTTTAAGGTTCTAGTTTTTTTTAAAAAAAAGGGTATCAAAACAATCACTGCCTTAAAAAGTCAAGCCAAATTTCTATTAAGAAAAAAAAATCTGTTTCATTTTTAAAAATGAATTTTAATACATTTAGAATTTGGATCAAAGATTCCTCAATTATTGAAAGGTGAGGCTAAAATATAGAGCTCCAGATGACTAGTAGCTATGTTATAGCTATAGCTATCAACAGATAAAACTCCCTAAAGATCATCTAACTTTTTGCAGCTCAGATGTGAAAACCCTAAAAAAACAAGACATCCCAATTTACAGATCAGAAATTATTTACTTATTGAAAGATTAAAAAGATGGTGGCCAAAGCAAAATTCCTTTCAATGGGAGCCCATTGGATGGGGGGAGGGGCAGTAGGATGCAGACACCAAAGAGGAATATTGCCAAAGGATTCAGTCATGCTAGCACATAATTTAACAGCTTTAAATCAACTAAGATCTATCTACCTATGGCTTCCGAATGACAGAGTAAAGACAGGTCAGAACCTGCTTTATATCTGCAATTTTAAAATCCCTCTTTCCTCTCTAAAGGGACTGAAATCAGCATACATAATTTCCACATTCATTTCAAAACAGAAAAATTTCCAAAAAGTAAGATCCATCAATCTGACAAATGTTCTACACTCACTAGCTTTAAATAGCTCCGTCTTTGAGAACGACGGGCATTCCACCATTGTCTAGTTAAAACTTATTCCAGTCACAAAGATACATTGTTATTGGCTAGTATTTCATGACCTTAAGGAAAATCCCAGCTGCAACCAGATCCTTGTAGACAAATGTAAACTTTGTGCAAGCGATGATTCAGATTTATAAAGTTATGTAAATGAGCCGTAATGCTCCAAGTCATTAAAATTTAATATCTGAAAATGAGAAAATGATAATGCTTTGATATAAGCAACATTTATGAGCCCAAATAACCACCTCTTTTTTCATGCATTCAAGAAAATTAGGGATTTTTAAATTTAAGTACAATACTCATTACATTATGTGCTCATTTCAGTTGCAGTTCTGGTAAGCCTCTTTCCAGTTTATTTGGAAAAATCTGTAAATCACCCACGATATGCCAAAATGATGTATTTACTTAATATCCCTAAGCACAAAATAGGATAACATGGCTGTGAAGAATTTGAGAGGGGAGAGTTGTCCATACGCTCGGTACTAACAGCCCCATAAGAATTTTTACTACCAAGATTAGTAAGCATACGTAAGTTAGGTCTTTTTGCAATTTCTTCAATCAGTCAAAGCTGCATGCTAGTGTACTGCCAGACTAATATATTGCTGGCTTTGAAGATGCAGTAATTTATTCAGGTCAAAGCCATTGACAGTACAAAGAATGTTATAAACATTTAAAAAAGGAAATCAGGTATCATTGTTTTTTTTCTGCTTTAATCTTTCTAAAAAGAAAAAAAGGGTTGCTTTTTCATTTCTCATAATTATTGTTGTGACTTTCCTTGGAAATTCCCATGAATTGTAGAATGGGAAAAATATTCTGAATTTTCTGAACACCCGAGTTTCTTCAGTTACCACAATTCAACAGCAGCGGATAGTTCTTTAATACTAAATAACATAAAAGAGTATCCCTTAGGACAGGTAATAGAATGTAGTCACTAGAATGCTCAGCTAGTAATAGGAAAGATTTCGTTCTGCTTCTACTCTCTTTTGAACTGTGGTCAAATTGCCTACATACACTATGTTATTTTTGGGAGATTTGCAGTGATCTTGGCCAAGTTGCTGTTTCTAAGCATCAGGTCCTCACCTGTAAAATGATGCACTCTATACAGCACCACATTTGAAAAGTGTTTAGGAATTTTGCAACGTGCTGCAGTCAAACTGCTAACTGTGATCAACACATGAATACTGACTTCACAGTAAGCTCATTAAAACAGATTTACTGATTACTAGTTTTATTTTTGGATACAATGCTAGGTATTATATATGGCTAGTAGAGTAATGCAGGAACTATTTTCCCTTATGAACTTGCCTAGCCTTAGGATTTTGAGCAAGATTCTTCTCCTGATCCTATTAACAATACTAATTCACATTTTATGAAATGTGAGAAAATGCCTTCTCAGTTAAGATCTTTCCAAACTTCCCTCTATTGGTAGGCAAAGATGTTCTCAAGCAAATATACTTTTATGTGTTACATTAATTTGTATAATTACAATTCTGACTCATTTTATATTTAACCACCTTAAACACTTTTGGAGGAGTATAAAAGAAAGACAGACCTCATTACGCTCATATGAAACACGCATATCTTGCATAGCTAAGTAGTACTGTGCCATAAAATATCTATAAAAAGGATAAGTATTTCTGAAGCCACACAGATGTTTTCAATTTCAATTTCCATCAGCTCTAGCTAGCCAAGGGCAGAAAATTGTGAAGATGAATTCAAAATAACAGAAGAGTACTAGGTTGTCTACTCATTTTATAAAATTATTACCATAATCATCAATCGTCCAGAATTCTTTTTGGACTTCAGTTAAATAAAAATTCAATTCTGTCTACATGTGAACAGCCAGAAAATTTCTTGTTCAATTCTCACTTCAGGCACAACTTAGTGGTTAACTGTGGACAGCATCCTGTCTGGATTCTAAGCCTCTCCTTCCTTCTATAATTCTAGAAATCATATAAATGACATAAAGCTAGGAAAGATTATTGAGAAAATATATACAAAGCACTAAGAACATGTAACAAAATAGGGGAAAAAAACAAATTTTGGAATGTAGATACTGCCAATTTTACAGGTTGTCCTGGCAACTCTGTCATTAAGCAAAGCAGTCATTAAGTGAGAAATCACATGACTAGGACTGTGCTTTCTGGCTGGAAAGAGACAAGACTCCTGAGTTACACCTTCAGCTTTTTCTGCCTCCTAACCACTCCCCTGCCTTTTGGAATGCTTGACGGCCTGCTTATATACTTTGAAAGCAATGCAATTGTGTCAGCAACCTGTTGTTGGGAGCTACAGGTACACTATGCAAACAACTTATTTTCTTGAAATCCTTTTCTCTCCAATCCCTCTGTTCTGAGCGGGGGAGAAAGCAAGAGATTTCTATAGACAATCTACCTTTGCCTGACTGTTTCCCACTGCTGACATGATTATATAGTTTTCAATGTTGTAGAAGAGCAAATAGCTTACTCCCTTGTAATCCCTTCTTCTCCAATCAGTTTGTGCTGAAGAGGAGAGGAAAAAACAGATCAGGCATAGGACAATGTATACTGTCTATAATTGTGATCACATAACTGAGGGATGCTGCGAAGGTCATAAATGGTTATAAATTAAGTTATTTTTCAGCACCATAGTAACTTTAGTCACTGAACAAGCAAGGACTATCTGTACATTTCTTTGTTAGAAGATGCAGAAAGTCAACCCCATCACACTTTACAACAGAAATGTCTGAGACTCTTCATTGAATTCACTGAATTCCTCATTGTCATATTGAGAAAAGTTGTGTTTATTCTATAATAAATTATATTAAAACTAGGCTACAGTTTGAATGAGAGAGTCAGAGTAAGGAAGAAAAAGCCATGATTACTGAGCCATTTAAAGACTCATGGGGTGTGTAAAGAAGAATTGTTTCTTTCTTCACTGAGAGAAGTTGACTAGCCCTTACAAGCTTTCAGTCTTCTCCAGGGATGGAGAAGAGGACAACAGCTAAATCAATTTATCAGTTTCTGTTAGTTCAAACCAAAGAAAGGTTGAGGAAGGAAATGGGTAATTAGGCTACAGAGACAGACTGGACACATTGCTAGTCAATGCAATGTCCTGGGTATATTTATTAGATGTATTCAATGACACCTGGAAATTCTGGGTTTGGCAGAATTATTATCAGTGTTAAGAAGCAGGGCTATAAACTATGATCAATGAATAAATGAGATCTCTTACAACTTTTAATTGTAAATGAGAGCCTGGAATATGTTAAGCTTATGCATTCCGCAAAGACAGTAGACACATTTTAATTCTGAGTGAAGCTTAATAAGAGGGATCTGTATATTCCACTTCTAATGGAAGATACCAAAGGAAAAGGGGACGCAGTGGTGCAGAGGATTAATGACGCTGGAAGTGCCAGCCATTAATGTTTTGTATTCTGGCTGTTCGAGCCCAGCTCCAAGAGATGAAGTGAGCTCCCATCAGTTGATCCCTAGCTCCTGCCCACCCAGCACTCCCCTGTATTGTGTAATATTGTAATATTGTGAGTAAATAAATGAGTACCACTTCAGTGGGAAAAAAACCTAGTGGCATTGTGTGCGAAGAGTGGAAGCCAGTGCTGGACCTGATCGGACGCAAAGCATCATCATGCAAAGTGAGACCAGTGATGAACCCAAAAGAGCCAGCAACCCAAGCATCACTAGTTAATTGGTGTAAAGCTAGTTCTCCCCCTGCAGTGCACGAAGGATAGATGTGCAAGAGCTGAGCAAAATTAACTACCAATCTAAGTTGTCAGGACTGTATTGTGTCTAGCATGTGTAGATTTCCCTGACATTGTATGCCATAAGCTAAATAGGACCAGTTCTCTACACATTTTCCAGCCTGTCTGGGATTGGCTTTGATACTATCTAGCCATTGTGTTTTTGGGCATGCGTGTTTCCTTCTTTTATGAGTGTGAAACTGATAATACGCTTGACTCCTCAGGCTCAGCCTGCTCATCTCTACACTTAACTCTCTTCCACTGATATGTATGATTTATGCTTACAACAGACTTTGTAAACCACAATATAAGTAAAGCTTGACTTATGACCACAATAATAACCAGAATCTCAAGTCATTGAGCAAAGAGGTCATTAAGTGAGATGTTACATGACTGCTTTATTCAATGACCGCAATTCCAGCACTCCTGGTGGTGGTCATTAAGCGATCTCACAGGTTAAGTGAATGCAATCAGGTGACTTCAAGGTGTGTGTGTGTGTGTAATGTTTTGCAACAGTTGGAAGTGTTTATGGGCTGCAAAGCATCCTATCTGAGGCCATTATATATAGCCCTATAGCCCTACAGATAAAATAGTATATAGTCACCATAGGCCTTGCTACTTAACCATTTCAACTGTAACAGGAAACTCTCCTCAGAACAAAAAGACCATAGAGTATATATCATAGATTATACCTAGCAAACTTACAAACACTGCCATCTACTGGCTGAATACTTCTGTACTGTAGTTGTTGCAATACAAAATACATTCCAACATGTATTCCAATATCCCCACTCAACAACTACTCCTTATATTAATCCCATTTCAGATCTGAGTTCTGTAAATCTGTTTTTTGTGCTTCTTCTTGTGCTTCTACTTCCTCTTCTTCTTGCTGTCCTGGCTGTCTGCAGAGCTGACACCGCTGCTGCGGGTCCAGCCTTGGCTCTCTGAAAGACTGGCACTGGAGCTGCTGGGGCTCTGGCTCTGGCTCCAGCTGGGGGACCAGGGTGGCGGCTGCAGCCTCTTTTGGCTTCTCCTTCCCGTTTCTGGGTTTTAATGCTATGTGAGCAACATAAGACAGATGTTTGGCTGGGATGCCTTTATTGCTTCTAGTGGATCTCCTGATTGAAACCTCTTGTGGCCTGGTTTCTTCTTTTATTCCACTTGGATAGTCTTTCTTGTCATTTTTCCTTTTACATAGCTGGTGTATTTCATTAATAGATCACATGGACTAATTTTTATTCCATTTGCATAGTCATTCTCAGTTAATTTGTTTATTATGTCAGAACTGTGCCATGTGTGAATGCAGTTTGAATGTTTTTTCTCCTTGGCAGTATTAGCCATCTCATTGCAGTTCAGCTGATACAGTTCATCTGTAATTTTAGCCCTTGCAAGTAAGATATCCCCTTTTGTGATGACACAACTGTCCCTTTTGAAGGTCACTACATTGCCTTGTTTTGTGAGCTTCTTCACTGACAAAAGATTAGTTTTAAAAGCAGGGACATACAATACATTTTTCACAAGTATCTTTCTGGTGATATTCTGAGAAATAGGACAGTAAAGACAAACCATTTCCTATTCCTTCTGATTCAATTATTTGCCCACTAGGTGTGGTGATTTTTTTTTTTTTACTCTGTTCAAGGTGAATAAAGAAATTTCTGTCATTTGTCATGTGACTCGTAGCTCCTGAATCAAAATGCCATGCTTGCAAAGATGATGTACAATTTTTGGATTGAAAAATATGTTCATTATCTGAAGCAAAATCAGTTTCTTCCTTCATACTTTTGCTTTTTTGTACTTTTTGCATTCTAGCTTTCTAGATTCTGCAATCTGCTTTTAAATGACTCTTTTTCTTGCATACAAAACATTCACGTGTTTCTTGCTTCATGCAACTGTTTTTATTCCTATTTTTAAAGCAGGCTCTGCAACGGAAGCACCATCGCTATTAATGCTTTCTGTCTTACTCTTACATTCATCTACAAGCCTGCCCTTAATATATTTCAATGTTAGTTCGTCATCTGGATGTGCATCAAGTGCTGTGACGAGCATTTCACAACTTTCTGGTAAATCACTAAGTATGGTTTATGCAACATGAAAATCTTTTTATTTCTTTTCCTATATCTCTCAGGCATTCAACCATTTCCAAGGTATGCCTTATGTAATCCTGCATATTCTGGCCTTTCATCAGCTTGATTTGGTATAGCTTTCTAATCAAATACAGTTTGTTATTGAGATTAGCTCTTTCATGCACCTTTTGTAATCCTTCCCACATTTCTTTAGCAGTTTCACACTTACATATGTGTATGATTTGATCATCTTCTAATCTATGCTAAGAGAGATTGTGTTCTGAGTTTTCTGATCTTTCTCTATCCACTCATCTGAAGGGTGTTCTGGCCTAGCTTCATTTATACATTTCCACATATTTCCCTTATTAGCAGCATTTTCATTTTGAATTTCCAAGACTGGTAGTTCTGGCTTGTCAGATTTGCAAATGAAATCTTTATTGAAGCTGTCTTAGTGGCCATTTTCTTTTATTCAGTTGCAGCCTTCTTTCTGTTGCTGTATCTTGCACTTATTTGCTGTATCTTGCTATGACTGGGTTGCTCTGTTCTGTGCTGAACTTTACATTTCTCCTCTAATCTGGGCCCATAACCTGTTAGAAATTCTGTTTATATATAGCCCTGTAGCCCTACAGATCAAATAAAGTATACAGTCACCAAGGGCCTTGCTGCTTAACTGTTTTAACTGTAACAGGAAACTTTCCTCAGAACAAAAAGACCATAGAGTATATATCATAGATTATACCTAGCAAAGTTACAAACATTGCCATCTACTGGTTGAATATGTCTATAATTGTTGCAATACAAAATACATTCCAACATGTATTCCAACACATTGTCATTTCAAAGCATCATTAAGCAAATGGTCATAAGTCGAGGACTACTGTAGTATGTTGTTGCCTCCACATCCAATTCTGCATTCATGTTTGTATAATGGTCATGCAAAAAATGTCAATGATCATTTCACAATTGTTAGAGGTCTTTCCCAACATCTGCCTTTTTAAATGCTCAGCCACCTTTGTTTTACCTTTTCTTCTGTTAGTTGGTCTTCTTTTCATTCATGTTGTTCTCTCTCTGCACTTCTATTTGTTGTTTACCTTCACCCACTTCATATTTTCCTGCACTTCAATCAGGCATGTATTGCATATACTCACAATCATTATTTTAACCATTTGGAAGGAAATATGCCTGTTTGCAGGGAGCCGGGCACTTATTCTTCTGAGATTTGTTTCTACTGTTATGTTATTCTAATAATCAAAATCCCTGACTGATTTACTGTATAATGAAGACTGAATCCACAAAATAAAATAGGAAATTTTAGGCTTAAGCCTAATAGCAAGTCAAAGTTAAAAGAAGTTAGGATTCAAATCATGGCTTCTAACTGAGCTTTGCTATTTAAAAACAAAACAAAACTTTATGGCCCCATGTGTCTTCAGAAAACTGAGATTACTTTAAAATGATGACATTCAAGCAGTGGCATCATGATGCAAATCCCCTCATGCATACTTGTGTCCCCTTATCTGATGCAAGTATCTAAGTCATAGCATTAGTATCACAATGTAGATTTTGTTGATTGTCCGCATAGATCTATTCCTCCCCCCCACCCTGGCCCCACCCCAGCGGATGCTCATACTTGGAGTAAGACTTGCTTTGGATTCAGTTAGGCTAAAACAAAATATCCTGCTTGTCTGTGAATTAGCTCACATGAAAATGAAGTGAAAACTTTAAATGGCTGGGAACCTGTGGATTCTTTTTCTGAATCACCAAAAATCAGATTACCAAGACTCAATAGACATAAAGCACTGGAAACTTGGACAGTTGGTTGGATTTTTCTATCTCCCCTCGGGGGCTACAGGGTGGTTTTTGTTTTACAAAAGGAAAGCTTACAACTAAAAGAAAAAGGAATGGTTAATTATAAATGTCTACAACTACTGTAGAAATGAATCTTAATAATAAAACTCTTTTTCTGTTTTGAGTTCTACTTTCTATTTCTGTTCTGTCAAAGTCTTTGCTTTTCCTTCATCTGTTCTCCTTGTTTGTCCCTGGCTGAGCTTGATTCTTTTCTTCTTCCAAATCTCAGTTCCATCTGAGGGACACAGCTTGAAGACCATTTTCCTCATACCAGTGTGAGGGAAGGAAATACACACCCCGCTCTCCCAGGTTTCTCAGCTGCTGCCTCTTTTCTGGTGACCTCTTCTCATCAAGGCAGTCTATCTTTTAGTTTCCCTCTTTATTTGACTCCTGGGCTCTATTTATTCAGTCTCTTTGTCAAGAGGCTTGTGGCAGCAGAACTGCTGGGCAGCCATCTTGTCTTGTCTCATTCTCCCCTGCCTGCCCAGTGATGCTGTTTGATTGTAAGTTAGGAGGTGATTGTCGTTCTGACAATGAGGGAGGGCCAAGAAGGGAGGGGAGGAAGAAGCACATGTTTTTTTTTTAACCTGCTCAGGTAGTCTGTCCTTCCGCAGGGCTATATAACATTTGGGAGGAGTCTGAATACTGCACCAGGTGGATTGGCAATACACATGGCTGGAGCAGAGATGTCTGCTTTCATTTTCCTGGGAGAGTAATTTGTTTATTAAGCCTATGTTTGGATCTATAGTACTCTTTCCATGTATTTCCACTTCAAAATAGCAGAAAGCCACATCAATATGCCATGACAAATGGTTTGAATATGGGGGGAAAGACTACCTTTGTTAATAGCAGAAAAAATAAACCACTTTGGGTCTTCCATTGCCTCCTGGTGGCTTAACTAAATGTGCTCTTTAAAACTGGGCAATGCTTAAACTATTAAATATGCTGCCAAATTGGCAAAAGCACAATATCTGATTGGAAACATGAATGTGCTACTACATACTAGGCTTCACTGCACAAAAAGTTTTCAAAGAAAGACTCTGTCAAATTCTGTGTATGTTAGTGACGGCCCCACTAAATAGACCAGACCAAGCAATCAACTCCACCAGAAGGCTAAAACTACCTTTATTGAGTTTAGCTGTAATAATAACATCTTGCAATTCTCCTTGTGCTAAACTGTCTCCTCCTACTTATTCTTCAATGAACCAGAGAGGCATCTGTCTGAGTTGCTTCTAGTTATTATTTCATTGCACAGGATTTTAAAAAAAGGCCTAGGTAACAGTTCTTGCATATTTCCACCAAAGTCATCTTCCTTATTCTCTACCTGGAAAAGAAAGAAAAGACCACTTTTTGCTATAGAACAATGCTTTAAACTAGATTCTACTAATTTTGTAGACTGCGCCCTCCACCACCCCATAAGTCTACATCTATTATCTGTAATTATTACAAATGGCTGGAAGTGGCAGGTTCACTTCTCTGACTTCATGTCTCTATCTTAACACAACGCCAAGCACAATGCACAGATACATCCCTGCCATCATTCAACTTTAGAACTGAAACTTCTCCTCATTAATAGCTATTCATGCCAATTCTGGATCTCATAACTGAGGAGGAGAGGTGACAAGAGAAACAGTGGCAAAGGATAATCACAAAGGATCTGAGTGCTTTTAGACCGGCTTTTTTTGCTGGATTGCTACTAGAAGGCTGGCAGCCAATAAATGTTAAGAGAGTACCTTCAAATAATAGAAATAATTGTGGCATTAAGATTATTATATCTAATTAAAATACTGAAAATAGTAAAGCTCCAGGCTTTTCAAACATTTGTCACCTTCACATGAGCCAGATCAGCCTAAGAAAGATAGTTAACAAAAATCAAGATTGGGGTTGACTTTATATTCTGCCGTTTACTTATATGCTTCTTAGACCTAACTATGCACTTTTTACATTCTGTGCTTAGAAAATGAGACACTATTTTAACATTCTGCTGCTGGACTAGTAAAAAGAATGGTGGGGAAAACAACATGCAGATATACAATCTTGCATTACTCCTAATAATATATTACAAAATATAATTACTGAATAATTATTTGCATGATTTTCTAATCTAGAAGTAAGCAAGCTTTTTGGCTAATGGGCACATTTAGTATGTAGACAATATGTCACAAAAATTGAAAATCATTAGAGGATTTGCCTGCTCATAAAATGTTTGTCCTCATCTAACTGCAAAATAGTGAAATTGCTCCTTAACACTCTCACAGTAATGTTTCTACCACTTTTTTTCCTTTTGGGCACACTTCCAAATAAATTTCTGCATATCACCAACCCACCAGTTTTATGTTCTAAAATGTTTATCAAGCCGATGAGAAGTGCAAAAGCATTAAATATATATACAAGTGCTTTAACTTTCACTTCCCCTGTGTTTATTATATATATATATTATATATACATCTACGGATTAAGAAGTATAAAAAAGTAAAAATCCGATATGGGATCCCTGGAAATACCAAGAAATTATCCATGATCACAAGCATTTGGTGCTTTAATGGTGATAAATGATATTTACAGTGCTTTCAAAGGAATGCTAATCTGGCCTATCACTATCATGGCAAACTGATCAACTGCTACTAGACAAGACTTATGGGAAGAAACTGAATTACTGAAATGACACAATAAATCTACACATAAGACAATAAATAAATTTTACTGCCAAGGGCCATGCCAAGAAATACCTACTCTTAAATTTTCAGAGCTGCAAAATAATAATAATAAAGAACCAGTGGGATCCACAAAATAGACAAATTAATAGAAAATGAAGAAGCTAAAGTGCTCTGGGACTTTAGAACTCAAATAGCACTATCACATAACACCTCGGACTTAACTACTGATATAAAAGACAAAAGAGTCTGGGTGGTGGATGTTAACAGTATCTGCAGACAGCAGAATAGAAGAGAAAGAAATGGAGAAAATCACAACAAAATAAAAAGATCTGCAAACAGAAGTAGAACAACTGTGGCAAAAGAAAGCAAAGACAGAACCAATAGTAATAGGTGCCTTGAGTGCAATCTCAAAACATCTGGAGCACCATTTGAACACCATCAGCATTGACAAAACCACCATCAGTTAATTGCACAAGGCAGCTTTACTTGGAACAGCTTACATTTTGTGAAGATACCCACAAAACAACATCTGTTTCTCCCAGTCTTTCAGAAGGCCTAATAGATGGGTAAAAATGCCAAATTCAGTCCAGATATCTGACTGACTATATGACCAACCATAATAATAATAATAATAATAATAACAACAACAACAAACAACAACAAACAACAATCATCATCATCATCCACAAATTTAATATTTGTTAAATTGTGAATTAATTTAAACTCAAGATATGTAGATATCTCTTCCATATAGCAGTCAACATGTAGGAGATGACCAGGCTAAGCCTGAGGGAGGGGTCAAATGCATCATCAGTCTAGTGTCCCTTTGCACCCACAAGAGATCTAAGTCCAGCCCACCTTGAATTCCATTGACTCTTATTTACTACCAATTTGCTTTGACCATTAGTAATTCACATTCTTGTAAAGAACTTTAGCACAGAATAAATCTATATATTCATTTGAACTGCCTGGACTCCTGATTTCCTGCGCTTGACACAGCTACCAATAACATGCTATCCTACTGAAAAAGAATACAGTGTATACTCCTTTATTTCATATGCTCCAAATACTCAGGAAGTACATTTGAAAAGGGGTCAATTTACTAATAACCACTCTTGAGATCATAATAATTAAGAAAGGATCTGATAGGTTAATCTTGTTCAAAGAGAATACCAAACACCAACTATGAGTAGGCTAATACTGTGAAAGGAAAACTCAAATTGTTCTCTTTTTATCTTTTACTTTTTTTCTTTTTGTTTTTATATTCCATCTGCTTACAACATTCATGATTCAAATATGGAGTATTAAACCTTCACCAGGATAGTTTGTGGAATGTTTATATGGTAGAATACATATAATTCTTCCATCATAGCTGGAAAAAAGGTGTGTTCAGAGCAAAACAGAACAATCTAAGACAGAGTTCCATTTGGTCTAAGACTAGGATAGAGATACTATGCAGTATTATCCATGTGGTTAGGCTCCATCAGACCATATGCTACAGTTACTGGCATCATGCTGTCGCTGTAGGCACAATTGGTCTTGGGTGGCAGCAGAGAAAGCAATGATGGTTTTCAATAACACTATGAATTAATCATAAGTGCATCTTTAGGGTTTTTCAGATCTAGGAACAGCTTTATGGCAAGAACAAACATTCTTGAGGGTACAAATCGAATTAAAAGATGGAGGAAAGAGATCATTGAACAAGGAATAACCTTAAAGGAGGATCTAATTAAAGGATCTGACCTCCCTTATACTACTTGGAGGACCCTGAATAGGTTGAGATTTGGAGTGCCTAAGTGTAAAACCAATATGCTGAAGTGGAGACTCTTAACAGGGAACAACATGCTGTGTGAATGTGGAGAGATGCAGAGCCCAGCCTATCTGCTGGTATGTCGTCTATATCAGAAACATGTACCAATAATGACTTAGTTTTGGCAACAAAGCCAAGAAGATGGCTTCATTCTGATAGTTTAAAGTTTGATCTAGACACAGAAGAAGAAGAAGAACTACAGTGGTATCTTGGTACTCAACTCTTTGAAACTCATTGAATTTAGTACTCAACACATTTTGACCTGAATTTTTTTCCCCAGTGCTCTTCATTTGTTTGGCATTCAATGCATAAACTAGAACTTGTCGGGGTTGGTTGCCTTATGATTTAGTAGATTATTCCTTATGGGGGGGAAAATGGTACTCATAGTTTTATAGGTATTCTTTGCACCTCCCGGAATCAACTAACGCTGAGTACTGAGGTACCACTGTAAGTGTATCTTACTCCAGCTCTTCCAACAATCTCAGGCAACAAGTGTAGGGCAATCCCATTTTACTATACACTGTATAAGACCAGGTAAGCTAAAATATCATGATAGGGAAACTATAAAGTTTACAAGGCAAGCATGAATCAGTATGGTGTTTGTGTAAACTATTTGTCTACAGACAGCTCCCTTGGGGTTCACCAATCTCCTTGCTCCTCCTGATATTTTGTCATAATTTTTAGAACATAACATTTTTAAAATTAATTTGCAGCATTAGCATGTTCTAAAACAAAGTGTGGTTGAAGCACTATCATTATTTTCAAGATCATCTTTATGGGGCCCAAGAGAAATTCTTAAAAAAAAAAAAAAAAAAACAGTTATGCACCCAGCTTGTTTTGAAGCCCATCAATAAAAAAGGAAAAGGTAAGACTAGTACAGGGGTCTGCAACCTTAACAACTTTAAGACTTGTGGACTTCAGCTCCCAGAATTCCTCAGCCAGCTATGCTGAAGTCCACAAATCTTAAAAGTTGTCAAGGTTGCAGACCCCTGGACTAGTACGATGCCATCCTAAATGCTAAAGAAAGCATTAGAAAATGGTGTATAAAGTTACAGATTATGTATGTTTTTCTCATGCTACGCATTTGATATGCATTCAATTAATGATCAGATTCCAGCTCTGTACCATATCATCAAGTTTTCTGAAGCAGGCAAACTTAAGAAACAAGAGCAACCTGGATTTCTGGAAAGATCTTTATTGCTAATGGGGTCTGGAAAGTCTGCCAACGTAATTGCCTGATCAATTATATCTACCATAATTCTGATGGCATTACTCTGAGCCTCTTTTTCACATTTATCCCCTTGCCCAGATTCAGGAATCTTTACTATAATAATTGGGCTTCTTCCTCTGTGTTGCCAAGATCTTTTAAACATTCTATCACACATACTCAGTTTCATATCTACATTATTTACATCATCAATTGGTCTTGAAAACAAGTTTTACAGAAGAAAAAAACAGTACTTTAGGGCAATGATTTCAATATATCAGGTTCTAAAGGACTAAAATAACAGATCTGCCAAGTTGTTCGCCAAGCACTGAAAAGTCCCATATACAGAATTCCTGCAACAGAAGGAAATTTTGAGAAACTGCTCATTTTAGTGGTTTTAAGATTGGCACAGGTGGCCCTCCACTCCCACAGAAAGGTCAGCCTTTGAAAAATATTTTGTTATGATAACTGACAACTGTTGAAGAGTCTGGGATTAGAATCTGAATATTTAAGAATCCGGAATTTACTTAGAATATTCCAGATGCCTGGCAATTGGCAAGCACCTTTACTACATTAGCATTCTAGGTAAACTTACCTGGGAGTAAGCCCCATTAAATGCAGTAGCATTTCTGACAAGACATGCACAAGTTTGGTATTAATAACATGCAATGTGTTGTTAATCACATTATTTGATTATAAAAGCTGATTTTCCATTTTCCTAAACACTAAACATAAGGCTGTCTTTCCTATTTTTAGTTTCAAAACAAGTATGCAGAAAGCACATAAACAACTGTTCTCCGTAACTTGTAAGCAGTACCCCAATTTAGAAATTTAGTTCTATACAAACTAAACACCACCTACTGTATGTGCCAACAACTTGTCACGCAAAACACTAAGTGGAAAGTAAGCCCTGAATCACACTGAAATGAATGTTCTCCCCCAGCATTATCTTGAGGGTGTCAGGCAGACAGTACATGTGAAGAAAGTAGGAGAGAAGGAGCATAACATCACAAGCAAATTTGTTTCTGTAGTGCCTTTCCCAAAAGCAAATATATTTCTCTACAGGAATAGCTCATGACATTGTGCAAACTAGAAATTTCCACAGAAATTCAAATTAGGCTTTCCCATTATAGTTATAAAATTAGAATGCATCCCAGAGCCTATCACAGCTCCAAATTAACTGCAATAACAGTCAACGTAGTACTCTCTAATTCTGGGGGACAGCTGACTAGGCTGGAGGACAGAAATCTAAGATTCAAACATCATCCCAGGAAGTTACATCAAGAACTATGTTTTCTGAGATAATGAAAGAACAGGCAGCTACCAACTGAGCCTAGAAGAGGCAAGAGTTCTTGCTTAGAGCCAGTATCTCTCCAGAGATTCTGAAGGCATGGTGTTCATGCTGGAGAGGAATAAGTAAAACATTTGACCCCACTGGATCCATCAGACCAGGGATATGGCAAGAAAGAAGAGAACAGAATTTGGACTGTGTCTTCATCAGCTTGTCCCAAGGGCAAGAGACAAGAGCTCTTCCTACACAGTGAGACTACATTTCCCCCCATTGGAAGTAACATGGCTGGGATGCACCCTGAAGGAGTTAGAGGAAGGTTGGCATAGTAAGATAATGTGATACTAGATGAGTACAGGAAAGGTGTAAATTGGGAAAGTATGTAAAAGTAGAGTGCCAATGTTGAGAAGCTCTAGGATTAACTGAAACAGCAGAACAATTGTCATCTTGCAACCCAGAATTGATTGAGTTGGGATACTACATGGGAAGTTTGAGGAGACGTATTAGACAAAGGTGCTCAAGTATAGAGATGGGAACCCATACTGCAATTGTGATTTAGAAAAAGTGATATGGCAGGGAACACCGTCTGTGCTGTAAGAGCATATAAAGGGAACCCACTGGTCAGTACTCTGCTACTCTGCTACTCTTCAGCCCACTTGTTTAAATTGCTGAATACTTTGGACTTAAACTTGTGTTCATAAATACCAAGTCTGAACAGAATAAGACCATACTTATTTACAACCTAATGCTAGATGAAAGTACATACCTAGCATGTATTACTGAAACCTAGTTGAGCATCATGTGAAATATTGCCTTGTCAAGGACTTGCTCTCTTGACTTTCAGGTTCTACACCAATCTAAACACCAATATTTTGCAAAAGAAGCCCCACCCCAGGCTGGCACACAAAGGGAGACCCTCAATGGGATGTGAATGGAGGCCCTGGATGATGCACAAATGGAAGCCCATCTACAGCAGTGTGAAAGTAGGTGCACAAAAGAAGCCCCGTGGTACAATGCTGATGCTAAGTGTGGTGAACACATGTGACCACAAGGACAATGCAGTGGCTATTAACTTCAAAACTGGGTCTTAAGTAGCTTTTCAGTGGTCCGTCACAACTTTGAAGAGTTGTTAAGCATTTGGCCGTAAGTTGAGGACTACCTAAATGTATATCCTGAGACTCCTGAATCAATAGCTCATGGTTAAGGGAACCAAATATTTGGTTTGGAACCACAGTAATATGCAAATATTCTTAATACATAAATAAATAAAACTACAATCACTTGCCCACCAGAATTTGATACAAGAGAATCTATTTTCCATTAAGCATGATTATTCCTTTGCATATATAACTTAAGCTCTGCTAACAATGAAAAAAAGCAAACAAAGTTTATTGGAGAAATGTCTTATTTTGTGTAACAAAGTAATTCCTATCCAGCAGATTATTCAGTTTCTTGAAAGAACAAAGTGAAATAAATATTGAAAGCCACAAACACATGCACACAGGCACAAATGTAAATGCACATAGACATAGTCTAACATTATTAAAGTACTACATATGTACAGTATGTCCAAGTAATGAAAGGAAATCTGCCGTATTATCAATAAGTGACAGGGCACTTTATCAGTTTTGTTGCCATCACTCATTGACAAGACCTTCATTACATGTCATCAGTGACCCTGAGAAATGGATAAGAACTGCTTGACAGCCGCAAAGGTCAGATACTAAGAAAGGTATCACATTTTCAGTAGAAAGAAATAATGAAATATTGTTTTCTGAAGGCTATAAAGAAATTACCTGAGAAATAATATTGAGCAGCTCATGGTGTGATCTCTTAGTTAATGCCATAGACATCTGTAACGGATATTTTTAATACAGTTTATAAAATTACCAGAAAATAATCTACATTTCCTTTTTAATACGTTCTACTTTATAGGAGTCAAGTATACCATTATTAAATCTTGTAAGGACTGATTTTGACATACTTAGTCAGAGATGTTCTTAAAACCAGCCTTCCCAGTTTACATATCTCAAAATCTCTCAGACATTTCCTGGTCAGGACAATCATATCCAGACTGGAAAAGGTTAGTGAAGATGGAAAAGAAAGTTTTCAGCCTAGGCCAGGGGTAGGCAACCTTGGCTCTTTTATGACTCGTGGACTTCAACTCCCAGAATTCCTGAGCCAGCATGGCTGGCTCAGGATTTCTG
The DNA here is from genome assembly GCA_023970755.1 of Azemiops feae. Classification (NCBI taxonomy): domain Eukaryota; kingdom Metazoa; phylum Chordata; class Lepidosauria; order Squamata; family Viperidae; genus Azemiops; species Azemiops feae. The sequence continues at coordinate 1,286,013 of JALGBA010004090.1, read as the reverse complement.
GGAGTTGAAGTCCACGAGTCATAAAAGAGCCAAGGTTGCCTACCCCTGGCCTAGGCCAATGTAGAAATATAGTAATCAGTTGCAAAATGTAATTATAGAGAAAGAAAGAGAACCCAGTGGTTCATAAACAATATATTGCCTATTATATTGGCTGGTGAAAGATCTTCAGAATATATTTTCATTCTTGCTTTTAAAAATCCTTTGAATCTACTTGCCACAAACTCTATATGCCAGGAAAACTTGCACTTTGAAATTATACACTGGATCTACATTTCATACTTAGCCAAAATAAGAGTTTTTGCCACTTTATTATTAATGTGGTTCCAAACTGTGCATCATAAGGCCCCGGGGTACTACAGCAAGCTCATAGGAATACTGCAGGATATTTTTTTTCAAAAATTGGGAAACATAGCTATATTTAACATCTGTCCATCACTGTGGAAATTGCTAGCCTAGAATTGCTGGGTTCAAAAAGTTAAAATATCCCACAATGCCCCTCTGAGTTTGCTGTTTCCACTAAGCCTGCAATTCCCTTTGAATGTGCTGCAGAACTCCAGAGCACCGTGGTGGACAGTTTAGGACAGGGGTAGGCAACCTTGGCTCTTTTATGACTCGTGGACTTCAACTCCCAGAATTCCTGAGCCAGCTGTGCTGGCTCAGGAATTCTGGGAGTTGAAGTCCACGAGTCATAAAAGAGCCAAGGTTGCCTGCTCCTGGTTTAGGAACTGTAGTGTACCATGAAAAAAATATTGAGACATTGAGGGTGCCATGAACTGAGAAAGTTTGGCAATATTTAGTTTACCTTGTTAAAACTCAGATCTTATGGTTCTAAGCCATGGTAATGGCTTAGCATTACTTACGAAGCTTGCCAATCTGGGTTTATTCAATAATAAACCATGGTAAACAACATTGTGATATCCTTTGTGATATACTATTAGAGTCCGAGTTACTGAATCGCAACTCTTGGACCAGTTCTTCCACCTACAGAAAATAAGCAAATTAACTCTTTAAGAAACAGAATCTATTTATAGTACCCCTTACTTTATTGAGTAAAGAAATACTGGATTCATACAGATTACACTGGAGAAAATAAGTTGGAAGTAGGGGGTCCTTGGTGCTCTCTTGAACTTGGTTGTTTTCTTGCAGACGTTTCATTATTCAAAATAGATAACATCATCAGTGCTTCAAGTTGGAAGCTGTATTTCGAATTATTCCATAATGGATCTTTCAGTTATTGGATTTCCATTAAACTATAGTATGAAATATTCCAATTTTATGCCACATCTTGCAAGGGCAAAGAGACCACCATCTTCTTCCTAGCAACTTAAAAGTTTTTCAGATATACGTAAGAAAGCAGTTTGCTATCTATTCAGAAAATACAATAATGTAAGATCAAGATAAGAATCTGTTTGTGCATGAGGACTTAATTCTCTCTTCTTCCATGGACTTAATTAAGGCCAAACAATTTTTTAAAATATCACTGCTGAAAAAATATTTTCACCCTTATTAAATACAAGGGTCATAATAATCAGAAATCTATAAAATATTTCAAAATCAAAAAGGTCTTGAACTCCAAAACTGTTCTGATAGCCCCCTAGTTAAATACTGATGTCATCTCATTTTAGAGTTCAAAATATTTCTGATAAGAATGGAACCACATCAGAACTTTTTTGGTGAGTTCACAGCATTCAATTCCAAACTTGAAACAGCTATTTCAAATTCAAAATATTTTGCATACTTCTAACTGCAATTAATTTAATTACTTGATTAAATTAATTTTGTCATAATCCTGTCCATTTTTGCTTTGGCATCTCCCACCTCACCCTCTTTGCTTGGAATTATTTCTCTGGCAGGTCATTCAGAGGCCAAGTGAAGCTTTTAGCCTAAAAAAACATCTCACTTGATTGGGATTATGGTTGCAAAGTAAAATTCTGAGAATATTGTTTTTTAGAGGCAGTATATGTGCCCTTCCTTACATTTTTGGGAAATGATTGTACCCTGCACAATAAATAATTTAGGAATTTGATTACTGTACTGTATTTGTGACATACAAACTTCTAGCATCTTATCAAATCTAATTTCACACTTAATACTACATTTGTCAGAACAAATGATATAGGTTCTCCTGCTTCAGCAGGGGGCCGGACTAGAAGACCTCCAAGGTCCCTTCCAACTCTATTCTATTCCAAGAAGTTTCTTTCAATGCCACATTTTAGTAATGCATACAAATTTAGCAAATTATTTTTGGGAGACTTGAAATCTTCATGACAACATCCACTCCTATTTAATAGCTATACAAAGTTGCTAAGAGTAATACATTTCTGCCCCCGGTTATACAACTGATGCTTACCCGATGCCTGGAAGCTGTGAGGGTCTGGATGGGGACGAAAAGAGGGTGAATTTGAGGTCTCTGGGTTTTGGGGGGCTTCCTGGTTCTGGAGTTGTTCTTTCAATAACTTTGGATGGGATAGCACTGCCCTAGCGAAATTTGCGCTCAAGAAGCAGTTAGCAACCATGGTTAAGAAGGCCTTTGCACAGATACAACTAATGCATGAGTTGTGCCTAGTCCTCACTCAGGAAGTTCTACTCACAGATGCTCAAAGCCTTAAGTCACTTCCTGCTTAGATTATTATAAAGTGTTATATGTGGGTCTGCCCTTGAAAAGCCTCTGGAAGCTTCCACTCTTAGTTTCTGCAGGCCCAATCACTATGTATAAAATAGAATCCAAGGTAACTATTTAAACTAAGCGATCCCATTCATTTTGACTACAGGGCATACATAATTCATTATCAATTACCCATCTGCCTGACTATTTTTTAGGCTTCCCAATGGCTTGACTTAGTGCATGCGCCCATTCAAGCAGCTGATCTAATTTTAGGGTGCAGTCTCATGCAAAGATCATTCCACACCAAACCAACAAAAAGTGGCACATTAGTTATAGATTTTCTTGAACATTTTGCAGATACTTCACCCCCAAACCCCAATTAATCAATGACACAGCCACACCAGCTGGGAGTGCAGCCTTCCAGCCAAACAATAAATATAATCAATTATGGCTCAATTCCAATGATGACCAAATTCTCCACTGGGGGTTGGGCTTTAGTGTGTTTGTCCCAAAGAGTCACATACTCACAGAACCGGTCCAATACTCATGGTTAGTAAAGATAACATACTATGTTCAATTCAGAGTTTATTTTTCCATGTGTTTGTACTTAACAATTGATTGGAAATAAAGTTGGTACTTTATCACTCATCCCGTCTCCCTTTCTCATTATTTTATATGAAGTGAAGTGTGGTGTGGCTGTGTCATTGATTAATTGGGGTTTGGGGGTGAAGTATCTGGAGTGGTAGTGGGAGAGTATCCAATTGTGTGCTGATGATCTGTCCATGAATGGGTCGGCATTTAGTCCACTGCCCCCTGGTGACGGTAAGTTGCCATCAAGATCAATAACTAGTTCCTCTTGATGCTTCCTCATGGCTGAAGAGGAAGGTGGGGAAAAATTCAACTTTGACCTTTCTGATTCTGTAATAGTCCCACATGTAGTGGTTACTGGCTGCATTGTCCTTGGTGGTTCCTGGGTTCCCACTCCATGCTCTGTTCAGTGTGAAGGTCAAGCGGTCAGAGAACCATCCGGAGGTCTTGTCATTGGTCTGGGATTGGGGTGGGATGTGTACTTCAAGATTGTTAACCAATCCAGATGTTTTAAATATAGAAATGTATCTATAATACGAGTACTGTAAAAGACAAATCAAGTAGCCAAGTCAGATGTCTAAGGCTGGACTCAAGGGGTCTCTGAGGGAGGATGACAATTATCAGGGTTCCTTGCAATCAGGATTCTGAACTGCCTGTGATGGTTGGTTGTTAGCACTTCTGCCTGATTGGGCAGGTCCAATGAATAGTTTCAAGGAAAGAGTATAAAGTTTAACATTGCTCTAGTATGGAGTATGGCAGGTACAATCCTCTCCCCCATGCTATTTAACATCTGGGTAAAACCTCATGCTATTCAACATCTGTATGAAACCCACTCATGTATCAATCTTATCATTTGTTTGCTCTTTATACTCAACTGTATCTTATATATTGCCACCCCAGGCCTGCTGCATTTTCCATTTACTCTTTGGTACCAGCAGATGTAGCAGACATTAATGACATTCACTCATCCAAATTTAGGCTACGTTTTGGTGACAACCATTTTACTATGTATAATTTATTTGGTACAGGTGGAAGTTTTACAGAGAGAGATCCAAGCTTGGAAAAGGGAAAAACTGTTTTACTACTAGGAGTTACTAAAGTTATTAAGAACTATTAAATTAGCTTAAGACTATTAAGAGCTAGTTAGAAATAGAATATAGCCCGTGTCACGAAGTCCTTGGTGTGCCATCACTGGAGGTTTTCAAGAAAGGAAGAACAGCCATTTGTCCACGATGGTATGAAAATTCATTCACATGGTACAGGGTAGGACCAGAATACCCCCAAGGTCACTTCCAACCCTCTGATTTTACAACTGTATGATTTTATGAAAAATGATATTATTATTGAATAATATCTGTCTCTTTTATTTACATTTACCGCTTTGTAAACAACAATTTGGATCAAATTACAGAAAGAAAGGGAAATCATTTTATGTCGTTATGAGGAACAAATTAAATGGTAAAGGAATTCAAAGCTTTATTTTTTGGCATAATTTACAATACGGTTTGCTCAATTGAGCTGTTGTAGTGCCTCTTCTTTCAAAAACAGATTGCTATGTCTATCTGTCTATCTATCTGTAAAGCTCAGAGTTATTTTATGTCCAAGTTAATTCATTATTTTCAGAGCGACAAGGTCCCTGTCAGTAACCCAAGTCAGGCCATGTAGTGAAATGTGACTTTGAAAAGGAACTTCAAGATCATTTTTAAATATGGCTTCCCCCTGTACTTCTTTTGTCTTCTATATAAAATTCACCTGTTTTTTAAGATGCCAACATCACTTTAAGAAAAGTCAGTTTATACTAATTTGTGAATGATGCAAGGGTTCTTAAAGCTTCCTGATGTTTTCAATCAGTCCTCTGACATTTCAGCAGTAAAGTAGCTATCGGGAAACTCTAGCCGGATACATTCTCTTTAAAAGATCCCTTCTTCACACAGGAAACAAAGGTTGCCGAGTATCACTGGTAATTCAAAGAAAGTAAAAAAGAAATTCTTTTTATGCATGTGTTATTGTTGGCAATCATTTATTATGAACATGCTATCCAGCTATTTTCTCTGGAGTTTTATTTTTAAGTTGCTATAGAAACCACCATATAGCACAAAACATATGTTATTCCTGCAACAGACATTACCTACCCAAATAAACACAATTTGAGCACAAACAATTTGTGGATTCTGGCTGTATCATCTGAAACAGTCTCTAATGTTATCAAACATCTGAAATAGCAAACCATTTTCATGTGATCTACAGGTTCCTATAAAGCTTCCAGATGCTAATTTTCATGCCATTCCTGGCTCTCTTGCTCTATAGATTTGCTACCAACACATTCCTAAGAGCAAAAGTCTTTTAGATTAGAAGTACAGGTGGTCCTCAACTTATGACCACAATTGGGCCCAAAGTTTATGTCGCTAAGTGAGACCTTAGTTAAGTGAGTTTTGCCTCATTTTACGACTTTTCTTGCCACAGTTGTTAAGTGAGTCATTTTGGTTGTTAAATTATTAACACGCTTGTTAAGTGAATCTGGCTTCCCCATGACTTTGCTTGTCAGAAGACCACAAAAGCTGATCACACGATGGACAGTGCAACCGTCCTAAGTATGAGTCAGTTGCCAACTGTCTGAATTTTGATCACGTGACCACGGGGCTGCTGCAATGGTCGTAAGCGTGAAAAATGTTCATTGGTCACTTTTTTCAGTTCCGTTGTTAACTTTGAATGGTCACTAAATGAACCGTTGTAAGTCGAGGACTAATTGTACAATTATTTGCACAGAGCAGAGAAGTTCTTCCTCTCTGAAGACATACAGTAACACTGCTAATTTTGTAAAACAGGACTGGAGGCGGGATTAGTGGCTGCAGTGTTCTTCCTTTCTCTACTTAGGTAAACCCCAGATCCAGTTCTTGCAATGCTAGCTAGAAATCCTAGCAAACAGAAAAACTTCATATTGTTTTAAAAATAAAGCTTCTTGACGTGAGTCCATTAATGCGTCGTGGAGCATGACTGTCAACTTCTGAACATAACCAATCTTTTAAAAACCCGAGAATATACTCATACTACTATTTCTGTTCACTATCTGCAGTTTTGAATAGCAGTGATGTAAGCACCTACTAAGGATTTTCAGAGAGGGAATTTTTTTCCCTCTATTACTTTGTTTAAATAACACTCTATCTTATGTACAAAGTTCAATAGAATAATTACCACTTCACAACAAAAGGTTATACGAATCAACACTAAGAAAATATCTATGGAGAGTCTCAGTCATCCAAGTCATGGTTGTCCCAAAGGTGCTTTTTTCAAAAGGCAACTGGACTTTGTTTTTCCTTCAAGATGTTTCGCTTCTCATCCAAGAAGCTTCTTCAGTTCCGAAGAAGTTTCGTGGATAAGAAGCGAAATGTCTTCAAGGAAAAACAAAGTCCAGTTGCCTTTTGAAAAAGCAGTTTTGGGACACTAGGAAAATACTACCATTTCACAAAAAAAGCAATAAGCCTGGGCTTTACATTTCCATAAAGCTAACATAGTGGCAATGTTAGTTCACATGATATTTATTACTAACTAAAAAAATCCTTCCAGATGACAGCACTGTCACATTGTTTAGGAAGGCTTATCAATGCTCATCCCTCATAAACAGCAAAACCAAATGTTATCATCTAGTGAGCATTTATATTCGATTAATTGTGTGCCATCTAGTGATTGTCAGCTTTTAATGATCATATACTATAGATAAATTTTCTCCATGAACATTTATATACATAGTGCAATACACAAGGAGGTAAGATGGACATTACTAATAGCATTTAAGATAAGATAAGATGAGATGAGATGAGATGAGATGAGATGAGATAAGACAGTGGTGGCGAACCTATGGCACGGGTGCCAGAGGCGGCACTCTGAGCCCTCTCTCTGGGCACGTGCGCCATTGCCCCAGTCCTAAGCCTTCAGCTGGGTTTTATAAAACCTTTTCACTTTAGGCCTCCGCCGCCGTGTGCAAAAAAAAAAAAAAAAGTTCAATCAGTCAATTTCAACTTCTCGCGGGAAAAAAAAAGATCTTGCAAAGTTGGAATTGATTGATTGAACTTTTTAGTCCCACCCAGTCTGCTGTTACCATTGCAGCCATGCCCACCCAATAGGCCACACCCACCCAATTGGCCACACCCAGTCAATGGGCCACACCCACCCGGCACCCGACTATGCATAAGTGGGCTTTGGGTTGCAGTTTGGGCACTCGGTCTCTAAAAGGTTCGCCATCACTGAGATAAGATAAGATGATAAAATAAGATAAGATAAGATGATAAGATAAGATAAGATAAGATAAGATAAGATAAGATAAGATAAGATAAGATAAGATAAGATAAGATAAGATAAGATAAGATAAGATAAGCTTTATTGTCATTTTTTTACTGTGGGCACAACGGCACACATCAAAAATGAAATTTAGTTGCCTGCTCTCAAAGTGAAACACATACATGACACACACCTAAACGTACTATGTAGAACATATGTATAGACCCACACCCCTACATATACATAACAAATAAATATTAAATACTGTCCATCTTGAATATATAACGGAAGGAGGAAGCTTGAGAGTTCACAAGATTAATGCTGTATGGAATGAAACTATGGCTGAATCTGGATGTTCTGCTGCAGATACCACGAAGGCTCCTCCCAGAAGGTAACAAGGAAAACAGATCGTGAAGAGGATGTGTAGTGTCCCAGATGATCTTACGGACCCTGCTCAAGCAACGCTTCTGTGCTATGTCCTGGATGGGAGGGAGGGAGCTGCCAATGATCTTTTCGGCCATCCTCACCACTCTCTGCACCGCCTTCCTGTCTGAAGCAGTGATGCTTCCAAACCAGACTGTGATGCTGTATGACAGGATGCTCTCGATCATCCCCCTGTAGAAAGTGGTCAGGACAGGGGAAGGAAGATGTGCTTTTCTCATGAGGCTGAGATTTTTACCCAGTATACTGAATGCATGTTGTTACTTTCCTTATTTAATGCATGCTTATTTAAAATACATTCTAAATAACCCCTCTTTTAAAATAAATTCAGTCTCTTCACAGTCACTCAAGATGTCATTTAAAACGTAAGTGAAAGAAAAAAATGAACGCTTTCTTCTTTTCTTTCAGAGTTTAAGAGAACTACGCTCTGCGTCATATTTCAGAATAAAATTTCTAACTTAAGCTGCAAGCTACTTTATAACAGATTTGGCAGCCGAAAGGAAAAATGATAGCTAAGATCAAATGACTGCAGCAATCAGACAGACAGAGAAGAAAATTGCGAATAGTCTTTCAAGACGGTAAGGAAATATTTCCATGTCTTTTTATATTAGGGCAGTGCTGGCCCCATGTGGAGTAGTACTGTAACTGGTTGTACACTCACTGCCGTTGTGAAATGGATAGGCTTGATATGGTTAGACAGGAAGAGATAAGCAAGCTGCAGTGGAATTGACTGTCCACTAGGGCTGCTGTGCCTCTTTTTAAAAAATAACTACAAACTCAGCTCACCTGCTTTCAGCAGTGGAGAAAAAAGCACACTCCAGAAAGCACTGGAAAGGGGCTTTTTGAAAATGGGTGGGGCAGAAATTATTTTTTTTTCAGTTTAACAAATATTAAAGAATGCTTTCACAGGTATTAAGTATCTTGACAGATCAAACAATAACACATATAAGGCATGTACAGTTCAAAGGCTTTAAAAGAACACCGGCACAAGATGTGTTTATGACGGACATCAAACATATTATATGCATTAGTCAGCAAATTTCAAGACATTCTTGCAAGTTTGTGTTTTATGTTATTACAGTAAAAACAAAAAAGGGCAGGTTAAGATGTCATAATGTATTGATGTCCTTACACATGCGGTTTCAAGCACTACAGCACTAATTGACTGATGGAAATTTTGTCACGGTGCATATTTTCTTAGTGCCATCAAAAAATTTGGGGTAACGTACCCAGAATGCCAATAACCACTATCATAGTCAGTTTATACTATAATCTTTCAACTTTGATTTTCAGATCTTGATACTTTCCGATCTTCCTCAATTCTTTGTCTTCTATTCTACTAACCTCTGGTATTGCCACATCAATTATTCACTCTTTCTTCTTTTCAACCAAAGTTAAATCTGGTGTGTCATGAGACAAGACAAGACTTTATCAGTTTGTATTTGGAAATCCGGTAAATTTTAACCTGGTCATTTTTTTTACTTTTTTTTTTGGATGATATGACACAATTTTTCATTACTGGCACATGATAATTTTTACAGATGTTCCAGTGAGTCATTTTGGTGGTTATGTTATGTCATTATTTATAATCGGTTTGAGTGATCTTTTTGAATAAGCTGTGTGTATTTAATTATTAATTATATATGATATATATTATAATAAAATTATATTATTATAGTTGGTCCCACAATCAGCCAAATGTTTAGACTGGATTTTATTAACTGATTGAATCCTTCCCAAGGACTTAGGATTGGCAGATATTGATGTTTCATGATATTACAGATATTGTCGCAGGATGTAAATTGTTCTGAGTAAAGCCGCTTTTTGCAATAGACTGAATAAATTTGTCAAGGCTGACGGTGTTCAAGTGGTGCTCCAGTTGTTTTGGGACTCCACCCAAGGCATCTATTACTCTTGGTACTACCTTTGCTTTCTTTTGCTATGGCCATTCTATTTCTATTTGCAGGTCTTTGTATTTTTCCAGTTCTTTCTCTTCTGTTCTGCTGTCTCCAGGTACTGCCACATGCACTTTGTCCTTATCATTATATTAGTAGTAGTAGTAGTAGTAGTAGTAGTAGTAATAGTAGTAGTAGTAATAGTAATAGTAGCAGTAGTAGTAGTATTAGCATTATTGGCATTATTATTATTATTATTATTATTATTATCTTTTATTCATTAAACATGAACCTCAGTCAACTGAACATTCAAATTGGCTGGCGCTGATGGTTGACACGGGTTGCTACCAGCATCCTAGGTGTCAACCAGGTACCTTCTTAAAATATAAGATGTTCCGAGTAGCGCAGTTTTTTGTAACATTGCTGGAGTTATTGCAGGAAGCTGCAATTTCTTGATGTATTTTGCAAAGTTTTTGGACATAGTTCCCAGTGCCCCGATGACAATGGGTACCACTGTTACACGTTTCATCCATAATCGCGCAGTTTCGATGGCCAGGTCGCGATATTTCATAATTTTTTCCAGTTCTTTTTCTTCGACTCTGGCATCTCCTGGTACAGCGATATCAATCAGCTGTATGCTTCGGTTCTCTACAACTGCGATATCCGGCGTATTGTGTTCCAAATGGCGATCTGTCTGTATTCGAAAGTCCCAGACAGATCGCCATTTGGAATATTATTATTATTATTGTTATTGTTATTGTTATTATTATTATTATTATTATTATTATTATTATTATTATTATTATTATTTATTGATTTAATCTTCAATTCGATTCACCATCTGGGACTAGTAAAAACTTAACAGTTCAAATCCTAACCATGGACCTAAGAACTGTTAAGGTAACATCTGAGTATACAGGCAGTTCCAAGTAAGGTGTTTTTTTTGCAAAGTCAGAATATTCAGGTCTGATAAGTTCAAAATTTCCATGTATCTAGGCAACCCTTTGGGGATTGCTCCAAGGCCTCCTATTACTATTGGTACAACCATTGATTTCTTCCTCCACAATCGCTCAACTTCAATTTGCAGATCGCGGTACAGTATTTCATTATTTTTTTGAAGTTGTTTCTCTTCAATTCGTGCATCACCTGGTATTGCAATATCAATGGACCAGACTTTTTTCTTTTCCACAATAGTGATGTCAGCCGTGTTGTGGGCCAGATGTCTGTCTGTTTGGATTGCAATTCTACCAAAGACTATTACAGTAAAATGCCAAAACCGAAACCAAAAATCTCAGTTGTGTGATTATATACGATTTTTAAAAGTAGGAAAAGGAAATACTTAAAACTGTCAAGCACTGTTAAGTAACCAGGAACATGAGTTTAGTTCAAAGGACTTCAAGTTTATTACATGCTACCTATACACAAGAATACTAACAGTGAAGGCAAACTGGCGCTATATAAGAGTCAACGGAATTCAAGGGGGACTGGACTTAGGTCTCCTGTGGGAGCAAAGAGACTCCACACTAACGATGCGTTCGATCCCGCCCTAGGGCTCAGCTTGATCACCTCCTACAGAAACCACTTTTTTATCCTGAAGCAACATTAAGGAAAAAATGTCCACACCACACCTTGCATTTTAAAAAACAAAATATTTGTTGGATAAACAATTCTTTATTATCCTAGGTCAGGGGTGGGGAACCTTGGCTCTTTTATGACTTGTGGACTTCAACTCCCATGGCTGGCTCAGGAATTCTGGGAGTTGAAGTCCACAAGTCATAAAAGAGCCAAGGTTCCCCACTCCTGTCCTAGGTTATAAACCATTATCTAAGGAAAAGCAAATGTAATGTAATTTTTTTAGAATAGCTGAAAGAAAGGCCCAATTCATTGATAACGTGAAACGGTAATGAGTGACAGACTCATGCTTTTTTCTCCTTACCTACTGTATTAGGAAGAGAAAAATAAGCCAGTTCCTTATTATGTCTGAAGTAAAACAAAAACGAACAAGGAATATCTGGCAATTCTTAACCAAGTTAAGCTGGTTCCTGAACTAATGCATGGTTAGGAGTGCAGATAGCATTCGGTAAAAAGCACTTAGCCAAATTATATGATGCAGTTTTTGTTTACAAATATACTGAACTGAATTCATATAAAAAGTTTATTTCATAATAAAGTACATTCAAATATCCTATTTTATGAAAAAGCGTCTGAACAATTCTGTATTTTTGGTTTTAAGAACTGAATGGAATAGACCAGGGCTTTTCAACCGGTGGTACGCGTACCACCAGTGGTACGCGAGCACATGGCTGGTGGTACGCGTAGGACGGGTTGAAAAAACATGTAAAAAAAAATGTAAAAAAAATATTAAAAAAAATTTTTTTGAAAATTTTTTTTTTTAAAAAAAGTGTAAAAGTGGATGAGGTGAAGCGGCAGCAGCGCCGCAGAGGCTTGTGGCAAAGTCAGCTGGAACTGCACGTTGCCTGGGTCCTCCTGAGAGCCCAGGATCAAAGCGCACAGCTCCAGCTGATTGGCGGCGGCCTTGGGGGTGGCAGGCAGCCTCACGCAGTCTTCAGGGGAGATTCTGCTGGAGCTGCGTGAGGCATTGCCTGGGTCCCTCCCCCCCGCCCCCACCCAGATGTCCTCGCCTCCCCCAAGCGTTTTTTTTTACTCACCTGCTTTCAGCAGCATTCCCTTTCTCCTGTCCTTCTCGGCCTTCGCCATGTGTTTGTGAGACAAAAAAAAAAAGTTCCATCAGACTCTCTAACTTCTCGCGAGAAGTTAGAAAGTCTCATGGAACTTTTTTTTTTTACCCACAAGCACGTGGCGAAGGCAGAGAAGCAAACGAAGACGGAGAAGCAAAAGGAGAAAGGGAGTGCAGCTGAAAGCAGGTGAGTAAAAAAATGCTTGGGGGAGGCAAGGGCATCTGGGCGGGGGCGGGGGCGCCAACCTTACCATGCATGGTAGCGGGAGGGTTAACGGCGGGCGCGGGTGGGCCAGGAGGAGCTGCAGCTGCAGATTGCGGGTGATGGCAGCGCAGAGGCCAATCGCGCGTGTGCGCGAGGCAGAGGTGCTGCCCGGGGCCAGAGGGGAGGCTGGGCACATTGCGGGCAGCGGCAGCAACGGGGAGGCCGATCGCGCGTGTGCGCGAGGCCGAAATGCTGCCCGGGGCCAGAGGGGAGGCTGGGCAGATTGCGGGCAGCGGCAGCAACGGGGAGGCCGATCGCGCGTGTGCGCGAGGCCGAAGTGCTGTCCGGGGCCAGAGGGGAGGCTGTGCAGATTGCGGGCAGCGGCAGCAACGGGGAGGCTGATCGCGCGTGTGCGCAAGGCAGAGGTGCTGCCCAGGGCCAGAGGGGAGGCCGGGCAGATTGCGGGCAGCGGCGCCTGTGCCCCACCCCCTGGCCAGGAAGGCACGCAAGAGTCCCGGCAGAATCCAGCAGCAGCAGCGAGCCTGCTTGGGCAGCGGAGAGCAGGGTAGTTTCCACATAATCCCATCCAAAAGTCTTCCCTCGGCTACAGTCTTTCTTTCCTCTGTCTCCAGGGTTTTCTCCCTCCTCCTCTCCTAAGGTTCAAAGCATTATTAGCTTCCCAAGGGCGCCACAATCCTCACGAAAGCGGGGCGAGAAGCAAAGGGGGCGAGAAAGCTCGCGGCGGGCTCGAAGGAGCACCTGTCAGCGTCAGAGACGAGAAACTCCCCCACAAACCCAGGGGAAGGGGTGGAGAAAAGGAGCCCCCTTTGGGAGGAAGCCACCACCTTCTTCTCCTCGGCTTTGCGCTCTCTTGTTTCTCGGCAGCCGGGCTGCCAAGCCTCTACTGGCTGGAACTCAGCGTTTGTTTTGTTTTTTACTTCTCGCCTTCATGTGTTTCTGCCATACCTCCTCGGTGCTCCCGCTCCCAGGAACGGGGTGGGCGGAAGAAAGCTTGGCTAGGATAGGCAAAGAAAAGCCACGGAGCCGTGAGCTAAGATCGCAGGCAGGCTGGGAAGGGGGTGAAGAAGGGGATTGGGAGAGAGGAAACGCCAAGCTTGTCCTCGCCTCTCCCAAGGACCTCCTGCGCCACCTCACAGGAACACCTGGTTTCAGATTTATGCTGCAAAAGTTTTTCTCGCGCAGAGGAGAGAGGAAAAACAATTACGGAACACTCGGGAATCCCTTGCAAGGCACCATTTACCTTGATGCTTATTTCCTAATGCCCTCCCCCCGTGTTTTCTGCTCCACCCCGAATTCGCCTCCCTTCCACTCTCCTTACGCAGCCATCTATGATCTTAATACAGCCCTAAGTCTGTCTCACTTTCAACTCCCCCCTAAAATTCTTCATTCAGAGTCGACGGTCCGACATAACTTCCCTCCTCGGATGAGAAAGAAGGAATCTCTCCTGCCCGTGTCCCTTCCCCCCTTCAAGCGACAACAGGAGGTTGCTGACAACTAAGTCATCCGGTGCAGGAAGTCCCGGAATGGCCAGTCCGGGGCACCTGGTTGCAGTGCTGGATGTCTTTTGCTCCTCTTTCTCTTGCGGTGGCAAGAGAAAGAAGTCGTTCAAAGTTCAAGCTAGCTACTGGACGCCTATTTGCACTCCCCCCCCCTTTTTTGTTTGAGTACTTGTCTGCCAACCTGCCCCATTATAAACGGCGCTGTAAAAGAAAAAGTCTTCTGCCCAAGCATAACTTTTAAGGATTTTAAGGATCTTTGAGAGGAAGAGAGAAATAGAGAGAGGGAGAGAAAGAGGGAAAGAGAAATAGAGAGAGGGAGAGAGAAAGAGAGAGGGAGAGGGAGAGAAAGAGAGAGAAAGAGAGCGAGAGGGGGAGAGAAGGAGAGGGAGAAAGAAAGGGAGAAAGAGGGAGACAGGGAGAAAGAGGGAGAGAGAAAGAAGGAGGGAGAGGGAGAGAGAGGGAGAGAGAAAGAAGGAGACAGGGAGAGAGAAAGAAAGGGAGACAGGGAGAAAAAGAGAGAGAAAGAGACGGAGGGAGAGAGAAAGGGAGAGAGGGAAAGAGAGAGAGAGAAAGAGAAAGAAAGAGGGAGAAAGATTAAATTAGTAACATGGTTGTTCAGTGAATCTGGTTTCCCCACTAACTTTGCTTCTCAGAAGGTTGCAAAAGGCGATCACATGACCCTGGAATAATGTGACCATCATAACTAAGAATCGGTTGCCAAGCATCCAAATGTAAATCACATGACCCTGGGGATGCTACAATGGTCATAAGTGTGAAAAATGGTCATAAGTCACTTTTTTCAGTGCCGTTGTAACTTTGAACAGTCACTAAGCAAACTGTTGTAAGTTGAGGACTACCTGTACTTTATCACTTTTTTCCATTTTTTTGGGTCATCAAGTTTTTGACACCTTGCTGGGTGACTGGTGGTACTCGAGTGTTGCCATATTCTAAAAGTGGTACAATCGGTGAAAAGGTTGAAAAGCCCTGGAATAGACTAACAAAATAGATTTTAAACACCTCTTGATCAGGGGTTGGAAAAGGCCACATTTTTATTATCAGTTCATGCTGACCAGAAATTTTTGTTTTTTAACTATGGCAGGCTTAATATTGTGAGTCAACTACTCGAAAGCCACCACAATTGCTTATGAAAGAGATTGACTCATTTAGTATTGTGAATATTCTATATTAACTCATGTTCTCATTATTCTGCATTCTTCTCTCTGTAAACTGCTTATTGAACCACGGCTGACCTGAAATGAATTGGACTAGCAAAGAGCCAGAGCAGGCATAAGCTTTCCAGGATGTAATTCTCAGATATGATGAGGAAAAACTAATAAAGCTGTTATGAAAAAAAAATCTCAGGCCCTAATTATACTGAAATCAAGGTTCATGTTCTTGAGACTTTTTCTCCCTCCCATGTGATGAAGCAGACTTCCCCTACCTCTTTTGGGTAGGAGTGTCTCATTTTAGGTGGTTTATGATCTTGCCAGAATGAACTGTCAATATGTGAAACAGACACTTGTTGGAAACAGACTGATCAATACATTCCTGCAATAAATTAGGATCAAAATGTAATCTCTCTGTTCCTGATTCGATTACTAACTATGGTTAGTAAAAAAATTTATAGCTCCCAAGTTGAAAAAGTAGAAGAGAAACTTCCAACCAACCTGTGGAGCAAAGGGGCTATCGAAAAGGCTTGCAGCAGTATATTTCAGAAGGAAACCGAATACCTAATGGAGCAGACAAACATCTTTTTGTGTATATGATTTCTTTTAATGGACATGACAGATAAATTAATAGACCAGGCATCTAACCACTCTCTAAAACTGCAAAGACAAAAAAATGATTTAGAGCAGTGGTGGCGAACCTATGGCACGCGCGCCTTGCTCTTTGGCTAGGTTTCCCAGGAAAAAGCCATTTCTCAAGACCCTCCCTAGCCAAAACAAGCCTCCAGAGTGAGCATGCCTCGCTCTTTTTAAGAGCAATCCTGCGAAAACTTAGCCAAAGAGCTTGCAGATCTCCATTGGGATAAAGTCTTTTAGCTCCTATAGAGTGCTTCCAAACACAGCCAGTCCCTGCATTTGGAAGCGCTCCATAGGTGCGGAAACATTTTTTTATCCCAACGGAGATCTGGCAGAAGGCTCCATTTCTCAAGCACCCCATTTTTTTTTATCCCAACGGAGATCTGGCAGAAGGCTCCGTTTCTCAAGTACCCCATTCCAGGCTTACGGAGCTTGCAGTCTCTGCCAGATCTGGCGGAGATCTGGCAGAGACTGCAAGCTCCAGGTGACCTGAGTGCTGCATGTGTTGCTTTCAAACTTACAAAGTATGAGCCAAGGTTAGACAAAATATCAGCATGCATACAACAGCAAAAATCACATTAATTGTTCAAAAGCATGCCAAATGCAAACTTTTACCTTTCAATAAAAAGTTGTTTGTATCACTGAAAGCTTTGTTATTGTGTTTTTCTTTTAAGACAAAAGATGTTAATGTATGAGTTGTTTTTTCTAAACTAAAACCTCAGTATTCAGGTTACATTGCCGTGTTGGCACATTGCGATAAATAAGTGGGTTTTGGGTTGCAGTTTGGGTACTCGGTCTCTTAAAAGGTTTGCCATCACTGATTTAGAGAATTTGAGATGATGGAGCAGACCTGAACATGGACCACAAATCTACAGAGATGATAGATTTGGTAGATTCGGTTTGGTGAAGTGGTAAAGGCATCAAGCCAGAAATTGGGAGACTGCAAGTTCTGGTTCTGTCTTTGGCACAAAGCTAGCTGGATGACCTTGGGTAGTCATTCTCTCTCTTAGCAGGCAATGATAAACCACTTCTGATATCTTGCCAAGAAAACTGCAGGGACTTATCCAGGCAGTCTCTAGGAATCAACAATGATTCAAAACCACCAGTATGAATATAAATATATAGAAATAAAATGAATGACAAAGAGTGAAGAACAGATTTCTCAAGTATGAGGATTTCAGCAATACAGAAACAACAATAATATAACTCAGTGGTTCTTAACCTGGGCGATATCGCCCCCCAGGGGGCGATTTCATTTTTCAGGGGGGTGATGGAACGAAAAGGGGCGATGCGGGGGCGAAGGAATGAAAAGGGGGTGATATGGGGGCGATGGAGCGAGAAGTTTTGGGGACACTTTTGAGACTTTTTCGTACAGTGAATCGCTGTATTTCTGTCGTACAAAAACATCAGATCGCTCGCTATTAGTGGATTGAATTGTGTTTTCAAATGTTCCTCCAGCTAGCTTCAGTACAGAATGCCGTACATGTGAATACGCATCACTTATCTTCATGCGCGTTGCGCAGCAGCCTCTACCCATACAGTGGCGCGCCATTGGCCAGAATGGGCAGTGATGGAGGGGAGAGCGCTTCTTTCGAAACATCGCATGCTGAGTGGCTGTCCCCTGTGACATTATATTTTCTTTGTGTCTTTTTAATCCTTTTTACAATGTGCGTGACTATATATACTTTCCTCGAATCTTAATTTAGTTTCAGAGTTTTCGTCTTGAAATTCTTAGGTTTTTTTTCCGGGCATTTCACTTTCTTGCAATTGAATTTTGTTTTCAGTGGTCATTACATTTAAGTGTCTTGAATAAATAAGATAATAATGAAATACATGTATCACGAAGTTTGGGAATAAAGTGACGGGTGGCACCAAAATTTTTCACACAGTTGAGATATGGGAAAAAGACTGGAAATAAATTATTTGCATCGATATGTCCTGATGACAATTTTAAAGAAAACAAAAAAAGTGTTTGCATAAATTGAAGAATTATTTCCTATGTTGTGACTGAGAGGTTATGTTGGGGGAGGGGGGCGATGACAACTTCCTCATTGGCTCAAGGGGGCGATTCGTTCAAAAAGGTTAAGAACCACTGATATAACTGATATTGCAAACAACCTTTGCAGTAAGCACCTTAAAGCAGCTGCTTTAAAGAAAGAAAAAGACTGGAAAGCAAAATAAGTTTTCCATGGAACCCATTAATTGACTAACTGGAGAGCTGCGTGAAGAACTGGCCTATTTTGATGCAATTTATCAACAATCATGAAGAAACAAATGGAAGATTTCACTACAGGGCCAGAGAGAGAAAAACGAGCATTTAACAACTATCCCAAAGCGTGGGGGGCAGGGGTTTGCTTTGAACAAAGTGCTGACAAATCAATGTTTTATTTTTCATGTTGCTAACTTTGGAAGAAATCGACTGCAACCTTGGGAAGAGAAATAGGCACTGACAGAGTTAAATTACAGACTCTAAAAAAGCAAATGGAACAAGTACTGTCTCTGGTTCATTTTCTTGCCAATTATTCTCAGAGTTAGAACTGGGGTCAATCCTTAACTGATGAAGAATAGGATTTGCCTCTGGCATGAACATCCCACAATCATCCTTTCGTAACACCAACCACAATAATTGTCAGGGCAAAGGGTAATGTTTAGAAAGAAAGTCACTTAAACATTTGGATTTAGAGACTGCTGAAGCAGTCGTTCAACTTTTAACAGCAGTCAGTTTCTACAGCCCTGCCAGCAGAAAAGGAGTGTTTTCTTCTCTTTGGTGTAATTCATTCAAAATGGAAAAGCATTCTGAGAAGTAATAAAGCAAAAAAGATGTGCTCCTTTTCCATGTTCCAAATAAAAAGAACGACACTGATTAGTGTGATGACTGATACAGTCATTTTTGTTGAATGTCAAATTTTTTATTTGTACAAACCACTATTTAGGAATAAAATGAATTATAACGCATGTGCATCTTTAATAATAATATTTATATTTTTGTTGAAAAAAAACCCTAACCTTTGAGAGCTGATGATCGTTGTTCAAGAGTATCATGGAAGAAATGTTTTTTTTTAAATATTCACAGTAATTAATAGAACTGAAACTGATTAAGCTCTTATGACTTTATAAGCATATGCTCTGTGATACTAAAATCATGATTCAATTTTTAGTGAAAATTAAACTGAAAAATATAACTATTTGTGGTTATGTACCATCTAAATTGAAATCTATATCTTACTCCAAATGCTGAAGTATATGTATTCAGGTTACATCAAAAAGCAAGAATGCATTTTTATTCAAAATATTATACACTTCTTGAGTCTTTCTGAACAGTGTTTTCAATCATTATTTAAATCAAACCTACCTCGGTTCTTATTTTATCTACGAGATTTTAAAAGTTGTTCTTTGCTGGCAAAGAATGGCAGGTTCCTTTGAGAAAATTCTTAGTGGACAAAAATATCTGAAACGGTGTATAGTATTGCTAGAGACTGTTCGTAGCTTGCTGAGCTTTGCACAATGGCACACAAAGATTTAGAATAAAATTATTCATCTAATCTTTATTTTTCATTGAATATGTACAAAATCATTGACATGCTTAGAAATCAGCTTTTTTTCTGTTCACATCAATACTGCTGCAATTCATTTTTACTTCACATAGCTCCCCTTTGTGGAAAATAAAAAATATTGCAGATTGAATGCTAGGTTTCTTCCTGATGTTATATTAATTGGGTTTACTTCCTCACAATTATATATAAGATATCGATACATTTGATGGAAAACATTCGTGTCAAATAAAGTTATTAGTCATGAACCAGAAAACTATACCCAATGAGCAGTGAAGCATACAACTATCTATACCCAACAATAAGAAAAAGCAAAGATTTATTCAATTATCCAAAATGTTCAATGCTCACTTAAATGGGTGATGTAATTATATGTATTCTCATGGCAATATGCCTTTAAGAATATGAAGAAAATAACACCTCCACAGGGGAAAAAATGTTGGATCTATTTAAGGCACAGACTATATTCTTTTCACCTCTATAAGCATTTAAGTTGGTCACAATTTACATTAAGGTCATTATATGTTGTATGTATCACAATAGTTACGCCAATCTCTTCCAGAGGCAAATATTACAGACCAATCGGTAGCAGGGCCTATTTCCCACAGAAAAACCATCCATATAATTATTTCAAATACTTAAGATATAATTCTATCAATGTTGTTGAAAGCAGAAAATTGAGTCTTTGCGACAAGGCTACATGGTAGAAAAGATCGGAGAGAAATACAGATCAAACAACACTCTAATCGATACTTGTATCTGTCCTATTTCAATAGTGCCATGTCAAAATACCAACAGAGAAATTAATGAGAGAGAGATTGAAATATTCCTTTTTGGCAATATGAAAAGATGATTTATTGACCAACAGAGATAGCTAGTTTCAGCCACTTTTTATTTTGAAGAAAGCTCATCTCATTTTAAAATCTCAGTGTTACAAATAACACTCTACAAAGCCTCCTAAAAGTCAATAGCCAATTGACATACTCTTTCCTTTTTAATTTCATTCATGTATTTATTTTCAAGTCAATGAAGCTTTTATTGGGAAGGGAGGAAGGAAGTCTTAGCCCAACAAATTCTTTACACAAATTCATTTTGCATTATCAAACGTTGCAATTTATCTCATATTATCCTTGGTATAAAGGGAAGGATAATAGCAAAAAATCTGTTAAGGTATAATTAAAATATTACATCTACGGTACTCAGTTTTAGGCAAAAAGAACATCACACAGTTTATGTCATTCGGATTAAAGTTTGCTTATTTAATTTATATTCTGTCTTTCCAGTTAAATAAAAACTCAAGCCAACTAATAGAACCCAAAAGAAATATAAGAAATATAAGAAATATTAAGCATAGCATAAGTGATGTACAAATACTAAAATATATTTCTATTTTCAAAGATTGACATTGGTACCTTATAGCAGCGGTCCCCAACCTTTGCGGCTTGGCGGCCGGATGGGAGGGGAGAGGGGAACTGGGCCGTGCAAGCGGTGCCTGGTGCGCATGCACATGTGCACACAGGTCAACTTGTGTAAGTTAAGCTGCACACATGTGTGCACATGTGCCGAGCTGCCGCTCATGCAAGTCGAGCTGGGTGTGCACACATAAACACCGGGCTGCAACTCGCACGGCCCGGTTGCAAATAGGCCACGGCCCGGTAGTGGGCCACAGCCCAGGGGTTGGGGACCTCTGCCTTATAGGCAATCCTCAATGGTTGGTCACTTAGCAACTGGTAGAAGTTACAACAAACCTGCATAGCTACTTATGACCCATTTTCAAAATTCTGACATATGCGTGGACATATTCTTCTGTAATTTTCAACATTTTTTGCTGGTTTCCAGCATTTACTTCCAGATTCTGACAAAAAAACACCTATTGAGGGAAACAGATTCACTTAACACTGTTGGTGTTTCCTTAACAACCGCCGCAAGAAAAGCTATAAAATTGGGTGCAGTCGCAATGTGATGCGCCTAATGAACACAATATAAGATTATTAATTCCCATTCAATTCCGGTTGTAAGTCGAGGACTACCTGTAATTTGTGCCTGGTAACCATCCAGCAATGACTATCAGATCTTTGCAAAGATTAAGAGCCTAAGTGTCCCATTTTATTCCAACTATCTTAATGATAATCCTATATAATACCAGTGAAATGCAGTTATAGTTACAGTGGACCAGAGAAACAAATCAATTTCACTGCACACTTTTTGCAATCCCTTTTATCAATCCTTCCAGAAAGTTCCAAAGCTCAGGCACCACAGAATACAGAACTATGGAAAACTAGAGGTCAACTCAAGTAGTAGGGAGTCAAATATGTGGGGTACTTCGTTTGGCACTGCCCCATCTGAAACTGTTATAAATCCTCAGAGTAGCACCTGCTGAACCCTCCTTACAAAAAAAACACAAACAAACAAACTTCTCACAATGACCTTTAAAAAAACCTCTACCTTGCCATGGTTCTGTTCCAACCAGCAGTCAAGCTAAGAACTAAAAAATCAATCACAATTTCAACAATGGCATACCCTTATGTATTTTTGTCAGGAAGTCCAGCTACTCTTGAGTAGCTTTGGCTAACATAAAATGAATATTAAAAGTTGGAAACACACATACAAAATGGCAAAAAATATGGAATCGTGTACTGTAAATCTGTGATTGCCTAAATCCCCTTGGAAAACATCAGAGTGAATTACTGAGTATCAGTGTTTACACTTTCTCCCATAAGAGCTGAATGCTGCCATAAAATTGAAAGTAATTTAACACAAAATAAAAAGCAGCACATGACAGTATTACAAATATACCCTAGAGCAGGGCTTTTCAACCGGTGGCACACGTACCACTTGTGGTACATTAATGAGTGGCAGGTGGTACGCAGCCCTGCCTAGCCAAGTGTAGCAGGGAAGGGAAAGAGCCAGCACAGACAAAGACTTACAGTGAGAGAGTCCTCTGGAGCTGCAAAGGCCCCAGGCTCACTTCTGGCTCACCCTCCCCCATGAGAAAGGAGGAGGGGAGCGGAGAGAGGAGAGGCTATAAAAGGAAGGAGTTTGGGAGGGAGAGGGAGAGAGAAAAAAAGCAGCAGCCTTGGGAGGAGGCAGGGTCAGCTCTAGCTGCACCGAAGGGAAAGAAGAAGGAGGAGGAGGGTGGGGGGAGAGGAGATCAAGCAGGCCGGCCATGAGCCAATCTACAACTGCTGTGGCAGCCACCTGTGCTGGCAGTAGCAAACAGGCAAGAAATGCAGTGGGGGAGGGGTCGCCCTCCATGAGGAATGAAAAAAGGCAGCAATGGCTGGAGGTGAGGCACGGAGGAGGGAGGGAGGGAGATGGAGAGTGGAAGGATTAGTATGTGCTTTTGTGACTTTGAAGTTCTGGGATTTGTGCAATGTGGGCTTTGTGTTCTTAAGGAATGTTTGGCAATTTCTATTTGGCTGATGTCTCGTGTTAGCTTCTATTGCTCTGCTGTTGTTAGCTGTAAGTTTTGCTGCAAGGGATTTTGAACTATTTTTCTCCTGAATGGATTTTGCCTATAGCATTCCTTTACTTATGAATGGAGCCATTTGGGGAGGCTGCCTTAGCCGGCAGCCAGTACTTACATTTTTTTTTCTTCCTTAAGTGCTGGCTGCACTCCTTAACTTTCTTTTCTAGCCAGTAGCTAATTCTTAAAGGGGAATGTGCCTTTTCAAGCTAGTTCACTCAGCAGCTTGTCTTTTCTGTCTCTGGAGGCCTTTCGTTGTTTGATCAATATATGGAAGAGGGAAAATATGGGGGGTGGGGTTCAAATTCTTCCTTCATAAGGAGATGGGAATGAGAAAAAGGGAGGCAGGGAAGGGAGGGAGGGAAGGAAGTCCCGCCTTAGCACTTGGCAACCAGCAGCTCTGCCATTGACTTTGCTTGTCAAAAGGTTGCAGAAGGGGATCACATGACCCTGGGACACTGTGACCATCATAAATATGAATCAGTTGCCAAGCATCCAAATATAAATCACATGACCCTGGGCATGCTGCAATGGTCATAAATGTGAAAAATGGTCATAAGTCATTTCAGTGCAATTGCAACTTTGAACATGTTTTTTTTTTTGGTCATCAAGTTTTTGACACCTTGCTAGGTGGTACTCGAATATTGCCATATCCTAAAAGTGGTACAATCGGTAAAAAGGTTGAAAAGCCCTGCCCTAGAGCAGGGCTTTTCAACCTTTTCACCCATTGTACCACTTTTAGGATATGGCAATATCTGAGTACCACCAGTTGCCTAGCAAGGTGTCAAAAACTTGATGACAAAAAAAAAAGGAAAAAAGTGATAAAGTACAGGTAGTCCTCGACTTACAACAGTTCGCTTAGTGACTGTTTGAAGTTACAATGGCACTGAAAAAAGTGCCCCCCAAGCCACAGCCGAGCAAGACACCTGCCTGCCCACCTGGCGGCACTCTTCCTCCTGTCCAAGGTTTTCATTGTTGTGAGCATTTCTGTTGAGGATTGGCAGCGGGGGGGGGGGGGGTGTTTGGTTTTTATTCCCCCCGTCTGCTGGGTGGTTGCAGCAGGTTTTGGTCACTTCACATGACCCTGGGACACTGTGACCGTCATAAATATGAATCAGTTGCCAAGCATCTGAATGTAAATCACAAGACCCTGGAGATGCTGCAACATTCCAGCTGATCGGCGCTTCTTCAGGGCTCAGCAGAAGCACCAGGATCAGCGCCAAGCTCCAGCTGGAGCCTGGCGCTGATCCTGGCGCTTCCGCTGAGCCGACAGTCCCGAAGAAGCGCCGATCAGCTGGAAAGTGGCACTGATCCTGGCGCTTCCGCTGAGCCCTGACAGCCCTGCAGCTCCAGCCATCTCTCACTCAGGCTTGTGCGGTGCTGCCACCGGTTCAGCTCATTCCCCTCCCCCGCTACCACTTTTCTAGGATGGTCGCGTACTACCTGCAAGGTGCCAATGTACCACAGGTGGTACCCGTACCACTGGTTGAAAAGCCCTGCCCTAGAGAATGCAACAGTTGCTTCCATCCACCTGATCTCCACAAGTATTATGTTCAAACTGATTGGTCCGCTACTACACCTTCAGATTATTAAGTGATCCAGATAGCTGCTTTTACAACCTCTTTACATTACTCAATTGTTCTGATATCTCATAAAAGACAAGGAGGAAGCCCTGTCAGATTCCTGTCATGCAGAACAGGATACCCACAGAAACTAACTCTGCATCCAAAGACAACAGAGGCTTGTGAGCTTAATTGTTCTTTTATATTCTCCACAACTGTACCGAGTAACCAAAAAAATGAGCTATTGTAATTCCACCCAGGCTATACGAGTAGTTCTTGTTTAGCAACTGCTTTGTTTAATGACCACTTGCTATTACAGTATGATGGTGATGAAAAAATAACTTTATGACCAATTCTCGCATTTACAACCTATGCAGGTCTGTAAACCAAAGGAAAGTGAAATAAGATCATAATCACAGTCAGTTTCAATTGATAACTGCTTCACTTAATGACTGAGTTGCAGACCCCAAATGTGGTTGTTATACAAGGAGAACCTATAATGTAGCATCAGCAAGAAGGTCCAAGAATGGTTGATATTTGTATAGGTATTTGTACAGAAACCTTTATTTCAGATATGTTTAGAACTGGCTTCTTTGTCCCTTTTTATTCTTAGTTGAGTGTCTGGTTTTTTTGTTGTTTTCTTACAGCTCATATCCCTTAGCTCTTCTGCTTGCAATGTGTACCTTTCACTGGACTCAATTCTTTCTGCTCATTGTTTCATTTGGCACCACTATTCTAAGGCTGTCACTCCCACTATTTTTTTTT
The DNA here is from genome assembly GCA_023970755.1 of Azemiops feae. Taxonomy (NCBI): domain Eukaryota; kingdom Metazoa; phylum Chordata; class Lepidosauria; order Squamata; family Viperidae; genus Azemiops; species Azemiops feae. The sequence continues at coordinate 1,260,640 of JALGBA010004090.1, read as the reverse complement.
TCATTTTCTTTTCATCTCTATTATTGCTCTAACAGTTTCAAGTCTTCAACATTTACAGAATTATTGTTTGTATCAAATCAATGCCTAGTTCAAGTGTTAACCAAACAAAAGAGAAAGAGTTATGCATGGGGCAACAAGTACTAGCTAAAACCATTAGCACTTGTCTTTATGTAAGGAGTCCCTATGGATTTTACTCTGCTAGTCGTTGCTGACTAGAGGGGGGATGCTCAGCTCTGTTTCAAGGCCATTGAGCCAGCACTGTCTGAAGACATTTCCACAGTCATGAGGCCAGCATGACATCATGGAGCACTGTTACCTTCTCACCTATTTATCTACTCGCATTTGCATGCTTTCAAACTGCTAGGCTGGCAGGAGTGTCTTTATGTACAATCTTTTAAAGCCCTCATTTTCAGCAAAGAGATAAATCTTAACATTATGTGGAGTCTGGTCTCCCAATGTAGGGAGTACTGTACAGAGAATGGCCTTGGTGGAAAGACAGAAGATCTGTTACCAAGGATGTGAACAAAGCAGCATAGCTTAAGCCCTTATAAACACAGAAATTTGCAAAAATGTCCCCCTAATTCTCAAGAACATAAAAGAGGAAGGAAGGCAGGCATATTCAGACTTGAAAATTCTGTTACCATTTATAGCAGGGGTGTCAAACTGCTGGCCCGTGGGCCGGATGTGTCATGCCGAAACCGCGCCCACCCTAGTGCCGGCAATGGAAAACAAAGTCGCTATACGTCGCGACATGTCACATGATGTTGCGAGTTTGGCATCCCTGATCTATAGGTGTTATAAGTAATTTTAGGCTTACATCACAACTGTTTCATGGTCTGATCTACCTTGTAGGACCAACATCCAGTTAGTTTTATTTTTTAACAAAGTAGTTTTAGACTCTGGTGATTTCTCATCTCTCAGCTGCTTCTTATATATAGTACATTTTCTCTCCAGGGTCAGTATAAATGTTGAAAGAAAGCAGCAGCAACTAGCAGCAACAACAATCATGACAACCTTTCATGGAAAAGATGCTCAAGTCTTTATTAGTATCAGGAGACCAAGAGGAAGTAATGTAATTTGGGAAGAGCTTGAATCGCAGTCCCGTGGAGGCGCTGCAAAGCACTCTTTGGTGAAGCATTTGTGAAAAGAGACATTTTTAAAATCTACATTACTATTCCTAGGAGGAAAACGCCTGTACAAAGAAGCTTGTGCCAGTTACCGACGGTGTGAGAATATAAGCCATAATGCAGAATAAGCTTCAGACGGAGGAAAAAATGTATCTCTGGAATCAGAAAGAGAAATCTGCCCTGTATTTTATGTCTTTTTTGTAATTTAATCAAATTACTAGGTACTTCATTTGCTAAAGCAATTCTAGGTTGCATAAAGGGAGATTGCCATCTTAACAAACTCTTTATTTTTCCTATTCCATCTACAGCTTTTGTAAAAACAATCGATCAAATGTATATCAAATTATTTGTACATACTTTGACTCTTACATAATGTTCTATTTTTTTTTTATTTTTTCCCCTATTCTTAACCCATCCCCATTTAACTAGTTATCTGCAATTAAAAGGGTACATTTTGGGCTCTTTCCTTGCAGATACCAATTTTCCATTTGAAAAGAGATGTATGGGTTCTGATAAGAAAGATTTTCCTCTAGAGAATAAAGGGAATAATGCTGGGGAGAGAGAGAGAGAGGGAGGGAGGGAGGGAGGGAGAGGGAGAGGGAGAGGGAGAGGGAGAGAGAGAGAGAGAGAGAGAGAGAGAGAACATATGTATAGACCTACACTCTTACATATAAGTAACATATAAACATATAAGTAACATATAAATCTAATAAATCATGATTATTAATATGCATTAAGTATTTAAATTAGAAAGCAGGGTTTTCTGTCCTGGCATCCATTCTGTGGAACATTTTCCTCCTAGAAATCAACTTTATTGCCATCCTTATTACAATTAGGCTTACACTGAATTTTTTTTCCTTTACTGTGATATTTGGCATTTGATACTGTTCTGCTCTGATCACAGCTACTGGTTTTATTTTATCTGGTTAATTTTGCATAACACTAAACTAAAACTAGTCAACTACATTTAACTTTAACATGATCTTCACAAACTTCAAATAATTAATTCAATCAAGGTTTTCTCAACCAATTTTCAGCAGTTTTTATAATACAGAAAACCATACACAAAGCTATTTTCACTAAGTTTGCACTCAGTTAGATTAAAATGTGGATTGGTTAACAGTTTGATATCCGTGAACCACTCTGAAAAACTCATCGTGTTCTTCATACTGTTGAGCTGACTAAAGATAGTCATGGATAAGTATACTGTATGAATACAAGAAGTTCTTATATACCAACTGCAGCAATTCCATCACTAGGTGATGTGGTCTGTAAGTGGAATATCACTTGATCACACCCAACGTATGTCGTCAATTCCACTATGGTCATAAAGCAGAACATCGATGGTCATTAAGCACACCCTCATGTCACCATGACTTGTGATTCTCTGCTGACTTTCCTACTGAGTTTACTTGGCAATCATGTGAACTGCAAAACACTGTGAACATCGACAAAGTGCGGCAGTTACCAAGTGCCCAAATTGCAATCACGTGATCACATGGATGCTGCAATAGCCATAGGCCCAAGGACTGGTTGTAAATCTACTTTTTCAGAGTCACTGTAAGGTCAAATGGTTGCTGAACCAAGCAGTTGTTAACCAAGCTACCTGGTTGTTTGTATGTTTCATTCTATAAAATCTGTTTTAATTTAGCTTTATATGCAAATAGTACATAAATATTATAGTTCCATTTAACCTAAACTTCCCCCCATAAGAAAAATATACTTTTTCAGATTTGCTTCATCTTAACAACTTCAACCGTAGAGTGCCAATGGATAGTGAGTGCAGAATACCTACGTTTTTTCGCCTTGTGATATAGAGGTAAACCACCTGCTACCTTCAAGATATTCTGAACCAACTTCCTACAATCTTTTGCTATTGTCTTCATTGGTTACCATGATAGGAATTGGATGTTACTAATCTATTAGCATGAATGCATATGGGTGAAGGACCAGGAACATATTGAATAGTCTTATGCCATATATATAAACAGCATAACCTGCAAAAGAAATACATGAATAAATGCAGAAATCAGTTTGATGGGTTCTGGTTATGCGCATAGTACAGTAGTGGCCAAAATTGTGGAAACCTTTTGGGAAAAGTGTATTTTTGAGGTTTGATGGCTAATAACACCACTTTGTTTTGGAGTAGTACCATAAAATTATATATCAATGGAAAGATAATTTAATCAAGAATGTAATGCAACGTAGTTTGTTCAATTATCTGTACTGTATTCTATGAAAAGTTATAGCCAAATAACCAGCAAAGGAAGCACAACTTGCTTAGGTTGATACCAGGTAGCTTGCCTTCATCTGATTGTAGCCAGTGAGCATGAGTGTTTAGAGAGCCAATCAGGTGTCATCTTGTTTTGGCAATGAGCCAATCAGATCACAGTAGGATTCAGTTATTGATGTCATGTATTGAAGCTGAGAGGAGGATATTTGTCAGTGTGTTATTATGTGATCGCTATCAAGTTGGTTGGAGTTTTTTTGTGTTCTTTAGTGAGCTTGTAAAACGTAATAAAATTAAAGTAATGGTGCAAAGAGTTGACTGGTTGCCCAGAAAGCGATGTAAAATAGTATTATTAAGTGAACAAGGCTACAGTTATAAAGAAATTAGAAGAAAAATTGGTGGAAACTTAACCAAAGGTGGCATTTCTACTGTACACTTTTCCCAAAAGGTTTCCACAATTTTGGCCACTACTGTATATATATATATCCTGATTCCTTTACAGATCATGTTAAACACGTGTAGTATTGGCTTCTGTACTACATCAGGTAGTCCTCAAGTTACAACCACAATTGAGCCCAAAATTTATGTTACTAAGTGAAACATTTGTTAAGTGAGTTTGCCCCATTTTATGACCTTTCTTGCTACAGCTGCTAAGTGAATCATTGCAGTTGTTAAGTTAGTAACACAGTTGTTAAGTGAGTCTGGCTTCCCCATTGACTTTGCTTGTCAGAAAGTTGGAAAAGTTGATCACATAACCCTGGGACACTGCAACGGTCATAAATATGAATCCATTGTCAAGCATCTGAATTTTGATCATGTGACCATCGGGATGCTGCAGTGGTCGTAAGTATGAAAAAGGGTCATAAGTCAGTTTTTCGATGCCATTGTAACTTTGAACGGTCACTAAATGAACTGTTGTAAGTTGAAGACTACCTGTACATACTTTCACAACAGGGTGGAAAATGCCCCACTTTCTGATAATCGCTGGTTATAGGATCGCACATCTGTCTAAAAGAAGGGTGGCGAGAGCCAAAGTTGGCAAGTGGGTGGAGGGGGGGGAGGAACGTCCTGACCCCTTGAACCGAAACGACGACAAACACCCCGGAGCAATCTTCAGCATTTACTAAAGGACCGCAGTACCATCTCCCAAACACCACCGGTGTGATCCAAGCAGTATGTTCTAGTATCACAGATGCATTAGGAAGGAAATGTTTCAAATCAGACGCTTTGCAAGATTTGGACAGAAATGAACGTGCTGGGCAGAAAGGCGGCATATAGGAGTTTTAAAAAAACGGGGGAATGAAAGTAGTGACAAGGACTGGTGGGGAAAAAAAACAAACCACTTTTTCCTCCCCAATTCAGGGAACGGGAGCCCACTTCTCCGGCCCGGCACATTGCAGAGCCGCGCGCCCTCCTCCTCCTCCTCCTTCGCAGACTCACCTTCTCTTCCTCCAGCCAGATCCGTCTCCCGACCCAGGAGCAGAAGCTGGCCGCCCTCCGCCTGAGGCGTCCTGGAGAAGGGGCAGCCCACCCAGGCCGAGAGGCGAGCCCGCCTTGCCCTACGTCTCCCACGCAGCGCCCGCTTCGCCAGCCGAGTCCGACCTTCCCCGCTTCCCCGGAGCCGCTTCCGGAATCAGGCTCCGACGGAGGCAGCCAAGACGCAGGGGGCTTGCCGGGAAGCCCGGCAGTGTGTTTACAAGATGGCAGCGTCCAGGAGGGCTGAAGTGCTGCGTCTCTATCGGGCCTTGCTGCGAGAAAGTCAGGGTTTCAACGCCTACGGCTATAGGTAGGAAGAGGGCGTCTTGCGAGTGGAGCCTTCGGCGCCCATTCCCTCTTCTGTCCCCATTGAAAGCCATTCCCCATCCACCCCCCCACTTCAGTTAAATGCGCGTAGGGTTTATTTTAAATGAATAAAATGATCTGTGCTGCTTGTTATCAAAATCCGAGTGGAAGAGAGGATGGAAATGATTTTAGTTTCGAGCGTTTTGATTTATTTATTTTTTACTTAAATACTAGAGGAGAGGGGAGTAAGTAAAAGAAGATTCGTTCGCTAATCAAGAGTTACACATGGAACTTTATAATTTACAAGGAAACAAGACAGAAATATAAATTCAACTTACTCTGTCATATTCTTTATTTTGGTGCTTACTGCCTTGTCCTGTAAATGTGTTTGGTTTTATAACCTTGTATAATAAAGGAGACATTATTATATATTGTTAATAATTGTGTTGCATCTTAAAAAAACAGGCAATTCTGAGAATACATGGGAAAGGAGACTTTAAAAAGGTATACAAATTGAATGCAGTACAATGTCTTTACTAGGGTTCCAGATTTGATCTAGAACACTTCAGAGAACCAGAAGACTGACAAAAGTTTACACTTCCCCCTATCTCGTTGCTGCCATTTAATGGTCATTTAGCGTTTTGCCCTCCACAGCTGGCAGCCTTACCCAGGAGATGATATAATAATAATAATAATAACAACAACAACAACAACATTGGAAGGGACCTTGGAGGTCATCTAGTCCAACCCCCTGCTCAGGCAGGAAACCCTATACCATTTCAAACAAATGGCTGTCCAGTCTCTTCTTAAAAACTCCCAGTGTTGGAGCATTCACAGCTTCTGGAGGCAAGTTGTTCCACTGATTAATTGTTCTAACTGTCAGGAAATTTCTCCTTAGTTCTAGGACTAGGTTGCTTCTCTCTTTGGTTAGTTTCCATCCATTGCTTCTTGTCTTGCCTTCAGGTGCTTTGGAGAATAGCTTGACTCCCTCTTCCTTGTGGCAACCACTGAGATATTGGAACACTGCTATCATGTCACCCCTCGTCTTTTCATTAAACTAGACATACCCAATTCCAGCAACCGTTCCTTATATGTTTTAGCCTCCAGTCCCCTAATCATCTTTGTTGCTTTTCTCTGTACTCTTTCTAGAGTCTCAACATCTTTTTTACATTGTGATGACCAAAACTGGATGCAGTATTCCAAGTGTGGCCTTACAAAGGCATTGTAAAGTGGTATTAACACTTCACGTGATCTTGATTCTATCCCTCTGTTAATGCAGCCTAGCACTGTGTTGGCTTTTTTGGCAGCTGCAGCACACTGCTGGCTCATATTTAAGTGATTGTCCACTAGGACTCCGAGATCCCTCTCACAGTTACTACTATTGAGCAAGTTACCACCTATACTATACCTGTGCATTTGGTTTTTCTTGCCTAAATGTAGAACCTTTTTCACCATTGAATTTCATTTTGTTAGATAGCGCTTCGATGTTCAAGTCTGTCAAGATCCTTCCGTATTTTAAGCCTATCTTCTGGAGTATTGGCTATTCCTGCCAGCTTGGTATCATTTGCAAATTTGATGCTGATGACAGAGCCATTACAACCATATGTAGCATCAGTTTTATGAATGCTGCATTGACTTCAAGTAAGTTTCTAGTTATAATTCAAAATACCAATTTTAGCTTTCAGAGCTCTGGATGGCATGACTTCCAATTATCTCAAATACCACCTTCAAATATGTTGAATATTCACCTTGTGTTCATCTGAATGTTTGTATACAGTTTGTATTTAAAGCTTTGAGAAGACAGTGTACTGTATGTTTACATTTTTTCTTAAAAATTTACTTAGGACATATGCCGTCAGAAAAATAAGAGATGCCTTTCGAGAAAACAAAAACATCCAGGAATCGTCAGAAATAGATACACTAATCAACAAAGCAAAAACTAATCTGGAAATGATACACCGGCAGGTAAGCGGTCAATTAATTAAACTCCTTACTTGGTATAGTATTTCTTTTCTTCAAGTATATAATTCTAGTCTGTTTCAATCTCTCCATGAACATGATTGAATATATACCTTATCAGTTAACATTAGTATACACATGCTTCTGATTAGAAGATACAAAAGATAAAATAGCAATTTATATTGTTAGCACTTTAAAAACAGTTTATGAGAAAAGGAAAATGGAAACCATTGCACACACAAATATAAAGATATGGTACTTAAGGAGCCTATAAGTCTAACCAATCACTCCCATTGTAGCTAGTGCTCCAAAATGTCGATAGAAATCTTTTCTCAGCTTTACTACCCCTGATCCTTTAATTTAGAAGATACTGAAGTAAGGATTTAAGTGCAAAAAAGATATTTTCTATCACTGCACTCTGATCAATAGGAAGAATTGTTTCTATATCTATTTTGTATACTGTATTCTAGATGCTGTAATCTTATTTAAATTTCTTAATGCTGGAAAAGTTAGAATCCCACAGAATTACCAAATTAGTTATTTAGAAATAAACCTTATTGAATCTTATGATGCCTCTCGCTGAATTAGGAAGGCACAGATTAAAGTCTTTGTAAGTTGAGTTGTATTCACTATAGCTCATTAATGACATTGTTCTGCAATGCCAAATATGGCTCTAGAAACCATTTACATGATCCATTGATTATAATTGCTAAAAGTGGCAGGTTGTTCCATCAGTTGGAGAAAACTGGAAATTAGGGCCTAAAATAAGTCTTATCACCATTTAAAGAAAATCTGCAAAGGTTCCAAACCCAGTCCTGCTCCTAATCTGCCACAAAAGATTTATAAACCTGATGTGAAGGATGTGTGTGCATTCCATTTGTGTTTGTCAATAATTTATTCAGTTTATATCTCACATTTTCATTTGTTTTATGCTCGAAGTGTCTTAAAATAAAAAGAGAAATAGATAAAAGGGAAAAGAAGACATTTAAAGCAACAAATATTAAAATCTTGATTGTCATCTTTAGTAGGGAACTATCTATTTGAGGCACTTCATTAAATATGCACATTATTAATTTGTTTATGATCTTTTGAGTTTTACTCATCAATTTGTTTTATAACATAAAGAACATACTAAAACAATGCATACGTTCTGTTAGTACGCATTTTGCTAGTGGCTATAAACTAATTTGAGATCTTCTCCCGAGCATAGATTCTTACGTAGCCAGAGTACGAGCCAGTCAGGAATAAAAAATTACAGCAAGCCCAGGAATAAGCCAAAGGAAGAACTAATAAGCAGAAGGAACCAAAATAGCCCATTTACAACTCACCCTATTCACTGGATATAAAATGCTGACTGGACTGGAAGGAAAAACTGAAAATCAGCCAAAGTAGAATCAGTGTTGTAGAAGAATATAGCTAGTTGAATGGAATTCTGAATAGGGTCACTAAAGAAAGTAGTATTTTTATATTTATAGACTTACATAGTTTCAATTTCTCATGGAACCTCTTGTGATATCTGAAATATTCATCCTACTTTTTATTTCAGAAGAACATTAAAACAGCCAACAAAATTGATAAATAAGTAAAAATATACAAGTTCGAATTATTTGCATGCTAAAAATAATAGCAGCTAACATACTGTATTGTAAGATTTGCCCTGTGTATTGACAATGCAATTGCATGAATATTGTGGATTGTATTTAAGTTTACTTTGGTAAGTATACATTCAGTAATAAATTATTGTTATGGCTGCGTGGGAATTTTTAAATGTAAAAATATTTTCAAAATGATATAATATTATATCCTATTATGTAAGGTTTGTAAATTAATGCCTAAATGCAAATATGGCTCTTTGACAATTTTAAGCAAAACTTCATAAGGGTAAAAATAAATTGCTTCATGATATCTAGAGCTATATTAACACTGCTGTATTTCATGATTGTCTAATTTGTATTAACAAATTTTAAGGATATTCACATTATTTTGAAATGTCATACTTTTTAATTGCCTATGTATATTTGAACAATTTGGATAGTGAAGAATATTACAAGTACCTAGGGCTTTTAGAAATATTTAAAGGTGAAATATTTATACAATTTTTAAACAATAGAACTGAAGCTGATCAAGCATGTGTATTTTGAAGTTTGAGGTTTATTAAAATGTAGCACAGCACTTTTAGCTGACTTTCTTTTTCCATGACATGTCAATAAAAATTAAATAATATCCCAGCTGCCTAATAATTTGTTGCTTCTGTGAAATCAAATTTATGTTCTCTTTAAATGCTAATTTATGGTTTAGTCATCAAAATGACCGTTGGCATTTCAGGTTCATAAATAACTACTTGAATCAATTCTGGGAGGAATTGTGGAAACATGACAGATTACTGTCATTTAGTTGTGTCAGTCTTGACAAAAATTTACAAAAGGCGCTTTCAAAAGTTAAAAAATCATAAAAGAGCATTCCTGTATACTTTTTAAGTTTTGTAGGTGATTTATTTTGTTATGAAAAGATAAAAAAGCAGAAAACTTTGTCTATAGGAAAGTAGTTGTCAGTTTCTTATATTTTCTGTAAATACATGTTCAAAAGCAGTTAATAGAACACATCGTTCTGTTCTATTCTGCGGGGATCCGGTGAGGGAGTGAAAGGCTTGACAGAAATCAAATTGTTCATTTATTTGTGTGTGCGAGTGAACAGTCTTGTTTCTTTTTCTGCAAATACCTTTTCTTCAGTCTTAAGGAAGTGGTATAAATTGTCTCTCAGGCCATATTGGATGTTTGGATATGTGAGGAGTAATACTTAGAGAAGTAATCTATTGCCATGGTTTTGGAGGTGGCTGGTCCTTTTTGTTGTCTGACAGTAAATTTGAAACTAGGTTTTTAGTTATCTTAATCCAACTTTTGTTATCTTCTTTGGGACACTAGTATAGCAACCCTCCCTTAAGGGTTTTATGCTTCCTTATTATGGACCTCAATTTCATTCCTCAGCTCCACTTTGTAAATAACAACAGTGGGCTAGGCAGTGCTCTTCGCTTAAACCCTTCTGTGTTGAATAGCATTTTCTAGATTGAAAACAAATCACAGAAGAGCTAGTTGCTTATTAGTATTACTTTATAAAAGCTGTTCCAGGCTTTCACAGCTGATGGAAATGATCGATAGAAGCTGGCATGAGATCTCATTGGCAAAAGTATATAGTACACATAATTCCTATCTCAGATTGATGAACTGCCTCCTTACGTGTTTCGCTGCCCTTTATATTTATAAGTGAGGTCTTTATTCAGCCTGAGCCAGCCCACTAGTTGCAGGCTATTCAGAGCAGGAAGCTTTATCAATGGTAATTCATACCCTTGTTACTTCTTATCTGGGCTACACCATGAGGTTGCCCTTGAGGTCTACTCAGGAATTTCATCCTTTATGAAATGTAGTGGTCCGTATGCTGGTACTTGGGAGGCACTTTAACCATCTAAATTTCTGTGGGTGCTTCATTGACCACTGATTGTTTCCAGGTACAGTTCAAGCTCATGGTATACATGGCCCCAGCATAATGAAGAAAACTGACTTCTCTAGAATAAATTTCTCTGTCCTGGTCCGTTCTAGGAGGTTCTTGATTCTCCCTTGTGCAGAGAAGCGAAGAAGCAGATCTTTTTCATGATGATCCCACTACTAGACCTCAGCCACCAGCTCTTTAGATTCATTCCTCTCCTGGCTTGTCAAAGCAGCCCAGAAGATGTCCTGTGAGTAGGGTCTAGCAATGATTAATTCTTTGAGTGAGGTTCCTTTATCTCTTAAAATGGCTTTGCTTCATCCCCTTCTGAAAAAGCCATTGCTGGACCCCACCATACTGAATAATTTTTGCCGATATCCAACTTCTCCTTTTTGGAGAAGGTGTTTGAGAGAGCACTTTCACAACAGCTTCAGATGTTCTTGGATGAAATGATTTATCTGGATCCTTCTCAGTCAGGATTCAGATCTGGGTATGGGATGAAAACAGCACTGGTTGCGCTTTTGGATGATCTCTGGCATGGGCAGGATGGGGGTTGTGTATCCATCCTTACCTTACTTGATCTCTTAGCAGCTTTCAGTACCATCAACCATGGTATCCTTCTGGCTCAGAGGATTGGCATTGGCAGCACAGTGTTGTGCTGATTTGCCTCCTTTCTTCAGGGTCAATTCCAGTCAGATTGGGGAGGAGAGGTCCCATCATCAGCCCCTAAGGTGTCACAGGGTTCAGGGTTCCTCTCCTATTTAACATCCACATAAGGCCGCTGGTGAGTTCAACTGCATCATGGGATAGGTCTCTATCAATATGCTGATGATACTTAGCTATACATCTCTGCCCCCTGATGAATTAAGAAATGCTGTAGACATCCCAGTGGCTGGAGGCTATGTGAGCCTGGATGAAGCACAACAAGCTTCAGCTGAATCCTGGCAAGACGGAGCGGGTTTGGGGCCTACTGATTCTAGGACTATGCCATCTTTGTGTTGGATGGGGTGGCACTGACTCAGACAGACCTGTGTGTAATCGGTCATTCTAGACTCACAATTCTTTCTCAAAGAGCAAATAGCAGTCTCATCATTCTAAATGTGTTCATCAGGCCAAAGCTTAGAGGGCCATGGCCTAGAAGAAGTAGGAGGGCAAACTCTGATTTGGTTGAGGCACATTAAGGTTAACATCACTGCAGATAAGACATTGCAAACCAAACTTGTTGGCTTTAAAAGGGGATGGGAGGGGGAGTTGAATGCAGGTTGGAAATAGTATGCAGGGGGACATTGATCTCCTAATCAGTATTAAGGGCAGCAGAATGTTACATCTGCACCAAACTTGTCTCTTAATTCTAAGCATTAAGTATTTCTAAGATGGAGGAGTTTTTTTCCTTTGTTCCTGCATTTCACCCAGTAGCAGTTATCAATATATTCCATTCCTCAGAAGAGGAAACACTTAAAAATTCTAGTATCTGAAGTTATTTATTGAAGAGATTTATTATTGAAGTTCTGCTGTTACAGCTTGACAATTAAGAAGTATTGACTAATGTAAACACATTATGGATGTCAATTTTTAAAAAAGCACAAGATTGATTAACATCTCAGAGGAATGCTAACATAAGCCATTAAGAACCATCAATAAGTATTCAGTAGCCACAAAAGATTAGACTGCTAATAGACAACTACCTTCTGTTAAAATTAAAATCTTTTCAAATCAAATGCTGAGCATTGCATCTATATTAATTTAATTTTGAAACTTCTACCTTTTCAGTTATAGTAGTTTTATTTATAGGATTGAATTTTAAGCTTAAAATAAGGGTCTTATTATTTACTTAATCTTAGCAGCTAAATAATAAATACTCAACATTGGAAAACCTCAGATAATCTAAGTATGTGGATTAAAAAGACTAATTCAACTGCCTTGCTTAAAAAGACTACAGGTAAAGTCAAAATAATAGAATGTCAGAGGCAGGAACCACAGTTCTATCGAATTTGGGCTGATTTTGTATATTTTCTTAATTGCAACATACAAGCTATTGGCAGTACATATGATATTCAGTAAATATAAAACTGTTTATTATCTGTTCCTCTCTAGTCATATTTTAGCAGACGTGTGTATTATGGATTTATGTTATTCAGTTAGTTGACAATATATATATTAGTTACACATATAAAAAAGGAGCATCAGCTTCTAGAATAAATGATAATTCATGGATTTAACAAGCCATCATTCAATCAACCAGAAGATTATAAAAAGTTAGCAACTGCTGCCTAGCAGAGCATCTAACAACTCAGTAGCCTAAGAAGAAATGGGTACCCAGGGCAGTGACCAAGCTGAAAATGAAGATCTGCCCTAAATCTTTTCTCACCTGTTTCTTACAAAAATCCTCCTCCTCCTCCTCCTTCCTTTCCTTTGTATTTTCCCTGGCATTTTATTGCAAATTTTTTATTACAGCAATGTAATTGTGCATGTTTCGAGGGTTTAAAATGTAAATATCACTTGTATCATTTTTGCCTTATCGTTTCTATCTGATATGTACAAAGTGTATTCTCATTTATTAAGATATACTTTAGAAATTGTAAAGCTGTTTGTGATTTCCCAGCCCAAAAAAAAAACAAAAAAAAAAACTCCCAACAAAAATGAGGAGATCTGTCACATCAGATAAAAATGCCAAGGAGCTTGAAGCAAGAATGCTGACCTATTTTTTTTAATTTATTTATGAAAGAAAACAAGAGGAAAGGAATGGAGGCGCTTGGAAGCAAAAAGGACCCAAGGGTTTCCAGTAGTATAGTAATGGAGATGACCTTTAATATTGAGGCCTTTGGATCAAATTTAAGTTGGCATTAAAATTTTCTAATAAATTCCCTGCTGAATCACTGAGTGTTTTTTTTTCCTCCTGCCCTCAAAGTTAATTCAGTAAGGTCACAATAAAGCAAGTCCTGTCTGTGCTATTGTAATTGCTCTCAGCAGGCTGGTAATACCAAGGCACTGAATTGCCAGTGTGCTTTTATTTCTGTCCTCAGCCGGCCCTCCTTATTTCTCCCTCTGTTCTCCCTCCTCACCCCATCTTTTGGTCCTCCTTACGTTGACAATATTGCTGCTCTTACAGCTGCTGGTCCTCTTTCATTTGTTATGCTTTTTCAAACTTCTCCTTGCATGCTTTCAACTGCAGGAAATTGAAAACATAGAATAGAATATATTGTAAAGCCCATAAGTCATGTAAGGATAAAAAGTTATCCATGATAGGACTGAGTGTACCCTTAGTTAAGACTCCTGTCACTGCTGCTCCTTAGACCCCACCCCCCTCCTCTCTTTTGAGCTCTTACACCAGGGGCGTGTTGTCCTCAGTCTATTGATAAATCATGTCACCAGTACTGAAAGTTTTCACAGTATCCTCCTGTATTTTTCTCACCAAAAGTAATAGAAGGTGTTAAGAAAAATTAAAAATGGCCTAATTGAGTATGAGAATTCCAGATTTTTAGGGCATTATCTACAGTTCTTGAATCAGTGAAATAAGATAATTATCACACTTTTTTATTTTATTGCAACGTTTGATGATCATTCATTCATTTATTCATCATATTCATATAGCCACCATCTCAGAAATGTGACTCTGGGCATGTGTACAATAAAAACATATCGTAATAAAAATATCTGTATTATTTGTTAGTGCCAGGAATACAAAAAGCTAGTTTAATTTGTAAATGACATTGATGGAGATGGTCTGTCTTAGAAACCTTCTACAAGGGTTGTTCCTTAAGCTGGCACAATAAGTGGTCCCCAATATGAAAAATAAAAATAATTATTAAAAATGACGTTTGCATATGCAGCTATCGCATGGCAAAGATATAAATCAGAGATAAACTCAAATGGTTGAGGACTATAGGATGGTTCACACAGACCTATGCATTACTTCACTTTTTATAACTTCATTCCTCAGCACCTGAGGACTCTTGGCATAATGTGTGAACTGACTTTGCCACATACCCTTGTATTTGAGGCATTAAGAAAGTGGTTTATACTGAATTCTGATGATCTTCTTTACAGCAGTTACAGAACAAATAAATTTATCATCTATCCTCCTTCGTTACAGTTACTTCATAATTCCTTTCCTTCCATATTTTATCCTTTCTAATCATCAAATCCACAAGCCACCAGTTTATTTTTTTCCATTTTCAGCAAAATGTCCATAAAGAGTTTCCAGTCACCAATATGTGTACTTATTGTTTTCTCCATGATCAAACAATTTAATTTTGCAATTTCTGCAAATCCGGTTGTCTTCACCAACCATACTTACGTTGTGAGTATTTTGGGATCTTTCAGTGTGTAGTCTCACTGCAGTTACCATGGACAAAATCAGTCCTCCATGAATCTTTTCTATCTATTTTAGTTTCAACTGAACAATAATCTTTAACAGTCTCTGGAACACTATTTGCATTTATATCCCAACGTTTCTAGTTTTGCAAGTCTATCATGCATTAAAAAACTGACTCTATGTATTTTCCACATTTCCAACAAAGATTAAAAGTACCTATCTACATCCAGGACAAATTCTTCTAGTGCCATATACCAGTGGTACATCATTTTGCAAAAAACAAAAAAAATCTCTCTTAAGCTATAGCATGGTATAGATTGCAGTCCTTTCAGGCACCTAGTCTCCTTTTGGTCCATCTATGTATATATATTGTAATCAAAATTCTTGGCCTGTTTTATTATGCACTCTTTAACTTGCTGTTCTTCCATTTCAGGTGTCAGTTAAATCTGAAATGGGAGAACAGCAAGTTAAAGAGTGCATAATATATATTTCAGTGATGACATATTCATCATCTGTACATAATGTGGTCTCAGATTCTGTTTTCTGTAACTCAGTTCCAGTTATCTTTTATCTAGATTAAGCCTTTCTCATAAGTGTGAAGATGAGAACCATTGAAAACTAAATCCTTCTGCAACTAATGGCACATTCACATTTCTGTATACGTTCACACCATGGTGAATCATCAAGGATCAAAACACATCTTTTTACATATATACTTCAGATGTGTCATAATTAAAATACATATGCATACCAACATTTGTTAAATAACTAAAGTGCTGCCGTATCCAGCTGTTTCCACCCAGGAATAAAAGAAACATATCCATAGTCACAATTTATAAAAGAAACATATCCATAGTCACATTTATCATATGAATAATTACTATTATTCATTAGTAATTCTTCTGCATCTCAAATCAAGATATTATTCAGTGTGCATGGGGTTATTCTGGATATTTATATGCAGTGCTCTTTTTGTAAAAAGAAAAGGTGCCGGAACTCACACATGTCATACAACCCGCCTTGCCTACCCTACAAGGTTCCATCCAAAAAAGGTGCCGGAACTCCGTTCTGGGCGTTCTATGACAAAAAAAGCCCTGTTTATATGTAACAGTAATATGGGCTTACTTATTTCAAGTGTAATTGCTATCTTAATTAAAGTCCATTTGTTCCTGTTTTTCCCCACATAATGCTTTGAAGTACTTTTATTTTTTGATTGCCAGTTTCATATATCTGAAGAAGGAAACTGGGAAAGTTTATGCCACAATAAACATCAGAAAACTCTTGAGCAGTTATGAAATAAGAGTTGATTCCCAAAGTGACCACACCTGAGCTCGGCAGAAAATTGGATATATAATTGCACGTAACTCTTTTTATTTCAGTCTTTGCCCAAGAGTTGCCTAGAGTACTTAAAAGCCTGCAACTGTGAGCTGCTAAAATCTGTCCACTTAAAAGAGATCTGTGAAAAGGAGGAAGCATGTGTGAGTTTGTACTTTATCTTAATGCATTCCCAGAGAAATGCACTGTAGAAGGCAAACTGTGTGAGGTCCTTTTTTATAAACTGCACTTAAAACATGACAAAGCCAAAATTTCTGTGGCCTCCCCCAGATTGTCCTTTAAATTTTGAGACCATAAACCGCTTCCGGTGTAACTAAAAATTACCTGAACACTGCCCTTTTGCACCTTGCTTTATATAACTACATTTGTTACATCCATTGTGCTTAATTAAATTACAGTTCTCAGAAAAACAAAACTGGTTTCCTCTCTGTCATCAAACCGAATACACAATTGATTACTTCCTGGGTTTCTCAAACTATTATTTCTCGTCATATATGAACTGAGAAATTGGAATTTTGTATCCTGATTAATAAAAAGAAATTAATCAATTTCCAGTTGAGGTTGTATGAGAAATTTGAACTTACTAAACCTAGTGCAGTTCGACTGCAATGCATATGAGAACTTTCTTTAAAAGAACATAGCTTTTGAGACCGAGAGGGTTTAATACAGGCCAGGCCAGGCCAATGCATTAAAGTAAATATTTTATGATACTGCACAATAAAATGTCTCACACATTTTTTCACTTACAGATATTCCTCGAATTACAATCATAATCGCGCCCAGAAATTCTGTTGATTAGCAAGACAGTTGCTACATTTTACAACCTTTCCTGCCACAGTTGCTAAGTGAATCACTGCAGTTAAATTAGCAACACATTTGTTAAGTAATCTGGCTTCTGCATTGACTTTGCTTGTCAGAAGGTCACAAAAGGTGATCACATGAACCCAAGACATCATACATTACATGCCAATTGCCAAGTGTCTGAATGTTGATCACGTGACCACGGGGATGTTACAATGGTCGTAAATGCGAAAAATGTTTGTTACTTTTTTCAATACTGTTGTAACTTTGGACTGACATTAAACAAATGATTGTAAGTCGAGGACTACCAGTACTTCAGAAAGCAATTATCTGTTTTAAATTAAAGGAATTGTTAATAATCCCTTATATCTGGCAAATACAATCCAGATATTTATTCTTTAAAACGTATGCCACTAAGAAGTATGTGGCTTTTTGTTTCACTCGCTTCCTATAGCCGAGTTTGTTTTAATTTTTTAATTTCTTTTCAGTGATACCACAACACTAAAGTTCTTGTCACAATACTAAATTAAAGGGCTAATGGACTATTGTGATTGCAAGGCTACATCAAAATCAATTACAGGGCTCAGACTACAAGCAGCTACTCTTAACGCTTCAGTAGCCTCTCTCGTATCCCTAAGTAACCTTATAATTTAATTCAAGACTTTCTCCCCCCCCCCCCATGCACTTCAGAGACTACTAAATAACTAGAAATGGAGCCTCTTGCTTGACAGTTCACTACTTGGTTTAATGGGCCACGTATGCAGAAATTGCTAATAACTCATCAGTGACTAACAGTTCAAATAACAGATACCAGGAGTATCTTGACTTGCGTGTGGTTGTGCTGAGATGAATGGCCCTGAATGATTAAACTGTAATTTATCAGTGAACTAAACTGCACAGTGATTATTGCAGGTTCCTGGAAAGTGTAATGGAAGATGGAAAGTATTAGTGTGTTAAAACAAATGCTTCCTATTTGGTTAAATATATTTGTGGAAAGGAGAGTGAAAGATGTATACAGAAAAGCCTTTTCGTTTCCTAAGCAGCTGGCTTAAAGAAGGCTCGATGCGTGATTAATGTGTTCCTTGTTCACTTAGAGCTTCATTACAGCCTTTGCAGCTGCTTCTCGATGACTTATAGAATGTGCAATCTCACACACACAAACAGCCTATCGGAATCACACTCAGACTCACGAAATCTGTTATTATAATGATCAAGATTAAAACCACTTTACAAATGGCTTGGGCCCTAAGCCAGGGAAAAATAGAAGACTTAAGGCACCCATATTGCTTCTGAAAATTCCTCAAATATTCAAAACTACCACAGGTGTCAAAATCTTTGGCCCTAATTACTTGAGTAAGACTCTTAAACGTCAACAGATTTGTAAGAATTGATTCTCAGAATTGCGGTTTTAAGTTGCAATCATAAGTCAAGGCTCCATATGACTGGAGTTGATTTGAACTATGCCAGATTAGGCATCTTTAGAAATGCTTGTTCCAGAGCAGACGCAAGACTACTGAATAAATCCAAGATGGTCCAGAAGAAAAAAGTTGAAGTGTTCCAGAAAGCCCAAGAACGGTGAAGAGGTGAAGAGATCAGTACAGGAAGGGAATTCTGTCTAGAGGGGGAGAGATACATTCTGGTGGGATCATGTTCCAGACAGAGGAACACCAAGAAAGAAAATGTCCTGTAGGCTTGAGAAATTGCTAGCCAGGTGTAGTTAACACCCTTGCTTAATTCTAAATAGGGAAGTGATTATTGGCAAAACTGTACATTCAGAAAGCCATAAACGTAAACTGAACAAGTGTCAAGTAGATAGTAGAGTTAACCCAGAGATGCTGGCAAAAGTAGAGATACATTTCAGCTATGTTCTTCTCCCTTTACAGCCAAAGAAGGAAGATAAAGCAGGAGGAAAGAATGTTTCACTTCCTTAAGTGAATACTGCATAATTTGCCTTGTATGGCTGAAAACAAAACTAAGAAGTTTGCTTTATGAATGAAAGGGAGAGAAAAAATAACAGAACTGAATATTTGATCATCTCCTGAGAACCCAAAGCTTTGTGGCAGAGCACATGCTATAAAGCAGACTATTAATGCATTGGAGAATACTAAATATTTTCAAGAAGGAGAATTTGTGCACTAATTAGTTCTTTTATTTTGCCTTTATTTTCTCCGAGCAGTCTTCTGATCTCCTCCCTATAGCAATCTGCTGGGTTATTTTTTGTTTTTGTTTTAATTTGGAATTTTAATTATGTGCCTTTCATTAGTCACTGATAAGTAAGCCATTAATGAGATTAGAAAAGAAGATGCCATTGCACTAAAAATTAACATGCATTTTTCTCCACATTTCAGCTAGTAGGATGGGGTGAGGTATGAGAGGAGTGCCCAGTGGACTTGTCTATTTCCTAATCCAGTTTTACTGAGAAATAGATGGTGTTGTTTTCCATGGACCACATCTGCCCTTCTAAGCAATACTGATTAACTTGCCACGCTGTTATAATTATTCTATGTTTTGTCCTATGTATGCAAGCTTGGTATAATGAGGGAACAGATAAAAACTGTAGTTATAAAGGGTTTCTAACACATCAGAAAAGTCAGATTAAGGCCATGCAGCAGATTCACCTGCCTAATTTAAATGTCATGGAAATGCCACATTCTGCATTTTTAAAGGAGGATGATTCTGTGGCATGAAGAAGAGTTATAAGCCATGTAAAAGCTGGAAATGCATAACACTCACAACGCTGAAGAATGGATGATAAGTACAAATTGTTGACTAGGCTACAGCTGTGTTTGCTTGAAGCTGATAGCCATAAGTATCTGGTACACTGATTATAGATGGGAGCTTTTTCTGCCCATGTCGTATGCTAAGTTTATAAACATACTAGATAACCTACGTCCCATAGGGTCATTGTTTCAGGGATATTTTCTTACCAGATTCCTCAGTGCCTTCAGCAATGATAGTTTCTAAAGTACTGTCTTCACTGGAAAAGTTGGGGTGCTACTGAGCGATGTATCTGCCTTGAAAATAGCTCATGTTGAACTGTATAGCATAGTTGAACATCAGCACAGGAAATGTTTTATGGCTTGTATTTTGTATTATGTTTTCTATCTTTGTGATGCTTATGTCATAAAATGTTTTATAAAATGTACCAAATTTCAGTTCCATGGAAAACACAAGTCCCATATTTTTGAAGTAAATTAGTTCATTTGAAGTACCATGGTTCAAAATATTTTGTCCTATGGTCCACCATTTCACCCTGTTAAAGGCTATAGGAATCACCTAAGTTAGACAGGCACTAAGTTAGTTTGTCTTGGTTTTGTGCTTGTGTTCATGTCTCAAAGGGCAGGGTTATGGAAATAGATTATTCTAGAAAGGATATCCATCACTGGCTTTAGATGAAACTTGTAACTGGTTTATCTCAGTTTAGATTGCAACCTATTAAAGTGTTCACTTTATGTTAGTAATGCCTCCCCCCCATTGCCAAAAAAGCCCCACTGTATAAGCAGTGAAATGAACATACCCATAAATAAACATAGCCCTCAAATGACTACTTAATAGAGAAAAATATCAGAATGGAATCTTGTCTGATGTTTTCCTCCTGAAAACATCTTTCATCAACTTATGAAAGGAGGGCCTTTATCTTTTTAGTCAGTATCCTTCCTCCCCGAACACACTCAACTTCTTATAAATTTCTCCAATCTTTGAGGAATAGAGAACAAAGCATTGTGTCATCACACAACGTCAACTCAATAGTACTTCTGCTCTTTGTTGAGCCCCCCACATGGCTTTTATACTTGCTCTCAGGTTTATTTCTAAACTGTTCTGAGCACCTAGTACAACTCAGCTCCTTAAGTAACAGTTGGAAATCACTGTGATAAAGCCAAATATTTATTTTCCCTCTTTGATCCACAAATACAACAAGGAATAATGTGATGTATGTGCATATTCTTTCTTCTCTTCAATTGAGGACAGAAAATGCCCTAGGTTCTGTTGTAATAATTATTCAGTTGTAAGATTTCTGGTGTTTTTCTTTTTCACAATAGGGTACACAATGTGAGATGTAGTATTAATCTTATCCTGTCCCCTATTGGATCCTCATCCTAGACTTCACTTCTTCAAACACTGCATTTTCCCCTCTGTAGCTTAGATCTCTTGGACTTCCATTTTGGGTCCAAGAGTCTTTACAAATCAAAGAAAAGATGCCTGCTTTCAAGGTATTTTCATGAATGGAAGCTTGGAGAACACTTTGTATCCACAGGCTGCTAGAAAGAATTTTGCTGTCTTTGTGTTGCTGCAATTGTTGCATGGATATAAATATATCTCAAATACTGCATGGCTGGTTGATCTTTAACAGGTGGAAGCAACATTGGCTAATAGTTGCCAGCTATTGGCTAAAGAACACATATTTCTCAGCAAATTTGGTCTCACGCATATTTTCCAATACTATAGTTTTCAGTCTAGGTCAGTGATGGCGATCCTTTTAGAGACCGCCCCAAAACCGCCGCCACCCCCCTCTGCCCCCCACCCCGCCCCCAAAGGGCCACCCACCGCCTCCACAGCCCGCCGATCGCCCAGGCGGCGCAGCAGTGCCATGGCAGCCATGCCCTCCGCCCATGCCCTGCATCATCTGCATGTGATGGGGCATGAGGGCGGAGTCTTGTCCCCGCTGCCTGGCTGCCATGTCCTTGGCTGCACTGCTTCGCACGGGCTGCGCCTGGGGGTGACTCTCCGGGGGGCTGCTGGTGAGGGGGCCATGGGGGAGGCGGGGCTGGGGCGATGGTGCGCGTGCCCACAGAGAGAGCTCTGAGTGCCCCCTCTGGCATGCGTGCCATAGGTTCGCCACCACTGGTCTAGGTGGAAACAAGCCATACCTCTAAAATTTCATTTCCTTGGTCTCTTCCTAGAATTGTTATTTTCTTTCAGCCATGAGTAAGACAGTGTATTAAAGCAATGAATTTACAATATAACTCAACAAAAGCTAGACTGACAAACAGAAGAAGCTAGAGGTTTACATTCTTCCTGCCAGTTGTACCTTCTTTCTTCTATTTCCTAAATAGTGTATAGGAAAGTATATACTAAAATAAAATAGTATAAATAATATACTAAAAGTGGTGTGCTTCCTTCATTTGTCCTACAGAACAGACTCTAAAACAGTCCATGTAAGGAATTTATCTACATTTATGGATTGGATATGATAGAAAATACTACTCATGTTTTACTCTGCTGTGCCTTCTGTAGGGATTATTGCACCAGATACATCAAATGTTTCCTGTTATATCACCAGATCAGAGCATTTCAATGTTTCTCTACTGCTTTTAGACAAAAATGTCTCTATTAACAGAGAATGTTACAAAATTTTATGTGATCACATGTAGAGTGGAACATAGGATAACATAAAGGACATCTTTATCAACCAGCTATTGAACTGTTACCTAATCACAATTTTTATTTTGTCTGTTCTAGAGTGATTTTATATTGCAAATGTACATCTGTGGGTTTGGGCAACTAGACAAGGCAGGTTGCCTTAATATGCTATTCACCAGTTTTACAATATGGCTTAGTATTGTTAATCACTTTAACTGATCTATCTGATCTATGTTTATAATAAAATGTTTTCTATAGTACAATTTATATTCATGGATGGAGCACACTGCTGTTGTGGCATGTTACAATTTGCTGCATGTTGTGTCATATTAGAGCCAATCTGATCTTCTAGGTATATAGGATGGCAACTCCTGCCACTAACAATCAGCATTACCCTTATGAATAATGGGAGTTGCACTCCTCTACACTTTAAAATAATAAATTTGGGGATGCTGATATATCATGCTATAATTTTTTTGTCAAGCGCTTTTGCTTTTCTTTTAGAAAGGAGTGAACCCCTTACAACCCACTTCAACATTTTAAATAAAAAAGAGCAAACCATAATGCTAAATTATAAAAGGGCATATGTTTTTTTTCAACCTTCTGATTCTCTTTATTTTATTGCATTTGTGTATATTTGGCCTGTGGTATTTAATTGCAAGAAGCCAATATTCACTGTCACTGAAAAAAGTTTGAAGAAAGGAAAAGCAAATTCCTTTCTTTTTCTGATTGAATCATGAAACTGAAAGCAGTCCTGTGCTATTATATACAAATACCTTTACCGAATGAAGCCAAATATACGTGTCCCAGGATAATGTTGTAAGATTCAACCTGGGTCGGTCACCAGGACCAGAGATTTACTCTTCTGAGCTTTTGGACTTATGCTGGAGCCCATCTTCAGCTAACTTCTCTCTACTGGAATAAATACCTTTACCGTTTATTTTTTGCTATGAGCAAAGTTATGCAAAATGTATATAAATGGGAAGAATGTTGAAGGAAGCTATTTTAACTGGAGAGATGGCATTCCTTCCTACTGACTCTCAGTTAAATATTTTGTGAATTAATTTAATCCCTCATAAAGCAGCATAGAAGACTGCTGGTATACTGGATTGAATCTCCATCAGATGAATTATGTGCTGGAGTTTTACTTAATGCTTCGATTTTTAAAAAAAAAATTCTATCCATGGCTGGCAGTGCAATTGTAGAAATAATTTTGGAAAGATGCTTTGGAGCATGCAGGGCCACAAACACATTCTCTGTCCACAACTCTTTAAAACAACTGCACATTATCCTGGGATTGTGCACTTTTCTTGTGATCTGGCATATTCTACCAGAAAAGTTGCTGTTGATTGAAAGAGTTGCGGACAAGTATTGCATCTGCTAGTCTTATGTGCTCCAGGCCTTTTTTGGAAATTGAATCCAATGCCTGGCTCTAACCCACAATATCGTGGATTTGAATCTTCTGTAATTTATTGTAGGTCTTCATCGGAGGCTGCACATATTACAAACCAAAAGAGAATTTTCTGCTGCTGGCTTCTCTGGGCAGCAATATGTTTGCCCTGTTTTTTTCCTTCTTTTTCTTTTCTAGCCTTGCACAGATGTCCTTTTCAAGGCCTATCAACTCACAGACACCTGCATTTTTTTTTTGCTGCTGTAATAAATGTATTGCTTAAAACTCTGACTCCGGATAAAAAAAAATTGTATATAGTTGTGTGAATGCTACCCTCTAACAGTGCTTGAAGATAAGGTGAGACCATCTGTCCAAAGACTTTTAGCTCAACTGAAAGTGAATATTGTAACACAACAGTAACCCTAAACATTCCAGTAAAGTGATCATGACAAGTGATCCTAAACGTTTCACCTGAAAAAAAAAAAAAAGAATAATGTAAAATTCTAGAATGTCCTACTGGAGCCAAAGCTCAGAACTAAATCCAGTTTAGATGCCTCATAGGGTGATTTGAAATGGGCTGTGCTTGCAAGAAGCCCATCGAATATCACAGAGCTGAAAAAGTTCTGCAGGAAAATGTAGGGAAAGAATTCTTCTTAGTTGGTGTCAGACTCTGGTAGACAAGTTACAAGAAACACCTACTTTTGTGGTTGTTTTTGCCAAAGGGGAAAAACAAACAACAACAACAACAAAAACCAGTAATATAACTGCTAATTTTTTGCTGAATAAATGATTACAAAGTCAATTTTCATAAAGGTTTTTTGTCAATTACTGGTAGTCTATGACTTATAACAGTTCACTTAGTGACCGTTCAAAATTACAATGGCACTGAAAAAAGTGACTTACGACTGTTTTTCACACTTAAGACCATTGCACCATCCCTGTGGTCACATGATCAAAATTCAGACGCTTGGCAACTGACTCATATTTATGACGGTTGCAGTGATCACATGACGGTCATGTGATCACCATTTGTGACCTTCTGACAAGGAAAGTTCATGGGGAAGACAGATTCCCTTAACAAACATGTTACTAATTTAACAACCGCGGCGATGTACTTAACAACTGGGGCAAGAAAGGTCATAAAATGGGGCAAAACTCACTTAACAACGGTCTCACTTAGCAACAGAAATTATGGGCTCAATTGTGGTCATAAGTCGAAGACTACCTATACATCAGCTTTAGTTTTCTGAGCAGTTTGAGAGGTCCTCAAAAAGAAAAAAACTTTACAAGGCCCTGCCTACCTTTTCCCATGAATGTATATTCATTGTGATGATTAATTGATAAGGTTTACCAGTTGATACACAATATGTTATTAAGATGTTTCCTATAAGAATTTCAAATTGTCTACAACTTTTACAAATATATATTTTTCTGCCCAAGAGGCTATAACATTTTATGAACGTTGAGTATAGGCAACATGTCGTCTGTAGGGGAAAAAAATTCACATTTAAAAAGTCCCATTGTTTTGTAAACTTTTCAGTTAATTTTAAAACCTCATAGAAAAACCAAAGTCACATTTTATTGTAGTTCAAAAATGGCTGGCGCCTTTATATTTCAATGTCCTCCTAAATAAACTACTGGCAAAACAATTCCATCTGTATTTGTATTGATAAAAATTGTGTTCCCCTGAAATCCAGTATAAATATATTTAACATATATGTTATTTAATATAGTGTATCTTTTTAAGGTCAAGATAGTTTAACCTGAACCAAATTATATCTATGCCACATTCTCGTGTGCCATAGATATTGGTAGTCTGTGACCACACTTGATGGACAAACTATGGGGCTTCAGTTATATTCAGGGGATAGATAACTTGGTGATCTATTGCAGAGGTCCCCAACCTATGAACCGCTACCGGGCCATGGCCTCTTGGCCACCAGGCCGCGTGAGTAGCTGGGCGTTTGCTTGGTGCGCATGCTTGCGGCCTGTTTGTGATCTATTGGCAGTTTTCAATTCCAGTCATCCTATTCATCCCTGTTTTAGCAATGGCAAGAGATTGTGGGAGTTGCAGATGAAAACATTAAGCTATGTGATGAAGAAATACTGAGCAGTAGTGCTAGGAGGGAATGCAAGTTGCTTCCAGAGCTATAATTTTCTGGGCTACATAGATCAATGTTATGACATTGAGTTTTGATTCATACTTGTTTTCATGAAGTCACAGTCTACCGAAATCACGGTCTGGGCAAAGCCCCATGGATTGCAGTGCATCAGTTTTTATCATGGCTTGAGGTACGGCAGTGTTTCTTAAAGTGTGGTCCTGGGAGTCTCCAAGACCTACTCAGGAGTCTGCAAAATCAAAATTATTTGCCAGTCTATGTTGAAAAGTATTGCAGTATTAAAATCTCATCAAACAATTATGAGAAGCGGCTGCAGCGGTAAATGTGTCAGTTTTAATCTTTAATATGGTAAATATTGAGAAATGTAGCCCATGCAAACAACAGCTCTTTTGGGGTTCTCCATAATTTTTAAAACTGAGAGGGGGAAAAAAGTTTAAGAAATACTGTTCCACATAAACACATCTACGTGTGCTTTCCATCTGTCTCTTAGATGGGAGGAGAATATGCCACTTTCTAACTACTATTCCAACAGTAGTCCTGTTATTACACCTCTGTGCTGAGGCTGATCAAGTTGCTGCCTGCACAAAATGCAATCTTTGACTTCCCGTTTTGTTGGGCATGTGGATAGGCATTGCATAGGTTCAGAGTGCTTTCTATGCCAAAATCACTTATGCATCAGCTAATCATACTGAGCCTATGGCTTCCATCGTTTTCATTGACAGGAATACATTCCTTTAAAACTTTGTTAAGCATACTTAAATGAAGTTTAATGGTAGGACATTTAGACTGCTTGTAACACATCTCTTCTGTAAATCTGGAGAACAGCACACAAACCGTTTTGTTTTGGAATAATGCTATAACAGGAAGATTTGGATTCTTTTATGTGTTCGGTGACATTATCTTTGATAAACCATCCAATTAATAACTCCTTAATGGAGTTTGTATTTTTAATTAGTATTCCCTATAATACTTGAATTAACGATGAATATTACTTATTAAAATAATTTACATTCCAGTCTGGAGCAGGTTAATTGCAATAATGAAAAGGGCCTCCTGCCCGTCCTTCAAGGGATGGGCATGCTAATGTGACTGTTTCGAAAGTTCTGGTTGGAAAATGTTTAATCCGGTTTTTTTTAAAAGCACATTAAACGTGACCTTCCTTAAAAATTAATACACCTCGTTGATTTTGAAGGGGAGGGAAAGATAGGAGAAGCAGCGTGCTTTGATTTTTAAAACAAATCCTGTTGGGCTGGTACAGATGGAATGTGCTTGCTAATTGAACTTTGTGTCCACATCTAAATTCCTTGGTTCTCCCTAGCCTTCCCTCAACAGCTTGAATGCTTTTGCAAAGTCTGTCTTCATGTAGCTGTCCTAACAGTAATCCCAGTGCCCATCTCAAGTATTGTTTAAAATGGGCATATAATCATGGTTCAAGAAATGACTGTAGGAGAAGAGTAGGCAGAGCTGGGGGGCAGAGTAAAACGTCATTAGTTTAGAAAACTTGTGTTGCCACAAGCGATCCAAGCCTGCCCCCCCCTTGAATTCTGTTGACCCTTATCTAATGCCAATTTAGTACTGACAATTAGTTGACCAGAGTTTTGTGTATAGACTTCAATAAATCGTTTATGCTGCAATTAACACAAATTGTCCTGATTTTTTGTGCCTGGCAATGACCCTATTGGCTAATTTCATCATGGCCAAGGATACTGAAGTTAGCCCAGGCTGAGTTGCATGCATGAGTAATTATCAGAAGGGCTTCCAAGTCAAGGAAGGCGTGCAGGTAGCACACACGTTTATTCTATGCAAAAGCCCTCCTGGCCACAGTTGCTATCTGCTCTTTCAGCAGCTTCAAGGCCAGAAGGGCCTCCAAGTTGAGCATCAGTCTAGAAAGAGAGAGGGCTACCGCATCCAAGACCAGCAATGGAAACATCCTCAACCATATCTCAAATGCAACTAGTTCTATAAAGATTGTTGCTTAAAATGTTAAATCCCCATATCTTTTATTTCTTCCAGATATTTTTTGAAGGAATAAATCTTAGTTCAAGGAAACTAAGATAAAAATAATAATAATGAGAAGAGGATAAAGTACTGGAATGTTCGCAGCCTTGAGTTATTTATACAAATAATAAAGGCAAGATAAAAATTTAATAAATAAACTTCTATGTTGTGTTGTAGCACTATTGCCTGCTGAATGAGATAGGAAGGCCTTTAAACCATGTTAAAGGAATGAATGTGCATAAATCTGGGTTTTCCTCAATGGTTATACTGTCACATACAATGTCAGACAGAATTGTTGTTATTTTTAATGTATCCTTGCGCAAGTTCTTTGAGGTTTGATGCAATTCTCCAAATTTGTCACTAGATGCTAATGTCCAGATCAAGGTATATTGCCTTCTGAGTGACCTCTACAAATATTCAAGTGTGGTTTCTTAGTTACTATATTGCATGGGGATAAAGAAATATATTAGACTAACGTATAAATTAGGTGGACTCTTTTTGGCAGCCTTTAAAACAGGGGTCTTCAAACTTGGCCCTTTTCTGACTTGTGGACTTCAACTCCCAGAATTCCTCAGCCAGGCATGCTGGCTGAGGAATTCTGGGAGTTGAAGTCCACAAGTTATAAAGGCCAAGTTTGAAGACCCCTGCTTTAGAATCTGCATGAGAACCACTCTGATGTAGTGGTTAAGGCATCAGGCTAGAAACCAGGAGACTGTGAGTTTGAGTCTCACCTTGGGCCCAAGGTCACCTGGGTGACCTTGGGCCTTTTACTCTCTTGTCAACCCTAGGAAGCAGGCAATATCAAACCACCTCTGAAAAACCTTGCCAAGAAAACTGCAGGAACTAGTCCAGGCAGTTCAGGAGAGATGTCCTGAAGCAGATTCCCCCAGCCCTGTGAACTTCTGCAGAGAATAGAAGGTTTTCTTTATAATGAGAATCAAAATTTGGGAACAGTGCTGCCAGCTCCTCAGGGACCTTAGAATTAAGTTCTTAAAATCACCAGTTGATGGGAAGCTCAGGAATAACTGAGACCCAGAGAACATCCGTTTCAGGTAATGGCTATCTCAAACAAGATAGGTAAAATGTTTAGTCAGGAGTTCTGTGTTAAGACCTTGATATATTTCTCTGAGCATGTATCACATCTTTGGATTCTACTTTACATTTAATCAGTGTAATTTAATCAAGATTTAATCAAGATAAAGTTTAAGCACACGCTTGTTCAAGTAGAGGTGATGCTTACATTAAATGTTTTATGCTTCATATTAGCCATCTTATAACAGTAATATCAGGGCTATTAAAGGATAATGATCATTATTCTCTGCCTATTTTTTTAAACTGTTTGATATTTTAAAAAGTTGTTTTAATATGTAAAGCTAATAATAAGCCTATAAAATTAGTTTGAATTATTTTACATGAGTCAAATATATTTCTAGTTCTTGATTAATTGGTCCTCCCTTAAAATTAGCAAATGTCTTAGTTGTAATGCTTGGGTAATGTTCCAAATCCAAATGTAGACAAATCTGGCAAATATCAATAATTAATACAGATATTAATCCATATTAATATCCATGGTTTCAAAGTTAGCATTGTTTCACTTGCCACTGTTTTTTTTCCCAAGGAAATTACATTCAGCTATTTCAATCTCAAGCCAACAAACCATTTTTGTACTTCCTAACTCATCTATGTTATTGACCTTTTAAAAATTAATACAGTATTATTATTGCATTTGCATAGGCTTTACCCTGAGGTGAAGGTTGAAATGAGAATTCAAAATATGAGCTTTAATATGATTAAGAAAAATGGGGAAAAAATTAAAATGGGGAAAAATTGTGTTTACAAAAAAAAAGCATTCAAACACCCTTCCCTTTATATTCTTTTTTTCTCTTCTCTTTTATTTTTTCCCAATTACCCCAACTCCTAAAAAATTTTATAGTATACTTTAAACTTCTATGATTATTACTCTTTTCTATTTAGATTGTTTTATTTATTTTTGAACAGTTTCTTTTTTCTTCAAAAACTATATTCTAATGCCTTTAATGTGTTTTTCTGTGTGATATATTACATATAAGGGAGCCATTCCTACTTGAATTTGGTTAGGCTTTCAACACAACCAGTTCTGAAGGGAAAAATGGAGTTGATGAATTTGTATGATTATCTGGGACTGAGAAGTTACACGATTTTGAAAACTGACATTTTTCAGTGATTGTTATATATGGATAATTGTTATTCTGAGTGACTCCAAGGAATTGATGGATATATTTGCATACAGTATTTATGCTTTGTATACCTACACTTTTAAATAAGGATCTTGAATTTATTGAAAATGCATGCAGATATATGTAATTGGGAAGAGAAGTATGCACAGTTGAATAATATTCTATCACATCACTGTTTTCGTTATTCTGAAGTTTAATTATTTATTAAATTTATATGCTGCCCATCTCGCTGTTGAAACAACTCTGGGCAGTTTACAAAATGACAAAAGGATTGAAATTACAATTAAAATTAGTAAGAATTGAATAAAGACTAAAAACCAAGAAGATGAACAGTACAGGGGTGGATCGTTACTCTTAACCCATTAACCACTTCCAGAGGTAGATTTTAAGGGCCTTCCGAATGGCTAAAATGGGGACGGGATACCACCTCTGGCAGCAGAATGTTCCAAACCGGGCGGGGGGGGGCACAGCAGAAATTCCTTGACAGACGGGATCTGTAGCAAACCCCTCTTGCTGGAGTGAGTGGAGCAGACCAATCCTACTGTAATGAGGCATCTCTTCAGATACCCTGAACCTTTAACCACAGTAAAGTTAGCCAATTTAGCCTCAGTATGGATACTGTTTAGAATAAAGCCCTACTTTTATATTTAAATCATGCATAATTAATCTAAACTTATGGTTTTATTTTTTGTATTACATTTTTAGTTAAAGCGTTAGAAAGCTTTTGGGTAGGATTCATAGAGCCTCTACGTCTGTTTTTTCTTATAGTAACCTTATGAGTTTGGTTTAATAGAAAAGACTACTAAATAGTAATGTCTATCAGCCAGCTGTCATTGTTAAATTTATATTAGGCCTTCTGGGTTCTGTTCAGAATTCATTCATTCATTCATTCAATTTCTATAGTGTAGAATACAATATATTGCTATATTGGCAACATTTAAAGAGAGACTGTGAAAAAGGAACAGACTACCAGTGTCCGCCAATAGTAATAAAATAAATATTATTCGCTATTTACGGTAGAAAATGGACCTGAATTATCTGTCTACAGTGCCTGAAACAAAATAGTTATCACTAGGATTATAAGACTATCATTCTAAAATCCAATTAGAAAACCGCTAATTGGATTCTAGTCTTTCAAGAATGTAGTTCTAATCATTTTTCTACAGCAGAAATGTTTCATAATATACATACAGACTCATAAGCTGTGCATCCATTGAGCATATGTTTCATAATGGATAGAACTATAAATGTATGTTAAAAGGCATTTTCTGTGTTCCTTTTACAAAGAAAATTTGGAATTGCTATGAAAGTGAAACACTGCCACCTATTGGCTGATATACTTCTTTTCTTTAAGTTGTATGACGTTAAAATAAGTTCACAAGGATGAACATATATTACTTGAATTGCTTAACCACATTTTAAAAATGTGATCTGTGTAGGTTGAAAACTCAGTGCTCGGAGGTGTTTCACAGTACCCAAGAAAGGTATTCATTAATAATTAGAATATTAGCTACACAAGTCACAAAACCATGCAAGGAGTTCAGTCCAACATCAGTTTATTGCTGGATAATGGGAGTGGCTAAATGTGTGATTCTTTCCTGCATAGAAGAAGGGATATTGAGAGTGAAGCCACTAATTAAATAGTTCTTCCCTAAGTGGTCATGATATAATTATTTGCAACTGGTGCATACAAAATAATGCCTTCTTTACTCTTATGTCCTAAATTAGTTATCATCTTGTATTGATAGAGTCAGGCAAATATCATTAGAAAAATGTCCTCGTTTTTAATAAGCTTGAAACATTCTTGAAGCATATCTATGTTGTAATAAACAGCATAATAATAATAGGTATAATTAATAATGGGTATTGATTATGCATGTTTGCAGTTCTTGGGTTAAAAACAGATGGTAATTCATAATTAACAAGGTGCTAAATAATCTAGCAATGTCTTGTGGACTTCTCAAAGGCTGAGAAAGAGGATGGCAGTTTGCCATTTCAGAAATTTGTTGATTCTTCCTTGGTTAGAAAATTAGGTAGCCACATATCCACTGCAACAACAGACAATTGGCAAGAGAATCAAGGAACCCCTGGCTTAAATAAATTTAGAAATGAAGAGCAGGCAAATGGGAAGCATACCTTCATAAGTGGAAGCTTACCATCAACTGCTTTTGTTTTGCAGTTCTGTGTGACTTCAGAAAACCTGCTTCTAGGAACCGGGAGACACTTGGGATCCCAGTTGAAGGCTACAAATTGATGGGGAGGTTGCAGAAATTATATGGACAAAGAAACAACTTAGAATTCAAGCCTTTAAGTGAGCTTCTGTTTGCATCAGAGAGATTTCAATTCTAGAGAATTTTTATGTCTCTGGAGGATGAGAAAAAAGGGGTTGCAAGCTACACATGACCTTTTGAATGTCAGCAAGATAAAAAGTTAATGGTCACAGAAGGTCCAGACGCTTATATTTACTCACGCTATATGAAGTCTGGAAAAACAGCAGAAACTGTTTTTTTAAAAAATAAGCTAGCTCTCTAAAATACAGACAGTAAACTATTTCTTGGCTAAAATGATTTGGGACAAGCACTCCACATGTTCTTCTCACCTATTCCAGTGTGTGATTACAAGGATGTGAATTTAAAGTTTGGATTATATCAATAAATCACTGATAACAAAAAAGCAAATCACTGATAACTAAAAGCATGTAAGATAAAGAACATTTGTGGAAGTTCTTTCTACCACGTCCTACCATGTGCATGGAATTACATTCCCCTGACCTGATGGGAACTGGCTGACTGACTTCCAAATGGCCATGTACCTTCTGCAGCTCAAGAGCATCTTAAAGAACAGATAGACTTTGTATTATTGTTTCACTTTGAAAATAAGCATTACTATAAACTAGCAGATTAAGACAGGTATACTTTATTAAAGATCAAGGGCCAATCAAACTATTGGGAATTCTATATTTAAATGTGTATTGTCAAACCATTGCTTATAGTGTAATCTTACTTATTTTGATTCAGAAGCTGAATACTACTCTTAAAATTGAATTTATCCACAAACAAGGTCTGTGCTGAAATTGCGTTGAACTCACCAGAACATATTTTCAAATATGCATGGGTCTAGGATTTGAATTAAAAAATTGTGATGGATTGTGGATTGTGTCTACGAAGGGAGAAGTGGCATGATGGACTACAGTGAAGTGGAAGGTTCCCAAAAAGGAGGGAGCACATTCCAAGGACAGGTTGAGACGAGAGGCAACACAGTCCAGAGCTGAATCAGAGAAAGAGGAAGAGATTTAGGAGAGTTACAACCTAGAATCTCCCAGGGTATATTTATTAGGATTAGAGTAGTATAAGTTTAGTCTGGCAAGATTCTGTCTATGCAGTAAAAGCCAGCAGTCCCCAACCTTTCCTGCTCTGTGGACCAGCAGTGGTGGCGGTGGGGGGCAGAGGGGTTGGTTTTGTGCATGCACCCACTGCATGGCCCGTCTAGGCATTATAAACCCCTGGTATAAACAAATAAAGACCTGAACTTTGGCTGGATTGTTCTATATTGTTTTTGGGATGGGCCTGACATCAAGCATAGATGTTATCTTTTTTTCCCCCATACTCATAGTTTCCCTTGCTTAAGAAATACATAGCATAGCTGTTTGTGTGATCCTGTGAATATATGTGTTTGCACATGTGCACAAACCTTTGGGCAACAATACATAGGAGATCCTATTGATTATTGCATTGTATAGCAAGTTTTGACAGATCTCA
This sequence comes from Azemiops feae, assembly GCA_023970755.1. Lineage (NCBI taxonomy): Eukaryota > Metazoa > Chordata > Lepidosauria > Squamata > Viperidae > Azemiops > Azemiops feae. Next base: position 1,226,768 of record JALGBA010004090.1, on the reverse strand, counting down.
GAGCTTCTTGCAGTGAACTGGCATTCTAGGAACGTGTAGAAGCTTGATGTTGGTAATCACCCTTGCAGATGTAAGCATGCAACCTGCTGTACATTTAGTTATATACCATGTTTTCTGAAGAGCCAAACATATTAAAGGAAATATTAAGATAATGCCTATTTTTCTACCAGAGGCTCACCAATAACCAAAGAGTTTCTTCACCACCACCACCACCACCACCACCCCGACTTTACATAAACAAGCAGAAATATGCATATGACATTAATAGAGCTGAAGCTATTTAGTTTGACTTGAAATGAGTGAAACCAGATCAGTGAGAATATTTATAACTTTTACACTGAATTTTGTTCTTTGCTTTCTTTGGCTTTGGGATAAGCTTTATTGTAATCACATGGATTGATGTACTTAGTGGCTGTCCTTATTTTCCCTATGAAGATAACTGCCAAAGTGGATGCTGTTCTATGCACATGCACTTACTACTCTCTCTGTAAGCCCATTTCAGGGAGGTTACAAATAATGAAGAGACTTCCTGTCCTTTTCTCATGATTCATTCTTTCATTCATTCATTCATTCTTTTCTTTCCCACGTGTTTTTATACGAGTGCCACCTTGTCTCATGCTCAAAACTACGAGAAAATCCATTCTCTGGCTTAGGTATCTATTCTTCGCCTAATTGCTAATGTTGATTGTTCCATGGTGAGGAAAAGATAACGCTACCTACATTGACCATGATTACTACCTGTCTTCCAGTGCTCAAATCTCAGGATTTGGAGCACTGCCTTGGGTAGCTAAGATTAAACTTTAGGGAAGACCTCTGGGGAATGAAGTTGGGAGAGAGAGTGGACTGGGAGAACATTGAAGAAAACCTTCGGTATAATAAAAACTACTCATTGCTATGATGCCCATTACAGCAGCTCACAGGGGAAAAATGAGAAATGTGCTTTCTTCATGAAGTTTGCCAGTCTAAATGTTTACATTGCAGATGGACATCTAAAAGCTTTGTAGTGTCATCTGCCAAGATAGTTGCGTGTCATTGGGGTTTTTTTTAGGTTTTTATAAATGGATATATTGGAGTTTCTCTGTAATTACTCATTTTCTTAAATGGTCCGGTCATGAGAGAGATAAGCTTGTACATGCCTTACACCAAATTATTAAAAACCATAGTATTTCACAAACCATAAGATCTGGCAAACTATTTGATGCCTAGAGCAAAACAATTTATCACCCTCCAGATATGCTCAAAATACAAACTTCTTACTAGCATGCCCTTTAGAGAGAGACATTTCTCCAGTCTTTTTAACTTTACCCTGCAATCACACTGGCAAATAAATTAGTAGAATTACCATTTTTGTATGCCATAAATATAGAGTTTCCTCTTTCTCTTCGTATATAACGTGATACGATTAGGAGTGCTGTTTTAGCTATATGCAGCATTTTATTTTAAAGCAACTGTATTATCAGTTCTACTTGATGAGGTTATTTGAGTTGCCCAGGGCAAGCAGCCAGCTCCTTGAATCCCAGCTGCACCCTGCTCTATGACTGGCAACTGGTGGGTACCAAACAGTGAATGAACAGTAAAGAACCTGATGTCCATGAGCTCTCGTGGTCAGTGTTCCATACATTTTGTCTTCCCATAAGCAAACAGAATCTGTGTGTGTATGTCTGTATTTCTGTCTCTGTCTGTCTGTCTCTCTCTCTCTCTCTCTCTCTCTCTCACACACACATCCTAGAAAAGGCATTTTAAAACTAAAAGAGTTGTATATCTGAGAAGCCAACGCCTTTCAAGTATATGGTAAAGTGGCTGTCCTACCCCAATGTTGGGATATGTTTCAGTGTATTTAATCGCCGCAACAGCAGCCCACTGGCTTCTTATGCAACCAGTAGAAAAAGTGCAAAAAGAACAGCACCCAGGAGAAGAGAGGCAGAAGCATACGGAATAATAAGCACAAAATTTGGCATATACACTACATCCAAACGTCTGATTTGCCATGCTCCCCTCCTACTGTGGAACTGGCAGAAAATCATGCCACATTAAATCTTGCCTCCCCCAGCAGGTCTGTGCTGCCCAGTTCTCCACATAACATGACCACCCGACATTCTAAGGACTGTGGTTTATAGTTTCCTTGGCTGAAATTCCAACTTTTCTTGGTATCATCCTGCGGACCAAAATTCTCCTTCAGTTGACATACACAAGCACAAAAAATCCATAGCATTTTTTCCACCTTTTTTCCTTTCCTGTTGTAATGCTGACCTCTTTTTTTGTTTGTTTTAAATTTCTTGAAACTATGAGTTTACTTGCTAACTGTTCGATCTATCAAGCACTAAATTGCAGCAAAGAGGTAGAGTTTTCATATCTCTTGGCTGCTACCTAGTGGTGGTCCAGATCTGTGCAACTGAGATGACCCCAGTGAAGTGAATTTGAGAAAGGGTTTAACTGTGAGGATCAATGTGGGAATTGTAAATTCTCCCAAGAACATTATATGAAGAAGTGAATGAAGAGCCAGGGCTCTCTCGGGATCAGAGAACAGCCACTGGGAAGTATTTCATTTATACTTTTAATTACATGTGTTAAGCCTGGCATGGGTTAGTAATGTTAAGGCTTCACACTCTTTAAGCTGACCAATTGGCTAGTCAACCAACACATATTTTTTAAAAGGGGAGGGGGGGGGAAATGGCCACATAATCTGGAGTTCCAGTCTCTTTAAAGCCAAAACAGAACAGAAAGGCAGGTGAAGAAGTTAGGGAGCAGACTGAGTCCAGAAGAAGCCATAGGTTTGTCAACATGGAGCTTGTCATTTCAGGCTGCTTCTCCAGTGCAGAAAAATACACTGTACATTACTGATATAATCAACTTGAATCAAGATGTTAGAGAAAACTCCACTTCCAGGGCATAGCATCTTAAACCATCCTTGAGCTGTCTCACATTACAGGGGAAGGCGCCATATAGGCTTAGGAAATGGTGGACTAACACCAGAGTAAGGAAGCTATGTGGATTGGCCCATGGTGACAGAAATAGAAAGATCTCTTCACTGAGCTAACTTGAGCTGCAGAAAATAAATACTCGGGTTTGAAAATATTTCCTTTAAAGAAATTCATTCTCATTGTTGGGCTTCCTATTTTAATTATAAAGCCCATTTGTGAGTTTGCAGTGCCATTCTAATCCACTAGTAGGGAAACACAGGAGTTTCCTTTTGCAGAGACTTGGGAATCTCAAAGAGTCAAGCACCTTTCCCCAACTTCAGTACCCTCAAGATGTCTGGCTTCATCTGCCTAAATCTATCTAACCGGCGTGGCCATTGCTGAGAATTCAGGAAATAGAAATTCACACATCAGAAAAAGTATAAAATGGGACCAATGAATTCTAATGATCATTAACAATGCCAACGTAGTGTGATATACTAATGAGCAAAGAGGACAGAAGCACACCTTACTTCTCCAGTCAGTAGATTCTTTAGTTTGGTGCTTCAGGAGGGGTTGCCCTTCTAATTATAAGTCTGACTGTTTGCCTTTGGCACTCATATAAATGTTCCAAAGCTACTAAAATTCAGATAGATCCTAGATCAGCCAATAATTTTAGGTGTGCTCAGACTTTTGAGTCATTCTCACATTGATTCCCCCACCACTCAATATGTACTTTCCTGCACCAGAGCAGGAACTGACCTGTGGGTCTCTAGAGCAGTGTTTTTCAGCCTCGGCAGCTTTAAGGTATGAACTTCAATTCCCAGAATTCCAACTCAGCATGAAAAAGATCTTTGAGCTTTGCAAACCAAGCTAAATTTGACCTATTTGCTATTTTGTATTTCAAGTGTTATTTTTTCGATGATTTTAAAATCTAGCAGGCTTTCTATAGTTTGCATCTTTACTACTCAATAAATGCTTTCTTAAGGATTTGCTTAATCTCTGTCCCCTGCTTCAACTCTTAATTTGTGGAGTTTGTCACCTATTTTGTCGAAGCTGAATGATAAATTACCTGAGCCCCATATCAATTTCTTCTATTCGTTTATTGTCACGAATAGCAGTTTTTTGTTTCTTTTATCCTGCTCAGGTGACTCCATCTGATATGACCTTTTATGGCCTTAATATCAGTAGAGTACCTCTTTCAATACAAACAGGGGGGAAGGCTTTAGATAAGTAAATATTTATCTGTTATGTAGTTCCACAGAAGGGACAAAAAGTTTCCCCTGTCCATGTTCTTCTAAAAGGGTTTTTGCTACTACTCATTTATATATTACCAACTAACAAACAAGTGTTGCATCCCAGAACATTTTTTTAAAAAGCTCTGCTTGATGCAATAATATCATGGGGACAGGGTTCTATTATAAAGTATTTTAGTTCTAGAAATTTCCAAAATAAGGTACTACATCCTATTAGTATAAATATCCAGATGAGCACTTAATGAACCTCAGTCACATGCAAGTAACCAATTCTTAGTATCTTTCAACAATTATACACGTTAGACTTCTCTTCAGCAGAATCACCTGAGAGCAACCCTGTTCCATGCCTATGGAGATTCTCAGTCATCCAGGTCATGGTTGTTTCAAAGGTGCTTTTTTTCAAGAGGCAACTGGACTTCCTTGTTTTTTTTTTGAAGACATTTCACTTCTCATCCAAGAAGCTTCTTCAGCTCTGACTGGATGGTGGGTCAGGAATCCTTCCATTCCCCACCATCCAGTCAGAGCTGAAGAAGCTTCTTGGATGAGAAGTGAAACGTCTTCAAAGAAAAACAAGGAAGTCCAGTTGCCTCTTGAAAAAAGCACCTTTGGGATAACCCTGTTATATTAAAAAAAACCTAATTTTCTATCATAGCATATTTGGTGTACAGGTAGTCCTTGTTTAGCAACTATAATTGGGATGGGCAAGTCAGCCATTAAGTGAAATTATAACTATACTTATGATCTTACTTCAGCTTAGCTTTGATTTACAGACCTGCCAAAGTCATAAATGTGAGGATTAGTCATAAAGTTACTTTTCCTCGCCACCAAAACTCTAAAGCAGGGGTGTCAAACTGCCGGCCCGCGGGCCAGACGCGTCACGCGGAAGCCACGCCCACCCCATTGCCGGCAATGGCAAAACAGTCCCGATACGTTGCGCGACGTCACGTGACATCGTGAGTTTGACACGTCTGCTCTAAAGGGTTATTAAATGAGGCATTTGCTAAATGAGGACTACCTGTATTTTATATTGGCATGATTGTGCACAATTTATTTTTTACAGTATACATTATGTTCAGGAAATATGTTAATGTTATCCACAAGTCTGCTTAAATGCCGCAGCTCATTAGCTGAAAAAGAGAAAGTTCATCTTTGGAATAACCAAATAGGCATGATTATTGGGATGACAGTGGAATTATGGGAAGGGTTGATTGTAATTAGACCAAAAGCAGTAAATGAGAAGTTCTGTAGTTGCCATGAAGGAATTTGTCAAGGCTCACCACTCTGCCAGTGTTAAATTATAGGAGCAGCATTTCAACTTGTCTTCCTTCAGGTCAGCAATAAAATAAGTTTTATCAAACTAATGTCCAAAAATATAGTGGGAATTAATTTAACAACCAAATACAAAGTACTCTAAACATAGTTGTTGGCTCTAAAGCTGTTATGAACTTGGAAATCTTTTTTTCATTTTTGACTTTTTCATTTGTTTCTACGGAAACTGTGAAAACAAAAGAGGGTAATGCCAGAAAGGGGGGGGGAAATTGGAACCCTTGTAAAAATGTTCTTGTTCAGGGAGTAGAAATAAGCATTTACAATTCAACTTGCCCTGAAACACCAACATGCACTGATGTCCAAATATTTGATGAAGATTGTGTTCTGTTAGTAAAGATGTAGATATAAGGCCAGCTAAAACTGCAGCTCTGGTTCATTTCTCCTCAATTAAAAAAAAAAAAAAAAGCTGAGCACAGACAGAACACATTTTATCAGGAGAATCATGGGGTGGAATCCATGTTTATAATAGCAGCAGAATAAAGTTTGCAGTGCTGATTTATTTTACATTGTTATGAGAAAAATGCATGCTTGAATGTGTTCACATGTTTGTTTTATTTAAATACCTGCCCCATTTTTGCACGTCAGTGCCCAGGATGGATAAAATACAAAGCAAACTATAAACCAGTATATAGAAAGCAAGCAGGAAAGAAATAATTTAATGGAGGTAATGGCTTTCATCACAGATGAAACAGATCAGCTCAATAGGCCAAAAGCTTATATAAATAAAAAGAAATTTACTTGGGAATTGGTAGCTCTCCAGAGAGAGGACTCCATGGGCATTATGAGGAAAGATATTCCAGAACCACAGACCTTTTCAATGTGTGTATTTCATTTAATGGAGACAGAGAAAAATGTATCTTCTAAAAATCTTAAAATACAAACAGGTTCATAAGGAAAAAGGCAAAAACCAAATAGACCTATTGTAATGAATGATGAAGAGACCCCAACCCCTGTTGTGGAGCAAACACTAGCTTCATACTTGGCAGTTGAGATAACATGAGATAGTACACTTCAAGAAAACCTTTATTGTTTGTTGATTTATGACAGCATCGGGAACTTTATGGCTCTCCTGAACAACTTCCAGCATCCCTCACTATTGACCATGCTAATTGCAACACTTGAGATTTGTAGTTTAATAACTTCTCAAGTATCATAGATTGATTTATTATCTTATTTGAGGCTTTGTCAGTCATCATTATTTTTTATTTATTTGCTGGTATAGCGTAATAATGTACAATGGAGGTAATGGCTTTCATCACAGATGAAACAGATCGGCTCAACAGGCCAAAAGCTTGTATAAATAAAAAGAAATTTACTTGGGAACTGGTAGCTCTCCAGAGAGATAATTCAATGGGCATTATGAGGAAAGATATTCCTCAGAAACAGTATAATTTTGTACTATTTTGCCAAGTTTTTTAGCTGCAAGTTACCTCAATGGATGACATGATTCTTGCGCAAATGCTATTTGGGATTTGCGATCAGGAATTTTGAGCTAGATTATTAGGTATTACACAAGTGTCCATAAGTTGCAGATGGACTTGTCTTCATAGAGTATCGAGCTTTGGTCAAATTTATGAATTAAGAGAAAAGCAAATACATTGTGCTGTCATCTTGTAAGGGATGCCTCTTGCATCTGTGATCCAGCCTTGAATAAATCAGTTCAGTTTTAACTGCAGATATCAAATGAGAAATTTTACATGGATGAACCAGTCTATATATTGCATTTGGCAGAAAGGCCTGTGTTTATTTATGTGACCAATTATTCCACCAAGTGTATTGAGAGAGAGAAATTATGTATGTGTTTGAACTGGGAAATGTATATTTATTTTAGAAGTGAAATGAATAATAAAAGCCTAGACCTCAAGATGTTATTCTAACAACAGATGAAAAGCTTCTCTTCAGAACAGAGTGGGAGCGGGTGAAAGGGGTTGATTACCGTCGGGGAGATTCTTCCTTGATCAAACAGAAATGATCAGCTGGAGCTAGGCTTTGACGAGAGAAAGGGGAGGGGGGATAATACCTCCTTGAACATTTGATCTATTAGCTTTTTCCCCTGCCAAAAATACGGGGGAGGGAATGTTGTGTTCTAGGTCATGCATAGATTGGCCAGTTCAGCATTCTTGTCTTTGGCAAACTCTGCAAACGGCAAGTGTAAACAAAGGCACACACAACAGCTTGCTGAAACCTCACCACTCTCCTTTTAAACTATTAGAGGCCTATCAGTGCCCGTATATGTGTGGCTGTTCTTAATTGCTCTTACTCAGGATGTTACCTTCTGCAAATATTAAGACTCAAGGATTCTGCCATGTCTTTGTGAACACTCCATTTAATTTATAAATGTTTTATTTTTCATGCCTACATTCTTTACATTCTAGCATTTGGTATTTTTTTATCCTGAATAAATTATATGATACACAGGAGTTTAAGCTGTTTCTGTGCGCTTATATGCACATGTACTGTATAAGTAGAAACAGGAAACAACAGCTGCAATGACTTACTCTAGTAGAAGCCTCAGTAAGTTTAAACATAATGAAGACAGACAATTTCAAATTAAAAAGGGCAAACAATTCGATATAGGCATGTTATAGGATATATTAGAGAGCCAGTTTGGTGTAGAGGATAAGGCATCAAGCTAGAAACTGGGAGAGTGGGAGTTCTAGTCCCACCTTGGAAATAAAGCCGGCTGAATGACCTTGGGCAATCACTTTCTCTCAGCCATGGGAAGGAAGCAATGGCAGACCACTTCTGAAAAACCTTGCCAAGAAAACTTGTCCAGGCAGTCTCCAAGACTCAGACATGATTGAACAAAAGGAAAAAAAATCAGATTTTACTTTTATACCTATTAGATAGGAATGCTATGTCTGGTTTGGGGAGCCCTAACAAAGAGCCCCCATGAATCCAAAGGTTGTCAACCACCTGCTGGTGCAACAGAATTGAACCTGTTTTAGATTTCTTCTTCACAACCAAGTGACTTTTATTTATTTCCCTTCAAACAGGGAAGTTTAAGTAGAGTTGTGCTTGAGAACTGGAAGGCATGTAGTCCCACCCAAAACCAAACCCCATTTTCCCTTTTCAAGCCTCAACTTTCCCAAAGTTAATGTGATTCAGGTTTTTGTTCTGGACAGGAAAATGGAAGTGTCCACCAATGTAGCTTTTATATATATATATATATTCTCTGTCCATGTCTCCTCCCCAAATGACAACATTGTGCTTCTATCATAATTTCTTATGAGCACATAATTTCAAATGAGCTACTCTATGAAAATATTGTTTATTAAAATCTGTATATCAGGTCATTAATTATTCTCTTTTTCCCCAGGTGACTATTGGTCAATTGTATACAGCAGAGAAGCTTGTTATTGAGTGCCCACAAAAAGTATAATTCTGATGCTTTTTTCCTTCCGAAGTAGACAACCACCATTGACAACTCTCAGCATTCTACAACAGGCACAGATTTATATTTAAATGCATATTATCATCTGTATATATGACTGGTTTATCTTATTCCTCTGGTTTGAAAATATAAGAATCATTGTATAAAGTATAGTTTTATTATAATTGTATTATTTACGTGCCACTAAAATGGATTGTTTTGTTGTACATGAATGCCACTGTTTGCTCATACATTTTCCTGACAATAAAATATTTGCTCACTTCCTTCTGCTAATGAGATTTGTGCACTTTTTGTCTGGGTTATGAATATATTTTGCAACTCAGGAAATCAGGCTCAAAACCATTTCTATAAACTGAAGCCTATTTGAACTTTACTCCCATTCCAGTACAATTCTGTAAAAAATATAAATATCCCACCAAGTATAGCTTACATTTGTTATTATATGATCTTAAATTAGAAAATGTAGGACTCTATTATGACATTTCTGGAGACATGAATAGCCACACGCCTTTATTTGTAACCCACAAATGTATAGGACACTTTCTTGATTAGATGAGATTCCCCTATTCCAGGGATACTAACTGAAGATCCACACCCCTTTATTTGCAGCTACAGAAAAATTCCAGTAAGAACTTAAAATTGTTTAGACAGAAGACCATTTTCCATGCTGACAGAACATGCAAGTGAGAAACAAATTGCTTCAGTATGTTGCTGACTGTAGAATCTTCTTATCGGTTTCAAAATTCATGAACCAAAATTAGTCTGTTTGCTATTTCAAAGGTCAAGGAGCAATACCAAATCTAAAAAAAAACAATTCTGAAGTTTTGCAAAGCAGTCAGATATTTAGTAGCACACGAAAGTGTCTATAAGCCATATCAGATAAGTAAATATAAATCCCAAACCACATCCATTACTCTGGAGTAGAGAACCTTGCCAAAGCAAATTTGTAGGTAGGATCCCTCAAACAGTATCCGTAATTGGCTGAGTTCTGTTTCTATGCAGGACTGTAGAAACTGAAGTGGCAAAATATCTTCCAAAGTTATGGATCGATCTATATTTAGTTTTGTCATAATTTATATAAGTTTGTGTAAAATATGGTTGTCTTAGTATGTGGCTTTTTGAGATCAAATACTATAGGCCGTGTTTTTGTAAATCGTGCTTCTCAGTTAGTATAAATTCATCATTTTTAGTTCTAGTAAATGGGATTGGTTGCATCATAGAATGCTTGCCACAAAACAGAAGTTCTTTCAGACAACTTTAAATGCAGGCCTTCTACAATACTGGATGAAAGAAACCATCCAAAATAAGAACTGTATCTCACATCAAGGGTCTGTTTTTCATCAAACCGACTGAGAGAGAATATTCTACATTCCTCCATAGTATTACGTTTATTGAACGGCACTTCCAAATACTTCAAGAAATTGTTTTAGTCAATTTGAACAGTGTATCTTCCCTATGGGGAACCTGGATAGAGACAATTATACATATTCGAGTATCCCAACCCAAAGGTTTTTACATTTATTTTTTTCAAACATAGAAATGGGATGTCCAGTGCTGACATCACACAAAAAAAATGCCTTTCACTTGGGGGGGGGGGGAGGGAGGGAGGAATGTATGTAGACAAATGTAGAACATGAAGGCCCAGACAGACATGCTAGAAATTTAGCACAAGACAATGATATATGGTGGAATATACCATAATCTGCATACAATAATTTGCATGAATACAGCTAATATAAGATTACTGTTAAATATTTTGATTACATTTTTCTTAATTACATAGACATAAGTCGTCAATAGTATTTACCTCTGAATAAACATTTCTAGGATTGCAATTTGAATGTCTTCATTCCCAGAAGTTAGTAGCACTAAAGCAGAAAAGCCAAATCTCCAGTTTTTGTCTGTTTTCAGTTTGATTTCTATTGTTACAAACTGTGATTTTATAATGGGTATATATAATGGGTAAGTGACCAGTTAACTTTAGGAACTTACAGATATGTACATTTCAAATTAATGTAATCTATGAAAATGAATTTATACTTTCTCACAATTGAGCAAAATAAAGTTATCAAAATACCTAAACATATTGTTAAAGAACACACAACTAATCACTTTTTTTAAAAGTCTTATGAAGACCCACTCATCTATAGAAACATAAGAGCTACAGAATCCAGCAGTACTATGCAAAATTATGGAACCAAATATTCTCTTCTGTCCCTCTGAAAAGTATTCCAACTGAGGAAAATATATGCATGATAAAAATCTCTCTCTCTCCTGAAGCAAAAATTAAGGTTTTGACATTATTGCATTCTCAGAATAAGGTAGTCAAATGACTAGTAGATATTTAACTATACCACAGTGTATTGGTTTAATTAATTGATTACATTTTACCAATTTTAGACTTGCTAAATATGGCATTTTAGTCCCTCTTTTCTAGCACCCCAATCCAAATTGGGATAACATTTATTTCTTCATTTGACTTTTACATCACCATCATTAACTGACTCTCACGAGGTAACCATCAAGAATAGTAAAATAGGTACACATATTCCTTGTATTCTCATGTGAAAGAGGACTAGCAGCAAAGTATATTTTGGGGGGGGGTTATCAATTACAGTGCAAATTTTTGCACACACAAAAGTTGGAGAAAGAGGGTTAAATTCAGGAATATAAACAAATTTCAAGAGAGATCCAACTGGAAGTGAATTATCTCACCACATCAGTGGTAGGAAGAACATTAGGAAAAATCAAATATATTTTATCTTCCCTTCAAAACATATTCCAGAATACTCTTACAGTTATGAGGTGGGCAGGATTTTTGGCATTTAAAACAAAAACAAAAATCACTCCACTTAGTCCCACCAGTGCAATGCTACTTTTATTTAGCAGCACTTTCTGGGTTGGCCCTTTAACCACAAAACAGAATTGGCCCAGATGTAGTAAAGACTTCCACTGGAAAAAGGGAGAATATTTTTACAAATGTAACCTTCCTCTTACAATTCACCCATGAGATTAATATAGGGCATGGTTTCTTAACTTCAGTAACTTTAAGATGTGTGGACTCCAACTCCCAGAATTCCCCAGCCAATAGGGGTAGCAGCTGATAAAACACAGTTCTTAGAGCATTACTCAACTTTCTGAAGATTTCCAAAGAGCATAATAATTTTAATTCTACCAAATTAAATTACACCTAATTTTTAGTCTATACAACAGTTTCTAGATCTTGTGCTCACAGAATTCAAAGCAAGTTGCAGTATGCCTGAAGAACAATCTAGTACTGCAGCTGACAAAAGTATTAGATATACAGTATGTATGAATATTTCAAAGTTCACTTCTTTACGAATACCGAACAGAAAACGAGAGGGCAGTGGTGATAAAGTCAGTCAAGGCTTTGAACTGAGCTCATTTTTGAAGTCTCCACACACAAATTTTCTTGGCAACAATATGGAATGGTTTGCCACTGCCTTCTTTAGGATGTTTTTTCGCCTTCCCATCATCCTGGGACTTCCAGAGTCCTCATCCAAGTACTAGCCAGCTTAGCTTCACAGAACAACCAATGCTGGCTACATGCTGAAAAAAATTCAACTTCTGTTAGTTTATGCTTGCTCTGTCTCAACTTCAAAACCTGTTGAGAATTAATCTGTCTTTCACATAAAATCAATGTTCTGATATTTTAAACACAACAAATAAAAGGAAACACAGCCTTCACTGCTGTATAATCCATATGGGCTTTAAGAAACAATACAGTCTTGCCAATTCCATATAACATCAAGATTTTCTGAAATCCCCTTTGCAAAGGCTTGGTTAAGAACAAAACACACAAGCATACACCCCACAAAGCATTACACCAAAGACAAGAATTCTCATGCGTGGCAGACAGGAATATAATTTATTCATATTGAAAAGCATTTTCTAAAAAGTTGACAGTATTTGCTTAGTGTATCTCCAGTGCATATTGAAAGAAACTCTTACCCCGTTCAATGGTAGTAACTTCCATAAAGGCATTAGAAGCATGTTTGATATTGCTCTGATAGAACAGAATAATTTATACACTGCTCATAGACTAACATATTGCACAGAAACCCAAAGATCTCAAGAAGATTTGTTAGCATCCTCTGAGTATTTTTTTTTAATCAAGGCTATACCAAGGAGACATGCTTTCTATATTATGGTAAAACCAGTTTTTTGCTGGCTTTTGCTAAAAAAAAAAAGGCACACAATGTTTGTCAATTTTTTTTCTGATTCCTGCTATGAATGATCTTGTTTATATACCACATCATTTAAACTTATTTAAAACCTTAAGTGGTTTTATCCTGTCACATAACCCATCTATCCCATCATATGTATAATTATTTCAGAGAAGTTATAAACTGCCTTCTTTTCCTGAAATAATAGGATCTTACCACTTAAGGCAGTAGTGGCAGCAAAGTTTATGTTGGAAATGAATTATGACCCACTGCTGACTGTGGCACTATATCAAATATTTTCTATTCCAAAAGGAATATTTTTTTTTCAGTTTTTCAACTTTTTCAGTTGCAACACTTATTTAAAACCTTTTTGGAAATAATACTAAGAAGAAATAATAAACTCTACAGGAGTTTGTGCATTTATAATACAGCATCTTTTTAAAATGACTTTAAATTATTTTTTCCCTGAATACTGAACAAATAAATATACTATTTCGGCAACAAGAATCATTTTTTTTAGAAAAATTAAAATGCTACAAGTCAGTGTGCCTCTTTCCATACTGGCTGTGTAGCATTTAAATTTCAATTATAGTCTAATCTTCATCCCTAGTCATCGGCTGGGTCCATGATTAATATATACTTTTGTCAGTCTATGCTTTAAACAAAACAATTATTAGGAGCACCATAAAATTTTAAAACAATACACAATTTAAAAAAAAAGAAAAGTATATTGTTCATAATGATTACATTCTAAATATATGTTAATCAGTAAGCAGCCAGAAAAGTTAGGACTGCTGTACAAAACAAAAATAAATGCTTGTCTTATCTCATTTACAGGAATACAACAGCCTATGAAAGGACCCCACCAATTTGCAAACATGCAATATACCTATTTGAAGGCCATGCCTGGCCAAGGCACCTAGTGTTTACACCTTAAACACCTGGCAAACATTTTCTTAAAAACTTTTAAGTACTCCCATCTCCTTAAAAAAAACCAATCAGGTCTTCCTAATAAAAGATCAATCACAGGACACTACACCTGCAAAACATGAATAAGCGTAGTTTATAATATTTCTCTTATATCTCCCTTCACCCTCACTATTAAATAAATGTGGCATTTAACTATACAATATTTCTTTCCCAAACACTCCTAAGATAAAATCAGTTACTTCATACTACCGAAGCACAGCTGTATCTCTTAAGAGTTCCAGGGCCTGCGTTTTTTTCTAAAAGAAGCTGAGAATGGCTTACTAAAAAAGATCCCAACATTCCAAGTTTAGAAAAGTATTTTTGGAAGCACACCCTAGTCTTTCTAACTGGGACTCTTCCTGTGCATTAGATTTTTCAACATGCTGAATTCCTAGTCTCTAAATAATAGTGTCTAGGGATTCTATAAATTGAAATCCGAGGCATTTATTATTTTATTTAAAATGTTTATATAGCCAACCATCATCTAACCAACTTTGTGCGGTTACATATGAAGGAAATGATATTAATTCAACCTGATGGCTAAACAGTGTTTAGATCACTTAGCTGAGGAGGTCTGGAAGAAACTATTCAACTAATCAATAGTTTACTGAACTGATCCTTCAAAATTGCAATTCAGCAGAATTATTGCACTTCATCCCAGCTGCCTACGGAGGTTGAATTATTCTAAAGTTACAGCTAACTTAAAAAACCATTTGTGGCAGAAAAGCCATATGAGGTGAAACACATTATGGGAAATAAGTGTTGTGCACTCCATCAATTATTGTCAGATAACTTTTCAAGCTCCAACATGAGACGATTTGGAGATACAGAATCTGCTTTTTAAAAAATGAAGCAGTCAATTCAGAAAATCCTATCAGTTGTACCTGCACTCCTTGCTACTCATGGCTAGCTGATATAATAGCCAAAGACCCAAGAGGGTAGATATTGTTTACTTGCAATAATTATGTAAAAGAGGACATTTCAATGGGGAAGAAAATGTAAGTTGCATTTAGATAGAAAACTTCTACTGTTATCTCTTTTTCTTTGGTCACCCTCTAGGCATATACAAAAGTGATGATGTGATTCCTGAATAATGGAGCAGACACTAAAATTTGCAATGCAAACCAAGGGTCTTTCTTCAAGACCCTGATCAATTCCTGCTAAGAAATGTAAATAATCTTGAAAGTAAGTAAGTAGGTTCCTATACCTATCACTTACAATAAAAATGACAGTAGTCATTCCTTATGGAATGATACATTGCAAACGTAACATTATAATTTCATATCTGCAATTATAAAGAAGCTTTGTTCTAAGGCACAATAGGCAAGGGGAAACCCCATTCAACCAAATTAAAAATATATATATTCTTCATCACTCTAGTTATCCAATTTCCAGAGAAGTGTTCCGAATTCGGGCAGCGTTCTTCTAGGCTTTTCAGGAGTCACTGCCAAAAACAGGAAAGAGCAGCCCAAATCACACATGACTTTAAAGGGGACAAAGTTCCAGTCCTACTGTAGTTCATTCTCTTTTTCATACCCCAAAGCGGATATATCCCCACTCAAGATACCCATGCTGCAAAGGAGAACTTCGCCAGAACTGCTGTCCAATGAGTCTTAAAGCATTCTCTTTTCCTGGCCGAAAGTGCCAAAAATATTCAGGATTCTTGCAACAATAAAACTCTACTTTTCTAAGACGCACACTTCTCTTTTCCTAAGCCGGACCACGATTCTCCCATTCGGCTGCCTCTTCGATCCAAAACTTGAAGCCCGCAAGGCTTACCAGGCTGGCCGGCACGACGGCTAAAGTGGGCGGGCTGGCGATCTCGATAGTTTGGGCCGCTAGAGGAAGAAAGGGGCACTGTAGGACTCCGGAAGACTGTAATTAGGCTGGTTTCTGGAGCAATTTCAGTCTCTCGCAAGAACCAGTTGGCACCCAAGTCGCGGTGGCTCCGAATCTCATCACAGGGGAGTTGCAGATTTCTCGGTGCTGCAATCGCGGAGGGTATAGTTGGTCCCGCCGTTGTTGTCCCAAAGCTCCCCTTGCTGGCTTCGATAGCAGATAGCGAAATGCACGGCCGTCCCGTCTGGCAAACCAGGAGGAAGGCAGAGCGAGAACTGGTAACGCTCGACCGGAGCAGAGCCATCCGAAGGGTCCCCATCCGGGAGCGGCAGAGCTGGGACGTCCAGGAAAGAAAGCCACTCGTTGAAGGTGTAGCGTACCGTCACCTCCTTGGAGCCGGGGCAACTCAGCACCCTCACCACACCACGCACGTCCGTGGGCGCCCCGGCCAGCGCCGTACCCACCACCTTCTCCAGGCAGACGCGGTCCCGCCGCAGCCGCTCGCCGCTGACTTGCTCGTCCGCCCCATCCAACGGGGGCGCGAGCCGGAGCGGGACCTGAGGCGGCGGCCGAGGGAAAGGCGAGGCCGCGCAACCCCCCAACTCGGCCAGGGCGGCGGTGAAGTCCTCGAAGTCCCTCTGCCGCATGGGGAAGCTCTGCAAGCGGGAGAGCACGGCGTGAGGCACCTGCGGCTCGTCGGCAGCGCTGTAATGCTTGACGCTGGCCAAGCACAAGCCCAGGGAATCGGCGAACTGCACCCGCTTCTTGCACTTGGTGCAGCAGCCGCGGATGCCCCCCGTCGGCGACGCCGCCTCGTGGTCCGCGTCATCCTCGCTCCCGTCGCTGTCGCCCGGGATTCGCCTGCTCTGGAAGAACCGCACCGCTGCCAAAGACGGGCTGTCGGGCAGCGAGAAGGAGCGCCCGCGCCGACGGCGCCACTCCAGCAGCGCCTCCTCGTCCTTCTCCCGGGCGGCTGCGACCGTGCAGTCCCGCTGCTGCTGCTGCTGCTGCTGCTGCGCGGGGTTCTCCGCCGCTGTCGCCTCCTCCTCCTCCTCGGCGTCTTCTCGCCATGCCGGGGCTAGTGCAGGTTGTTCGTCGGGCTGATGCTCCCCAAAGGGAGCAAAAAGTTGCCCCAAACTCAGGACTGCGGAGCCGCGGTTCTCCATAGCATGGCGCGGACGCTACGCCAAAGCTCCCGCTCGGGGAGAGACGGAACTTCACTTTTCCCGTCAGAGCTCCGTGAGAAACAGCGCGCGACAAACGCCGCTCCGTTTCAAAGCGGGTCGCTTTATCTGTAAGGGAGGCAAAAGTCCTTCGGACGAGAAGGCGCGCCCCCTTCTCCTTGCCTTTCTCTCTCCCCCCCCTCCCCCGAGGAAGGATGGGGCGGGGCGGGGCGGGGCGGGACCTCTCACAGAAACCCGTAAGAAAAAGACATTCGCCACAAGCTCAAAGGCACGTAGCCGCTCCGCGCGGAAATTGGGAAGCGCGCGCGCGCGTCACTCTCCTGGGGGTGGGGGGGGAGATGGAATATAATAATTTAAGGGAATAAGACCTCCCAGGGCGGGGCCGAATGGTTAAAGCTCCCAGCCCTCTCTTCTCGCGCGGCAGGCTCGGCCTTGCCACGCCCCCCTCCCCCTCCTTCTCCCCATGGAATCTCTGCAAGGTTGAGAGAGTTTGGGGAGCGCGGAGCTCCCGGAGAGGAAGTGAAATAAGAGAAGCCTCCTTCGCCACAGGAAACTCTGATACAAGCCCTTATACGCGACCCCCGCGGCAGCCTCCACTCCCTTCCTCCTCGTCTAGCTTTTCTCTTTTGTGATTGGTAATTTGGGAATCGGAATTTGTGCTGCTGCGCGGTGTGGCTATAAGTCTAAGACTTAAAGCTGCCATCATCTACTCCCCCAGAGTCAGTGTTCATCCATGCATCGTTGCACTGGAAGAGTTTATCGGCGATTCTTCAGTACTACAAGGCCAAACGAAGCAGTGGAGAAGGGAGGGAAGAAGAGGGGCTGGGTTCAAATATGTCTGAAAATCATCCATGGGATCCCACATAGCTTGGTTCCTGCTGGGTACTGATAGGAGCTCGAGTCGACCTACCCACATGTTCTAATAAAGAGGGTTCACCAAGGAACCCCCTGCCCTGGGCGAGTGTGATGAGTGGGACCCCGAATATGTGCTTTCTTAGTTGTTGAGACATCTTAGGTTCATTCTCCCATTTGTGGTACAGTATCTATAGCCTCCTGGCCTTTTAAGCAAAATTCTCAAAATGCCCATTCCACATAATTTGAGGTGCTAATGGTATGAGGGGCAGCATAGATAGCTGTATTTCTCTTTTCTGTCCCGTATTTTTGGATTTTTCCAGTCCTTGCTACTCTTAACTGCAAATTGCCTTGTATCAAAGGAAGTGTGCAGTACAGGTAGTTCTTACGACCACAACTGATCCTGACATTTCTGTTGCTAAGCGAAACAATTGTTAAGTGAGTTTTGCCTCATTTTATGACCTTTCTTGCCACAGTTGTTAAGTGAATCATGCAGTTAAGTTAGTAAAATGGTTGTTAAGTGAATCTGGCTTCCCCATTGACTTTGCTTGTCAGAAGGTAGCAAAAGGTGATCACATGACCCTGGGATGCTGCAACCATCATAAATACAAATCAGCTGTCAAACATCTGGTGATCAGACATGAAAATGATAAGTAGATTGTATCTTTAATAACTAACAATTCATACCTGGACAGTTATTTGCAACAAGAAAAGTGATGAGAGTTCTAGACTTGCTGATGACAAGACAAATCACTGCTCCCAGATATATCTATCCGAACTTTAGTGGTTTAATTTCATTTCTTCAAAGACTCTTGGGGGTGCAAATTTACCACCTTATGCAGCTGCATCTTTCTCTGGGGTCACACAACAGCCTCCAAAAGAACTTGTGTTGGACATGAACTTGGAGCAATATCAAAAGTAGTATCTACTTTTCTTTCCACAAGTCTGAAATGTCTGGTTTTCTAATAAGACTATAATAAAATATGTTTCCCAAATCAGCCTCTATTCTTCAGAATGGCAAAGTGGGGTGATTTACAGACTTAATTAACCAAATTTATACAACAGCCCAATTTAAGTTACTGGGCAGCTTGCAATATAAAGCACAGTTTAAAAGAAAATAAGGTCTAGAGCAGGGGTAGGCAACTTTGGCTCTTTTATGACTCGTGGACTTCAACTCCCAGAATTCCTAAGCCAGCATGGCTCAGCTTGGAAACCCCTCCCTTTCCCCTCAGCATGGCTGGCTCAGGAATTCTGGGAGTTGAAGTCCATGAGTCATAAAAGCCAAGGTTGCCTACCCCTGGTCTAGACTCTAGAGGCTAAACGGTGTGATGAATGGTACGTCTACTCTAGCCTAATGAAGAGAAGGATTAGTGGAGACATGATAACTGTCTTCCAATACTTGAGGGAGTGTCACAGGGAAGAGAATGAGATTCTCCATAGTAGCTGAGGAAAGGACAAAAGCAGTGGATGGAAACTCATTAAAGATAGATCCACACTGGATAAGGAGAAACTTCCTGACACTTAGAACAATTAGTCAGTGGAACAGTTTGTCTTCCAGAGTTGTGGGTGCTCCATCTCTGGAAGTTCTCAAGAAAAAAATTGGACAGCCATTTGTCAGGGATGGAATAAGGTCTCCTGTCTTGGGCACGGGGTTGGACTAGATAGAAGACCTCCAATGTCTCTTCCAGCCCTAGGATTCTATGAAATAAAAAAGACCAAATCAGAATAAAAATAATGGAAACCAGAAAAAGAACTAAACCTAATTGTGCAACACATTCAAGGAAAACTTCACCTCATCCCAAGGGCTGGGGAAAAAGTAAAGATTTGCTTAAAGCGCTATTTCTCAACCTGACAACTTTAAGATACATGGACTTCAATTGTTGTCATGAGGCTGGAGAATTCTGGAAGTTGGAGTCGTTCATTTTAAACTTGCCAATTTTGAAAAACCCTGGCTTAAAGGATAACAGGGTTGGGCCAATGCAAACTTCTGTCCGTTTTTAAAAACTGGCAGTTCTGCAGGAGGCAATAGATTGAGCTGTACCTCACCATGTTTGCTATTTAACCCATTTATACTACCTTTGTGGATTGCTTGTCAGCTGCCAATTCCTGTTCCCTTTCTCTTCCCTTATTTTTTTTTTAAAAATATCTTGATTCAAGTCAGAACTACAGTGGATAATGGATTGGAGACTGCTATCTTCATTGTCTTCCATCTTGCTCTCTCCCTTTCCCTCCCCCCCCCTCTCTCTCTCACACACACACACACACAGAGACAGACAGACAGACAGACAGAGCCTCTCTAGAAGAGGATGGAGGAAACAGAAAAGTAGCAGAAACATTATGGCTGAAATAACTTTGTTTTTTTGGCTTCTCATTCTTGCCAGAGACTTGAATGGAGTGTTAAACATAGATTAACCTTTCCTCCATCTGGTTTAATCTGACATACTGACTGAAGATAAGATTCTATGAAATAAGTAAACCTAATACAGATTGAGATTCTGACTTGTGGTTAACATGCTTCTCAAACTATAGGTTAATCAATGGCTTGGGTTTTAATGCTATATAGACGTAATCCCATGCTTTAGCATGCTGTTTTAGCTAGTGTGCATTCATGTCTTGTGATTTTTCAGTGAGTACCTGGCTGACTCCTGTGGAAAGCAAACACTGGGCTGAAGAGGTCTTTGATTTTTCTATGTATAGTATTGCTTCTCCTTCAAAACTGAATACAGTGGAGAACTCCTGTGTACTGTAATTTCTATTAATAACCAACTTCTTCTATAGTATTTGTTCCTCTAGACTTTTAGGATACTAACTAATATGCATTGGCCATGTTAGGTAGAGCACAAAACAGGCATGTTAGCTAGAGCACAAAACAGACTGCAAATCTTCCACTTAAGTGTTCTGAAATTTGCAGTTTTAATTTGTGAATAACAATTCCACTTTATTCACTAAGAAGTTCCCTTGACTTTAATGAAGAAAGTCCAGATGTTTTGTGCCAATATAAATGAGTACAGAGCACAGCACTGAGATTTCTAATTAAATCAAGAACTGCAAACTTCTATGGTAAATTTATAGCCTTTCTGAACACTGAAAAACTGAGCATTGCTTTAAGCAGCTTGCAACCAGAAAAAGGATAATTCATTTTCAGTCATCTAGGGATTGCATTTAATGAAAACTAAATGAAGTAAAAGTCAGAATACACAATTAATTTTTAGCAATTTGAAATTATATCATATACTTTATCTTTAAATCAGCTAATTTGGAAGGATTAGGCAAGAAAAATATGTCCAATTATATTTTATGAACATATGGAAAATACACATATAATATCTTTGATTCTCAATTTCCACTTGATGGATATGAATATAGTAAAAGGTACAATAGTAAAATGTACAAGAAAACATTCCAAGAGAATGGGGGACCAGGTCAGGTCAAATTGTTCAAATTTGACAAACCTTCAAACTGATTTTGTTACAGCTGAAGCTACTTGTACGCTAAAATGGTACAGCCCAGTACTAGCCTTCTTTTCCCTTTAAATAATTTACACTCCTGGGACTGGGGCATACATATAATAATTTCTTTAGATAACGAAATTAAAAGGGATACAGCTGCTAATTATTGCCCCATCATACTCATGAATTTAATCAGCAAGATTTACACTAAATATCTGAATTATACATTCTTCAGTTCTGAATGCTTTCTGGTAGAAGAATAATTGAAGCTTCAGAGTTATCCATTCCATATTAGACCACTTCTGCATTCTATAACACTTAAATGAAAATTACACTTCTACACTTGACGCTTATTTATACGCAGCCTTTACACAATCAGGTTCAAATTTGACTGATTTGTCAAAAGTTAAGTGGTGATTGGAACTTGAGAACTCTTTGGTGGGTTGCTGTTTGCTCCTGCAGCTGTGCAAACTTGATGAAAATTCTTGTTTGAAATTTCATTGCATGATTTTACAAAATAAATCCTGATCTGAAGGCAGGCTTGGATCTTGACACCATATCCATACTTAACATTTATATTAATCACATAATTGCCATGATATCTTGGCCAGCTTAACTCATAATCTTCCAAAGCTGGCTAGCAAGCAAACTCCTTTATAAAAATAATGCAATCCTACTGTGGGAGATTGGACTGGGCTTAAAGTAAGCCTTATGTTTTCTTGCTCATTATTGCAGTGAAGAAGATTTAAAGATAAAGCCTTCCAAAGCTAAGGTTCTCATTTTTGCTAAGCCCTAAAGTCTGATCTTGAGTATTAAATACACATGTAAAAGAACAAAAAAAAAATTGTAAATATCTGAGCATGGGTTTTCAAGTCTTGGTTATATTTCTCATAAAACTCAAAATTTAACATTAGCCTTTCAATCCTTTTAATGTTCCAATATTGCACTATTCATCTCTAATGCAAGACAATTATTCTTAGCAAAATCTCAGCTACATGGTGGTCAAATCAAGCTATATTACAATTTTTCCCCATTGAAATCAATACAGTAAAAATTCTTCACTGTTGTCCATCAAGATGCTGGTGTTTTCAGGAAACTGAGAAAAGTTCTTTCCAGCTGAGAACATGTAGCAGCAGAGCCAAATCTATAGAATGAGAAGATGGCAGCATCAATCTCCTGTCCCAGAAGCCTTTTGGTTTACATACTCTGTCCATAATTCTCTGCCTTGGAGTAGCAGCTTCACAGTTCCTGTCACCATCACCATCAATCTTCTAGGGAGCATCTCAACCAGTATCTTTCCCCCATGCTGGGGTTTAACTGATGGGCTTTTCACCATCTATGTTGCCTTACTGGCAATAAAAAAAAAAAAACATAAATGGGGCAATGAGGCGAGGCTAAGAAATAATTTTTGTAATACAACTTCCCAGCCATGTGAATAGAGAAAAATCACACAAATGATAAACAAAATAAAACTTTTTTTTAAAAGTAAAACTTATAATAAATTAAGCCTGATTTATAGAAATACATGCAATGTTCTCAGGAAACCATAAGTTGGTAGAAGTCTACTATAATAGTCTAGCATATAGAAAAAAATGAATCAAGGCCCTAATACAGTTTCCTGGATAAATTCTTTATCTATGTCTGCAAGAAGAAATGAGTGACTTGGGGGAGAAAAGTGTTTTCCTGTTTACCTGATTTGTTTTTCCTGGAAATTTCCAGCATTTAATTCTGAGGCTGGAGAAGGTGGTAAAAGCCAGGCTGTCTCTGTTCTTCTGTCCCCAAATCCCAAAATGTAGATCTGTGGGAGAAGTTAAATTCCACTTGTTTCTCCCTCGGTCTAGCAGCTTCTGCCTCTAGTTGTAAAAGTACACCATCCTCTCAGAGAGGCAGGAGTGGTAATGATCTGGGGGTTTTTTGCGACAAAAGCCAGCTCTTACCCATGTGAATGTGTATGGATAGACAATTAGACCAACTTTTAATACATAGAGAATTATTTTTAAAAAGCGTTGTCTGCCCAGGTCATTACTCAAATTGAATTACTGGGCCTAAATTTTTATTTATTAAATTTATATGCTACCCATCTCGCTTTAAAAACTACTTAATTAAAAAAAACTTTTATCATTATTTTGCATAAATATGCTATCCTTAGATGTTCTGGAAGAGAAATTTAAGAGATTACTATCTGGTTTTGCCCATGTGAAATTGGAGCTATTGAATTTACAGTTCACTTCCTTTTCTATGATCCTTTTTTTTAAAAAGACATATGCATTCACTTCATAATCATTCTTTTTAGTCATGTACCTGGCCACTCACTCAGTTTACATTACATATTGCTCAACTAGAATGATACAACCTCTTCAGATTTTGCTTCTGTTGCTTGGAAACATACCAAGAATTTCCTCTTTGTCTATTGTTTTTACTCTGTTTGTATGGGGTTATTGAAGGAAAAATCTTCATCAGGGTCCAGTCCAAGCTGGGAATAAACAAAATGGAGACTGTTTTAAAAAGAAGGTTGTAGTTTATTGAAGAGCAGAGCCAGACAGAAACATGGCTCTGGGAAATGGTGGGTTTTTATACCTTCTTGGGCTTTTGAGGTTGTTTCTTGTTCCTGTTTTAGGCTTTGTATTTCTTGTGTCATGTACTTTGACCTAGGTCTGAGTGTGCCCTTTTGGTATTAGAGGATAGAGACAATTGTTCCCTTTCTTGCAGCCCTTCGTGTATGCCCTCAAAATGCACCTGGGAAGGTTTAGAAGTTCAAAAGCAGATTTCAGGAAAGGAAAAAAGAGACAGTGGCTCTGGTTTGTTAGGCTAGATTTTGCCTCAGGAGGTCACAGGTATTTCAAATGGAATGCAGAACTGCTGCAGCACAGGAAAAGAGCTAAAACCTTATTCCAAGCATCTTTATTGATTTATAATTATTTTAGCCTGCTTTTCATTAAAGTAATCCTCAAACAGGAAACAATAAAAGAAACCCATAAAGCACACATAACATCCAGAAATAAACAAAATTCCCCAAGTTAAAGCTAAAGAAGAGGGCCAAAGCAATGATGGAAGGAACAGATCAACTGCTGCTAAGTTCAATAAAACCTGGGGTAAAGTATCTGTATGTATTTGACACTGAAGTACAGCCGCACCTGATTCAGTAGTACTGTAGGCCAACAAGGTTTTATTGGTTATCCAACCTTGCTTTCAGATTATTTTAATTAACTGTAAAGTTGATCTGCAACATAGTGAAATTCCAGCCTCTGGTTTCTTCTTTCTGTCTTTGGCCTCCATGTCATTCCACAGGTAGTTTCAGAAAATAAAAATGGCAACAGACAGCAAACGTACCAGTTTTTCTGTCAGTGAGCAGAATTTTTTTAACTTCTCCCTCACCCTGTAGCCCCTGTTGAAGCTAATAGTAAGCACACATTTTCACTCATGTCAATGAGAGCCAAAGTTCACATAAATACTTTGTTTTGCCTGTCCATTAAAATTTAAGCAATCTTAAGATCTTTCATAATTTTTGCTAAGATATCTCCATGTGGTGATGAGTCTTATGCTCTAAGAACTACAGTAATTCAAATTGGTTTCCATCATTTTTGTATAGTTTTTCTATGTATAATTTTGAACGAAGTTAAGGAGAAGGAAGGAGAGAAAAGATTTAAAATGCAAGCAGGAATTAACAATGGATGGCCTGGTTGCCAAAATGCTTCGTCAATTGGCACTAGCCTTCCTTTAAAGTCTGCCAGAAGGCAAAGGCACAAAGGCTCAGACTATGAATATTTATATGTAGTGCAGTGTGATTTTGTTGAAATAAGCAACCATATCCTAGCACTGAATTAAAATAAAATGCACATCACCCAAATTTGGTGTTAAATGCCCATCAGAATACTTGAATTTTGTCTGTTCATTTTATACAAGAGGGAGCTCTAAGAGTCTCAGATTAGCAACGAGTCTGGATTACTAACAGCCAGCTAGCAGTGTTTTAACTGCAGTGCAAAAGTTGTTTCCAGAGCCTGCTTTTTCCATTAAAAACTCCCACAGGAAATTCTGCCTACTTCAACTCTTTGGACAGTAAAAGGAAACACATTTCATTAACTTTTTCTGAACCTTCAAGCTGAATGCTCCATCCCTTTGTGGATAGCCATACATGCTGTTTTTCTTTGTGTGTGTGTGTGTCTTCTTCTGTTTCTTTCATCCAGTTGTGTCCAATTCTTGGAGAATGCCTGTAATTTTCTTGGCAAAGATTTTTAGAAGTGGCCTGTCATTGCCTCCTTCCTGGAGCTGAGAGAATGACTGGCTCAAGGTAACTCAACTGGCTTTGAGCTTGAGGGAGGACTAGAATTCACAGTCTCCCAGTTTCCAGTCTGGTACCTTAATCACTGCACCAAGCTGGCTTTCATATATACTTTATATTGTTAATAAGCAATTTTATGTTAATAAACAGTGGTATATACAGTATAAGCAGAGATGCATCAACCTCTAAAAAATCTGGTTGGCTACCAAATGACAGTCACCACATGCTGAAGTACAATCCTGGCGTTATGTACACATATAGCAGAATAATTTCCTCTCTTCCATTTATCCCTTTTTTTGCTTCTTTAAAAAGAGAGTTTAAAAGAAACTTTTTAAAAGCAGATACAGAAAGTTTTGGTTATCTGGCATCTTTTTTATGGTTTATCTTTGCACCAGACATACCTTTTTTAATTATTATTTTCAGGCTCTGTTGGAAAACTTGGGATTTTAATGGTTTCAATCAACATTTATATGCTGTACATAGATTAGTTACATGCTTTTACGCTTTTCTCTACAAAAACCAGGTTTGCTATAAAGTGATATTGTAATATATGTACACACAGAGAGAGAGAGAGAGAGACGATATATATTTATACAAGCAAACATTTGTTTTCCAAAACTAAGAGTACAGCCCCGAACTCCCTAGTTTACTGCATGTGATTCCTGACATCTGGTAATCTGCTCCAGTGGGTACTTCCCAACATATTGATTTCCATAACCAAAAGCCATGCAACAGTGCTAAACAAGGCAAGTATATCAGCACTTTTTCTGACAAACCTTATCATAGCTTGTTCCAATCTGATTCCTAGTCTATTAGAACACAATTCTCTTAAGGTAAGGAAGGCTACCATTGAAATGGACTTTAACACTCTTGAATGATGGACAATAGGAGGCAGCAAAGTGATACTGAAAGCTCCTTTTTTTCTGCCATCTACTGGTAGTATGGGACAGTGGGGTGGCTCAGCAATTAAGGCGCTGGGCTTGTCGGCTGGAAAGCTGGCAGCCCTCGTTCGAGACCCGGATTTCATGCAATGGGGTGAGCTCTCGTCCTCGCCCCAGCTCCTGCCAATCTAGCAGTTTGAAAGCATACAAATGCAAGTAGATAAATAGATACCACTTTGCTGGGAAGGTAAC